>OY288289.1:60405126-61051595 GCA_958450335.1 Hibiscus tridactylites
AATTAAAGAAATAGAGGGACACCTTTCATGTTTTGAGATTTGCATATCTCAAGAACGAAGGGGAAAGTTAGTAAAACCGAATTTCTATTTTGGCTAAAATCAAAACTCAACTGATAATAAATTGCATCTATTCATTTATTTAAGGGAAAATTACATGATTAGTGTCTTATTTTTATCCGTATTTTTATTTTAGTACTTCACCTATTTTTTTTGACAAAACGACGCCTAACGCTGCGTTTTGTTTCTACTTTAATACTCGACCTTAAAATATTAATAGTAGACTGACTAGGAGAAAGAAAATCACACGTGACATGATGCCAGATCATTTTTTCTCTCCTAGTAAGCATGTCACGTCGAATGAAATTATAAAAAAAAATTACACGTAATACGCTGATTATGAGAGAGAAAACCACACGTAACAGGCTGTCATGTCATTTTCTCTCTTCTAGTGAGCATGCCACATATGAGTTTCTCTCTTATAATCAACATATTGTTAATTTTTAACGGCATGGTACCAAAATAAAAACGTAATATTATACATTATTTATCTAAATAATAGTTGAGATATTAAAACATTAATGCAATAATAGATAGGATCATATTTAAGTATTTTTCCTTTATTTAATTCGATTCCCAAACACGTTTCTGAACCCCTCATGCTATTTAAAAGAATAAAGATCATTACTAATAATATTGGAGATTCCATTGTAATTATCTCAATTCTAATATTATATAATGATTGAATTGAAGTATCATTTATTGATATAAAACCCAGTTGAGTTGCCATTTGCCAGCAACCTACAAAAACTAAAACTTTCGGTGAAGCTCCCAAGATACGTATCCTGTGATAAATTAGTGCTAATTAATCATACGCTATGTAACTTCACTTTATTCCTATTCTCTATATAATACATAAAAAACATTTATGGTGTCTCTTGTGAATTTTATAAATTAAAATGATTCCCAAAATTTCAGTATATTTTTATGGCTTAAGTAGCAAATAAGTGTTTAAATTATACTATTTTTTTAGATATGCGATTAAAGTATTTTTCGAGCTAAATAGGTGCATAACGTTTTCAACGTTATTCAAATAAGTGACCGCCGTCAACATTCGTTATTTTTTCATCGTTAAATGACACGTGTCAGATTCTTAAAATTCTAAAATTATATTTAAAAGTATATAAAAAATAATAAAAAAATATTTTTTTATTTCACAAATCAATCGCAAAATTTGAAATCTCTAACACCTAAAACTCAAATCCCGATTTGACTTGATTTCGTCACCGATTGCCACACCGTCGCCGATTGCCACACCGCCGCTCACAACATCCGTCACAGGACCATCACGAGTATTTACCCCCATCACTTTGTTGCTAGAAATCGACCGACATCGTGCTAAACGCCTAAATAATCAAAGGATTTATTCGAATAATTCACGACGAACGACGACATAACGGGCGATGAACGGTGTGTGGGTCGTTTGGCAAGGGGAGAGTGCTTCAGTCCGTCGCCGGAAACGCGACCAACGCCGGTAGTAGTGGCCTGATTTGGGGGTTAGCGATTTGGGGACTATTTTGGGATTATTTAAAATTTTAGGATATTTTAAAATTTCTAATTTATTGGTTAAAAAAATATTTAATACTGCCACATGTTATGTTTTTATTGATTAACGGAATTTTTTTAACGGACAGTTACGACGGGCACCTATTTAAAAAATTTTAAAAACATTAGGCACATATTTGACCCGCAAAATACTTTAGGCACTTTTTTAGAAAAAAAGAGAGTATATTTTAATCACTTATTTGTCACTTAAGCCCATTTTTATTAACTGCTAAAGCATTGCCTTTTAATTCACTTTTATGAATAGCCTTTTTCATGATTAGATATGTTTGTATTGCTTTATATTCCTTGTGATAGCGAAGAATCAAAGATGCGAGCAATCAAATTATATACACTTTAATATATACTATAATCTTTGAGGTAGGCTCCAAAAGAATATTTGTGCAAATTAAATGATAAGAAGAATGCTGGACGCAATATTTTATGTTAGAGGTGTAAAATTTTATATTTAGTAAAATTATATGAGAATTAAATTTTTTAAGTATGTGAGATTAGATCATTAATATAAAATATAAAATTAATTTTAAAAATATCTAAAAATATAAAATATTTAATAGGTTGTGATTGTTCTGCTAACATCTTTCGATCCATCCAGGATAAAGGCAAAACTGTGTATCATTGCTTCGGCATGATTAAAGACATGGAGAACTATGTATACAATGGAAGGGTGAAATTGAAAAACACTTAAAAACATGTGTCGCAATTGAGAGAATCATAATGTCCGTAATCATTGTTATTAGCGTTGATTATTTATTTATTCCGTTAATTATTAACAAATAAAAAAATATCCATATTGAAAAAGGAATTCGAATATCTCTCCCAATGTGTGGTTGATGAAAATAGAAAGAACAAGTTCCACTCACATTTGCTTGTCGTAAGACCAACTTAATCAACTTTGAATTGGATATTTGTTACTGTAATTATCTACTAGTTAATCAAATCTTCTGCGTGTCTTGTGCAAGGCAAATGAACAATATTCATTATTCCATATAAATTAATACTTTTTTTTAACTAAATGGACATTGATAGTTCAATTATTGTTGGATTTGATTTCACTCGAGCTTTTCACAAATGGTTAGGGTTTCTGATAGAGTGAATTTGGGAAAAACGAAACTGAAGATAGAACACGGGTAATAGTCACGTGAAGAAAAGAAAAACTGTGTCGTTTTATTAAAAGAGAAAAATGAGTTAAAAAATACAAATTAATTCATCTATCTATTATATAACAAAGGTTTATAACTAACAATTAAACCTAACCTACTAACTAACAGAAAAACTTCCTAACTAACATGACAGCTCAGCAAACTTCAATCTTCCTTGATATTCTTGATAATTAATTTTTAGTAGAATAGTTAGATTATTGAAATGCATTAAAATTTTAAGATACATTAATTGATCAAGTGGTAAAAATATTAATATTATTTCATTTTGTATTGGTTTAAATCTTGACAACTAACCACGATGCTTCTCTGAGATGGTAAGGGTTTCTCATACCTTAACCAATGGTCAAGGGTTAAATAATTATTTGGGTAAATAGTCACTTAATTATGAAGTAAGTTTTAATTTGACCACTGATCTATTAATTTTGTTAATAAAATGATTTAACTATTTAAATGAGAATGTTAAAAGAGTTTTACCCTATTTTTTTCCATCTACCCCTTAGCGTTGCAGTTTCTTGATTCCTTTGATTCTTTGGTCGGTAGTCGGCAATTAATTTTAGTATTGGTTGTCGATTACCGGGTTCATTATTTTTTATTTTTTTATATTTTAATAAGGATCTCTGACTTTGTGCCACGTGTTCCCTCTGCCCTTGTGGCACACTTTTTTTTTTTATTTTTTGTAGTTCGTTTCATCTAATATTTTGGCATGATTTCAGCATACCTTAGCAGTCGTTTGGTGCTCCAATAGATATTTTCATGACGCTAATTTTTATTATGATTCCGTCGGTGGTCATAGAAAGATAGATCCCCACTCGATTGATGGTTGTTTGCCGATGTAATCAGACCTGGGTAGCGGAGCGATCTACCTGATAGTTTGGTTCGCTCACCACTCCTTTTCACCCCTTAAAGCGTCTCATTTGGATAGAGATAAGGATATTCAGGGAGGTTTCTGGATTTTTTCGGTATGATATATCTATGGAAGTATTTACTTTTCTTTGCACCTTTGGATTTTTGTATGAGATTTTAGTGGACTAGTCCACATTATTCTCCTTTCTAGATGCATAGATGCGTTATATTTGTAATATCTTTTATAATTTTTAATAAAAATTCAGTGGTCATTTGTCAAAAAAAAAAACTATTTAAATGGTATCATTAAGCCACATGTCGTTAACAATTAACAAAAACAAATAATGGCGCCACAATTAATTTTTTTATAATTACACATTTGGTCCTCATTACAGTTAAAATAAATGATATTGTTAATATTATATATATTTTTTGACAAATTCTAATTGTAATACTAATCGTACCTAGAGAGGAGGAGAATGTGGACTCTAAAGAAAAGAAGGAGATGTTCCAACGCGGTATCAAACCCATGACCTAAGAGAAATGAGCAGGAACGTATCATTTAAGGGACTAGTGGGGGCAATGGCCCCCATTTTGGAAAATCCAAATTTTGACCCTATTTTTTTTAAAAAAAGGATTAATTTGGCCCCTCGAGATTTTTAAAATTTTATATTAAACTTTAAAATGTTTAATATTTTTAATTAAATCCCCTAATTTTTTAAAATTTTGTTGTTAAATTCTCAAAATTATTATACAATATTTAGTTAAACCCTCAAATTTTTTGAATTTTTTTATTTAGGCCTCTAATTTTTTTAAAAAATTATGTTGACCCTCAAACTTTTACTTCAAGGTTTTTGGCTTCATCACTTTTGATATTTCTACCTATATCTTCTGTTGCATCGCCATACAAACTGGGTGCGCGGGGTTTCCAGTCGATTCTAAGATAGTTCTCTCTGAACAATTTCCAGAAACAGAATTGTTCTTCTTGATCTTTTTGGGTTTGCTTGACTTCCAAAAGAGGCCCACCTTTGGATTTTATCCAATCTGAGGGGAGTTATGCCGTTTAATTTTCTCACGTATTTGGGTTTGGCCCGAAAGAGTCCAGTATCTTTATCAATTTTTGGGATTTGAGTCGGATGTTGGTTAATATACGGGCAGAATCGAACATATTCTTCCTGGAAGTGTCATCATCTATCCTTATCATGGAGCCCCATCTGTTTACAATAGATTTGTAAATACCATTGTTCCAAGCTATCAGCAGAATGTTGTTCAACACTATATACACCTTTAGCTTGCACAGTGTGAAGATAATCGAACCATTTGAGCAGCAACGATTCCTTAAGATCCCAAAAGATCTGTATCTATTCATCCTCTTCAAACTGGGTGATCACGTATAAACCCGACCACACACACACACTTTTACTCTGAAACCTTCTGATAGGAGAACTTGTTGACCTATGACACATCTTTTAAGCCATACCAGATCCTTTTGAGGCACACTGAAATGATACAGGTCATAACCTGGTTTTTTATGCCGATCCTCAGAGCCTAGACCATTTCCTGAAGCTGTTTATGATCTGACATTAGTCTTCCCACTGAACGTTTCCTGAAACAGAGACTCCATTCCTCTGATCGGAGGCTTTCTTCCTTTGGTTGATGTTGCTTCACCGCCGGTGCTCTGAAATATTGACCCTTATCTACCTTGAGACTCCATTCTACTTGAGGGTGCATTTGGCTTCATCGATTGAGACTCCATTCTACTTGAGGCAGCATTAAAATAGACTCCTAGGTCATAGGCCATCTGGAGGGTGCATTTGGCTTTATCACTTTTGATTTTTGGGAAAGTGTCAAAATTTTTTTTTTTTCCTTGTGCTAAATGCTCGGGGTGAGAAAATTAAGGTTGTGGTTCTTGAAAGTGAATGTATTCAAGTCCAGGCTTTTGTCCCGTCTACATGTGATTGATAAAGGGTGCTTTTACATAGTTATAAAATAAAGAGGTTTAACAGTTTTTGTAGGCTTCATGGTGCTGGATTTAGAGTAATGTTTGAGGAATGTTTGGTTTAAGTTTTGTTTACCGTTTGAGGAATGTTTGATTTAAGTCTTGCTTACAGCGTGAACGTTTAAGAAATGTTTGGTTTAAGTCTTGCTTACCGTTTGAGGAATGTTTGATTTAAGTCTTGCTTACAGCGTGAACGTTTAAGAAATGTTTGGTTTAAGTCTTGCTTTTCGTTTGATTTGTGGCTAGAAAGGGGTAGTCACTTTTGAAGAAACTGAGGAGAAATAAAAAAATGAGAAGTTGATTTACAAAAGAGGTTAATGGAAGTTGAACAAACAAAGAACGTTAAAATGAGGACTAAATGGGTCGTTTTGAAGGATGCTAATCTTGATTTTTTAATTAGATATTATTTTTTAAGACCGTGAATTCTTTAAGAGATCTTGATTTCTTTTGAATGTATTCTTTAAAATATTCTTTAAGACATTTTATTAGATATTGTTTTGAATGAATTTAGCTTTTTGAGGCAATTTTGGGCGATAGTTGTTAATTCTTTAAGACCATGAATTCTTTATTTTGGTAATGTTTTCTTTTAAGGCATTTTTGGGTTCTTAATCCAGTGTTTAGGCAATAATTGTTAATTCAATATTTGAGTTGTAGTTGTTAATTAGATATTGTTTTCTTGACAATAAATTCTTGGTGTGTTATCATTATTAATAACATAAATTCTTAACATTTAGATACTATTTTTAAGTGAACTGAATTGGATGCAAAATTTTTCTAAATATTAATACTAATTATTACTATTTGAACTTTTGTTTTTCATTGTCTCGTGGATTTTTTTGTAGGGGAAGCACGGTATTGAGAAGTAACCTTTTAAGCTTCATGACTTCATTGTTGCAACAAGAATAGAGAAAATTAGAAAAGTAAATTTAATTCATTATAATAGCATTTGTGTAGTGTCTTGTGGTTTATGTTGGGGAAACTATATATTGTTTTAAAGCGCTGAATTGATTTTCACAGAATAATAGTATATTTTAATTGTTTAGCAGATGTCTACTGGACCGTAAAGTTCTTCGACGTCTATTGGTGTTTCAAGAGTTGAGAAATTACTTGTGAATGATGATGACGTTCTTAACGAAGAAGAAGAGTGTAATCTAAAAAGTTTCTAATCCTCCACTTGACACCAACACAAAAGAAGCTAAGGTTAAAAATCCTTTTCAAGCCTTTAAGAAACTAAGAAGATTAAAGGTGTGGGTGGGATGATTTCTTAGAACCTGAACTCATAAACAAGCAATGGAAAGTAAGGTGCAAGTGTTGCAATCATCCTCTTTTTGTCTTGAAATCTAAGAATACTTCTCATTTGAAACGACAGTTAGATGGTTGAATTCATAAATCAAAATTCTATAAGCAATAAAAATTAATTAACTTCTTACCATATGAGTCGAGCATTGGTACTGATAAATTTGGATTTGTTAGTGCTTTACATGATGGTAATATAACATGTTGAAGATGAGAAAGGCTATGGATCATTGGATCACGATGCATGAACATCCTTTTAGCATTGTGGAAGAAGAAGGATTTAATTTAATGATGAAACGAGGAATGCCACAATTAACAAGTGTTTTTCGAGTTACTATAAGAAACGACTCCTTCAAAGTTTATGAGTTGGAGAAAAAATTGAAAGCTTTGTTGAGAAAAGTAGATAAAATTAGTTTGACTACAGATTTTTGGAAATTTAAACCACAAAAAATTGAATACATGCTTCTTACAACTCATTTTGTGAATCTTGATTGGAAGCTTTAAGAGAGGGTGCTCAACTTTGTTCATTTACCACCTTCAAGAAAAGATGCTAATATTGCTGATTTTATTTTATCATATTTAAACGAATGAGAAATTGAAGACAAAGTAAGTGTGTTTTTAAATTTTTTTCTTTTAATATACTTATTAATTATTAGTATTTTTTATAAGTATATAATATTTAAATATTTTTATTTGATTGTTTTGTAGGTCTTTACAATTTCAGTGGACAATGCATCTGTAAATGATTCTTGTATTAAGATATTGAAGGACAATTTCGCAACAAATGAAAGACTTCTTTGCAATGGAAAACTATTGCATGTTTGTTGTTGTGCGCATATTCTTAACATAATGGTACCACATGATCTTCAAAAAGTACAACATATCATTGAGAAGGTCCATGACACGGTGGACTTCTTGAATGCAAGTGAGGCTCGACTCAAATGATTTGGTGAGCTTGTTAGTTAATACAACTTGCAAGAGCGAAAATTGATCCTTTAGTGCAAGACACGTTGAAATTCAACATATGTCATGATGGATTGTGCTATCAAATTCAAAAAGATATTTTCTAAGTATGCTTTGAAAGAGCATTCTTACAAATTTTGTCTTGATGATGAGTGGCAAAAAAATTAAAAAATTGCTTGAAATTTTAAAAGTGTTTAAAGCCACTACTAATATTATATCAGGCTCTAAATATCCAACTGCTAACTTGTTTCTTTGAGAGATGCAAAGAATTAAAGTTTTGTTGAATGTAAAATCTGAATCTCTTGATGATTTTATTAGGAGTATGGTAGAAAATATGAAAAAGAGGTTTAACAAGTATTGAGGTGAATGTAATTTACTAATGTCAATAAGTTCACCGATGGATCCTATATTGAAAATGAGGGCGGTAAAGATTGCACTTCTCAAAATATTTTCGACACATTTAGTTAAAGAGAATATTAGTAAGGTCAAAGATATCATGTGTCAACTTCTTGATGAGTATATGAGAAAACATTTGTAGAGTGTCCAAACGTGAGTGTGCATACTTTTCTCATTTGCTTTGAAATGATTTCATTTGTTGTCAGTTTGGTGTTAACGATACTAATGTACCTATGTTGTGATTTTTATGATTAGTTAAATGTCATGAAAAATAATAAAGAATTCAAGGCATATATGTTTCATAGCAACATACCTTCGTTGCACATGACACCTGATGACGTTCATTTGATGGCACGCACATGATTTTCATTTGATTATTTGATTTACCCTTCAAAGCACATGATACCTTCAAAGCACATTGATATTTCCCTTCGTACAATGAAGAAAATTGTTTTAGCATGATCTTGCTGAAAATTTCGTTTCTTTTTCTAACAAATGATGCTTTGTTGAATATTGGTAGGCTGGAGCTTAGAGGGAGAGGATCATAATCTGCCCAGAAACATATGGTCCTACTGTAAATTTAATTAAGCCTTTCTGAATACTGGGGCTAGAGCTATTATATGCCCCATTCAAGGGATTACAAATTTAATTATATGCCTATTCTTTTTTTTTCATAAAATGTTATAATTTCTTAATAAAATTGGAAGATAAATTTATGGACCACATTTTAAGGATTATATTTTTCTCTTTTAGTTTATATAATATGTATGCTTTATATGAATTTTTTTTGAAACATTGTGTTATTCGCAGCGTTTGTAAAAAAACGCCACTATAGAATATGTTCTCACGGCGTTTGAGTTTATAAACGCCGCTATAGAACTTGACTTTTTGCGGCGTTTGTAAAAACAAACGCCACTAAAGAACACTTATTTGCGGCGTTTGTATTTAAAAATGCCACTATAGAACATGTTCTCGCAACGTTTGTACACACAAACGCCGCTATAGAACTTGACTTTTTGCGGCGTTTGCAAAAACAAACGCCACTAAAAAACACTTATTCGCGGCGTTTTTTACTTAAAAACGCCGCGAACTATTGCGGTGCTGCTTTAGGAGGCATTTCTTGCGGCACTTTCTTAAGCGCCGGGAAAATCTTTAGCGGCGCTAAAAAACGCCGTTATAGGGTTAAAAAACGCTGCTAAAGAACTATTTTGTTGTAGTGTTTCTTCGGGTTTATTTGGGTGATCTGGTTATATCGTAATAAGTATGTGTTCACAAACAAAAGCATGTTCGTGTATCAGATTTTTGAGGCTGCACTTCTTAGGATGGGTCATTGGGTTAAATGCAATTGGCCACATTCCATTCATTCCCTAATGGATTTCATCCGATCCCCTAGTGAAGCTACCGTCTGAACCGAGCAAAATTTTAGACC
This sequence comes from Hibiscus tridactylites, assembly GCA_958450335.1. Lineage (NCBI taxonomy): Eukaryota > Viridiplantae > Streptophyta > Magnoliopsida > Malvales > Malvaceae > Hibiscus > Hibiscus tridactylites. Next base: position 60,414,836 of record OY288289.1, read on the forward strand.
GGTTCTGGGCAGGTGGTCGCCCCTAGGGGTTATTTAAAATTTAACGTAGATGCAGTTGTAAGCGAAAGTTTCGAGAGAGCAGGCATAGGTGATATTATACGAGACAAAGTGGGCAGAATTTTTGGTCGATTCTCCAAAGCAATTGGCCTATCTGATCCCACTCACGCATAATTAAAAGGCATATTGGAAGCGTGCTTAACTTTTGGTCGCCCCTGCACATTTTCTTAACATCTTTGAAAGATGCAACTTGATGATAAAATCATAGGGGTGACAAATCCGTTTCGCCTACTGTGAGACAAATTGTAAAGCACATTTGTTGGCAAAACTGGGGATATGTTGAGATATTGACCTCCTGGAATTGTTAAATAGACAAGAATCAAGATGAAGATCACGCTTAGAAGAGACATTTTCCAGTTTGCGGCTACTAATGGTAATGCCTTGTGTTATCTAGAAGTATGATAATGTTAAGATTTACTTTGTTTCGAGAGAGTATGTAGGGTAAATGTGTTTTTGGATTCGTATTTGTGTTGATATACTCCGTATGTATTTCGCGATAATTCAATAAATTTGAGTAATCTTTTCCCACTATTAGTTTTAGTGAGGTTTTTAACGAGGCCATTTTCTGCCACTGAAACTGAAGGAACAAAGATGAGCAGGTTAATCAATAAGCCAAATGTGCGTACTCATTATATGTTATTAAATAAGAATATAGTATAATATAATATATATTTTATTTATTAATTATAAATACTTTGCTATTTATCTAAGTATTGGACTCGACTCAATAATTAAACACTCCTACAACCAGATAGGCCTACGTTCGATTTCCCTTGATCTCATTTTACTTTCTTTAGTTTTCACCAATAACGTATCATTTAATAAACCATGTTATCAAACTTTAATTGAGTGATATATTTGGCTCAATAGTAAGAATACATAAATTTCTTCCCAAACATCTCAAGTTCCAACTTCAGTTTTTAAATTCCTTCATAAACACGTAACTCTATATGATAAATTTAATGAATTAGATTAAAATTAAGATTAAATTAATAGAATGAGTAAGTAATGAGGACCACATGTGTACTTATATAAATTTGCTTAACTGTCACATCATCGTTTCTGTTAATTGTTAACAACAAGTAATTTTATTAATATCATTTAAGTAATTAAATGTTCTAATTGATAAAATTTATAGATCGGTTGTTAAAATAAAACCTACTACGTGATTAAGTGACTATTTAAGTAGTTCACCCTTATTATTTTTAGATAAGTGACAACTTTTGTTTATCCAAAAAGAATTTTAGCAAAGGCTGCTACAAAAGAATGCACAAGAATAATAGAAAAGTATGAGTCTACTATATACACCCCAATTCCTTAGTATATCATAATATCAACATTATTATTTGCAATATTTCTATTTAAATTTATCGAGTACGGAACTCAATGAGTAGTTATAATGGAAAAGAGAATGATATTCATCCTAAGAGACTTCAATTTGAATAATCATATATGCAAAGTGTGTGTTATCAAAGGGTTAAGAAGATGGAGAATTTTATCTTTCTTTAGCCTCTTCAATTCTAATACTGTGCTTGAGTAATTTTCTTCAGCTCCAACTATGTTCTTGTAACGAAAATGGAAGAAGATAAAAGACAGAATGATAGATGTATTAAAAATCTCTAGTTTTTTAAAACATATGTTTGAACTCATTCCCCCCCCCCCCCCCCCTCAAAATCATACATAATTATGCTTAGTTTATTTAAAAAAAAATTAAAATCCATAAATAAATAAAAATCAAGTTTTCACATGTTTTTTTATTTTTCTTTTAAAAATTTTCTTTTTATTTTTTTATGACACATGATATAATATGATTAATCCACGTCAACTTTTCTTTTAATATAAACGACAGTGGAGCAAAGTGAAAGACGAAATAATAGTATAAATGTACAACTTAACAAATATAGTACAAAAATCAATACAAGTTAAACTCAAAAAATTATATATAACTAGAGCAAGTGGTTAAAAGCTCCCGTTGACACTTTGTCCTCTCTTAAGTTGTGAATTCTAGATTCATTAAGAATAAATTGTTTATTTCTCTCGTCCACTAGGTAGGAATTGTTTAACAGGAGAAAAAAAAATGAGTGACTAGAGTATGGGCTAAATCAGATTATTTATATAAATTCAAATTATCTTTCAATTTCAATACTCCTGTTTATCTTTCTTTGACTAATTGTTGTTGCAGCTCCTTGAGGTAGCTAGAGAGCTTAGAACAGAGTTGAGGCAAATCAAAGAGATAATTGATTTGCGGCGGCTGACGACGGTGCAACAAGGACGAGGGGTAGGGTCAGATGAGAGAACTTTTTTGGGGAAAATTGTGATGTTAAATTTTTGGAGAAATTTTAAAAAGTCATAGGTTAAAATAAAAATAATATTTATTGTTAACGCGTCACTTCAGTTATTTAATGAAATTTAACATCCGAATGACTAAAATATTATAATTCGAATGACTATTATCTCTTTCTCTTCCCCCTTCCTCATGAAGCTGTCAAAAATACATAACGATTTTAGTGTAATTTTCTTACCATAGATATCAACTGCATGCAGCTACAATTTTTTCTGACGATTTAAAAAAAATCTCTAAAGTCGTCTACACCTTTTAACGATTTAAAAAAAAATTGTTTAAACATCTTTAGATGGTAAAATAATTTTAAAATATTCTTATTTTGTAAATTAAAAAAAATCAAAAATCAAAAATTTTAATTTTATTTATATATATATATATATATATATATATATATATATAAATGCAATAATATTTTGTTTTTGAAACCTGGGTGAGGAGTTGACAAGTTGTAAGCCGCAGGGGCAGATGCACCATGGTGCATGACCCACCATTATAAAATAGAAAAAAATATTTTTGTAATCATTAAATTTTTAGGGTGTTTTCACTTTGGAAATTTAATTTAAAATTCTTCAGTATATTCATTAAATTTTTAAATTTTAAATTCATTATAATTATTGTTTTAGTACTTTTAACTCCGCTAAAAAAATGTTTATGTGGCAAGTCAAATTTTTTTGGCAAAATGACAAAAGATGCCCCCAACGTTTGTATGTTTTGTCATTTAGCCCCCTATTCTTTTTTTTTTGGTTTAAATATGTCCCCAACGTTTGCTTGTTTTGTCATTTGGCACCCTATTCTTTTTTTTGGTCCAAATATGCCCCCAACGTTTCAATTTGGTCCAAATATGCCCCGTTAGATGGAAACTGTCAGTCAACTGTCGTTCAACAACTGATGCTGACTGAACTTGCCACGTATTAAGATCTGTTGATACCGCGTCAAAATTTTTTTATAAGTCGTTGATCGTCAGTTGATTGACAGTTTACATCCAACAGGGGCATATTTGGACTATGAATGAAACGTTGGGAGCATATTTGGACCAAAAGAAACAATAGGAGGCCAAATGAAAAAATAAGCAAACGTTGGGGGCATATTTGGACCAAAAAAAAAGAATAGGGGGCCAAATGACAAAACATGCAAACGTTTGGGGCATCTTTTGCCAATTTTTTTTCAAAAGGAATCTTAATTTTTCAAAGTTATAACTTTTCTCAAGGCCGTAATTTTGATTAACGGAATGATCGTCGATTAATCTCAACAGTTAAAAAGATTCGTTTTGTCAAAAGTTTAATATAATTTAGTTTCAAGTTGATCTGATGATTAACATTGATGAATCAAAACTAAAAATATCAATTTGATTATTTGAAACCTAAAATCATTTTAATTTCGTAATTTTTTGAAAAATCCTAGAACTCTAAATCAGGTTTGAATATAAAACTTATGCTTGCTTGCACAACAATTGTCACTATCAACACTTAATTTCATTGGAGTAAGTTTTTCTACTCTCTAAAATACAAATACATCGGTGTAATATAATTCTAATTTCTACAACAATCTGATTTTATTAAATGTTCGACACGGATATGAGTCTTCTTAAAAAATTTCCCTAAATCTAAATGGAAGAATTTTTCAAACATATTTACACAAATCGGTTCTTCAATGTCGATTGTTCTTTAATGTCGATATGTCTATGATTATAACTCATGTTTGTTTGTACAACCATTATCACTTATTAATATATTATATTAACAATGTAAATTGATTCTAAATTATTATAGTGATGGATGAACCACTAAATTTAAATTTTTAGACCCACCCAGTAAGCCGTTAGAGTCCCTTAGCCTTAGCCGGGGAGACCGTGGTGGTGAAAGAAGGGAAATTTATCTCAAATGTAAAAACAAAGAGAGAAAAGAGGAAAGCAATGTGTTCTCTCCGTTTTTCTCTAATAGTTTCTTCTAATCTTAGCAGTGAAATTTCTCCACCTTTGTATTTAATTTCATTTGTATTATTAATAATTTATGTTTCATTTATTTTCTGCACCCTTGAATTTCCAGAGATCATTAACATTTGCTTCCTTTCCAATCATTGTCTCATTGTTTTTGGTTGATCCAGGTAAGTTCTTTTCCTAAAAAAAGTGAAAAATTTCAATCAGATTTCCATTAATCTCTGTCTAATTAATGATTTAACTATGAATTGTGCAGCAAAACGTGTGCCTTCTGTTTAGCCGTGGAAATGAAGCTCGGAGAATTTAAAAATTGCTGGCAATTGGGTTGGATCAGATCATTATAACGTTAAGCACTCAAACTTACTTTCCTTGATTTACTTTCCATTTCACTGTATTCAATTGCAAAAACAATTAGAATTCAAATCAGCGTTACTTTCCATTAAAACTATTTAGCTTTTTTGACATTTGTAGAGATTTGGAATAAAATTTGGAGTCATTTTCTCCTTTTTGTTGAAAATTTTGAATGAAGATAGCCCTAAAAGGGAGCTTTTGCATTGCATGAAATTAAATTTGATGAGTTGTTGAATATCTGCCTCCATTAATGTTCATTGAAAATTTTGGTTCATTCCTTGCTATGATTAACTGTTGTTGAAATGTTTGTTGATTGAATCTTCAATTAAACAGATGAGATAGCTAAGGTAGTGTTAGCTTTAAACATAGAAGGGAAATAAGTTTGAGATGATTAATTGTTTTAGCTTTCCAGATCCAACTTGTTTTTAAGCACTTTGAATTAGAAAGTGATTTCTTGTGATATTCTTTCTCTTTGTCCCTTACAAGATTTCTGTTTTCTTGGTTTCAGACGCCTTGGTAGGACTCCTTGCCATTTTCTCACAAGGAGAATGTAAAATTAGAAGAGATAACTCATTCAGAATCTTGTTCATCCTCTCTAAATACTGACCATAATTTGCTAAAGGTCCAACAGTTCCAATTAGTAATGGAACAAAACAACCTGACAGTCATTTGTCATACCCGCCATTCCAGAAAATGCTTTTGATGGCACTACTAGAGGGCAAGAAAACCATGTAACAAATGATTCAGCTTCAAATTTGTCAGTTGGCATTGATAAACTCAGAATACTCAAAATACTGATTCTCTTGCAATTCCTCATAATCATATTGAGAAAGTTATGGCTCCTCGTGCTTCCGATCCGAAGGTTGGAACTTCTGAAAGTGACCTTCTAGTATCATCCCACGAGCTTTCTTTACCCCCTATTGCTTGTAGACAACAATCTGAAGATGCCAGTCCCATTGTCAGTTCTTATGTTGTTAATGGTGGCAATAACATGATTTTGCCTTCTGATGAAAAGCAATCTCAAAATACTCATTCTGCTTCCTGTAATTACAAAAGTAATCACCACATGAAACCACCCACCACTCCTATGCTTGATGGACAAAAGAGTCGAGGTGATGGTTCTCTTTTCAGTTCCCATGCACTGCTTGATGGTTCTCTTATGCTTCCTCATCAAAGGATTATCAATTCTTCTGTTGAATCCCCAAGATTCATTAAGCAAGGTTCTTTAGGCAGAAGAATTCATATTGATACAGCTGCACCTTTCGAGTCTGTTAAGGAAGCTGTTTCCAAGTTTGGAGCAAGCGTTGATTGGAAAGCTCATAAAGTACAAAGCATAGAGGTAAGTTAGATATATCATATATGGTGAATGTTGTTTACCATGAAACCATTTCTTTATCTTGAATGGCCATTGTAATTTGTATTTATTTCTCGGCCTACTTTGTACATTGTCATTAATTGCAATTTCAATTTTCTTTTGGGGCTCTAGAGACGCAAGCTTGTAGACCAAGAACTTGATAAAATGCATGTGGAGTTGCCTGAATACAAGAAACAGTCAGAGGAAGTAGAAGAGGCAAAGATTAAAGTATTAAAGGAGCTGGACAGCACAAAGAGATTAATAGAAGAGATGAAGTTAAGCCTGGAGAGAGCACAAACTGAAGAAAATCAGGCAAAACAAGATTCTGAACTTGCAAGGCTCAGAATGGAGGAGAGGGAGCAAGGAATTGCTGATGAGGCCAGTGTTGCAGCAAAAACACAGCTTGAGGTTGCTAAAGCCAGGCATGAAACTGCAGTTTTGGAGCTGAAATCTGTTATTGATGACCTGGAAGCAATACAAAAGGATTATGATTCTTTGATTATTGAGAGAGATATAGCTGTTACGAAAGCTGAAGAAGCTGTTTTCGCTTCACAAGAGGTTGAGAAGACGGTGGAAGACTTGACCATTGAACTGATTACCACGAAGGAGGCCATAGAGTCTGCACATTCAGCCCATTTGGACGCAGAAGAGAAAAGGATTACAGTAGCCATGGCCCGAGACCAAGATACACTCCAATGGAAGAAGGATCTAAAACAGGGTGAAGAGGAGCTTCAGAGAATCAATCAACAAGTGAATTTTACAAAGGAGCTGAAATCAAAGTTAGACATTGCTTCAGCTTTGCTACTTGATTTGAAGGCTGAACTAGCTGCTTATAAGGAATGTAAACATAAGGAGACAAGTGATGGACACTCCAATGATGAGCCAGAGACATCAGAGGGAAGACCTCACACTGATATGCAAGCAGCAATTACTTCAGCAAAGATGGAACTCGAAGAGATGAAGCACAATATAGAAAAAGCAAATGCGGAAGTGGTTTCTTTGAAGGCGACTGTTAGTTCATTAAAATCACAACTTGAAAAGGAAAAGTCTAAGCTGGAAAAGATTCAGTCAGAAGAAACCGTTGTCCAAATAGAGAAGTTGACAGAGCTGCCCAAAGAACTGCAGCAAGCAGCACAAGAGGCTGAGAAGGCCAAGTCATTTGCTCAGATTGCTCATGAAGAGCTCTGCAAATCAAAGGAAGAAGCAGAGAAGGCAAAAGCTGGAGCAAGTAGCATAGAGAGTAGATTACTTGTGACTCAAAAGGAGATTGAAGCTGCCAAGGTTTCAGAGAAGCTAGCTTTAGCTGCCATCAAAGCACTGCAAGCAAGTGAATCAGCTCATAACACTGACACTGTCGATTCATCCACAGGTGTAATACTTTCCACAGAGGAATACTATGATCTCAACAAACGTGCATATGAAGTAGAGGCACAAATCAGCATGAGGATGGCAGCTGTTAAGTCTCGAATTGAGATAGCTAAGCGGTCCCAGTCAAAAAGCTTGGAAAAGCTGGAAGAAGTAAACAAAGAGATGACTGAAAGAAAGGAAGCACAAAGAATTGCTATGGAAAGGGCTGCGAAGGCCAAAGAAGGTAAGTTAAGAGTGGAGCAGGAGTTGAGAAATTGGAGGGCTGAACAGGAGCAACAGCGAATGGCTACTGAATCGAACCGTGGAAGACACACTCCAAGCATAAGTTCCAAGGAAACGAATAACATCGATCCTGCACCCAAAACAAATAATACAGCCCCAGAACCGAAGTCAAAGAAAAAGAAAAAATCATTCATCCCAAAGTTTTTCATGTTTTTGTCTAAAAGAAAGTCCAAGACATAGTAAGTCTTCAATGAAGCGCTTTGTTATCTTTGCTCTTGTGATTTCACCTGCCTATTTTTACTGGTTTATCACAGCTGCTATTAGCATAATTTAAGAATTGACAAGTTTTCAAGCTTGAGTGTAAATTCTAGTGGTTATTTGATTTACCGTAAGACTGAGAAAACATTTTTGTTTACTGTAAGGGTTTCATGGCTAGAGGATGTAATAAAGATTGTTCTGTATAGGCTTTGAGATGCTTAGCTTTGATTCACTTGTGTATTAGTGATGTAAGTTTGTGATGATGAAAAATATTAAGCCTCGTAAAATGCTGGAAAAAGTGGCGGACAATATCTTTCATCTAGCACGGCAAAAGCCAAAAGTTGACTCATTTCCTAGGTTTCATTTTGCTTAATTTGTTTTACCAGACTTTTAGAATTATTATTTTACCCTTAATATTCCATGTACAGTTTATAATTTTTTATTATATATTAAAATCTTAGATATATAATATGTTACTCCTATATGTTTTATTTATATTATATCATACATATACTATAAAAATCTATATACCGAAATTATGTTCATAAATGAATTATAAATATATAATTTTATGATATTAAATTAAAAATTTAGTAAAGAAAATAGGTAAAAATTTACTAAAAACATTAGTACAATGCAAGCCTAATAATAGTGAAAATGTTGTATGGTGGAGAGTGATTTTAGGGATTGTTTTGATAATAATAATAATAATAATAATAATAATAATAATAATAATAATAATAATAATAATAATAATAATAATATGTTATGAATATTTATCTATGTGGATGTCTATCATGATTAGAACTTTATCAAAGGAGTTTGATTTATTTATTATTAGGAATATTATCTCTACGAATTAGAGTTTAATGTATTATGTATTTCTTATGCTATAAATAGATGATTCATTGAAGGTATTGTATACAATTTTATATTTTGAGAATAATACAAATCTCCCTCTTTCTCTCATCTCTTTGTTCTTCTTGTTCTTATTCTTGTTCTTCTTTATTTTATTCACAACACGTTATCAGCACGAGTTCGCTCAAAAGATTTTGGTGCTCTTCGTTTGAATCCCAAAAGAGTTACTGAAATAAATTCGCTTCTACGTTGAACCAAAGATAAGTTTTTTTTACCTTTAATTTTTTTTTTGTGATTGTTTAACAAAGATGGGTAAGTTGTGTTTGGTTGTATTTAATTCCAGTATGCTTCTCTATTTTTTTTTACATTGCTTAAAAAAAACCGCGCCCAATTTTTTTTCGCTTGCGGGATAATTGAAGGAGATGTCATTGTTGCTCACAATTTGTGCCTAATTTTGAGAAACGAGATAATTGCTCTATTAAGTTTTTTAAGTTTTTCGTTTATTCAGTTTAGTACCCATATACTTTCTTTAATTCAATTTTGACCTGAAATAATATATGTATTTTATAAACAATTACAAATTTATTGATATTTGTTTATTTTATTCTATTGATAATAGTTATGTTTTAACCGTGTTTTGAGTTTTACATGATATGTTTAAATGGCGTGGTAAGAGATAATGACGTAAAGAGATTATGAGAAGTTGTTTTGGTCGTTTGCTATGTCTCCATTTTTCTCACGAGGAAAACTAATATCGGTAAATTCTAATTTCATTTTTTCCCTTTAAATTATGATTTTAATGTGTGATAAATCATGGTGAATTTCAATCTATAAAAAGATTGTTATAAAGTCTATATTTGCTCGAAAGCAATTTTTCTTCTTTGTCGGAAAACTCGACCATAGACTTCTCCCAATTTCAAGTTACGAAAATTTTTCTTGATCCAAAAAGTTTTATGGGAGGCATTCCTTGAAGTGAATGCAAAGCATGATGTTTATTCCATGCGATTATCAATGATGGGGCATTCCCTGAAGTGAATGCAAGCATGATGTTTATTCCATGCAATTATCAATGATGGGGCATTCCCTGAAGTGAATGCAAGCATGATGTTTATTCCATGCAATTATTGGATCTGTTTCATTCCCTGAAGTGAATGCAAACATGGTAAATCATTATTCAATTAGAGACATAATTTTTATATAATCCAAGTATAATTGGCTGGACATCCCGTTCTGCGAGGCTACTGGTCTCAAAGGAGGTTTTTAAAGGACCTTGTGGACAGGTTTAACAATGCCGCGTACGAGGATTAAATCTTTGTTCTCTGTGATAAGGATATGTGAAAAAGGTTTTAAAGGCTCATTGGCTCTACTCCATTCCCTGAAGTGAATGTGAGATTATATTATGGAAGGAATAAAAAATCATATTAAAAGTTGTGGTCGTGGTCGAGGCTATGAATATACACATGAAAAATATAGTCATTTTAAGAATACTTCTACTCGCTGGTAGCGAAGTTATAAGGATGACAAGAGTGATAAAGATCATTCTAAGGAAGTGAAATCCTTTTACCAATGTGATGTTATAAACCATTGGTTTTGTACTTGTCAAACGCCAAAGTATTATGGACTTTATCCATAATCATGAATGATAAATGAAATAAAATATAAACAAATTTTGTTTATGGCGAAAATAATTATGGCGTTATTGGTCCAACTCAATTGAATATTGTTAATTTTCTCATAACCCTTGAAGGGAATAATTTACCATTTATTTTATTTCCCTTATAACCTCTAACAGGAATAATTGTTTTATTTTATTTTTAATGTTAATTCGTTTTATTTATTATTTATTTATGTTAGTTTGCTTTATCTTTATTTATTTCATATTTTTTTTTATGTTTTATGTTAATTTATTATTTGAAGAATATGATTACTTCCGGAATAAAATATATAATGAATTGTGGCTATTTATGCCTAGAATTGTGGCTATTTATGCCTAGCAGATAATGCAAGTACTCATATTGTACTTAAGCATAAGAAATATTTTTCCCATTTAAATGCAAGGGGAAATATGAGTAGTATTTCTCAAAGTACTAAAATATCAATACTTCGGAAGAGCACTTGAAAATTTATCTCTGATAGATAATCGACTTGATATGATGTGCTATATTTTATATTTTTCATTCTTCGAAGTGAATGATACAAAGCACATATTTTCATTACCTGAAGTAAATGAAACAAAGCACATTTTGAAAGGTGCACAATTATGCATTTCTCGATTAAAATGCAAGGGAATAATGTGAGTACTATATCCGGAAGTACTAATATCACAAAAGGCTCTGGTTGAGCAAATATGTTATTGTTAAATGGAACTTTATTCCATATTCAAAGTGCGTTATACTCGTCAAAGTCATAAAGAGAGCAATATGAGTTCGCAAAATATCCCTTTGGGAATTATAGATAACATATGTTATCAATTGGCATTTGAAATAAGCCAATATGGATATAAGTTCTGGTAGCCAAAAAGTCAGTTGAAAGCTCTAGAAGAGCTATATATTGCTACCAAAAGATAATTTCAATTGAAAGCTACGAAAGAGCTAAATATATTCCTATTTAAAGGAACAATTTTGATGGCCGTACTAGACATGTACGAGTGAGATTGAATTACATGTTATGGTAAACAAGGAGTTTACAAATTCAGAGATATACACACACATATATATAGTTGGCATGATCGGTTAGACCATCCTGATCAATGGTGCAGAAATTATTGAGATTTACATGCACATATATTAAAAGAACCTGTAGTTCTTGTGGTGCTTATTCTCAAAGGAATGGATTAAATTCCACTTATTAAAGAACGTGAAGTTCTTGTGTTGCTTAAAGGAATTGATTAAATTCTACTTACTAAAAGAACCTGAAGTTCTTGTGTTGTTTGTTCTCAAAGGATATAGATGACCCCACTTACCAAAAGAATTAGAACTTAAAGTTCTTGTATTGAAGTTGAGACTGTATGTCTTGCATATCTGAACGAAATATGGGCCCATATATCCACAAATGTGGAAAGTTTTATATGATTTTAGTAGATGCATCTACATTGTTTTATCGACTTACAACCAGAAGTTTGTGAGATTGATTCTAAAAATATTCAGATTATGTAGTTAGACTATTCGTCTTGAAACGCTAGTGGGTTTATATTTTAGGCTATATCAGTTGTTACAAAGCCTATTGATTATGAAAAATATAGTTTAGCAAAATTTCAATTGGATGCCTCCTATTTAATAGCTAAACTATGAGAACAAAAGAGTTATTATTTATATGGTGTTTCCATATAGCAACACTTATACGCATCAAGCCAACGAGTTATAATAAACTCCCCGTTATGATTGGTTTTTGGTCAGAAACCATACATTTTCATTTTATGATTTTTGAATGTGCGATATGAATTGCTCCACCACAACGCACAAAATTGATAAATAAAAAGGGTTGAGAATATATATTGAGTACGAGTCTCCTTTTATGTTTAAATTCTTAAACATTAATTGGAGAATCATTTATGACATGATTTTTCTCAACATCAGGGGGAGACAATAATCAGCTGGATAGAGGAAAATGAATTATCGTTATCTAGATCCTCGTATATGAACTAGAAGTTCATAAGATAATTCATGTTATTACATGTCAACTGCCAGACATATTTACTGACCCAATGAGAGTAATTAAGTCTCATATACTAGCTGAAATGCTCTAAGTTTAAATTACATGTTAGAGCGAGAGAATGTAAATCATGCTTGAAGCATGATAGTTGAAATGGTTCCAATGATCAAAATTCTCGTAAATATAAAGTAATATGAGATGGTCATATATTGGAGGCGGGTGTTCCTGAAGAGACCCAAGACATAACAAATAACAAAACTCTATAAGAGTTTCAGGTACCTGAAATAAAGATTGAAATCTTGAAGAGATCTCGATGAGTTATGTCATTACGAGAATGGAACCAGAAAATTGGAAAGTTGTCGACAACGATTTTACAAACAATTTTACATAAAATACTTCTATTGAAGTAAAGAAAGAAATCGAGGATCTTGTATAAAATCTATCCAGAAGTATAGATATTGAATTGGCCAATGTTGAAAGACGCTTTGAACTTCTAAAATAGAAGTATTTGGACCACCAGTCCAAACACCTAAAGGTGTAATGCAAGTGAGGCACAAATAAGTAGTCGTAAATACGACTTGAACTGTGATTTATGAAAAGTTTTAATTACTTCATGGTGGATGCAATTACTTTGGCAGTTTTGAAAATTTTACATGCGTCTAATTACTTGTGGATCCATATTTATCCTTGAAGGATCTAAAATGCTATAAGCTATTGGAAATTTCTGAGGAAATTTATTTAGACATGTCTCATGAATATTTTTGGCACATTTGGTATAATCGCCTTAGTGAATACTAATTGAGAAAATACTATAAGAATGATCAGCTTTTCTTATGTATTTTATAAAGGAGTTTGGATCAAGATCCATTATGATAATTTTAGAACTCCTAAAGAGCTTCAAATTGGAAACTCATGAAGTACTTTCAATACAAGTACTTGAATCTTGACATCAAGTTTATCTCGACCTGAAGATCGAGCATTTTTATATATTTCTTTTGTCTATGAATAGACATAAGCTGAAAGAATCTTAAAGAAGATTCAATATGAATAGAGCATATCTATTGACTATCCCAATAGTTGTAAGATTGTTGGATATGAATAAAGATAATTATATCTTTTCTTAGTCTTGAAGCACTATATATTAGTTGGTCAAGAAATATCTATGAATATACAAAGATCATTACATTTAGATCTTCAAACATTCGTTGATGCCTCCTCAAATGTCGTAGAAATAATTGTTATGCACGAGGCAAGCCAAAAAATGTGTTTGGCTAAGACTATTGACCCAACATATCCAAAAGATATGTGGATTTACTTTTACAAGATATGATAAAAGCTATCTTGTGTGAAGATAAAGCAAGATGTATATCTCAGTTTGAAAGTTGATACATCATGGAACATATTACTCCAAAGTTTCATCCCTCGCGATCTTTAGAAAAATGATATTCAAGATTAAATTATAAAGATTCAAAGATCTTCTGTGATGTTTTCATGAGGGGGAGTAAATACGCGTTGCACTCTTTTTCCCTTAACCGAGGTTTTGTCCTAATGGGTTTTCCTGGTAAGGTTTTTAATGAGGCAACAAGTTATGCGTATCAAAGATGTGTGTACTCTTTTTCCTTCACTAAAGATTTTTTTCCCACTGGGTTTTTATCTTAGTAAGGTTTTAACGAGGCACATTATCTTCATAGACATCCAAGGGGGAGTGTTATGAATATTTATCTATGTGGATGTCTATCATGATTAGAACTTTATCAAAGGAGTTTGATTTATTTATTATTAGGAATATTATCTCTACGAATTAGAGTTTAATGTATTATGTACTTCTTATGCCTATAAATAGATGATTCATTGAAGGCATTGTATACAATTTTATATTTTGAGAATAATACAAATCTCCCTCTTTCTCTCATCTCTTTGTTCTTCTTGTTCTTCTTTATTTTATTCACAACATAATAATAATAATAATAATAATAATAATAATAATAATAATAATAATAATAATAATAAAACCGAATTGGATTTTTTATCAGTGGTAATTTGGACTTTGAGGCTTAAATCTCATTCATAAAAAAATCACATATTAATTTTCTCAGTGCAATGACAATAATTTTTATTTAAACAAAAAATAAAGGATTTTTACAAATGATGTGAAATTCATTGTATTCTTTTGCAATATGAATTGGAAAGAGTAGCTGTGTAATTTACTCATTTTAGTGTCTTTTCGAACCATGAATCAAATATTAAAAAATAAAACAGTTTATTGAATATTTGGTAAAACGAGTTTTTATAAATCTAACTCATTATTTAAGCTGTCATTATCATTGATCACATATCTATTCTTGATTTTCATCACAGTTGTGCACTAATAGGCCATGTGCATGCCTGAATTTTCATAAGTACTCTAAAGATTTTTTTCCTAAGTCTCATAAAAGTTTCACACTTATATAGCTCAAGTCATTAAATGTATTCACATATAAAGTCTATAGGCTTGATTAAGAGTTTTACTCATCCTCGCCAATCTTGCCGTTCTTAGCACTATTTACATCGTATGAAGGGATAAAAAAATTGCAGTGCTCACCCCACCATATAAACCAGTGACTTGTCATTACTCACATGAATACTTTTCATGGGATCATCAGTCACAAAGGTGTTGGTAAAATAATCTGTAAAATAGGGCGTTAACACTAACTAGAAAAAATAAAAATATTGAAGAACAAATTGAACCGTGTCGTGGAAGTTGTCACTGCCTTAGAAACGAATTTGTCTCGATTTGTGTAATCGATGGTACGGGCGAAAACGTCCCCTGAGATTAACACGGTCTCTTCAAAGTTCATACACCCGAACTTGAAGTGGAGAACTGTGGAGAGAAGGAAGAAAGCTATGAGAGTGTATATGAAGACTGTTTCTGAAATGGGATGAAAATGAAGCATACAAAGCATGTTATAACTCAATGCTGAATTAAGTTGTAATTTTGTCCAGGTACAATCTCAATTCGTTCACTGTTTCATTCTTAGAGAAATTATTTTACGAATTTTTCCACAAAAAAAAAATAGTAACGCGTGCGGACATGTCGTAGACACATGTTACCACGAACCACCACGAACTTGAGATGGGCGGCGGCGGCAGCGGAGCACGAGACTAGCCCTTGTTCTCTATCACTCAACAAGGACAGGGAAGATGAAAGCTATAAATACCTTCACATGTTACTTTCCCACTCAATGTAGGACTCTTTCATTTTGCATTACTAACAAAAAGTTGTGTTGTCATCATTTTTTATTTATGAGATTGACATAAGTATCTTTTCTTCTCTCGATATTTCACATACTAATTTTCTCCTCGATAATTTGGTTAGAGAATTGACAAAATCATTTTTAACTCCACATAATCCATTTCATTTTTACATATGCTTTTTTACTTCATGTCTTTTGACAAATATGTATGTTTTTACCCTTGAATTTTTTATGTGTTGAGTGTGTAAAAGTTCTATTATTTACCCCTTATTTAACCCATATTTTTGCTGCATTCAAGCATTATTTATTGCATTTAGGTCAGTTTACAGCAAAACATCACAAATATATTAAAAGGCACAGTTTCTACTAAAAATGGTTGTTTTTGCAGGTTGCTGCTATAACAGACGGAATGGGCAGGCGCTGGGCAGTGAAGTAGAAGAGTTGGAACTGGACAAGCAGTCAAGGAGGACGATGCTGCCATGGTTGCCGCCGTGACAGCAGAGGACGACATCAGTTTTGAGGAGAAGAAGCAAAGTGGACCTCGAAAGATAGAGAAAATTCAGCCCGTCTCTCGTGTGAAATCACCATATTTTTCCAGTCAAGCCCAAAGTTCAAGGAGAGAAAATCCCAAGCAAGAAAGATGACGGCTGGAAAGTAGATTCCTTGAAGATTTAGTCTTTATTAGAATTGTACTTTCATTTAAAGTTGTATTCTTGCTATTTTAGAAAACTTGGACCCAAAGCCTATATAAGAGCATATATTTTGACCTAGGGGCATAGAACCGATTCCCTAGCTTCCTTTCCAAAACTCTAACCATTTTCCTTCCCTCAATAGTTTCTATATTCCTCCTAGGGCCACGGGTTGATTTGTAAAGTAGTTGCAAGGGTTGTTTTGTTTTAGGAATTTTCAAGTTCAATAAAATAAACTTCAAGTTCTCTTATTTTGGTTATTAATATCTTGCAAGAGCATCGGGAGAGCATTGTGAGGTTATCAATTTACTTAGCATCGGGAGAGTTAAGTATACGAAAGAAATAAGAGAAAGTTCTCTAGTTTATAGTTGAACTATCTCGGACCTAGGGATAGGACGAGGTTAAGTGGCTAAAGAAGAATTCATCAACATCGGTGTTCATCCTTCGATTCACGCCGGGAGGTATCATCAAGACGTGATCATCGACAGACTTGGACCTAGGGATAGGCCAAGGCACATCTGGGATTCTTGCCAAACTTGAAGTACTGAGTTGATTGTTCGCTGCCGCGACAGGTGCTACCGCGACGAGGACGACGACAGAACTGGAGTTCCGAGACTTAGCAATACATGCACTACTGATCAATTCAATACCAGCCCATTCTCTCTATCTTGATTTCCCTACTCTTTTATTTAAGTTCTCTTTATTATTTTCGTGACAACTTCTCAATTATTTTCTTTACTTTCGTGCAGTGAATTAAGGTGAAGCTATTAGCCCAATCCCTGTGGAGACGATATTCGATACTTCGTATCACTTTACTACTTGCGTCGTGTATACTTGCACTACCATTGCGATAGACTCTTTTACACGCAACAAGTTTTTGACGCCGTTGTTGGGGATTGGCAACATAACTCCACCTTCTCTTTTACTGCACTTTTTGTTTTTATTTTTCTGTTTTTCTTTGGTGTGTTCAACCCTAGCTTTTCACAAGGTTCCTTGTTTATGCGCAGATCGAAATGAGGTGAAGATCCTAAGTATCCATTAGATCCGGAAATCGAACGTTCATTCAATCTCAAGAACCGACTTCGCCACATACTAGCCAGGAACAAGTACCTTGAGGAATAGTTAGAGACGATGGCCCACCAAGGAAACAACCCGCCTGTTGGAGAGGTTATACCTCATGTCGGCAACCCTGCTGCCGCTGCCGGACGAAGGTCTTGTCGTGACTACATGTTGAATGACTATATGTTTAGCATGATCAACAATGGCGGTCAATTCAATGGTGTTGTTACAGAGGATGCTAGGGAGCATCTCAAAACATTCCAGGAAATCTGTGGTTCGTTTAGACTACCAGGAATTAATCCGGAGATACTGAGGCTTCAGTTATTTCCCCATTCATTGAGGGATAGAGCAAAGACTTGGTGGAATAAACTTACGCCGGGTTCAACTAGAACTTGGGCAGATTTGTCTCGTGAATTTTTATCTCGTTTTAATCCTTTACATTTATCTGAGCGATTACGTAATGAAATTGCTACTTTTCAACAGGAAGATGACGAGCTGATGCACGAGGCCTGGGACAGATTTACCAACCTTCTACGGAACTGCCCAATGCATGGATTCTCCATATGGAATCAGGTAACTAAGTTTTATAATGCTGCCAACTTAAAAACTCATATTCGAATTGATTCAGCAGCAAACGGACTATTGTTGGACAAAGACCCGGACGAGGCAATGCAAGTATTGAAAAATCTGGCCAAGAATGAGGAGCAGTTTCCGACAGCAAGAAGAGGGGGTAAACGGGTTCTAGCTGTTAAGGATTATGAGGCCGACAGCACAATGAAATAACAGGTGGCATACCTTACTAAGGTAATGAAAAAGCTCTTGAACGATAATGCACAACATGGATTTGCTATTGAGGAGGTATGTGAAATCTGTGAGGGAAATCATAGTTCGGATGAGTGCCCTATACAGTTAGAAGAGGGAAAGTATGTTGGAAACTACAAGCCAAATTACAACTCCAACAACTACAATCCCAACTAGAGAAAGGATCCCAAGTTTTCTTAGAGTAATCCTAATAATGCCCTGAATCCTCAAGCACACAATAATCAGAATCAGGGAGGACCTAGATTGCTGACTCGACAGCAACTACAGCCGCAGCAGCTGCAACAACAGCCACCAGCTGCCACAAACAGTATACTGGAACAAACTCTGGCTACTTTTATGTCTCAGACAGGTACTTATATTGAGAATATGAATCAGTTTGTTAAGAAGACAGAGACATTCATGGATAAAACAGAGATGCAGATGACGAATCATGAAGCTACTCTGAAATCTTTGGAGACACAAATGGGTCAGGTTTCCCAACATATCAAGCCGAGGCAAACTGGAGGATTTCCTAGTAATACTGAAAATGCTAGGCAACCCACACATGAGCAATGTAAGGCCATTACTACTAGGAGTGGGAAGAAACTAACAGGGCCAGATAAGGAAGCTGAAACAGTGAAAAAACCAGCCTTGGACAGACCTGCCGAGGAAGCTGCCCCGACAGGTAACAAATAGACTGCTGTCGATAAACCTGTTACGACAGCAGAAGCGACAGAGGAGAAAAATGATGAACCAAAACCTCCTCAGATTCCTATGTAGTGGGAAGGACGCATTGTTGATTATCGTCCCCCACCCCTTTTTCCTCAACGGTTACAACAAGCGAAGCAAGAATCTCAGCTCAAAAAGATTTATGATATTTTTAAGCAGGTTCATATTAACATTCCGATGTTAGATGCCGTGAGGGAGATGCCCGGTTATGCCAAATTTCTCAAGGATTTCATGTCAAAGAAATCTAAACTTGGGGAATTTGAAACGGTTAAGATGGCAGAAGGATGCATGAGTATTCTTCATAGGCAGCCACCCCAGAAAAAGAAGGATCCGAGGAGCTTCATCATACCTTGTGTAATCGGAGATAAATATGTGGGTAAGACACTTTGTGATCTTAATGCTAGTATTAATTTAATGCCAAAATCTGTTTTTCAGAAATTAGGTATTGGAAAAGCTCGGCCCACGACAGTAATTCTGCAACTGGCAGACCGCTCTTATATTCATCTAGAAGGAAAAATCGAAGATATTCTGGTAAGAGTGGATAAATTTATTTTTCCTGGTGACTTTCTTGTTTTAGATTGTGAAGCAGATGAAAACGCACCAATCATCCTTGGGCGACCCTTCTTAGCCACGGGAAGATCACTGATTGATGTGGAGAAAGGAGAACTCACCATGAGAGTAAACGATCAAGAGATTAAGTTGAATGTTCTCCAAGCTATGAAGCATGCTGATGCAGACGAGGAATGCAAGGTTATCACTGAAGTTACCCTTGATCAACCCTGTATCGGGTCGGGCTGTCACGACATCAAAATTGGTCACTGCCTCGGCAGTCACTTACAGGACTGTCACGACAGCACTGACGACAGCAACTCCTCAGAATCTAATACATCTGATACTGAAGATCAGGAGGAGGTAAACTGGATAGGCGATCGTCCAGGTAAGTTATTCGAACCTTTAAATTATACTTCGGATAACCATGCAATTCAAAAGTCATCTACTGTTGAGCCCCCTGGTTTAGAACTGAAACCCCTGCCAGGGCAGCTAAAATATGATTTTCTTAGTTCAAATGATACGTTGCCCGTAATCATCTCTTCCAAGTTGATGCAGGAACAGGAACAACAGTTAATAGGGATGTTGCAGCAGCACAAAAAGGCAATTGGATGGACGATAGCTGATATTCAAGGCATTAGTCCGGCGTTATGTATGCATAAAATCCTTTTAGAGGATGATCATAAGCCGACTATAGATGCTCAAGGCGGTTAAACCATGCGATGAAAGATGTGGTGCGTAAAGAGATAATCAAATGGTTAGATGCGGGTATAATTTACGGCATCTCCGAAAGCAAATGGGTAAGCCCGGTGCAATGCGTCCCCAAGAAAGGAGGAATGACCTTGGTGACCAATGAAAACAATGAGTTAATCCCAACCAGGACTGTGACCGGTTGGAGGGTTATAATCAAATAGCTATCGCACCGGAATATCAAGAAAAGAAGACTTTCACCTACCCCTACGGAACATACGCTTTTAGGAGGATGCCTTTTGGATTATGCAATGCACCCGCCACCTTCCAAAGGTACTGTAACGCCCCGGTTTAGGGGTCGGGTGAAAAAAATAATAATAATTTAATATTATTTCCGGGTCCGGTTTTGTAATTAAAAATAATTTTGGGCTTCGGGTTTTAAGACAACAAAATTTAGTTGGACCATTTTTAAAATAATCCCCAAATAGCCATGGGTGTCATCCATTGTAGTTACTTTAATTCATTAAGGGCATTTAGGTCTTTGGACCTTTGATTTTTAAACTAACCTAAAATAACACTATTGAGTCATCTTCTTCCCCACTACCCATTTTTCAGACAAAAGAAACCTCTCCCCCTTTGGAGCACTATTCCATCCATAACTCACCCAATCTTGAAGGTTTTTCGAAGGTAAGGTCGTTTTTGAGCTGCTTTCATTATCCTCAACTAGCACATACCTTTATTTTCTAGAAAACTCATGATTTTGGTGATATGGGGGTTTTGAAATTTTGATTAAAAATGTCATTTTTGACACCTTTAACTTAGGTTTTTGATCTCTAAATGATATATGAGTTGTTTTCAATCTAAAGGGTCCAATGGGTATAATTTTTATGAAGTTTTGGGGTGTTTCCCGGAATGGGGTTTTGGGGAGGTTTTTAGGAGGCTTTAAGTTGAGTTTTGGGGGTGTTTTATGTGAATATGAGAGGGCTGATGGATAGGCTACATGTAAGGGAAGTTTTGGAGACTTTAGGGAGTAGTTTGAAGGATGAAATCAATGGTTTTAAGGGTTGCTTAAGGGCTGCTCGGAAATTGGTATTTTGGGCTTGTTTTCAATGTGAAAATTGAAGTCTTGTGTTTGATATGAAATCCGGGTTGATTATTTTGGAATGTGGACTGATTTGGGGTTGTTTATATTGTGTTGGAATGTTTAGAAACGAGAAATTTGGTTGGTGGAGCTTCGGGGACAAATCCGGAAATTTTGGAGTCTTGAGCTTGGTCTTCGATCTCCTCTTGGGTAGCAACGGTGAGTAGAATTGTTGATTTTTGCATTGAGCTTGATATGGATTCCTTTGGGGTTTGGGTGAGACCTTGAGGGGTCATCTAAACCCGTGTGTAAGCCTCTCTACTCCCATGTTGTTGTGATATGTTGGATGCTTATATGTCATGTTCATTAAGTGCATTTTGAGTTGTTAATTGTGTAGTCGAGTTGAGTTCGTGCCTCACGTGATGGTGGTCTAAACTACGGTGATGTGTAGTCCCACCGGTAGTGACTAGTAGGATAGTACTTTGATGTGTAGTCCCATTGGAAGTCCACTAGTCGAAACGGTGATGTGTAGTCCCACCGTGTGTGTATGATGGTTGTGCTTGTGCAAACCATGTGTTGTTGTTGAGATTAACCCTCGTGCATCCATCGCTTTCTTGTATATAAATCGTGTTTTGGAAAACTACATGTTGTGAATTATAGAGCCTCTCTCGCTAAGCTAGTTGCTTATGCTCTTTGTTTCCAACGTGCAGATCGTTAGAGTTCGGGAGGCGAGCGGGCGAAGGAGGAGCTTTTTGGAGTTCTCAAGCAAGTTTAAGTATGGTTTACTTTTGTAATAATGCCTAGACAATGGGGTATAGAGTGTAGGAGTTGGGGTCAAACTCCTTAGGAATTTATATTGAGTATGTTAAACTCAAGGTTATGTTATGCTTTGCTTCTTGGTTTGCTATTTATGCTTGGTATGATGCTTATGTGAACGTGCCTTATTATGTGTGTTGCTGGCCTTGTATGCCTTATAATTGACCATCCTTTGTGAGGAGTTCATGTTTGTTAAGTATGCACTTTTGGGTGAAATTGCATGAAGCTTGTTTCGTATGAATTTCATTAGATTAAATGCCTCACATGTTAAATTGTGACTGTGGTTTGGTGTATGTATGTTGCTTGTTCTTAGGGAAGTCCAACAATGCATTTAGAGTTGGGTTAAGGGTCACTTGTGCAAAAATCGTGGAGTTGCAGTGCAGGGGGTATCGATACCCTAGCTAGGGTATCGATACTGTCTTGCCCAATGGCCTCAGATTTTGCCTGGGGTATCGATACCCTAAGGGTATCGATACCCTCCAAACTCTCTGTAATTTGGATTTGGGGGGTTAGAATAGAGCGTATCGATACGAGGTCCCGAGTATCGATACGGATATATCTTGTTGACCAAGGAAGGTTGACCGAGGAAGAGGGTATCGATACCCCTGGTAAGGGTATCGATACGGTCATCTGGGGTTGATTTTCTGGGTTGATCTAGAAGGGGGTATCGATACCCCTTGAATGGGTATCGATACTGCCTGCCTGTAAACTTAAAAATGGACTGTTCATGCATGGCCGGAGTTCGAATGTGTCTTCCTTGTATGTTTCCGCTGTTGTGAATCACTTAGGGTTTAATCATCCTCTAGACAAGATAAATAAAAAAAAATAGGGTTGCTAACCGAGGGGGAACCCCTTGGGTTTCGCTTCGGTTTTCCCCGTGTGGCTCACTCGTACCGGTCATCCGACCAGACCGGGACGAGGGGGTTACATTTATTGGTATCAGAGCCTGAGGTTTCCGAGACCTCGGGCAGGTAAGTGAGGTAAGTTAAGGTATTATGAGTGTTTTGCCATGCCTGTCTAAGTTTTGTTTTAGCACGGTGTATGTATCCATGCTATGGTGACCTCTATGTTGTTTGAAAGTTGGTTGAGTCCCCATTGTTAGGCATTGTTGTCAAAATAAAAAGGGAAAATTGTTTTGGTTTAAAGAGCTTGAGAACCGGAGTCCTTTGCCCCTTGCTAACCTAACGTTTCCGTGTTGTTGTGTGTTTGTTGTTTTAGATTACATTAATTGCTATGGTGAGACCGAGGGGACGGCCTAGAGCGGGTGACCAGGCACCCGAGAACGCGCCTCCTACTCTTAATGCTCCGGGTGGTAATGGAGGGAACGTTGGAGGCGATGGTAATGGGGCTCAAGCGGGCCAAGGTCAGGCGGGTCCAGATGTGGCACATTTGATCCAGACTATAGCCGGAGCTTTTCAGACAGCTTTGGCCGGAATGCAAGCTGCAGCACCACCTCCGGGTGCGGGGACAGGATTACCCCTAGAGAGGCTTCGCAATTTGGGGGCAGTTGAGTTTCGTGGGTTGTCTCCGGAAGGTTCGGAAGGGTGGCTTGAGAGCACTACTCGCATCTTGGGTCAGATGGAGTGTTCGGATGCCCGTAAGTTGGGATGCATTGTCTCATTGCTTCAGGGAGACGCTTATACTTGGTGGACCACTGCTACTTCTGGTATGGCAGAGGTGGATGTCACATGAGAGTTTTTCAGGAATGCTTTCAAGAGGAAGTACCTCGGGGTTCGGTACTTGGATGAAAAGAAAAGGGAGTTCATGGCTTTGGTTCAAGGCAGTAGAACCGTGTCCGAGTATGAGATCCAATTTGTGAGGTTGAGTCAGTACGCGCCAGAGTTGATTCCGGATGAGAAGGAGCGTTGTGAGCGCTTCAGATATGGGTTGACTACTGATGTGAAGACTTACATGTTGGCCGCCGACTACACTGAGTTCGATGTCTTGGTTTCTAGAGCCAAGGATGTAGAGCAAAACCTAAGCTCTAGAGCACGTGCCGGTGGGTCTGACTCCGGGAAGAGACATGCGAACTGGGATAGAGATCATGCCAAGAGGCATAGGGATAGGAGGTATCAGCCGGATACGAGGCCTAGGGGTGGTAACCATGGTCAGGGCCGTCAGGGCCAAGGGGCTGTTGGGCATATTCCGGAGTGCACTAAGTGCGGGAGACGCCACCCAGGTGAGTGCATGGGTATGTTTGGGGCGTGTTGGAACTGTAGCTCCCGAGATCATTTGAGACGTGATTGTCCACACCCAGTCAGAGGAGGACCGGCTCCAGCGAGGGGATTTGAGCATCAGAGAGGTCGTGGGCGCGGCCGTGGGAACTTCCAGCCAAGGAATGAGGGTCAGAGGAACTTGGCTCATGTGGTAGCAGTCCAGCCCGAGGGAGGAGGACCGGCTAGGGTGTACGCTCAGCGGGAGGCTGGAAATGACACTAATGTCATTGCAGGTAATTTCACATTGCAATCTTTGAGTTTGCTTTCTCTGATAGATTCGGGGTCAACGCATTCATACATTTTGGGTGAGCATGCAAAGTCATTAGGGCTACCTTGTGATTGGTTAGAAGTAGGTGTAAATGTCACTAGCTCCTTTGGTGATACAGTGGTAGTCAGGAAAGTGTATAGGAGGTGTCCCTTGACGATTCAGGGCCATGTGTTTCCAGTCGACATGATGGAGCTACCCTTTTATGGCTTTGATGTGATTTTGGGCATGGATTGGCTGGTAGAGCATAGAGCTAAGGTTGACTTTGAGACTAAGAGAGTCTCTTTGAAGCTTACTGATGACTTAGAGGTTGTGGTAGTTGGGGAGAATGTTAAGTTTTTGTCCAATGTGGTTTCGGCTTTGGAAGCTTAGAGATTGTTAAGTTCAGGGTGTCAGGCTTACTTGGCTTACGTAATGAACCCGGATATGAGTGAGGTGAGACCCCAGGACATCAGGACTGTGTGTGACTTTCCGAGTGTTTTTCCGGAAGAACTACCAGGCTTGCCTCCAGACAGAGCAGTTGAGTTTGCTATTGAGACATATTCTGATTCTGCACCGGTGTCGATTGCTCCGTATAGGATGGCACCGAAAGAGTTGAAAGAGTTAAAGACACAGCTTCAGGAGTTGACTGACAGAGGCTTCATTAGGCCTAGTGTTTCCCCGTGGGGTGCTCCGGTCTTGTTTGTGAAAAAGAAGGATGGTAGCATGAGGATGTGCATAGACTATAGACAGTTGAATAAGGTGACAGTGAAAAACAAGTATCCCTTGCCAAGGATAGATGACTTGCTAGATCAGTTGAGGGGTGCTTCCGTGTTTTCAAAGATTGATTTGAGGTCGGGGTATTATCAGTTAAAAGTAAAGGATGTGGACATACCAAAGACAGCTTTTCGTACACGCTACGGACATTATGAGTTTTTGGTGATGCCTTTTGGGTTGACCAATGCTCCAGCGGCCTTCATGGATATGATGAACCGGATGTTTCATAAGTTCTTGGACAGGTTTGTGGTAGTGTTTATCGATGACATCCTAGTGTAGTCTAGAACCGAAGAAGAGCACGATGAACACTTAAGGTTAGTGCTTCAGACCCTACTTGAGAACCAATTGTATGCCAAGCTAAGTAAGTGTGAGTTTTGGATTAGAGAGGTGGTCTTCCTTGGCCACGTGATCTCCGCTAGTGGGATTAGTGTAGATCCCAAGAAGATTGAAGCCATTGTAAATTGGAAGCAACCAAAATCAGTGACAGAAATCCGCAGTTTCCTAGGCTTGGCGGGATACTACAGGAGGTTTGTTGAAGGGTTCTCAAGGATAGCGGCTCCGTTGACCAAGTTGCTACAGAAGAATGTTCCGTATGAATGGTCAGATGCAAGACAAGAAGCGTTTGAGAAGTTGAAGAAAGCTTTGACCGAAGCTCCCATTTTGATTCAGCCCGAGCCGGGGAGAGAGTTTGTAATTTACAGTGATGCATCTTACGTGGGGCTAGGTTGTGTACTTATGCAAGGAGGTAAGGTAGTGGCATATGCTTCCCGACAGTTGAAGGTTCATGAGAAGAATTACCCTACACATGACATAGAGTTGGCCGCAGTGGTGTTCGCGTTGAAAATTTGGAGACACCATCTTTATGGTGAGAAGTGCACTGTGTACACCGACCACAAGAGCTTGAAATATTTGATGTCCCAAAAGGAGTTGAATCTTAGGCAACGAAGGTGGTTAGAGCTCCTTAAAGATTATGACCTTACCATAGAGTATCATCCGGGCAAGGCGAATGTGGTGGCCGATGCCTTGAGTAGGAAGATGGCCGTTGAGTTGCGAGCAATGTTCGCAAGGTTGAGTGTGTCTACGGATGGTGGGCTAGTGGCCGAGCTTCAGGTTAAGCCATCGTTGGTTCAATTGATTCGTGAGAAACAGTTGCGAGATGAGTCCTTGGCACCTCACGTGCAAGACATAGCGGAAGATAGGCCTACCGAGTATTGTTTCGGAGAGAATGGGATCCTATGTTTCAAGGATAGGATAGTGGTTCCGGAGGATGCCGAGTTGAGGCGTACGATCATGAGTGAGGCTCACAATAGCCCTTTTGCTATGCATCCGGGTAGCACGAAGATGTATCGAGGATTAAAGGAAGAGTATCATTGGGTTGGTTTGAAAAAGGATGTAGCCGAGTTTGTAGGTAAATGCATGGTTTGTCAGAGGGTCAAGGCTGAGCACCAGTTTCCCTCAGGGTTGTTGCAACCGTTGAAGATTCCAGAGTGGAAGTGGGAGCGTATCACTATGGACTTTGTATCGGGACTTCCGTTGACTCCTTCGAAGAAAAATTCAGTGTGGGTGATTGTAGACAGATTCACCAAGTGTGCACACTTCATACCGGTTCATACCACCTATACGTTGGACAAGTTGGCCGAATTGTATATTCGGGAGATTGTGAGACTACATGGGGTACCGAAGTCAATTGTGTCAGATCGAGATCCGAGATTCACCTCTAGATTTTGGGAGTGTTTGCATCGAGCCTTAGGCACTTGGTTGAATTTCAGCACTTCGTATCATCCATAGTCAGATGGACAGTCAGAGAGGGTGATTCAGATTTTGGAGGATATGTTGAGGTGTTGTATCATTGACTTTCAGGGGTCGTGGGAGAAACACCTACCATTAGTGGAATTTGCGTACAACAACAGCTTCCAGTCAAGCATTCAGATGGCTCCTTATGAGGCCTTGTATGGTAGGAAGTGTAGGACCCCGGTTTGTTGGGCTGAGGCCGGACAGAAACTAGTGCCGATGCCCGAATTACTCAAGGGAACCACCGAGAAGGTGAAATTGATTTGTGATCGCTTGAAAGCGGCTTCAGACCGGAAAAAGTCCTATGCCGATTTAAAAAGAAAGGAGGTGGAGTACTCCGTGGGGGATAAAGTGTTTTTGAAAGTTTCACCTTGGAAGAAGGTGATGAGGTTTGGGAGGAAGGGCAAGTTGAGCCCGAGATACATAGGACCTTATGAGATAGTTGAGAGGATTGGTCCGGTTGCATATAGATTGAGACTCCCTGTTGAGCTAGAGAAGATTCATGATGTATTTCAAGTGTCGATGCTTAGGAGGTATAGATCGGATCTGTCCCATGTTATGCCAGTGGAAGAAATAGAGTTAAATCCAGACTTGTCTTACAATGAGGAACCAGTTGAGATACTTGCTTCTGATAGCAAGGTGTTGCGTGGCAAGACTATAGAGTTAGTCAAGGTCTTATGGAGGCATAGAGGTGTGGAGGAAGCCACGTAGGAGAGGAAAGCGGACATGCTTGAGCAGTTTCCGTACTTGTTTCCGTCAGGTAATTTCGAGGACGAAATTTCCTTCAGTAGGGGAGAGTTGTAACGCCCCGGTTTAGGGGTCGGGTGAAAAAAATAATAATAATTTAATATTATTTCCGGGTCCGGTTTTGTAATTAAAAATAATTTTGGGCTTCGGGTTTTAAGACAACAAAATTTAGTTGGACCATTTTTAAAATAATCCCCAAATAGCCATGGGTGTCATCCATTGTAGTTACTTTAATTCATTAAGGGCATTTAGGTCTTTGGACCTTTGATTTTTAAACTAACCTAAAATAACACTATTGAGTCATCTTCTTCCCCACTACCCATTTTTCAGACAAAAGAAACCTCTCCCCCTTTGGAGCACTATTCCATCCATAACTCACCCAATCTTGAAGGTTTTTCGAAGGTAAGGTCGTTTTTGAGCTGCTTTCATTATCCTCAACTAGCACATACCTTTATTTTCTAGAAAACTCATGATTTTGGTGATATGGGGGTTTTGAAATTTTGATTAAAAATGTCATTTTTGACACCTTTAACTTAGGTTTTTGATCTCTAAATGATATATGAGTTGTTTTCAATCTAAAGGGTCCAATGGGTATAATTTTTATGAAGTTTTGGGGTGTTTCCCGGAATGGGGTTTTGGGGAGGTTTTTAGGAGGCTTTAAGTTGAGTTTTGGGGGTGTTTTATGTGAATATGAGAGGGCTGATGGATAGGCTACATGTAAGGGAAGTTTTGGAGACTTTAGGGAGTAGTTTGAAGGATGAAATCAATGGTTTTAAGGGTTGCTTAAGGGCTGCTCGGAAATTGGTATTTTGGGCTTGTTTTCAATGTGAAAATTGAAGTCTTGTGTTTGATATGAAATCCGGGTTGATTATTTTGGAATGTGGACTGATTTGGGGTTGTTTATATTGTGTTGGAATGTTTAGAAACGAGAAATTTGGTTTGTGGAGCTTCGGGGACAAATC
Source organism: Hibiscus tridactylites (assembly GCA_958450335.1). Classification (NCBI taxonomy): domain Eukaryota; kingdom Viridiplantae; phylum Streptophyta; class Magnoliopsida; order Malvales; family Malvaceae; genus Hibiscus; species Hibiscus tridactylites. The sequence continues at coordinate 60,443,619 of OY288289.1, forward strand.
CGGAAATTTTGGAGTCTTGAGCTTGGTCTTCGATCTCCTCTTGGGTAGCAACGGTGAGTAGAATTGTTGATTTTTGCATTGAGCTTGATATGGATTCCTTTGGGGTTTGGGTGAGACCTTGAGGGGTCATCTAAACCCGTGTGTAAGCCTCTCTACTCCCATGTTGTTGTGATATGTTGGATGCTTATATGTCATGTTCATTAAGTGCATTTTGAGTTGTTAATTGTGTAGTCGAGTTGAGTTCGTGCCTCACGTGATGGTGGTCTAAACTACGGTGATGTGTAGTCCCACCGGTAGTGACTAGTAGGATAGTACTTTGATGTGTAGTCCCATTGGAAGTCCACTAGTCGAAACGGTGATGTGTAGTCCCACCGTGTGTGTATGATGGTTGTGCTTGTGCAAACCATGTGTTGTTGTTGAGATTAACCCTCGTGCATCCATCGCTTTCTTGTATATAAATCGTGTTTTGGAAAACTACATGTTGTGAATTATAGAGCCTCTCTCGCTAAGCTAGTTGCTTATGCTCTTTGTTTCCAACGTGCAGATCGTTAGAGTTCGGGAGGCGAGCGAGCGAAGGAGGAGCTTTTTGGAGTTCTCAAGCAAGTTTAAGTATGGTTTACTTTTGTAATAATGCCTAGACAATGGGGTATAGAGTGTAGGAGTTGGGGTCAAACTCCTTAGGAATTTATATTGAGTATGTTAAACTCAAGGTTATGTTATGCTTTGCTTCTTGGTTTGCTATTTATGCTTGGTATGATGCTTATGTGAACGTGCCTTATTATGTGTGTTGCTGGCCTTGTATGCCTTATAATTGACCATCCTTTGTGAGGAGTTCATGTTTGTTAAGTATGCACTTTTGGGTGAAATTGCATGAAGCTTGTTTCGTATGAATTTCATTAGATTAAATGCCTCACATGTTAAATTGTGACTGTGGTTTGGTGTATGTATGTTGCTTGTTCTTAGGGAAGTCCAACAATGCATTTAGAGTTGGGTTAAGGGTCACTTGTGCAAAAATCGTGGAGTTGCAGTGCAGGGGGTATCGATACCCTAGCTAGGGTATCGATACTGTCTTGCCCAATGGCCTCAGATTTTGCCTGGGGTATCGATACCCTAAGGGTATCGATACCCTCCAAACTCTCTGTAATTTGGATTTGGGGGGTTAGAATAGAGCGTATCGATACGAGGTCCCGAGTATCGATACGGATATATCTTGTTGACCAAGGAAGGTTGACCGAGGAAGAGGGTATCGATACCCCTGGTAAGGGTATCGATACGGTCATCTGGGGTTGATTTTCTGGGTTGATCTAGAAGGGGGTATCGATACCCCTTGAATGGGTATCGATACTGCCTGCCTGTAAACTTAAAAATGGACTGTTCATGCATGGCCGGAGTTCGAATGTGTCTTCCTTGTATGTTTCCGCTGTTGTGAATCACTTAGGGTTTAATCATCCTCTAGACAAGATAAATAAAAAAAAAGTAGGGTTGCTAACCGAGGGGGAACCCCTTGGGTTTCGCTTCGGTTTTCCCCGTGTGGCTCACTCGTACCGGTCATCCGACCAGACCGGGACGAGGGGGTTACAGGTACATGATGGCCATATTCTCCGATATGGTGGAGGACTTCCTTGAAATTTTTATGGATGATTTTTCAGTCTTTGGGGATGATTTTGAGAGCTGCTTAGGCAATCTACAAAAGGTACTTGAAAGATGTGAAAAAGCAAACCTGGTCTTAAATTGGGGAAAATGCCACTTTATGGTGGATGAAGGGATAGTCCTTGGCCATAAGATTAGCTGTCGTGGTATAGAAGTCGACAAGGCCAAGATAGAAGTGATCGAAAAGATGTCGCCACCGACCACAGTCAAGGGTATTAGATGTTTCTTGGGACATTCTGGTTTTTATCGGAGATTTATTGCAAATTTCTCAAAAATCACCAAGCCCCTATGCCATCTTCTGGAGTAGAACCGACCCTTTGACTTTAATGATGAATGTACTGAAGCATTCAAGGTTCTGAAGGAAAAACTGGTAACAACCCCAATAGTACAGCCACCAGACTGAACACAGCCATTCGAGATCATGTGTGATGCTAGTGACTATGCTATCGGGGCAGCACTTGGGTAGTGGAGAGACAAATTATTTCATGGCATATATTATGCCAGCAAGACATTGAACGACGCCCAAGTGAACTACACCACCATAAAGAAGGATTTATTAGTTGTGGTGTTCTCTATTGATAAGTTTCGTTCTTACATACTTGGAACGAAGGTAATAGTGCACACAGACCATTCTGCCCTGAAGTATCTTTTTGTGAAAAAGGATGCAAAGCCTCGATTGATACAGTGGATACTGCTATTGCAAGAATTCAACCTTGAAATTAAGGACAAAAAAGGAAAGAAAATCAGGTGGCAGATCACTTGTCAAGGTTGGAGAAGGGACAGAGTCTACCAACAGATAAGACAAACATACTGGAGACCTTCCCAGACGAGTAGCTCTTTGCTGCCGCAATCACTGCCGCGACAGCCATGGCGGCAGGTAAGTCTTCTGAACTCCCCTGGTATGCAGATTTCGTTAATTTCTTAGTTAGCGGAATAATTCCTTCTGATCTTAATTATCAAGCCAGGAAGAGGTTCCAAAATGATGTTAAGCATTATTATTGGGACGAACCTCTTCTTTTCAAAATTTGTGCAGATCAGGTTATAAGGAGGTGTGTACCACAAGAAGAGCAAGAAGACATACTTCATCACTGCCATGCTTCACAGTATGGAGGTCACTTAGGAGGCAACAAAACTGCTGCCAAGGTGCTGTAGTCAGGGTTTTATTGGCCGTCACTATACAAAGATGGGCAAATCTTCTACAAGAGATGTGACAGGTGCCAAATGACAGGAAACATCTCAAGAAGAAACGAGATGTCGCTGCAGAACATTCTAGAAGTCGAGATCTTCGACGTTTGGGGGATTGATTTTATGGGACCTTTTCCATCTTCATGTAGGAATCTATACATCCTCCTAGTAGTGGATTATGTCTCTAAGTGGGTTGAAGCTATCGCAACTCAAAAGAATGATGCCAAGACAGTCCAAAGGTTTTTACACAAAAATATCTTTTCTAGGTTTGGCATCCCTAAGGCAATTATCAGTGATGAAGGGAGACATTTCGACAACAGGGTTATTGCTGCTGCCTTGAAGAAATACTATGTCAAACATAGGATCACGATAGCATATCACCCACAAACCAATGGACAAGCTGAAATATCTAATAGGGAAGTTAAGAACATTCTTGAGAAGATAGTTAAGCCAACTAGGAAAGACTGGTCTTTACTCCTCAATGATGCGTTATGGGCATATAGGACAGCTTTTAAAACTCCATTGGGAATGTCTCTGTACCGATTGATTTATGGAAAAACATGTCATCTACCTGTCGAGATAGAGCACAGAGCATACTCGGCAATCAAGGTAGTGAATATGGACTTGGACAGGGCATGGCATGGCAGAAAAGACTGTTAAATCTGAACGAAATTGAAGAAATCCGGAAAATGGCCTATGACAATGCAAGAATCTACAAGGATAAAACTAAGAAGTGGCATGACAGGAAGTTGCTGCCACGACAGTTCTGCCCAGGGTAGCTTGTTTTGTTGTTCAATTCTAGACTGAAACTCTTCCCAGGGAAGCTAAAATCTAGATGGTCTGGCCCGTTCCAAGTCGTACATGTTTTTCCTCATGGTGCCATAACAATCCGATCATTAAAATACTGGCACAAATTCAAAGTCAACGGACAACGTCTCAAGCATTATCAGGGGACTGAAGCCCCAGGAATGCAGGAAGTGGTTACCTTAGGAGATGCCCCACCTGGCATCCATAATTTAACCTAAATTTTATTTTTAATTTTATTGTTATTATTATTATTTATTATCTATTAGGAAATAATATTTATTTTATTTGAATAATGTTTTTGCTTTTATTGTTTTTAGGAAATAAAGAAGTCAAGAAGAACAGGAGAAGTGAACAACCCACCATCCATCCATCAGCCCAACAAAGACTAAATGTTGAAGCCTGTCGTTACAACTTCCGCGACAGACGCGGAAAATACAGGCTGTCATCACGCTGTCACGACAGACGTGGAAACACGTCACATACGCGTAACAGACGCGGAAACGTGTGTCAGACGCGTCAGACACTTTAATGTACAACAACTGGCCCCGTTATTCGCACCTACCGTTACAACTTCAACGGGTAGCAAATCCTTTTCTATATAACCCCGTTTCATTTTCATTTTCACTCACTTCTGCCTTTCTTAATTGCTCTCCCTCTTTAGTTTTCATTTGCTTTCATTTTATTTTCACAACCCTTGCACAAATATGTCTTCTAGGAAAACCTGACGCAATACTACCTCCAGTTCCACACCGACAGCAACTCCCCCACGTTCCTTTGCTAGCAGAGACATGTGGGAAGAGAGAGGCTTTATCTACACACCAATGGAAGAAAATCTAGGCCTCAAACCATTCATAGCCCGGAAGGTTAAAGATTTACAGTGGCAAACCTTTGCAGAGCAGCCGGAGGAAATGAATGTCACGCTGGTTCGAGAATTTTATGCTGCCATCAGCAGCAGGACAGCGACAATGGTGTTCGTTCGAGGGAAAGAGGTGTCATTTGAAGCAGAATACATTAATACCTTATATGGCTTCTACATCGGTATCAATGACGACGCCCACCAGCAATTCCTAAATACATTAGACACTGTTGCCTATGACGCTGTCATGGCAGAGTTGACCAATGATGGGACTCAATGGAACACCAGCAGGAAGAATCCAAGGATTGTGAAGAGGACCCAGTTGCTGCCGGAGGCAAAGTTGTGGAATGCCTTAATAAAGAAGAGGATCATGCCGTCATCCCACAACACCACCGTCGACCAACCAAGGTTAGCGTTGATACACTCTATTCTACATGAACGGCCCATTAATGTGGGCAGCTTTATTCGAGAAAGTATTTTGGAGTGTGCGCATAGACCGACGAGTCCCCTCTACCTTCCATACCTCATCACCTCACTCTGCCGCGGCCATAATGTCCCAGAAGTGCACACTGATTTGATAGTCGAAGGAAGAGGGTGGACTGAAAAGAACATCCTCAACCTTATGGAGCTGAATGGTGCCACCCCTCTGTCGTCATTCAACCCCGCTGCCGCCACAGCCGATACGACAGAGCAGCAACACACTGAACCAGCTGCCGCAGCAGCTGCCCCGACAAACTCCTCCGCCCAGATATTAGCTGCCATTCAGAAGCTGGAAGAACGGCAGCTGGGCTTAATGACCTTCATCAGGGACTTTTCTGCCTCTATGGTAACATTTATACAAAATTCTTTAAATTTTCCTGATGCTGCCTTCCCTACTTTTCCTGCCCATTACTTTACTGTCACTACCCCTGCCCACACTCCTACACCTGCTGCTACCCCATGGACACCCACTGCCGCCTCAAACGCCATCGCTTGCCTCGACAGCAGCAGGCAGCACCCATGCTGAACCATCTACCCGAGGTACAAAACGTCGAATGGCATCGGAGGATCTTGATGCCTTTGTTGTTGGGTTCTCCTCCTCTTTTGTTTGGGCTGCCAGCGATAATGAACCCTCTATCAAGATGAATCTGTCAAAGGAATTCTCCCCAGTGAAGAGACAGAAGTGGATGGCCGATAAGAACAACATGCCAAGAGCCAGTAGCAGCAGTGGCAAAGACAGCAGCAGTGGGGAAAGCAGCAGCAACAGCTCGGAAGTTCAGGTTGTGGAGCAACCCCCTCACATCTCCCCAACCAGAATCCAGCCACCACGGGAGGCCAAGAACACATTTGCCTCCCCCGTGCCCCAGCCAGCTCCGAAAGCCATAGCCCGCCGCCAGATCCGCCTCAACAACAGCAGCGAGGACAACAATTAAATTTAAGTTTCTTATCTTATATTTTGCTACCTGCTATATATTTTGTGATGTACTGCCTTATCTTTTGTTTTTAATTGTCATTTGCATTGAGGGCAATGCAACCTTCAAGCTTGGGGGTGGAAACCCTCCATTAATGGAGTACATCTTAGTTTAAAAATTGGTGTCTTTACTTAGTTTATTTTTGTCTCAAAAAAAGATGAAAATATTGAAAACTTTGGCTGAAAACTGTGAACTGAACTTACCTGTCGTGGTAGTGACTTTAGGATAGTTTATAGGAGAAGTTTAGAGCCTTTCTATAGTTCTGAAAACTTAAACACAATTGTGACTGTTATACTGCTTAGAACTCTTTTAGCCAACTAGAATAGGGAGCTTAGCACTTGAATAGCCTCTAGAGGTGCCTAACACTGGCTCTAGTAAAGAAGTTTAGCAAAAGAGACTCAACAGCCCTAGAGGTGCCCAAAATTGGCTCTAGGAAGTTAGCTAGAGGTGCCCAAAACTAGCTCTAGTGAAACTTTAGCTTAAAAATAGAGAAATCGAGTCAAAACAAAAAATCAAAGGAGCATGAAAAAGTGCCTTCAAAAGATAAACTTTGGCATAAAAATTTGAGTTAAGAGCTGAAATATTCTAGTGAAACTAAGAGAGTCTTGGCATATAACTGTTCACAAGCATGCACACACTGCACGAGGACTACAGTGAGACTCCAGACATATCCTAAATTATCCAACAGGTTGCTGCTGTCACAGGGAACGAACGGCGAGTAAGGGAAAGTTCAATGTTTGAAAGCCAAAACAAAAATATTTCATTTTTCTTTTAGGTCTTAGTTGCTTGAGGGCAAGCAAAAACTTGAGTTTGGGGGTGTGTTGAGTGTGTAAAAGTTCTATTATTTACCCCCTATTTAACCCATATTTCTGCTGCATTCAAGCATTATTTATTGCATTTAGGTTAGTTTAAAGCAAAACATCACAAATATATTAAAAGGCACAGTTTCTACTAAAAATGGATGTTTTTGCAAGTTGCTGTAGTGAAACTTTAGCTTAAAAATAGAGAAATCGAGTCAAAACAAAAAATCAAAGGAGCATGAAAAAGTGCCTTCAAAAGATAAACTTTGGCATAAAAATTTGAGTTAAGAGCTGAAATATTCTAGTGAAACTAAGAGAGTCTTGGCATATAACTGTTCACAAGCATGCACACACTGCACGAGGACTACAGTGAGACTCCGGACATATCCTAAATTATCCAACAGGTTGCTGCTGTCACAGGGAACGAACGACGAGTAAGGGAAAGTTCAATGTTTGAAAGCCAAAACAAAAATATTTCATTTTTCTTTTAGGTCTTAGTTGCTTGAGGGCAAGCAAAAACTTGAGTTTGGGGGTGTGTTGAGTGTGTAAAAGTTCTATTATTTACCCCCTATTTAACCCATATTTCTGCTGCATTCAAGCATTATTTATTGCATTTAGGTTAGTTTAAAGCAAAACATCACAAATATATTAAAAGGCACAGTTTCTACTAAAAATGGATGTTTTTGCAAGTTGCTGTTGTAACAGACGGAATGGGCAGGCGCTGGGCAGTGAAGCAAAAGAGCTAGAACTGGACAAGCAGTCAAGGAGAATGATGCTGCCATGGTTGCTGCCGTGACAGTAGAGGACGACAGCAGTTTTGAGGAGAAGAAGCAAAGTGGACCTCGACAGATAGAGAAAATTCAGCCCGTCTGTCGAGTGAAATCACCATATTTTTCCAAGCCCCAAATCAAAAGGAATGTCAAGCCCAAAGTTCAAGGTGAGAAAATCTCAAGCAAGAAAGATGACGGCTGGAAAGCAGATTCCTTGAAGATTTAGTCTTTATTAGAATTGTACTTTCATTTAAAGTTGTATTCTTGCTATTTTAGAAAACTTGGACCCAAAGCCTATATAAGGGCATATATTTCGACCTAGGGGCATAAAACCGATTCCCTAGCTTCCTTCCCAAAACTCTAGCCGTTTTCCTTCCCTCAACATGTTCTAAATTCCCCCTAGGGCCACAGGTTGATTTGTAAAGTAGTTGCAAGGGTTGTTTTGTTTTAGGAATTTTCAAGTTCAATAAAATAAACTTTAAGTTCTCTTATTTTGGTTATTAATATCTTGCAAGAGCATCGGGAGAGCATTGTGAGGTTATTAATTTACTTAGCATCGGGAGAGTTAAGTATACGAAAGAAATAAGAGCAAGTTCTCTAGTTTATAGTTGAACTATCTCGGACCTAGGGATAGGACGAGGTTAAGTGGATAAAGAAGAATTCATCAACATCGGTGTTCATCTTTCGATTCACGCCGGGAGGTATCATCAAGACGTGATCATCGACAGACTTGGACCTAGGGATAGGCCAAGGCACATCTGGGATTCTTGCCAAACTTGAAGTACTGAGTTGATTGTTCGTTGCCACGACAAGCAACAGACTGCTGCCGCGACAGGTGCTGCCGCGACGGGGACGACGACAGAACTGGAGTTCCGAGACTTAGCAATATCTGCACTACTAAGCAATTCAATACCAGCTCATTCTCTCTATCTTGATTTCCCTACTCTTTTATTTAAGTTCTCTTTATTATTTTCGTGACAACTTCTCAATTATTTTCTTTATTTTCGTGCAGTGAATTAAGGTGAAGCTATTAGCCCAATCCCTGTGGAGACGATATCCGATACTTCGTATCACTTTACTTGCGTCGTGTATACTTGCACTACCATTGCGATAGACTCTTTTACACGCAACATTATTCTTCGTAATATCCATTGTTACTTGACAACCACAATACATGAGCACTGAAGCTATTGAGTTTGTGCCTAATGGAACATAGGTTAAGAAATTTTTCAACCACTCAACTTTAATATACAAACTAAGAGGTTTTTCAACAATTAATTTTATTATACAAACTAAGAAATTTTTTTATCATTTAACTTCATTATTAGTTAACTCTAAAACAATAAGTTCAGACTTCATAATAAAATTTCTATAATTGTCCATTGAGTAAATTTCAAGATACCATTCCACCTCCATGAAAGAACACATAACCATTAGTGAATTTGGTCTCATCTGAATAAGAAATTTAATTATCATCGTTGTATCTTTCAAATACACATAATATTACACTAAGCATAATATCATAACTCACAGTATTTTTATGATATGTCATTAACTTTACTGCAAACAACTCACTACTCATGATTTGAATTGTGTGTTATTCGATCAATTAAAACATTGAGTTAAAGTACTTTTATATACCCTTAAATTGGGTCTGATAATTTTTTCGAGTTTAACGATCGGATGATATTTTTTGATGATTGAGTTTCGACTTTTGATGTTGGAATTGATGTATAATTAATTTAGTTTGGTTCAATAGTTTGATTTGAAAGTTGGAAGTGGCGATTGAAAGTTTGAGGACCAAATTGAATAAAGTTCAAAGTTAAGAATTTTCATATGATATTTCACTATGGAAAAAGTTGATGGGTTAATTGTCAATTTGGCATGATAGGTGTCATTTGATTAAAAAAATATTAGTGGCTAAATCGGTGATTAAGCATGAAATTAAAAATTAAAGAACAAGTAATTGAAGGCCACTAGTCTTTCAATTTGGGCATTCGAATGTTGTACGAAAAGAGAGAGAAATAAACCTTCTTCATTCTTTGCTGTCTTCCATTATTAAACACTTGAAGAACCTAGAACGGTATCTCATATGTTGGGAAAAAAGTGAGAAAATGGTAATTTTGAGTTTTATTTCGAATAAGTATAGGCTGAGTTTCGAATCAAGATCCATCATGAATTTATTCTACTTCGTACGATATTTACAACGGTATCTCATATGTTCAAAACGAAAGAGTAATGAACGAGAAATTAATGCTTAAAGTAAGGTGGTTTTAAATGAAAAAAGAAGTCGAAACCCCAATCTCATATTGATGGGATAAAAGGGGAGGGAGTTGTTTATATACATACACCCAACTAATTGTTAATGAATGACATGAGATGAATTTTTTCCTTCTATGTAGAGGGTGTGAATCCAATCTCAATTGAGTTGGGCCACACCCCACGACATAAGCTATGTGAATTTTTGGACAGGTTTGGCCTTATGTTTTTCTTGGAAATTAAAAGATATTTTCGAATTTAAATTTTGCTTGCAGCCCACTCTATTATTCAATTAGAGATAAATTCAGAATAATTTTTTCTCATGTTTTACTCTAATTTTCTTCTATAAATACATAAGCAGTTTTCAGATTTTACACAACAATTAAAATCATTTTCTCTCCCAAACTTGCATAGTTTTCTGGTGATAGTCAAAAGCTCGAATTTGTTTGTGAATTCTCAAGTAGTGTTGTTGTAGAAATTCATCTGACTGTTATATCCTGGGAGACCGACGATCAAACAACTCTAGTTTTTAAACATGTTTTTACTCTATTTATTTCGTTTATTCTTTATTTCATTTCAAATTTATTTTTATTTATTTGTTTATTTGAGATCTAACCTTGAATTTTCCAACAATCTTAAGACAGGACGATTCTTTTCAAGGCGATTTGATTTTAACAAAGTTCAGAGATAAGCAAATAATTCATTTCGAAAATTAATTTACGTCGTATTTAAACGAATTTGCTTAAATCTCAACATTTAAATGGGACAAATATGTTTTACAAAAATTGTCAATAGATGTAATTGAAGTTACAAGGAATAAACAAAATAGAATTTCAGTTTATCCGGATTATCACTAATTCCAGGATTTGTGTTTCCTTTGAACATAAACTATGTCTAAGAAGAGAGATGTTGTGAAATCATCCAAGTCGTCTACATAGATAGTGGACCAGGCCAGACGTCGAAGAAGACGAATCAACCCATGAATCATAAAGACCAATGTGTTGTGGTCTCTGAAGTCAAGATGGTTGACTCCAACCCAAGGGAATGATGGCTAGATACTGGAGCCACACGTCATATGTATTGTGACGAAAGGTCCTTTGCTGAGTTGATACCTAGAAACAAATGGAAATGCTCTACATAGGCAATGCTACGACTTCCAAGATCAAAGGGAAGGTGGTTGTAGTCTTAAAGATAACCTCTAAAAAGGAACTCAAGTTACATAATGTGTTGTATGTACCAGACATACGAAAAATTTTTGTATCTGAAACACTTTTAAGTGTCCACGGGTTTAGAATGATTTTTGAATCTAAAAAATTAATTCTATTTAAGGGTGGGATGTTTTTAGGCAGAGGATATGTATTGAACGGAATGTGGAAACTCAATGTTACCTCTGTAAAACTCAGAAATAATGAATAAAGAATGTCGTTTTTTTTTCTTTTATTACATGATGAATGTGTTAATTATAGTTTTGCGTAGACTAATTAACATGAAATTTGTTTCATATTGTTTACAAATATAAACCATACGTTGAAGAATACGATAATGGAATCAAAGAATTCTTCGTTCTTTGAAAATATATTCCCTTGTAAAGAAGTTGTTGGGTATTATGGTGCTCAATTTCCTCCAACTGAATTGCTCGCCAAGTGGTGAAGAAGTGGAATATTGGGTGATGGTAGTGGAAGCAAAAAGATGGAAGTTTTGCACAATGATTTAGAGTGGTTCGACTTCCTAACCAAAGCCTACATCCACTACCTTAGCTTCCTACTAAGGATTTCAAATAAATTCACTATGAATTTCGCCCCCTTTTTTAGGTTTAGGAAGCAACCTTTACAACCCTCAAAGCTTTCTACCCAAAGCTTGAGTAAACACTCTTTACAAGAGAAATTCAAAGAAAACAAGAAATCCCTCTAATAGGTATGTGTTTGCAAATATAAGCATTCACCCAAAACCTAAAACACTTGAGCAAATATGACAATTTTGGCTCACTAGTGTTTGTCTATACAAGAAATTGACAATTAGGCACTAAGACATATTTTTGATCATATGATGTTTGACAATTGAAGCATAAACCTTCTCTTGATGCTTGGAGGTATGGGTGTTCAAAAAAATCCGATCCGATTATCCGTTGATCCGATTTGAAATTTTTGGATATCCGATCCGTTTTTATTTTTCGGATAATTCGGATCGGATATGGATAGTGGTTTTACATTCGGATCGGATATCCGATTATCCGATATCCGAAAATTCAATTTTTTTATAGGTATAAATCTTATTATATTCGATATTTTTACTTGTTATATATGAAAAATTGAAATTTCTTGATACAAATATTGTTATATTCAATAATTTATTAATTTTTATATTCGAAAACCTAAAATTTTCATGGATAGAATTATTAAATTAAAAAAATAATCAAATAAATTCATAAATTTCGGATATTCAGATATCCGAGTATCCAATCTGAAAATCCGGATATCCGGTTTTTTCGGATCGGATACGGATCGCTATTTAGGTGATCCGAATTTTTCGAATATCCAAATTTTCGGATCGGATCGGATCGGATATCCGAAATGAACACCTCTACTTGGAGGTCACTTTTATACTCCTAACTGAGTTTATAGCCGTTGAGAACCGTTGGGGTTGAATTGGAGCCGTTGGAGACTTTATTTTCCACCATAAATGTAGTTTTACTACCTACCGTGTCGGTACACGGGGACCTGTATCGGTACGCCTTTCTTCAGAACTAGTCGTTGGGATCTTGCCAGCCTAAGCGTATCGATACGTTAGGGAGCGTATCAGTATGGTCTGCACTTTAAAAGTTCGTTGGGAAATAGCCGCTGGGGTTGTTAAAATAGGGATCAGTACGCTTTAAAGGCGTTTCAGTACGACCCATATCCGTATCAATATGGGGAAGCCTGTTTCGGTACGGGTTTTGGCAGAATCAAAACTGGAGTAAAAGGTATCGATACGGGGTATACCGTATCAGTATGATAGAGCTAAAAAGTCAGTTTTGAGTACTTTAAAACATTCCAAACTTTTCCAAAAACATTTTTAAATACCTCAAACTTATTTTCAAGTTGTTTGGACTTAAAAGCATGTTTTAAATTCTTTTCAAATTAGTCAAAAACATTTTTCAATTATTATATCAAAATACTAGTTCTACAATCTCCCTCTTTTTGATATAATAGAACCAACTTGAAAAATTGTTTGGGATTTCTCCCCCTTCAAGTTTAAAATTTTGAATAAGAGATGAAAATTTTAAAATTAAGTAAAGATCCCCCTTATTAATTTGAAAATGCAATTTTTCAAAATTAATTATCCCTCTTTTTGTTATATCAAAAAAAATTAAATGACTTTAAGTTAAAAATAACTCAGGAGGTTACTAAAAATGACACAAGTAAGAATTTTGATTTTAAAATGGCTCCTCCTTAATTATAGCATCAAGCAATGTTAGTTCAACAAACATTTATGATTATCTAGTTGTAAATAAAAATAATCTAAATAAAAAAAAACTACTAGAAATATTACCACACTTGAATCCAAGGGAGGATATGAAGCCTTCCTTCTTCAAATGTTCTTCCTTGTGTGTATGGAGCTCCCCTCAAAATTAGACTTGTTGATTAATCTCCATCACACCTTGCAAAAGACAATCAAGTAATTTTTGGTATCCAAATTGCTTTGGATCCATAGGCATTAGTAGCACAAAGTTTAGTCCCCTTAGGAATCCATTTTTCAATTTCATCCTTTTTAGTTAAAGTACTTAGTCCTTTTGGGACCCAAATACTTCTAAAACATTTACCATTCAAAAATCTAGGGGCACTAGATTGTCTAACAAAAAAATTTGATTTTCCAAAATCATTTTTCTTTTCAAGCTCTTTGGAAATCAAATCTTTTTCTTTTTTAAAATCATCAATTTCTTGTTGTTGATCCTTTTCCATTGTTTGAAGCAAGTTTTGAAACTTTTATTCAAAATCCTTCAATTTTGCTTCAAACTCAAGATTTGTTTTGGAAAGCAAATCATTCTCATTTTTCAATTTTGAAATCAACTTTTTGTTCTTAGAAAATGATGCCTTGAATTCCAAAAGCAAATCATCATAGGCATCTTGTAACTCATCAAATGTATATGAATTTGAAATAGATGAATTAGAAGTTACCTCTCTCTCATTGAGGACCATCAAGCATAGGTGGACTACTTCATCATCGGTGGAGTCTCCATCACTCCATGTGGCCACATATGCTTGCTTTGAAGATGATCCCTTCTTGTTGGACTTGTGAGTTCCTTCATCTTTTTTCTCGATTCATGCTTAGATTTTTCATTTTGCTCTTCATGAACTAGGCAAATTTGTTGAAGAGATAGGTCATCTCTTCATCTTCACTTTCCTTCTCACTTGAAACTACATGATGGCATGTGGAGGATTTGAGAGCAATGACATTTGTGTTGATGCCAAGCCCTTTGAGTTTCTTCTCCCCCATAGCTCTAATCCCTTCCTTCTTCTTTTCCTCTTCTTAGTTTTTCTTCATTATTTGGTGAGTGAGAAGTGACCCCATGAGCTCATCAATCTTCAAAGTCTTGAGATTCTTGGCTTCGATGATGTCGGTTCTTTTTTAGTCCCATGACTCAGAAAGGGAGTAGATGAGCTTTCGGACAAGCTTCTCTTTCGAGATGGCTTCTTCATAACCTTTGAGTCCATTAGTGCTGGTGGAGAAGCTATCGAACATCTTCTCAATGTCCCCTTTTGGATCCATCTTGAAGTTTTCATACTCGAGATTGAGGAGTCCGATCTTGGTCTTCTTTACTTCGTTGGTTCCTTCACATGTGACTTCAAGCTTGTCTCATACCTCCTTGGCATCTTCACAAGAAGACATCTTCTCGTAGATGTTGGGGCTCAATGCACAAAAGATGATGTGCAAGGCTTTGCAATTGAGCTTCATCTTCTTGCGATCATCCACGCTCCAATCCGTCTTCCTTCGTTATGACACGAACGAACCGTCTTCTACTTTATCAAATACATCATTCTTGTCTTCTAATGGGCATAGTGTGTTCCATCGAAGAATGGTGGCTTGTCGATGGGTTGCTCCATTTGATCGGTTTGTTGATATGTTGTATCGAGCTTTCCGAATCACTTTAATAGAATGTTAATCCTCTTCGATTGAGCCTCACTCTGTTACAAATTGTCGGGTTTTATGGTGTTCGATTTCCTTCAACCGAATTGCTCGCCATGTGGTGGAGAAGTGGAATATTGGGTGATGGTGGTCGGAAGAAAAAAGATAGAAGTTTTGCACAATAATTTAGAGTGGTTCGGCTTTCTAACCAAAGCCTACATCCACTACCTTAGCTTCATACTAAGGATTTCAAACAATTTCACTATGAATTTTGTCCCCTTTTTTAGGTTTAGGAAGCAACATTTACAACTCTCAAAGTTTTCTACCCAAAGCTTGATTAAACACTCTTTACAAGATAAATTCAAAGCAAATAAGAAATCCCTCTAATAGGTATGTGTTTGCAAATCTAAGCATTCACCCAAAACCTAAAACACTTGAGCAAATATGACAATTTTGGCTCACTAGTGTTTGTCTATACAAGAAATTGACAATTAGGCACTAAGACATATTTTTGATCATATGATGTTTGACAATTGAAGCATTAACCTTCTCTTGATGCTTGGAGGTCACTTTTATACTCCTAACTGATTTTGTAGCTGTTGAGGATTGTTGGGGTTGAATTGGAGCCGTTAAAGACTTTATTTCCCACCATAAATGCAGTTCTACTGCCTATCGTATCGGTACACGGGGACCCGTATCGGTGTTCAGAACTAGATGTTGGGCTCTCGCCAGCCTAAGCGTATCGATACGCTAAGGAGCGCATCGGTACGGTCTGCACTTTAAGTTCGTTGGGAAATAGTCGTTGGGGTTGTTAAAATAGGGATCAATACGCTTTAAAGGCATATCGGTACGACCCCTATCTGTATCGTTACAGGCATGCCTGTATTAGTACGGGTTTTGGCAGAATCAAAATTGAAGTAAAAGGTATCGATACAGGGTATACCGTATCGGTACGATAGAGTTGAAAAGTCAGTTTTGAGTACTTTAAAACATTCCAAACTTTGCCAAAAAAACCTTTTTAAATACCTCAAACTTATTTTCAAGTTGTTTGGACTTAAAAGCATATTTTAAATTCTTTTCAAATTAGTCCAAAACATTTTTCAATTATTATATAAAAACACTAGTTCTACAGAAGTTAATCGAAGTTCAATAAAACAAATTCTAGAGATTATCGATGATGATAGAACAGATAATCAAGGTATTGATCTTGAAATAGAGCCACGAAGAAGCAAACAAGCAAGGGTAGAAAAATCATTTGGATCAGATTTTCTAACCTTTTTGTTGGAGGATGAACCTCAAACATATAATGAGGTTATACGCTCATCAAAAGGCACCTTATGAAAGGATGCAATTAAGAGTGAAATTAACTCCATCTTACAAAATCATATGTCTCCCCCCGGGAATTAAGCTACTATGTTCTAAATGGATTTTCAAACGGAAACTTAAACCAGATGGATCAATTGTTAAGTACAATGCCAGATTGGTAATAAAATGTTACCGACAAAAGGAAGACCTTGACTATTTTGATACATACTCTTCTTATCAAGGATAACAACCATAAGGTTACTACTAGCAATTTCCGCTTTGCGTAATCTAGAAGTACATCAAATGTAGATTAAAATTGCCTTTCTTAATTGCGATCTCGATGAAGAAATATACATGGAACAACCTGAGAGTCATGTAGTTTCAGGACAAGAAAGGAAAGTATGTAGGTTGGTGAAGTCACTATATGGACTTAAACAAGCACCGAAACAATGACATGAGAAGATCAATAATGTCATGGTGGCAAACTACTTCAAAATAAACAAATGTGACAAATGTGTATATGTCAAAACAATAGATATTGGATATATCATCCTATGTTTATATGTTGATGACATACTCATTGTTGGAAGCAACAATGAAATGGTAAAACGTACTAAAGACATGTTAAATTCAAGATTTTACATGAAGGATATGGGACCAGCCGACACAATTTTTTGGGCATCCAAATCAAACGGTCAAAGGAAGGTCTCTTATTAACTCAATCACACTATATAGACAAGATTCTTAAGAAATTTGGCAATGGTGATTTTAGCATAGCCAAAACTCCTATAGACATATGCCAAAATTTGTCCAAGAATAAAGCCCAAAATGTTAACCAAGTGGAATATGCAAGGGTCGTAGGTAGTCTAATATATCTCGTAAGCTGCACTAGACCAGATATTGTTTTTACTGTGTGCAGTTTAAGCCGATTCACAAGCAATCTATGTGAAATCCACTAAAAAGTAATTGTGAAGGTATTGAGATATCCCAGATATACTCGAAACTACGGATTGCATTATTCCAGAGATCCTGTTGTTCTAGAAGGATACTTCGACGCTAGTTGGATATCTGACATTCAAGATACCAAAGGCACAAGTTGATATGTCTTCACTTTGGGAGGAAGAGTTGTGTCATGGAATCCTCAACACAAACGGTAATAACCAAATCCACAATAGAATCTCAGTTTGTTACTCTGGATAAGTCTGGAGAGGAAGCCGAATGGCTTAGGCAATTTCTTGAGGATATTCTAGAATGGCTGAAACTTGTGCCTACATTATACATATACTGTGATAATCAAGCAACGATTTCTAGAGCACAGAATTGTATGCACAACGATAAGTTGAGACATATGTGTCATCAACATAATATTGTTTGACAACTGATCTCAAATGGAGCTATCTCTATTGATTATGTAAAGTCAAAGGATAACATTGTGGATCCGCTAACCAAAGGGTTAAATTGATATCAAGTTGAGAAAACATCGAAAGGAATGGGACTAAAGCCCATAGAAAGTTAAAGGCGCTATGTGAAGGAAAAACCCTACCTAGCTGACTGAAGATCCCAATAACTAGGTTCAAAGGGACAACCTAATAGCATAGACATGTACGGTCACTATGGGGGTTCCTCTCCCAAATCCGTTCCTATGATGTAAACAGTGACTAAATGGAATAGGTTAAGTAGAGCTTTAAATGACCATTGTTTGCTTTGGCGAACCAAACAACATAAGTCGCCTATGTGAGAATGAAGTGGGGCCGCTTCAAGGAGACTATTGGGGCATAGTTCTCTCAAACTATTGCATAACTAGGGAGATGTCCATGGCCATAATGACATAAACATGAGAACTAATACTCTTGTCAGAGAGGTAGCTGTGTGAGGTATATCATCATTTATACAAATGGTAGAACAGTTCAAGGACACTACGTCTACTAGGAAGTCAGTAAAGTAAATATACTTTTGCAAGGGAAGGTTCAAGGGTGCGTTCACCTACCTATCCTAGGCAGCTATCAATCGTAGAAGCTATCACCACATCGAATCAAAATGTTTTGATAAAAAGCATCAATTTCATTCATGTGAGGATTGTTGGGAAAACGTGAAAAATGGTAACTTTGAGCCTTATTTTGAATAAGTATAGGCTGAGTTTCGAATCAAGTTCCAATATGGACATATTCTACTCCGTACGACCTTTACAACGGTATCTTATATGCTCAAAACGGATGAGTAATGAATGAGAAATTGATGCTCAAAGTAAGGTGGTTGTAAATGAAAAAGAAAGTTGAAACACCCAATCTCACATTGATGGGATAAATGGAGAGGGAAATGTTTACATACATACACCCAACTTGTTGTCATTGAATTACTTGAGATGAACATGTGCCTCATGCGTAGGGTGTGTGAATCCAATCTCATTCAGGTTGGGGCGCACCCCCACAACGTGGGTAACATGAATGTCAGGACCGGTCAGGCCTTAGGTGGACCTGCAAATATTTTACCACACTTGAATAATTTTTTCCTTTTTGAACAGCAGATTTATCCCAAAAATTAAGGGATATTTTCAGATTTAAATTTTGCTTACAGCCCACTCTGTTATCCAATTAGAGGTAAAGTTGGAATAATTTTTTCTCATGTTTTGCCCTCATTCCCTCTTATAAATACATGAGCAGTTTTCAGATTTTACACAGCAATTAAAATTGTTTTCACTCCCAAACTTGCATAGTTTTTTGTGACAGTCAAAGGCTCGAATTTGTTCGTGAATTCTCCAGTAGTACTGCTGCAGAAATTCATTCGACTGTTGTATCATGGGAGATCGACCATCAAACAACCTTAGCACCGAGGAGTTGTCAAATCTGTCTTAAGGAAACTGTGTTCGTGCAGGCCTCAGTCAATTGGTTTTTGGTTAATTTTTCAAACATGGTTTTACTCTATTTATTTCATTTATTCTTTATTTCATTTTCAGATTTATATTTATTTATTTGTTTATTTGAGATCTAATCTTGAATTGTCCAACAAAATGCTCATTTTTATATATATTTTAACCATTGAAGATTCAATCCAATCGTAGAAAATCAAAGCTTAAGCATTTCTCTTCAATTTGGTACCATATTTTTCAAGCTTGAAGTTAGATAAATAAATCTTTAAATCCTAAACTCGTATGGCTATTATAAGAATTTAGAGTTTCATGTATTTTTGAATATGTTTAACTGATTAAGGGAGCTTAAGTTTAAGTCTAGTGAAATCAACCTAGAATTTATGTAATGACAGTAAGTTCAAAAATTCACAGGAAATTCCATAGGTCAAATTAAAGAATGAAACTTATATTTACAAAATTATATATGAATCTAACTTCGTTTAAAATAAACAGTGAATAGTTTTTATTTGTATATTAAAATATATGAATTTTTTAGTAAGTGAAGGTCAGAAAACAGGTAAGCAATTTGCTCCTAGGATAACAATGGAAGTGACTTAAGAAATTCACCGTAAATTATATATGATGAATCATAAGTTATATATTTTAAAAAAATTATTTAGTCTACGTTCACCTAGAATCAACGAAATTGAATTCCAAGTTATAAAAAAATTATAGAGATGTTTTTCTAAAGACAATAAAAAAAAGGTATGTTTTTCACCTATAATCAACGAAATTGAATTCCTAGTTGAGTTAAGTGATATATTTCTTTGATGCTTGATTAGAAAAAATAGAATTGAAGGAACCCACAAGATGAAAGGAGAAAACAAAGGTCTTGCTTGGATTGAGGTGAGTGTGGTTAAATGTATGTGTGTGCGTGCGTGCGTATGTGTATATGCATGTAAATGTATAAGTTCGGCTAATTTATGGTATAGCTTTTATCGAGCATGTGACCAACAACTTTTGATTGCCAAGGTATGTTTTGATATTGTCTAAATTTTCATCCATGTTTGATTGAGCATGTTGACAACATATATCAAATGAATTGATTGTTAAATAACCTAAGAATGTTAATTGCATATATTAAAGACAATGGAAATGAACTCCATGTTAGTTGCTTGATGTGTTGTTTGATTAATGTAAAAGATATGCTAATAAGATTAAATTTCCATGTTACAAGTGTTAAAGATTAACATTGATATTTCATAACTACATATGATATATTTTAGGCATGTTCCTATAAAAGAAAATGACAATTTTTCGATATGTAAGTAAATGTAATGTTGCTTTTAGTTGTTAGTCAAGTCTCAGATACAATTGATTTGCCATGAGATCTATAACGCTTGTGTACATGTTTTGTTGAAGCCCAGCCCACCAACTTCTCTCTCACCGTTTCTCTAATTTTCTAGAAAGCTCTAAAGCATTATATAGTATTATAATAATTAATTAATGTAAAAATCTAAGCCTAAACCGACATTGGTGGCCTATAAATAGGCATGTGATGTGAAAGTGTATTTGTGTAAAGTTGAAAAACAAGAGATAGTGAGTGACGTGTGTGCAAAGTGGAGAGTGTGGTGAGATTGAGTGAAAAGTGAGTGTGAGTGTAGGTTGTAATATTTGTGAGTATTAATAAAAGTGTAGTTTTGCCACCTAAGTTATATGGTTGGCTCTACCCCCTGAATAGTATATGGTCGGTTCTACCGCCTAATTGGTATATGGTCGGCACTGCCGCCTAAGTTATTGTGCACTAAGAAATCAAAGATAGAAAGGCTAACCAACTCAAGGAATTGGTGTAGCACTAGTGGAAAGTCTTAGGTTCTCCATAGTGGGTGTGTTGGGTTCGTCGGTCTCCCAACAATTGGTATTAGAGCAGGCGGCCTGGGACCGTTACCAGTGAAGAAAGCTCCGGTAAGCGTTGGACGCTTACATTGGTTGCCGTTGCATCAAAGTGCTAAGGGGAGACTCTGCCAGAATACAGTCGTGGACTGTAAAGCTTTTGGTTCGGAACCAATATTAGTGGACGTCGGGCGTCAGTCAGCATGACAGACTTTGGAAGCACAATCAACGGGATTAGGAAGCTCAATAACCACAACTACGGTTATTGGGAGACATGCATAGAATCCTACCTACAAGGTCAAGATTTGTCGGAATTAGTTGTAGGCATCGACACAACTCCTCCATCGGGGGAGAATGTCGAAGCCTTGAGAAAATGGAAGATCAAGGATGGGAAGGCTTTATATATATTGAAGACCACAATCGAGGAGGATCTATTGGAGCATATTCGTGTTGAGAAGACAACAAAGGCAGCCTGAGAAACTTTGGAAAAATTATTTTCAAAAGAAGAATGAAGCATGTCTCCAACTCTTGGAAAATGAGCTCGCGAGCATCTCACAAGGAAGCTTATCTATTGCTTAGTATTTTACCAAGGTGAAATCCATCTGCCGTGAGATATCTTAACTTGCACCAGAGGAGAAGGTTAGCGAGGCAAGGATGAAAAGAATCATCATCCATGGCCTAAGACCCGAGTACAATGAGTTTATCGTCACTGTGAGGGGATGACCTACTCAACCATCTCTAGTGGAGTTGGAGAACATGTTGGCTAACCAGGGGGAATTAGCCAAACAGATGAGTGGCGTAACCATAAAAGACGAAGAGGAGGCACTCTTCACCAACAAGAAGAAAGGTACGTCATGAAGACGAGGAGTGACAAAAGGAGGCAAGCTCTATCCAAGATATAGAAGTAACACTTTAGGGGGAGCTCGACGTAGAAAAGAAGACTATCACCAACAATATGAGGAAACACTAGAAGACAAAGTGGTGAATGCTTCAACTATGGAAGAAAGGGTTACTTTTCTCAAGATTTTAGATTACCCATGAGGGAGAGTCGTGAATGCTTCAATTGTGGCAAGAAGGGTCACTTTGCTCAAGATTGCAGAGTGCCCAGAAGACAAACTTTCCAAGGAAACATGGCCACTACAAAAGAAGAGAAGAGAGAGGCCATGTTGGAAACTTCCATCAGCGAAGAAGAATGGGATGCAAAAGCTGGAATCTCTATTGGAGTGGAACAAGAAGAGTTAATAGAAGACATGGAGGAGACATCCTTAGTAGCAACCACATATTAAAAAACATACTACAAAGATGAAGAAGAGTTGGAAGAAGACATGGAGAAACCAGCTCTTGCAACAACCATAAGGTCAAAAATTGACTACAAAGAAGATTGGATCGTTGATTCTGGGTGCTCCAATCACATGACCAATGACGAGAAGAAACTGCAAGACATAGACGAGTACAAAGGAAAAAGAGTGGTGTTGACAGCCAACAATTCAAGGTTGCCTATTTCTCACATTGGGAAGACAACACTTCCAAGGAACGATTCCCAGAAGCTTCAACTCGAGAAGGTCTACCTTGTTCCTGGCTTAAAGAAGAATTTGTTGTCAATGCCCCAACTGACAGCAACAGGAAATTATGTGCTCTTGGGGCCCGAAGATGTGTCTATATTCCAGCAAGTGGAGGTGATCGGCACTCCTATTGTGAAAGGAAGAAGAACATAATCAATTTATGTGCTATCTGCGAAGTTAGCATATGTGGACAAGACCCGAAAGAATGAGACAACCGATCTTTGGCATGAGCGCCTTGGACATGTAAGCTATAACAAATTGAAGGTAATGATGAAGAAACAGATATTAAGGGGACTTTCTCAAGTAAACATCCGAACATATATAGTTTGTGCTGGATGTCAGTTTGGTAAGGCTCATCAGTTGCCATTCAAGGAGTCAAAGCATCAGTCAAAAACACCATTAGAGCTCATACACTCAGACGTCTTTGGCCTAGTGAAGCAAATATCACTTGGAGGTATGAAGTACATTGTGGCATTTATTGATGACTTCTCAAGTTACGTGTGGGTTTACTTCATGAAAGAGAAGTCAAAAACTTTTATGAAGTTTAGGGAGTTTAAGGAAAAGATAGAAAGTGAACTCAATGAGAAAATTCAGTGCCTACGCACCGATAACGGGAAGGAATATCTATCTACGGAGTTCACTACCTATCTTTAAGAGCATAAGATTAGAAAACGGTTAACTTGCCCCAATACCCACAACAAAATGGAGTAGCGGAGCGGAAGAATCGTCATCTTGTTGAAACATGTCGAAGCATGCTTCATGCCAAGAATGTACCATGAAGATTTTGGGCCGAGTGTATGAGGACAACAGCCTACATCATTAATAGGCTACCACAAGCTAAGTTGGGATTTATTTCACCACATGAAAAGTTAAGGAAAATCAAGCCAACAGTCAGCCATCCCAAGGTATTTGGTTGTGTATGCTACGTTTTCGTGCCAGATCATCTAAGAAATAAATTTGACAAAAAAAGGCAATTCGATGCATCTTCGTGGGCTATGATGATGCACGAAAAGGTTGGAAATGTTGTGATCCAACCACTGGCAAGTGCCACACTTCAAGAAATGTGGTGTTTGATGAAGCTTCTTCATGGTGGTCGCCTCAGAAGATCGAGTTTTTTGAACCTCGTGACCTAGAAGAGGTTTCAAAAGACAATAAAGAAGGTGAAGCGCCAACATCGGATCCAAGTAAAGAAAGAGATAGCTCAACCTCTAAAGACAAAAGTCCATGGAAGACAGGCGTACACCAGTTTACATATGAAGAGCTTCGTCCAAGTCAAATAGAAGTCGACGAGCCTGTACAAGAAACACGAAGATCGACAAGGCAAAGGCAACCTAATCCAAGGTATGCCAACGATGCTCTAGTAGATGAGTCCATACTGATCGAACCAGCCAATTATGAAGAAGCAGCACAAAGCCCTAAGTGGAAGAAAGCTATAGAGGAAGAGATTGAGGCATTAAACAAGAACCAAACGTGGGATCTAGTGCCAAAGTCGAAGGATGT
Organism: Hibiscus tridactylites; assembly: GCA_958450335.1. Taxonomy (NCBI): domain Eukaryota; kingdom Viridiplantae; phylum Streptophyta; class Magnoliopsida; order Malvales; family Malvaceae; genus Hibiscus; species Hibiscus tridactylites. Next base: position 60,467,605 of record OY288289.1, read on the forward strand.
GAAGCCAATATCTTGCAAGTGGGTATACAAGGTGAAGACTCGACCAGATAACTCAATTGAAAGATATAAGGCCAAACTGGTTGCTCGAGGTTTTTCTCAACAATATGGGTTAGATTATGAAGAAACATTCAGCCCGGTGGTTAAGATCACGACCGTTTGAAGTCTTACTAGCATTGGCAGCCAACAAATCTTGGAAGTTGTGGCAGATGGATGTCAAGAATGCTTTCTTACATAGAGAGCTTGAAAAAGACATTTATATGGAGCAACCAAGAGGCTTTAAGAGCAAAAGTCACCACGAGCATGCCTGCAAATTGAAAAAGGCGTTCTACGGCTTGAAGCTGGCTCCAAGAGCATAGTACGGAAAGATTGGTGAGTTCTTAATACAAAGTGGTTTTACAATTTCCCTTCAGATTCCAGCTTATTCATGAAAGAAAATCAAGGAAAACTAGCAAGTGTGCTAGTATATGTAGATGACTTAATCATCACAGGAGATTATTACGAGGAAATAGAGCGAACAAGGAAAAATATGTCTATCGGATTTCATATGAAGGAACTCGGAGAACTCAAACACTTTCTTGGGCTAGAAGTAGAGCATATGAAGGAAGGAATATTTCTTGGTCAACAAAAATATGCAAAGGATCTTCTACAGAGGTATGGGATGCTTGACTGCAAGCATGTATCTCTACTCCCATGGATCCCAATATAAAGCTACAAAAAGATGATGGGAAAGATCTAGAAGATACAACCATGTATCGACAGCTAGTTGGAAGCCTCATTTATCTTACTCTAAGCCGACCAATCATTACTTACGCAGTTGGTGTGGCTAGTCGATACATGAGTAATCCTGAGAAACCTCATCTTGATGTAGTAAGACATATTCTAAGGTATGTTAAAGGCACCATCAATTTTTGGCATCCTATACAAGAAAGTAAAAGAATGCCAGATGATTGGATATTGTGATGCCGACTATGCTAGAGATCATGGTACAAGACAATCTACAACTGGATACATCTTCAGCCTTGGTTCAGGAGCAATATTGTGGTGTAGTAAGAGACAACCAACAATATCATTATAAAGTACTAAAGCCGAATATCGATCAGCGGCATCAGCAGCACAAGAAATCACTTGGTTAAAACAATTAACGAAATATCTTCATCAGCCAACATACTATCAAGTAAGAGTTTTCTGTGATAATCTATCAGCCATACATCTAGCAGAAAATCCAGTCTTTCATGCAAGGACAAAACATATAGAAGTGCACCATCACTACATTCGCGAGAAAGTCCTTGAAGGGGAGATCAAAATGGAGCCAACAAAGACAGATGAACAAGTTGCAGACATATTCACGAAGAGTCTAAGTAAACCAAAGTTCGAGAAATTCAGAGAAGCGCCCGGTATGATCTGCAAGCCATCTATAGTGAGAAGTTGTTGAGGGGGAGTGTTGAAGCCCAGCCCACCAACTTCTCTCTCTCTCTCCTTTTCTCTAATTTTCTAGAAAGCTCTAAATCATTATATAGTATTATAATGATTAATTAATGTATAATATCTAAGCCTAAACCGACATTGGTGGCCTATAAATAGGCATGTGATGTGAAAGTGTATTTGTGTAAAGTTGAAAAACAAGAGATAGTGAGTGACGTGTGTGCAAAGTGAAGAGTGTGGTGAGATTGAGTGAAAAGTGAGTGTGAGTGTAGGTTGTAATATTTGTGAGTATTAATAAAAGTGTAGTTTTCCTTTGTAATTAGATGTTCCTCGATAAGCCTTAATTCATGTTTTTCTTAGTGCACTTAATTGGTTATTATATGGCCGGCTTTGTCGCCTAAGTTGTATGGTCAACTCTGCCGCCTGAATAGTATATGGTCGGTTCTACCGCCTAATTGGTATATGGTCGGCACCGCCTAAGTTATTGTGCACTAAGAAATTAAAGATAGAAACGCTAACCGACTCAGGGAGTTGGTATAGCACTAGTGGAAAGTCTTAGGTCCTCCATAGTTGGTGTGTTGGGTCTATCGGTCTTCCAACATGTTTCATACTTCAGTCTCGGCGATGAAAAAGTATGATGTGCACATTTTATTTGACTATGGTCCCGTGAAGAGGAGATATTGTTGTAAATGTATTGTATCTATATTTGGTGAGGAGGTGAGATCTAAGTACCCGTAGGCTACTAATAAACCATTGTGGTAAATGATGAACAAAATGAATACATAATATTATGAATTGTATAAATGTTATTCAATATTGGCTTATTAACCATATGGCTAAATAAAGATCTGATGAATAAATGTTATACTAGATTAACATGTTAAAGAATGATGTGTAGTACCATGGAAAGCTATATGTTATGTGAGAGAAAATTGTCATTGATGTTATGTCATACCTTGATATGGTTTATGTTCAAACAAGCATATAGTGTAATTGCATCATTTACTACTCCATAAAGCCCAGCTTATTAAGAATATATATATATGGGATAGGATCAAATTACACGGTGTAAAACTCTATAAGTTTTACACTTTTTTTGGATCGTTGGATGAGTGAAACGGATGGATAAGATTAACAGTAAAATATATGAAGATTATCACTTGGGAATTAAAAACACGGAGTTAATCTCAACCATCCATTTCCCCCATCCAACGATCCAAAAAAGGTGTAAAACTTAAAGAGTTTTACATGGTGTAAGTTGATCCTAACCCTATATATATATATATATATATATATATATATATAAAGAAAGTTAATTGGTCATGTTTGATAAATAGCGGTTTGAGCTAAAATTAGAGGTTTGAGCTAATATTAGAGGTTTGATCGGTCAAATATGTTAATTTGGGTGTTTGGTGAATAGCGGATTGAAATAACATATTGAGGTAAAAACCTCTAATTTTGAAAAAGCTGCTAATAGGAGCTTTTTGAAATTAGAAGTTTAAACATAAAAATTATAAAGAGCATTTTACCCTTAACAATTATAAAAAATCTCCAAAAAAAAAAACTTAAATTTAACATTTTCTATTTTAATTCTTCACCTCACGTATTTACATTGTGACATTTGTAAACTAATATTTTTTCTTCTTTTTATTCTCACACATTTATATTTGTATTTAAATTTAATAATTAATTAAATTATATTAAAAATAATTATATAAATAATAAATTAATATATAGATCCATCAAATATGATTAGCAATGTTATATCAAAAAAATTATTTTTTATAATCTAATTTATATTAATAAATAAAAAATATTGATAACTAATAAACTATTCAAACAAGTATAGAATATAATCATGTCATTATTTGTCATTTTGTTTGTTTAAATAATCAAACATCTATAAGCTATCAGTTAATTTTACCAAACATTTTTCTGCAATCAGCCAATACAATTCGCTAGTCAAATCGACTAATGCAATCAACTATCAACTAATGTAATCCACTATCAGCTATTCGTTAATTGCCAAACATTACCATTATATATATATATATATATATATATATATATATATATATATATGGGTTAGGATCAATATACACAATGTAAAACTCTTTAAGTTTTACACGTTTTTTGGGTCGTTGGATGGGGAAAATGGATGACTGAGATTAACTCCTTATTTTTTTCCAAATGATAATCTTCACATATTTTACTGTTAATCACATCCATCCGTTTCACTCATCCAATAATTCAAAAAAACGTGTAAAACTTATAGAGTTTTACACTGTGTAACTGGATCTTATCCCTATATATATAAAGGTGAGGTTATAAGAAAACAAAAGTGCACGCACATAAAACTATTGGTATTTGTTGTAAATTTCTAATATAATAATAATAATAATAATAATAATAATAATAATAATAATAATAATACCAATAAAAAAGTGTAATTAGGTAGGTAATTACACCAATTTTCTGCCCTCTCCTAAGAATTGAAAAGTGAAATTGAGGTATTCAATTGCACCTAATTTAACGCGACGAAGTTACTTTGGTTGTCTAAAATATGTCACAACTATATAATTATACTTCAATTTAATTAGTTAATTTTCTAAATACGTCCTAAAAATACTTTATCGTCTAATTTTTAATATAAAAATAAAGTTCAAGCAAATAAAAATATTTATTTGTTGGAAAACGGAAATGTTTGATTATATTAAGGTTTTAATTGTTAAACTGAAAAATTATTGCTGGAAAAAACAAAACTATTGTGAATGCAATTTTTATTATATAACATATTTTAGTTTGATATTTTTATTTTAGTTTGATAGATTAAAAGCTTTTTTCAAAAAAATGAAGAAGAAACATTGGATTAAATTTCACCAACTCTTGTACACAATGTTTTTCTTTGAAAATTTGATTGAAAAGCTATATTCTATTTTTTTTAATAGTATAAAGTTGATTACAATTTACTATATAGTATTTGTCCATAGATATTTTTAGTATTTTACTAGTGCATACACCTTCAAGACAAAGCGATTGAACTCGGGTCTCTTAAATTGAACATTATTAGCTAATTAATCTATATTCCATTTTTTTAATAAAAGGACTAAAGCTAAAGAACATAAGAATATGTATTTGTTGAGAAATGGAAAATTTTGATTATTCATAATTTTTTATATTGAGGTTTTAATATTTTGATGAAAAACCATTTCGAAATACTGATTTTTTTATTTTGAAAAATAAACTTTATTGTTTAAAATGTTTCAGTTTAATGTTTCCTTTTTTCTTTTAATTTGATAGATTAAAAGAGTTTTATTAATATATTTAGATTTTTAATTTTTGATAAGGATTAAATTTTTATAACAAATAAATATAGGCTTATAATACAAATAATTACCTAAATTATATCAATTTTTTCATTTAAGTATCTAAAGTATTTTTTTGCCAAAATAAATACTTAAATTATTTGTTTTGGTCAAAATACATACCCAAAGTATTTTTTGATTAAAATAAGTACCAAAAGTTTTTTTGGTCAAAATAAGTTCTTAAAAGTATATATATTTTTCATCTATGTTCCTAAAAGTTGTTATGTGACATTGATTAAAAAATACATTAAGTACATATTTTGACAAATATATATATATATATTTTATGTATCTAATTTGACCAAATAATTAGTTTTAAGTACCTATTTTGACAAAAAAAATATACTTTAAATACATATTTCTACTAAAAATACTTTAGATCCATAAATAAAAAAGTTAGTATATTTTAAATACTTATTTATTATAAAAAGTAAAAAAAAACACAGGGGCTCGTATGAGTATGATAATTCATAGTTTTTTAATCAACAGTTTTTTTCTTGTTTTATCAAATTGTTAAATCTCTTTGTTATGCAACTTTTTGAATATAATTAACTAATTTATTTTGGTAGTATATTCTTGGTGTCTAACAAATTACTAATTTTCAACTATGTCATAACAAATTATAAATAAAGTAAATTGCCAGGAAAATGTTGACCTCAAAATTGTTTATTATTTATTTATTTATGGGACAAAGCTAGTAAAAAGAGAGTCAATGTAGAGGTAGCCTTTTCTTCGCTTCAAAGGAAAAGAAAAAGGAAATCGCTGGGGGAACCCAGAAATTGGATTTTTCCAAACTGGCAAACTCCCTAAACCTTCAAACAGTATTTGCCGCCCTTTCATGTTTTTCTTCGTAATTTGCTTGCTTTTTTCCCACCCACTGATTTCTTAGGTTTTCTTTACAACCAAACAGGAACGGGAAAACGTGTACTTTCTGGGTTTTTTTTGGGTTTTTGTGTTAGATTTTAATTTCCGATCATGATGCAGAGCCTGAAATACTGGTTGTCGGAGCATCCGTCCATCGTCAACTTCCGTTGGAATCACACCCAATCGTTTGGCTCCACGTGGTCCTTCCTCTTCGCCGCCATCGCCGTCTACGTCGTCGCCAATATCACCCTCCATAGTTTCCTTTCTCTCGTTCTCTCCAAACGGCGACGCGTTCCCCTTGGACCAATCCCCGCCATCCACAGCCTCTGCGTTTCCCTTATCTCCGCCGTCATTTTCGCCGGCATCCTCTACTCCGCGGCCGCCGAGATTCGAGACACGCGCTGGTTCTGGCTCCGCACCAAAACCATCTCCACCCCATTCCAATGGTTCCTCTGCTTCCCGCTGGGTACGCGCCCTTCGGGGCGGGTGTTCTTCTGGTCGTACATCTTTTACCTCTCCCGTTTCCTCCACCTATTCCGAACATTCGTCACCATCCTCCGCCACCGTAAACTAACTTTCTTCCACCTCTTCAACCAATCAATCCTCCTCTGGATGTCATTCCTGTGGCTCGAATTCTCTCAATCGTTTCAAGTGTTGGCCATTTTACTGGCCACTCTACTGTACTCCGTAGTGTACGGGTACCGATTCTGGACCGCCATTGGGCTGCCGAGCGCCTGCTTCCCTTTCGTGGTGAATTGCCAAGTGGTGCTTTTGGCCTGCAACTTAATCTGCCATTTTGGGGTTCTCCTCCTCCACTTTGTCAAAGGTGGGTGCAATGGAATGGGAGCTTGGGGATTCAATTCCGTCCTCAACGGCATAATTCTTTGTTTGTTCCTCAATTTCTACGTCAAGATGCATTCAACAAACAAAACTGTTGAAGACATTGATGGACAGCCTGATTCTTCTTCTTCTTCCAAGTTTGAATGAATTTCTTCACCCACTTTTTTAAAAAATATTTTTTGTTGTATAATCACGTAGTTTAGGGAGATCAACAGGTGAAGTTTCCCATATTTTGGCATTGGGTTTTTCTTGATTCCCAAGTGTATACAGTGTACACCAGAAGTTGTTTATAAATGAATTAACAACAATTAGGAGAGTTGATTAGTTGTGTTTTCATTTTTGTTTTTGAATATACATTTGTCGTTGTTATTGTGTTTTAGTCGACGGTCAATCAGATTCAAAGTACACGAGATTGTTTATTATTAATGCTTTGTTTTTTTCTGTCATCAAATTTTTAAAATTTAAATTATAATTACTGAACTTTTAAGTTCTAACTTGTTTTCGGTATGATCATTTTTGTTCGTTGTCGTTAATAAACGATAATGTGACACATTAAATTCTTCTTCACACAAGAAAATTTTAATTTTCAAATTTAAAACCGCCACAGAAGTCAAATTTCATTGAACAGAATAATCATTGATCAATTTCAACCGTGGGAAGGATTTGCTTTGCCAAAATATTAACATAATTTAATTTTAAGTTAATCTGACAGTTGAAAGTGACATATTAAAAAGTTTTAGCTTTTAACTTCAATTGAGATTTGATTGATATGTAAGGATAATATTTTTTTGACGACTTTAAGCTGATAAAAAGAAAGAAAAGAAAAAAAAAACGAAATAGTGATTTTTTCGACAGGATAAACTACCAAACAACAATAGGAATGATCACAAAAGAAGGTGACGGTTCAATATAAAGTAAAATTTTTCTATATGCTACTAGTAATCGATAGATCAACTTTGAAACTAAACTATGTTAATTTTCTGATAAATTGGAGCTTTCTTGCCATTGTATTTGACCAACTACCGTTCCATTCATTGAAAAATCAGCCTTTTGTTTCAAATGCAAACTCTTAAAATTAATGATTTTTGGGAGGGAAATTTTAACAATAATTTTCAACGACATTGACAACAATAAAATTAAAATATGATTGTAATGTAAGTTTTAGACTTAGTAATCAAAATATTGATTCGATTACGGATTCATCTGTTGCAAATCAAATTAATTTGGTATTATTATATTTTTTAATTTAAAAAGGAGAAATATATGTAGCATATAATTTTTTTAGATATAAATATTAAAACAATACATGATTTTTAATGTAAAATATACGTAAAATTTTGATTTTGATTCAATTATATACATGTTCTAGTAAGTAACATTTATTTTTATGTTGGATAAATATAATTATTTATGCATATAATATGTAAATATAAAATGATGCTAAGTAGATAATGATTTCAGTAATTTATAAAAAAAATCAAATCGAAACTCCATCAATACAATTGTAAAAAAAATTAAAATTCATGTATACCATTTAACATTCCACCAAAACTCATGAATAGTTTTGATATTTATCGCAATTTTTTAACTTACAAGTATAATCATAATTGTAAATATAAATGACATATATTCAAATAATTATCACAATAATTAATCATTACAAAATATAATAAAACTATAAATAAAATATATATCCGAACAATATTCAAATATATAAAACCATACAATTTTACCTTTAAAAAAGGGTAAACTACATAAATAGTCCCCCGACTATGCTCCAATTATCTTTTGTGTCCACTGACTATCAGAAGTTACAAATTGGTCCCTCGACTTAAAAAAAGTAACAAACTGGTACAATGCCGTTAAAATTTTAACGGTTGATGACATGGCAGTTAATATAAATTGATATAATTACATAATTAGCCATCAAGTTTTACACTTATTTTAATTTGACCCTAATTCTAAAAAGTTAACCCACATAATTTTAATAGTCTATCAATTAAGTCCATCTTCAACTGTGTTTGAAGACAAAAACTCCAACTGTGTTTTTCTCTTTAAAAATGGCGGTGCAGCTGCTGGATTTTTCCATAATTGTTGATTATGTGTTACTGTAATTAATCCAACAATGAATAAATTAAGAATCAAAAGAGAAAGAATATCCAGATTAGAAATAAACAAATGAAACCGACTGTTTCTTTTCTTTCTTTTTCATTTCGTTTCTAAAATTTTGAAATGAAAATAAAAAAGTGTTTGGTTATGATTATGGGATTAATTTCATCGTAAATTAAAGAAAATTATAGGGGTTGCGTTAGTTAATTTTGGGGCGAAAATGAAATGAAGAATTAAAAGAGAGGAGAAATAGAAAAGAATATGGTCTAAATTGATAGATTATTAAAATTATGTGAGTTAATTTTTTTAGAATTAGGGTCAAGTTAAAATAAGTCTAGAACTTGAGGGCTAATTATATAATTATATCAATTTATATTAACTGCCACGTCATCAACCGTTAAAATTTTAACGGCATTGGACCAGTTTGTTACTTTTTTAAGTCGAAGGACCAGTTTGTAACTTTTGATAGTCGGAGAACGCAAAAAAGTAATTGAAACATAGTCGGAAGACTATTTATGTAGTTTACCCTTAAAAAAACTTGCATATAAAATTGACGCATAATGAAATTATTAGAATATAATTGGGGATATAAACACACATGGATGTTTAAGTAATTAACTTACTGTCGATAATCAGACGATACTTTGTAAAAACTATATAAAAATAGTTTATTATCATAATATATTTTAATTATTTATTATATCGTATTTGGGATTATCAATATTCGGTAAGTTTTATGTACTACGTGGAAGTCATTTCCGCCTAGTTGATGCCTTGCTACTCGCGAACGCGGAGGGCGTCGGTGCTCGTGCTCTTAGGATTTATTTATTTATTTATTTTGAATAAATAGAAAAAATATTATATTCTTAAGTCAAATGAGATTTTAGAATAAAAATTTGTTGTTTTTTTAGTAATTTTTATACTCTAAAAAATATTAAATTATAAGCTACAATCATAAAATTTTAATTATAAATCTAAAAAATACACTCTATACCCAATACTCTAAACCCGAATTTTAAACTTTAATTTTAACCTTAAACTCTAAACTTAATTTTTTAATATTAGCATAAATAAGAGTACCAAAAATGATTAGAGAAATTCTATTCGAGATTCGAATTTATACAAAATAAAATATCATGAGCATTTTTAGTTATTAGACCAATTAATGAATATATAAGGATTTAGTTCTTCAGCCTCCGAAAGAAAGGATTTTTATTAAGGGATGAAAAGAAAAATCAAGCACAAAAGAAGTTAAGAGTGATAGGTGCATGTGTGCAGCAACCACCACAATTCATATTCTCATTTATATCTCCAAAATCTATCATTTTTGGATCTTGGGAATTAGGATGCATTTATAGGATGGATCAAATAAGATGTTTGCATAATTTTTTCAAAAATACAATTGAACTTTTTATCCACTTGTAAAATATTAAGAATAACAAAAATTATAGAGCAACTAGGTTATGCATTTCGGTTGTAACTGAAGGTTGTTAGCATTTGACGGGCTTTCCCATGATTGTTATACTTGCAGTTATGACTTGGCTTACCCTATATAAATCTTGTATTAGCAAGCTGTAAAGAGCATGCTTTGGTGATTAATGAAATTGAGTTTTAACTCCATCACTTTCTTCTTTTTCATTATTTCATGTGTTCCCATTACTAATTCTCATTACAATTTTTGAGTATTTAAGTAATCTTGAGAGCCTTTCTCACATGGTATCAGAGTCATTTCGATCATGAAGTTGTAAATTTCTTTTGGTTGCTAAAGAATCGTTACAATCATGCATGTCGATGATCTGGCAAGCCTTATGATTGAAGATACTTCCTCAAATCAAAGTTTCTTCAACAAACAGATTAGTGTTCGCCTCGATGATAGTAATTTTTTGTTATGGCGATAACAATTGCTAATGATGGTTCGAGGTCAAGGTTTGGAGCATTATCTTGACAATGATTTCACGCCTCCGGTGAAGTTCTCGTCGTAGCTGATGGCGTTAAAACACCAAATCCTTCCTACCAGTGTTTATTTCAACAGGACAGTTCTCTTGCCTCATAGTTACTTTCCACGGTGAGCACATTCGTTCTTCTTCATCTTGTTGGATCAAATCTTCTTCTTTCATCTGAAAAATTGTTGTGCAACATTACTCGAAATTATCCACTACTCGTGTGATGCATCTGCATTGTCGATTATGGTCTCTTAAAAAGGAAATCTTTCTATTAGTAGTTATACAACTCAAATTAAGGAAATATGTGATCTTCTTGCTATTTGTGGTAGTCCTATTTCTGAGATTGAACAGGTTGTGACCATTCTCAATGGGCTTCCATCGGAGTCCGAGTTTGTGGTGGTTGTTATCACATCTAGTAAGGAACCATATTCTTTTGATAGTGCAATTTTACTACTTTCTGATGTAGGAGTAAGACTTGAAGATCTGTTGCGGCTGTCTATTGGCATCAACAATACCACTTTTGATCAAGAAGTTGTTGAACAAGATTCACGTCAAGACTACACCTACAATCAAGCTCGCGATGGGCGTACTAGTCCTGGTGGCAGATTCAAAGGTCGTTCTAGAATTCAGTTTTAGATTTGTGGGAAGCTGGAACATTTGGCGGATCGTTGCTGGTACAGATTCAATCAAGGGTACAAGGGTCAGTCAAAACCAATGGCTGAAGCACATAATTGTTTTTTCTTTCATTAAAATCCTGAACCTAATTACTCCCCATATGTTGCTTTTGAGCCTGCACCTTCTTCACATACTATTGATTTACCTCAAGTTAATACACTCGTTGTTGGGTCATCCAAATGGTTCCTTGATTCTGGTGCCACGCACCATGTTACCATCGATCAGTCTTTAATCTGCGGTGGTCAGCAATATACAGGCCAGGGTAAGTTTCACATAGGGGATGGATCTTCTCTTCCTTTAGCACATGTTGACAATTATGTTTTACCTATTGCCTCTCGGTCTCTAGTTTTTTAGCAGTTACTTCATGTTCCAAATATTACACGCAATTTGATGTCAGTCTCTAAATTTTCTACTGATAATACAGTTTATTTTGAATTTTACTCATCATATTGTTCTATTAAGAATGAGCGTACATGAGAAGTTCTTTTAGGAGGGACACAAAAGGATGGTTTATACATGTTTCAGTCTGCTCCTGAAGATGCCTCTATCAATCATGCATATGCTCTTACAGGTTCTAACTTTCCTTCAGACTATTGGCTCTGTCATAAATATTGGGCCACCCCTCAGCTGATATAGTGAGTTCAATTTTGAATAAGAATGTTGTAATTGATCAAAACACTCTTCGCCATGCGTGTCAGTTAGGCAAGAGTCATGCCTTTAATTTTAAAGCTTCTTCTTCAGTTTATACTAGGCCTTTCGAATTAGTTGAGATGGACATTTGGGGACCAACACATGTTTCTTATGATGGCTACAATTACTATATGTCTTGTGTAGATATGTACACTCGAAATACTTGTCTTTACTTGCTTAAAAGGAAGTCTGATGCTTGTACTACATTTCAGTTGTTCTATTCCTTAATAAAAAATTAGTTTTCTGTAAATTTGTTGGTTGTTCAAGTAGATGAGGGTTGTGAGTTTAAGTTTCTGGAACATCAAATGGCTCAATTGGGAGTACGCCTCAGGGTTACATGTCCTAAAACCTCACAACAAAATGGTGTGGTCGAAAAAGAAACATTGTCATATAATCGAAACTGCACTTACCCTATTGGCACAAGCATCCTTACCTCTTCTTAATTACTGGTCATATGTTGTCTTAAGTGCAACGTTCTTGATTAACATAATGCCCTCCAAGGCACTAACATATCAGTCACCTTTTCAAAGGTTATACAATAAAACACCAGATTATCGATTCTTGAAGGTATTTGCGTGTTTATGTTATCCATATTTAAGGCCTTTTAATAGACACAAAATAGATTTTAGGTCCAAACCATGTATCTTTCTAGGTTATTCACCTCATCATGGATATTTGTGTTTGTAGTAGAAAAGTGAGAGGATATTCACTTCCAGTCATGTTGTATTCAATGAATCAGTGTTTCCCTCGGTCGAGCAAATAATTAATAGTGTCACTACAACATCATTTATGCCTTCTCATCCTCTTCATGTAATACCTGGTGCTACAAAAAAGTCACCTGCTGCTGCTCTACATGTACTGAGTGAGGACAGTTCTGTTCGCACTACTGGAAGTTCTAGTTTCATCATGCATGATATTTCATTTCATGTGAGTCCTGAAGCCGCTGAAGTTCAAATGCATGTGGCTTCTATGCCTAATTAAGTTCCTAATACAGTTCCTGCTGAAGTGTCTAATGAAGTTCCTGTCATGCCTGATAGTCCTGAAATAGGTGGTCTTATGTCTGATGAATTTGAGAATGACTTTGATGCTACTCAACCTCCAACTTCTAAGTCTTCACCTTCTGCTCAAAATTGCAATTCTGCTTCAGAAATCAGACATGTTACCTCTGAAGTTGCACCACCCGAGTGTCTTGCCCAAACTGGTTCCTCTAATGCTACCAATATTCACTCCATGGTCACAAGGAGTTAAGCAGGCATCTTCAAGCCCAAAGTCTATCATTTGCAACTTGAAGCCACGTAATGAATGTGCTTAGGCCTTGGCAAATCCTGAATGCCACAAGGTTGTGCTTACTGAATACAATGCTCTTCTTCACAATGACACGTGGGATCTTATGTCTCTCTCACCAGGAATGAAGGCCATAGGATGAAAATGGCTCTTTAAAATAAAAAGGAATGCTGATGGATCTATTGAGCGATACAAGGCACATTTGGTGGCTAAGGGGTACTCTCAATTAGCTAGTTTTGATTTCAGGGATCTTCAGCCCCGTAGTTAAATCCTTTACAGTTAATTTAGTTCTCAGGTGTTGTCACTAAAGGCTGGTTTGTTCATCAGGTTGATGTTAATAACGCATTTTTGAAGGGTGATCTGGTTGAAGATTTTTATATTTTGCAGCCTGAGGATTTTCAAAAGTTAGAAGCTGATGGTGGCACGCTTGTATGTAAACTTAAGAAAGCACTTTACGGGCTTTGCCGAGCACCAAGGAACTAGTTTACTAAGCTAAAAACTTTCCTTGAAGAATTAGAATTCAAAGCCTATAATGCAGATGCCTCGCTGTTTGTTTACAAGAAATAGGATGATGCCATTTATCTAGTTGTATACGTGGATGACATCTTGATCACTAGCAGCTCACAACAACACATACATACAGTTGTTGGCCTCTTACATCAAAAGTTCTCTCTCAAAGATCTTGACAACTTGAATTATTTTCTGGGGATTGAAGGCAAACATGTATAAGGTGGCTTGTTTTGTCTCAAAAGAAGTTCATCTCTGAGCTCTTGGTAAAGACTGGCATGAGCAATGTAAGTGTTGTTCCTACTCCCATGGTGACTTGTCCCAAATTAGCCAAGCATGATGGTGCTCCTCTTGATGATGTCCATGAATATCGAAGCATAGTAGGCTCCCTTTAGTATGGTTGCTACACCAGACCTGACTTCTCCTTCTCAATCAACAAAGTTTCCCAACATATGCAACAACCTACTGATTCACATTTGATGGTTGTGAAACACCCCAAACCTGGCTTAGGAGTAAACCAGATTAGAAAGTGTTATCCAGGCAACACAAACAAACTTTCTTGAAGAAAATTTAGGACAACCAACAGAAAACACCTTCAAAATTCATGGTGAATTAAAACCTTTTTAAATTATTCATAAGTCTATCTTCTAACAGGTTTTGTAAACAAATAAGAGTCGTACAATATAACATACGCTTCTGCCACTAACTTGAAGCATACTCTTAATCTCTATCACATGAGTGTTAGATTAATTCTAGATTGGTTATGACAAGTATGTAAACGTATATAATAGGTTCATTCGAATTATACAACTATTTCAAACAATATTTAAAGCCTTAACTTTGGTTAACATTCATCCACCCAATACTCGAACCATTCAATTTAATATATAAGACTAGCAGTCTAGTAATTAAGTTGCCTCATTCTATTTAAACTTAGCACTATATACATGTTATGCTTAAGCATGCACAGACTCGCGACTTGTAATTTTCTAATTATTCAAGAACCAAATCAAACAATCAATTTACTTCAAGAAACAATACTATAATTTCATAACAATCAACTTATCTCTCATAACTATATTCGCAGAATAATAACAACATGACAATCAAACTTATGCATTCTTCGATTGATCTCAAGGTGATTTATAACATGATTTACTTATTCTTTACAATAGTAAAAGATATCACGTGAGAGATGTATAACCAAATTCCAATTAAATCTCTAACATTAGAAGTAATGAGGGGATGGTTACCCTCCTCTTAAGCCTATCGATCAATGGTTTAAAAGCTTGGAGCAATCAAGCTAAAATCCCTATTTTTTCATAGATCAATTACAACTTTCTCTCTCTCACTTAACATGGGTGATTCGTTTATGGGAGGAAGATAAAGATGATGGAATGATTCTCATTCATGGCTGACCTTACCAACAAATGCCCTTCACCAATAACTCACATGTGTCCTAGGCCTTGGATTTCTTTCAATTTAGCATGCAAACACTTTATTTAATGCATTATTCAATTTAGTCTCTTAGAGATAGGTTATTTTATTTTATTTCAATTCGGCCCTAATCCATTAGTAAAATCAAGATTTAAAAATGGAACATCCCATTCAAATTGCATTAGAAACAATAACATACTTCTAGGCTATATTTTAGGATGTTACAATTCATCCCTCCTTAAAAGAAATTCATCCTTAACTGAAAAGTGGAGTTCACTATTCTATCACAAAGTTATTACTAATACTGACAATAACTTCAAAATATAAACTCGGAATATCTCCATATATTCTGATTATCAAAATAAACTAAACAAATCATGATAGTTACGAATCACGGAATCTAACAGAGAATTAAAGTCCTATGTGGCACATGTGATAAATGATAATGCAACGAGTTCTCTTTAGTTCGAGAATCGTCTAAACCTATACTTTGATACCAAATTGAAGAACCGCGAACCCGACTTAAGAGTAAAACGGATCAGGAAGTGTTATCTAAGCAACACAAGCAGACTTTCTTGAAAAACTTTAGGACAAGCAACAGAATACACCTTCGAAATTCAGGGTAAATTAAAACCTTTTTAAATTATTCATACGTCTATCTTCTATCACGTTTTGTAAACAAATAAGAGTCATACAATATACCATACGCTTCTACCACTAACTTGAAGCATACTCTTAATCTATATCACATGAGTGTTAGATTAATACGAGATTGGTTATGACAAGTATGTAAACACATAATAGGTTCATTCGAATTATACAACTATTTCAAACAATATTTAAAGCCTTAACTTTGGTTAACATTCATCCACCCAATACTTCAACCATTAAGTTTTTTTTGGTTGCCCTTCGGTCTCCAGGGCTTAGCCCTGACTAATCCGAACCGACCCGCGTCGTACACCTGGCTTTGGTGGGTGAGTGTCCCAGTGGAGATTTTCTGCATACACAACGCTTCGAACCCGAGACCTATTTAAGAGATACCAAGCTGCTTACCACTTGGACCAACCCCCGCTGGTCGAACCATTCAGTTTAATATATAAGACTAGCACTTTAGTAATCAAGTTGCCTCATTCTATTTAAACTTAGCGCACTATACATGTTATGCTTAAGCATGCACATACTCGCAACCCGTAATTTTCTAATCATTCAAGAACCAAATCGAACAATCAATTTACTTCAAGCAACAATACTATAATTTTGTAACAAGAAACTTATCTCTCATAACTATATTCGTAGAATCAATACAACATGACAATCAATCTTATGCATTCTTCGATTGATCTCAAGGTGATTTATAACATGATTTATTTATTCTTTACACTAGTAAAACATAGCACATGAGAGATGAATAACAAAATTTCAATTAAATTTCTTAAATTAGAAGTAAGGAGTGGATGCTTACCCTCGTCTTAAGCCTCTCGATCAATGGTTTAAAAGCTTGAAGCAATCAAGCTAAATTCCCTAATTTTTCATGGATCAATTACATATTTCTCTCTCTCACTTAACATGGGTGATTCGGTTATAGGAGAAAGATGAAGATGATGGAATGATTCTTATTCATGGCTGACCTTGCCAACAAATTCCCCCACCAATAAATCACATGTGTCTTAGGCCTTGGATCTCTTTCAATTTAGCATGCAAACACTTTATTTAATACATTATTCGATTTAGTCACTTAGAGATAGGTTATTTTATTTTATTTTATTTTCTTTCAATTCGGCCCTAATCCCTTAATAAAATCAAGATTTACAAATGGAACATGCCATTTAAATTGAATTAGAAATAGTAACATATGTCTAGACTATATTTTGGGATGTTGTATGCTGTTAAGAGAATTCTCAGATACCTCAAGGGCACACTAGACTTTGGCCTATGGTTCTCACCTCAATAACCATGTGGTATGAAGCTTCATTCTTTTGCTTACGCAGATTAGGGGAGTGACCCTGATAATAGAAGGTCCATCTCAAGCTATTGCACTTATTTTGGAGCTCATTTTTTATCATGGAGTTCTCGTAAACAACGATCAGTGTCCAGGTCCACCGCTGAAGCCGAGTTCAAAAGTCTGGCAGATGCAGCTGTTGATGCTCTATGGTTGCATGCAATAATAAAAGACAAGTTCATTTCATTGCGTGACATACCAGTGATCTAGAGCAAAAACACGAGTGTTGTGGCTATGGCAGCAAACCTCGTTATTCATGCAGAAACAAAACACGTTGATCTTGATCTATTTTTTGCACATGAAAAAGTAATGTCTCATGATCTTCAAGTTAACTATGTTCCTACACCACATCAAGTGGCTGACATCTTTACCAAGCCTATTGGCATACCATGTTTGAAGAGTTTTGCTATTAATTATGCGTTCGAGAATTTCTAAAAGTTGGAAACTGAAGAAACGAGGGAAATATTAGGAATAATAGAAATCATAAAGCAACTAGGTTATGCATTTTGGTTCTAACTGAAGGTTGTTAGCATTTGAGGGCTTTGCCATGACTGTTATACTTGCAGTTATGACTTGACTTATAAAGCTTGTATTAGCAAGTTGTAAAGAGCATGCTTTGATGATTAATGAAATTGAGTTTTAACTCCATCACTTTCTTCTTCTTCATTATTTCATGGGCTTCCATTGTTAATTCCCATTACAATTCTTAAGTGTCTAAGTAATCTTGAGAGCCTTTCTCACATGAAACTTTTATAGATTTCATGATATTTCTATTGTTATATCATGATCTGTTATATCAGGGAAGACTCTTGCCTAATACTGAATTTGGTTAAATTATTTTTAATTAAAAATGGGGTTAAATTAAAATAATGTGTAAATAATGAGGGTTGAATTTATTATTTTCGAATTAGAACTAAATTGTTTGAATGTGCAAACATGGAGAACTAAATGCGTTATTATACAAAATATTTTAACTGCCACATCACCCTTTTAACGAATGTTAACATGTTAATGACCAAATTGGAGTAAAACTAAAAGTTTAGTGGTAACATTGAAACAATTGAAAGTTTGGTTACCAAATTGAATAATTGATAAATGTTTAGTGACCATTTATAAACTTTACCCTAATTTTTATTAACGGGTGTTGTGATATTTTTTTCATCACACGTATTTTCATAATCCGACTTACATTTCATTGACTAGAATTGTTGTTGAAATATATTTTAATTTTTAATTTAAATAGCAAATCTTAAAATAAGTACAGTAAACTATTTATAAATTAATAATGTAACGCCCCGGGTTTAAGGCCGAAAGATAACTGGGTTTGGTTAAATCGGTTCGGGTTAATTTAATTGAGAGAAAACATTTTTATTAAACTAAAAAAGGGTTTAAATGACAAAGGGCAAAAGGGGAATTTGGAACTTTAAAAAAGGTTTTAAAATATCATCATCTTTTCCAGGCTTTCTTTTTTCACGTTACTTTCTCAAAAACCTCCATTGTTACTATTCTATTGCTCCAACCTTCACCACAAACAAATTTTCAAGGTAAGCTCTCACTTGTTTTGATTTTTTGTTTCCTTAAGTTTGTTATTAGCTTAAATTTCCTTAAAACCCATTGTTTAAAACTATTTAAAAAATGGTTTGAGTTTGAAAAATAGTAAAATGAAGGGATTTTTGTTTGGGTCTTTTGATGCCATATTTAATGGTATTTTTAATCTTGTTTTGATGTCCTAAAAATGTTAAAATAGTGGCTAAAAGTAGGAAACCCGAAACTAGTAAAAAAGAGGAGGTTTTGTAGTTGAAAATGTAGGTTTTTGGGTTGTTCTTGTGTGGAATCTTGGCTTGATGGTTTATAAACCTTGGGCAAGTATTTTGGATGCTTAAAGAAGTAGTTTTGATGGTGAAATTTTTGGGTTTTGGCTGCTAGTTGTTTTGAGGCGTTTTGATGGTAGTTTCAAGTGTTTCAGGTAGGAATCGAGTTGATTTTGCTGATGATTGATGAGTTTCTGTATTGCTGCAAGTTTGGGGGGCTTGATTTGGGTCTAATGCATCATTTTGAATTGGCTAGAAATAAGGGAAACGAGTTTGGGTCCTTTGAACGCAAGTCTGGATAGTTCGGAGGCTTGAATCGGTGTTTTGGCTATCGTTTGGGACCTATCAGAGAGTGAAAATATTTTGAGAGTTTAGATTGAGCTTGAAAGGAAACCTAAGCTCGAGAGTAAGTGTTCAAATATTTACGTTTTACTTTTCCAAAAATTTTCTTTTTAAGCTTGTTATGCTTTATCGATATGAGACGATTGTGTGAAATTGATTTATGAATGTGGTATTGTTATGTTGGTTTATATGATGTTGAGTATTGGCAAATATGTAAGATTCCATTAAGGAGGACCGAGGAGTACGGTGAAGTAAGATGCCATTGAAAGCTTTATTGTTAGACCTCGGTGATGTAAGAAGCTATCATGAGTCTTGTTGTTCTTAATATATTCGACGATGTAAGATTACATCGAATCCAATCCGTGTATCCGAGTAATGTAACCATAATTGCCATTATACTATCGTGTTGAAAAGTCAAATGTTGTCATGTTGGTATTTGAGAATCATGCCTTGTAGTTTATTTTGTTGCATTGCTTGATGTAAAATGGCAAGCATATGTATGATTGTTGTTAATCATGTGACGAAATACATGTTGTGGTTTGAATTTCAATTCATAAATGATTTTATCAAAAAAATGCATTGTTGTTGTTGTGGCTTTGAGCACCACTCACTAAGCTTTATACTTACGCGCTCCTTTCCAACAATGTAGATCGTTAGCGTTCCGGAAAGCAAAGGAAGGCGAGGGGAATACTTGTGGTTGTCTTTAGGGAGGTTGTTGTAGACTCTCATGTGTTTGGCCCTTTGGCTACATGTTTTAAATGTTGATACCATGTCATTTTGAGGCTTGCTTTGGCTATTAGTTGAATGTCATGTGTTTTGGCCTGTTAGCATTTTTCAGCTAAAGTTTTCTTATGAGCTTTTGTGATTGAGATCCATATTTGCGTGTATGCATGTTTTAATCTTGTCTTTAGGGTGTTTTGTCTCTAAATTGTTTGTTTAATATGTTGTCATGTGGTTTGTGACCTTTCGAGGTAAGTTTGGGAACGTTTGGGGATGCCAAAATGTATTTTCGGGCCAATCTGTGCCCAGGTGTTTCGAAATGTCTGGTGTTGTTTCGAAACGACCAAGTTTTTGGGGCACCCGAATCGGAACGAGGGTGGTGCCATTTTGGTACGTTTTGCCTCTGGAGACTTCTGTTTCGGAACTATGAGGAACCGTTCCGGAACGACCATATCTTTGCTTTTTGATGAGAACTCGTGTTTCAAAACAGGCAGTCCTGTTTCAAAACACGGGTAGTTAAAGTGGTTAAAAGGCATCTTTGAAGGTTCTCAATTGTTACATTTTGGTCCCTGATGTTTGTATGCTTCCTATGTGAGTTTGAAATATCTCGTTTGAGATGTTTTGCCTCGTTTGCATGAAACTTGACTAAATAACTATTTGGTAAGGTTAAGTTACCTTTTTGCCCCTTACTTTGAGTGGTTTTTGCAAAATGGTCCTTTGTGACTGTTTGTCTCCAATTGGACATCCGATTAATGTCCGATTGAGACGTTGTTTCTTCCGTTGTGACCCATAACACCATAGGGCCGTTAAATTGTATTTAGACAAGATAAAATTTAAATTTAGGGTTGTTAATCGAAGGGAAATTCTCAGATTTTTCTTCGGTTATCCCCGTGTGACTCTCCCGAATCGGTCTTGCGACTAGACTGGGCCGAGGGATTTACAAATAATGTTGGGACCACGTAATTTTATTAAATTAAAGAGGTATTAATTAATTGATAAATTAATAACTTATTAATTTAAAAATATTTTTTTCCGATTCAACGAACCTACATTATTCATTATGAATAAAATATATACATTGTATTGACTAATTGAATGATGTTCATTACAATCTGAATAATTACATATAATGCATACCCCTAAAAACAAAGTTCATTGTAGTACGTAGTACTAGTTAAAACTTAATACTAGTTCATGTATGGTAAGGAAATCAACCACTATATAAACAACATTAAACATTCCTAAATAATCAATCCAAATCAAAACCAACCAACCATGGCTTCACACCTAAAAGGTGTCCAAAAATCAACCATGACAGAACAAATATATCACACATACAATTTTTTGTTGCAATCTGAGAACGCAACACCAGAATTTTTGGATGCCGTAAGGAAAATTAGAGAAGAAATACAACTAGATTTAAAATTTTAAGAAGCAAACAACAATATAATCATATTTTACTAAGTTATCATAGTTTTATTTGTAATTTTATAGAATTATTAATTTATAGTATTGAAGGGATCATAAATTTATATAAGGGTCTTCTAGAAAATTATTATCATATCAAATCATCAAAATTATTAATTTGGACCTTAGGCCCAAATCGGGACCGAAAAAATATTATATTAAAAAGATTATTAATTTATGGAGTATTAATTTTTAAAAATTTTACTTAGTTGAATCGCACTTTAATAAAAATAAAATTGATCGGAACTCAATTTTTTTTCTCAAATTAATCTAGCGACCTCCAAATGACTTTCGAATTTTTTTAATGAAAACATGAAATATAACATTAATGGCATTAAGAAAAAAATAAAAGAGAATAATATAATTACAATTAGAATAATGTTTTAAAAAGATATACGATTAGAATAAGTATGAACAGCTTGTCTCTAAGTGTGTGATATTGAAGGGTTTAAAAAGTATGAAATTTTTTACCTTATAATCACTTTAAATTATTACAAAAGCGTTTGAAAAATAATCAACTTGCATGTCAATCAAAACAACATTTTTGTATTTATTTTTTATTGAGTTTAATTCGATTGATATTGTTCACATGTTTGCTTTAGTTGAATATTTTTTTAGTTTTTCAAGTGTCCATTAGAACGAGCCCAATGACTAATCCTTTCACATTTTATTGGCCCATATAAGGGATAGACGTTGTCCACAAGTTTAAAAGTTGCTTCATGTTCAGGACGATGATCAAACTCTCGATCACTGGTTAAGGTAGGAGAGTCACGTACCATCTCACCTAATTCCGTGTTAATATATATATATATATATATATATATATATATTTAGAAATATTGATAAAATAAAGGATAATTGAATGGTGGTGACCACGCACAACAAAGTTGTCAACTATCACCATTAAAATCCATCTACCCCAAAAGTGTATATTTTATAATTTAGAAAAAATTACTCTGAAAAATATATTTTAGAAAAAATTGAAATAATAAGAAAAATTGAAAGAGAAACGTTCAAAAGAAAATAACTCATATTTTGAGCACGCTTTATCTTTTTATTTAATAGATTCAGAGGATCTAAGTGGTTTAAATGTTATATAAAAACCTTTGAAATATTGATACTTGATAAGATATTTTGTTAAAATAATTCCAGTCCCTATACAATTTATACATTTAAAATTTAGTCTTCTACTTTTACTTTAGTGTATTTAATCTCCTTACTTTTAAAATTTAATTTTTTTACTGCAATTGTTAACCTATTAAAATTCTTTTATTAAATCCAATCTCATTATAAATTATTTTTTAAGTTGCATAGATGCCAAGTTATAATGTTTTTATTTAAAAATGCTACATATTTAATAAAAAAACTAAATAAAAAGTAAAAAGACTAACTTTATAATTCTTAATTTGAAAAGATATCAAACTATATATTTTTTATTTTAGGTGTCTAATTTTTTTAATCAAAATATGTGACAAATGTCTCATTCCATTAATATTTTAAGATCTTATGCATTTATAAAACTAAAAGAACGAGTACTAAAGTGCAAATGTACAAAGGAAGATATTAATATCTAATAAATTATGAATATTATTTAGTTGATTCAAATGATCATTATTCCTCTATATATATATTTTTAAAAGAAAACCAATAATTACATGAGAGATGCTTGTTTGAAAACAAAGAAGGCACTAGCATGCCTCTCTTGTTTGGATCCTTAGTTGTATTCTCAATTTTTTTTTCTCAGCATTCATGGTGAACCTCTTAATTTATTTCGTTTTTTAGTCTGATTTTTCTGTTTTTATATTAATTTTATGTAGAGATTGGAGCTAAAAAAGTTAAATTATGGTGACATAGTTTAAAAAAGAAATTATAAAGATTTTTTTTCTTAAACGAAAGTGAGTAAATAGTGGTGTCAATTTTATTTAAGAGTATTTATTATTTTTAAAGTTGTCATTACGTAGAAAAAAATTGTTTCTAATATTTTTTTTTATAAATTTTAAAAAATTTAAAAGAGTTTTAGATGGGGCAAACGAGACGTTTGAATGGGGTTATTTCATGACTACATTTGGTTTAAAGTCAGATTGAGTCTGGTTTGACTTTAGTTCGAGTTTATGGTAATTTGGGTGGGGTATTGGATCAGGTCAATATCGTGACGATTGGTTTTTAGTCGGGTGAATAGAAGATCTATCGATTTTTATTATTCAAGTCAACATTTGGATTTTCGAGTTGAGTTGGGTATGAGTCCAATCGAATTATATATACCAGTTCAACTAAAATTCAGTTTATTTCAAATTTTAAATCAAATTCGAATTATTATATTCGAATCAGTATTAAATTTCGAGTCAAATAAATCGATTCGAATATCGAGTATCTAGTCTCGACTCAAATTTACCATGTCTAATGTCAATAGACACCCCACGTTTCACTTCCCTCCGCCAGTAGTTCATATTTCCTGTTTAGACTTCGTCAAAAGAACTTCATAACTTTACAAAATTCCCACAGTTCCAACGTTTGTGTCTTTTTGTTGTTGATAAATTGTGTTTTTATCTTTTGATTATTTATTTTCCAATATTTTAATTAAAATTAAATTAGAGAGGATTAGATGTAGACGAATATAAACTAAATATTTTTCGTTAGAAACTTATAATGTGACACTATTTTATTAGTGTTTAAAAATTTATATTTTAGAAGGTATAATGTCAAAAAAATACTCTCAACGTTCGACTCAATAGTAATTTTAGCCTATATTTTTTGTTTTAGAACGTTTTAACCGTCAACGTTTCATTTTTTTAATCAAAATTACCCATTTTTAAATGAAAACCGTTAATCAACTAACGGTCAATGTTTAGTGATGACGTGCCGTTCTTGCATGACACAACATGCTGACATGGCAATGCCACATTCACCAAGATGATGAAATGGCAAAAATATCATGTCAGCAAAATTTTCAAGTCAGCAAAAATATTTAATTTTTTTAAAATTTTATTTAATAATATTTTTACGACAATAACATGTGTCATTATTTCAATAAATTTTTTTTTTGAAATCACAAAAAATTATTATTGAGGTCCCAAGGAGTTGAAAAATAGTTTCAACACACAAACCATCACGCCAACTCCTTGGTTTATTTGTGAACTAAAATTGTTTTAACATTAATTTTAATTGAAATTAATTAAAAAAAAAAACATGAGTTAAATTAACAAGTCAACTCAGTCCTAAAAGTTCAATCGACTGAAAATTTTCCAAATCAAAACACGAAAAAGAACAAAATTTGAAATCGACATAAAAAAACTCTGATTCCTTGATCCAAATAGGAGCATCTGTAAACAGAAAAACCCCAAAACCTATACTGGTTTTCGCAAGAAGATCATATTCTTCAAGGTCAGTGTTTTGCAAACAATATTTTATTTTATTTTGAAATATTTTGGTGCGTGATTTTATTTTAAAAATCTTACTTTAGTATTTTCGTTTATATATTGTGCGAATGGGTTGCTCTTAAATAATTGAAGTTCCTCGAAAGGGAAGGCTTGATTTATTCCTTAATTGATGATCATATCTACAAGGATGTAGAAGGTTTTAAGTCTGAAAGCATAGCTTAGCTTAAGGCTCCCTTTAGCATTACTTTTTAAAATAGTTTTGGGGCCAAAAAGTTGGTTTGGAGGCAAAAGCAATGTTAAACGGTTAATTTTTGAATAAAAAAAATACTTTTCAACCCAAATATAAAAATTTAAATTTTTTAGTTTTTTGCGGTTGTAAAAGTACTTTTAGTATCTAAATTACAATTTTAACCTTCATTTGCTATTGTGTTTATTTATAATTTATAAATTTATAACTCTTTTATGGAAATATAATTAATAATTATTTTTAGCTTAAAAATAATATATATTTATTCATGTCAAGTTTTTTAAATAAAATATTTAAAATTTACTATATTTTCATGGAACACGTACATTTGTTAAAAAATATATATTTATTAATAAAAATAATTTTATAATAATTTAAGTTAATATATTTTAAACTCAAATTAAAAATATTTTTTTGACAGTAATACTAAGCACTTAAATTTTAAACTCAAAGATCCATAAAATTTTTAAAAACTGTTTTTTAAACTAATTTTTTTCAAAAGTAAAGCTAAATTGGGTCTATAATCACTGGCAATGGATGTTATTTATCATAGTTTGTTTATAGTTAAATTTCACACATTTAAATATTTGTACGTATAAAATGGGAAAAGATCTTTTGTTTGTTTGTTTGTAGTTTCTTAATGAAAGTGTCCCCTTCATATTTTAATGGAAGTGGTCCCTGAGTATTGATTAAGCAAGAAAACAAACTTTTACAATGTGATTTTTTTTTCCTCTTGATATGAGAAAAATCAAACATATCCATGAAAATTGACTGCACTTGCCAACTTTAACCTTCACACCAACATAGAGATAGCTTGTGTTTCTTAAATGAAAGTGGCCCCTCCATATTTCCATTTGTTTGTTTTTTTAAATGGGGTTGGTCATTACATTCTTGCTTGTTTGTAGACTATTAAATGGAAAGTGGTCACTGCATGTTGATTAACTTTCTAAATTGACTAATGCTTGTGCTTTTATATTTTTTTATCATAAAAAATTTATTTGTGGAGGAAAGTGATAAAATATAATAAATGATAATTTATTATTTGTTTGATTTTTTCAAAACAACACATGGGTTATTACTTTCGAAATGAACTTGTTTACTATAAAATCGTTTGTTTAACTTTATTTTGTTGAATTGCAGATGTGCGAGGATAAAGAGTATTTCATGCATTTACATGTTGGTGGAAGATTTGTGAAAGATCTGTATGTGAGATATGTAAGTGGTACTTTGGTTCATGTAAAAGAAGATCCCGATACCATATCATACTTTGAAGTGCAGAAAATTATTCAAAAAGCTTTACCTTTTAATAGTATCAAAAGAATGTATTTCCATGAACCATGTAAAATAATTAGTCTGGGGACATCAAAATTGTCTGGGAACTTTAAGGAAGAATTTGCTCAGTTATGGGATTATGCAGACTAATTAAGGTCAAAGAATCCAAAAAGTACAATAACAATGGCAGTAAATAGGGTCACAGATGATTCTCCATCTCATTCAAGAGTTTTACGTATGTTTTGATGGCTGCTTCCTTAAAGGCCGATCTAAAGGTGCACTTTTGTCAGCTATTGGGAGAGACGACAACGATCAGATGGTGATGATTTCTATTTCTAGTTATGACAAACTTGGAAATAAAAGATAGATTTGACTACACCATCATTAGTGACCAGCACAAGGTAATCCCTAAACCTATAAAATTTTAGTATTATATATTGTTTTTAGCTACAAATAATTAATTGTTTATGTAAAGTTTGTGTACCTTTTTTATTTAATAAAAAATCTTAAAATAAATCTCACTAACTAAAACATAAATGGTTTGTTTTAATATTTGATGCTAATTCCTTATAAGTTCTTGTTGCAAATTAAAGTTGTGATCAGAATGCTACTTCCATTAATACATCGTATATGATTAGCAAGTTGATTCTGAAGAAGAAGAACAAAAGACTATAACGGTTCTTGTTTGCTATTTTGCAGATTTGTAGCTAATTTTTAGTTAACATGTTTGCAAGTTTATATTGTGTTTTATTTAAAAGTTTATATATTGTTTAACAGGGTACTGAGATTACTATAAATGATATTTTGCCACGAGTGGAATATAGGAACTATACTCGGCATGTCTTTGCAAATTAGTCTGGAAGGAAGAAAGTAAAAACATATAAATTTTCCTTTTGGCAAATTGTGAAGTCCACAACTGTAAGTAAATGGGAAGATAACAAAGATGTATTATCGAAGATGTACAACGTAGTTGCCGATGAGTTGTTTGGGGAAAAAAATATCGACAAAAGCTTTTCAAGAGTTGCATGCCAAGTCAGATATAGTGGACAATAATATGTGTGAAGCTTTTAATTTTAGCATTATTGAGGCAAGGTGTAAAAGTATTATTACAATGCTTGAAGAAATTAGAATCAAAATTATGATGAGAATAGTTGAAAAGAGACGCTTCATGATTGGTTGAAAGTACAATTATGGACCACTTATAAAAAAATTGATGCTAATAAGAAAGACAACATTGAGTGGAGAATAGTTTGAAATGAAAATACTGGTTGTGAGATAAAGAAGAAGAAGAAAGAAAGCATTATATTATCGACTTAAAAGAAAAAAACATGTACTTGTAGAAAGTGACAACTATGTGTAATTTCTTGTCCTCATACATGTTGTGTAATATGGCATACTGATGGAGACCCATATGAGTTTATGCATTTTTGTTACTATAAAAACACATACATTAAAACATATACATATGTTTTACAATCGATTAATGAGTCTCATGAATGGGAAGAATGTGAAATTGAGCCTATTCTTCCACCAATTGATAGAGATATGCATGGAAGACCAAAAAAAAAAAAAATAGGAGGAAGAAAAAAGATGAACCAAAAAAATTAAAGCTTAGACATATTAGCAGGGTTGGTCAAATTCTGACTTATATGGAAAAGGTCATAATAATAGATCATGTACTCATCCTAAACAATCACGGAATAGGTATAATATACGTTGGACTTATAATTTGAACATCGTTCTATGATTTGGCCTTGTGTACATTCACTGTTTATTTATTTTATTCAGAGGGTGAATAAGGCTTTCAATTCACGAACAAAATCATCGAGTACAGTCAGACTAAATTTTACACATGTTTCACATAAAGGGAAGGAGATGGTTAATACTTTTGTTAATAAACCGACAAGGAACATAAGAAAACAACAAGGGATTGGACTTTACACTAATGAGAAGATCAAGGAGCAAACTTTCTATGTAAGTATATAATATTGTTCATTTGCTTTAAATTTAATTGTTACCGGTTTTAATTTTGTTCTTTTCTGATAGTCCGGTACAAGAACAAGGTACAAGGTGGATTTGGTATTTGAAAAAAATAATGT
The DNA here is from genome assembly GCA_958450335.1 of Hibiscus tridactylites. Lineage (NCBI taxonomy): Eukaryota > Viridiplantae > Streptophyta > Magnoliopsida > Malvales > Malvaceae > Hibiscus > Hibiscus tridactylites. Next base: position 60,496,075 of record OY288289.1, read on the forward strand.
GGAATTCTCTAAAAATACAAAGACCCCAACCAAAAAAATGCAGTTGGAGAACCGTTGGGCACCCAAAAACCAATCACACAAAAATAGAAGAACTTTTTTTTATGGAGCATGAAACTTTTTGTTACTTATGCTGTTATTTTTTGTGAATTAAAAATACTTGCTTAACTTTTTGTTGCAGTCTGAAACTTTATTGGTATGTGATACTTTTTGATGATGGATGTACATGAAATATAGTCATTTATTTTGATAGACGAGAGATAGAAATATCATACTAGTTGGTATATTGGTACATGACAGATATTATCCTTTATTTTGATAGCCAAGTGATATAAAATTTATACAAGTTCGTGTATTTTTACATGAAAATTATTGACATTTATTTTGACATGGTTAGGAAACAAGTAATATAAGGATTATAAATTCATTTAATTTTGACTTGGTTGAAAAAAATTATAGATATGACACAGTAGAAAGCAACCCCTCCTTGTTAGTTTAACTCGTGTTTCTTTTGTTTTTTTAATTAATTTCAATTAAAGTTAATATTAAAAAAAATAGTTCACAAATAAACCAAGTAGAGGAGTTGGCTTGATGGTAATTTTTTGTGATTTTAACAAAACAAATGAGATGATGAAATATGTCATTGTCGATCATGTCATTGTCTCATTGGTCGAAAAGTATTAAGTAGAAGTTATGAAAATAAAAATTAGACGCAATAATTTATAGTAGTTGAAATTTCTAACCACCACTAAAGATTTTCTCAAATTCACTTTCCCTTTTTCTTAGCTCTATAAAAAATCTTTACAACACAAAACTTTTACTTCAAAGTATTGTTAAACCGTCTCTTACAAAGAGAAATACAAAGGTGCAAACAAGGAAAAACTTCACAATGCTTGTGTTTGCAAAATTAAGCCCACTCACCCAAAACCTAACATTTGAGCATATATGACAATTAAGCTCACAAGTGTGTTCTACAAAAAAAATTGACAATTAAGTACAAAATCACTTTCTCTCAATCATAAAATGTTGTCTTGTTGTTTCTTGTTCTCTCATGAATGCTTGGAGAGATCTTTTAAACCCTCTAATAACTTCATGACCGCTACTAGTCGTTGTGGGTTGTTTAGAGCCGTTAGAAATTTTAATTTCCAGACATAATGCAGTCTGGGCAGGTCGGTATCGGTACACAAGACATCTGTATCGGTATCCGCCTTAAACAGAAAGAGCCGTTGGAACATTTATTACATATGTGTATCGGTACAGATACAACCGTATTGGTACAAACCCATTTGTATCGGTACGTTTGAAACTATACCGGTACAAAATTTGGCTACTGAAATTTGTAAAACTTGTGGAGGGAAAATCGTATCAGTACACTTAAAATTGTACCGGCACGGGTCAAACCATATTGGTATTAATTCTATGCATGTTTTTTACACTTTAGCTATTTAAAATCATTTAAAAACATGTCAAAAACCCTTTGAAAACATTTCAAACATATTTTTCAGGTTTATGAAATTTGAAATATTTTTGCAAATTAGTTTAAATTCAAAAACATTTTTCTTTAGTTATATCAAAATTAAATATCTCAACATTATTAAATAAAATTTCAAAAGAAATTAAATTTTTTGTTGACATGGAAATTTTGTTGATGTGGCATTTTTGCTACGTCATTATCTTGGCGTATGTGGCATTGCCACGTCAGCATGTTGTGCCATGCAAGAACACCACGCCATCCCCTAACATTGATTGTTAGTTAATTAACGATTTTCATCTAAAATGAGTTATTTTGACCTAAAATCAAACATTAGGGGTTAAAATATTCCAAAAAATAAAGGCTAAAATGACTATTCAATCAAACATTGAGGGTACTTTTTGGCATTATGCCTTTTTAATATCATCATAGTATAAATTATAGTCAACTACACTAGATATCACTAAATTATTAGTTCAAATTGAAGGGTTAAAATTGTACCTAGATAATAGATGCTCAAGACACATGACCGACGACAAGAGTAGATTCATGGAGCTAAAGCCAAAGAGAGGTGGAGTGGTGACATTTGGTGACAAATCCAAACGCCACATTGAGGGTATTGGTTCTATTGGTAATCTCTCTTCTATTCTTATTGAAGATGTGTTATATGTCAATGGTCTAGAGCATAACTTGTTGAGCATTAGTCAATTGCCTGATAAGGGTTTAAATGTTCTTTTTTATGTTAATGGTTGGAAAATTGTAGATATTAAAACAAATAAAATAATGCTCATTGGTCATCGCATAGGTGACATATACATGGTGCATTTAGATGACATTCATACATTCCACACATGTTTGGTTGCTCAAAATGAAAATGATGCATGGTTATGGCATAGGAAACTAGAGCATGCTAGCATAAGTGTTTTAATGAAAGTGGTTTCCCAAAATCTAGTTAGAGGTTTACCTAAGCTAAAATTCTCCTTAGATAAATTTTGTGATGCTTGTGCTAAGGGTATTGGTTAATCTTTGGGTAGAAAGATTAACCGGTTGTAAGGTTTCTTCCTAATCCGAGAAAAAAGGACGAATTTCTAGTGAAATTGGTTAAAAATACTTAGTGGGAGCTAAGGTAATGGATGTAGAGATTTTTCTAAGCTTGAATGTAACCCCCTTAGCCCGGTCTAGACGCCCGACCCAAACTAAGAAGATTACACAGGGAAAACCGAAGTCAACTCATAAAAGTCAACCTCGATTAGCGATCCTTTTTACGTTATCTTTTCTAGATGCACGATATTAACCTATGCAGATAGCATGACACATAGAAGAAAATAGCGCAACTATCGGAGTTCATTAAGGAATACAATTGCATGCATTTGTCTTTTAGGGACTAAATTTCAGAATTACGAGGACTAACCAGATTTTAGAGTTACCAAACTGAAATTAATCATGTATCACGCCAGCATGCCAAAAATCATCTCAAACGGAACATCCTAACTCAATTAATTTAACATGCAAACATTCAGGGGTCAAATTGCAAGAAAGACAAACCTGGAACAATCAAAATTCTAGTTTAACGGTACCCTGTTCCGGAATGCTGAACCCCGTATCGGAACGGTCGTTTCGAAACCAAGTTGACCATTTCGATACTTGGGTATGTTCAGAAACCAGTTCCGAAACCAGGCTTCACAGTGGCCCAAATGTTCCGGAACGATCTCACCTATTCCGAAACCCCCTGGCCAATACAGGCCATCGTTTTGATTCGGATGAGGGTGTTCCGAAACACCCTTCCCTGCAACAATAGACTTTGCTGGTTTTAGACAACTTCCCACACCCGAAAACATTCCCACACATGTTACAACCCGCATACAACTTGTTCACATATCAACAACCATTAACATGAAGCATAAACTAAATCATAGCATCATTCATGCAAGAATTAGATCTTTAGGCATGCTTCCTAGTATCCAAAACCATACAAAAGCTAAAAACCACATTCATGCACAAATCAACCCTCAATGGCCATTTACAAACCAAAATTAACAAACCATCATATATCAGCTAAGAAATCAATAGAGAAACCTTCAAACCGAGGTTCTAATCCCCCATTGCCAAATTCTACTTATTAAAAATACTCCAAAATTCATACTTGGGTTCGAGTGACAACTTAGGTGCCTTCACTTGCTACTCCTCGGTCCTCAAGCTTAGTTATCTGCATTGTTGGGAAAAGAGAAGCGTAAGCACACTTGGTTAGTGAGAGAAAGCTCAAGAGTACACTAACAATGCAGTTTTTAAAACACATTCAACCATTTCATGCTCAATCTCAAATCATGCTTTCAAAACCAAAGCAATCCAATCTTAAATCATGTTCCTCATGTATCATTAATCACACGTATTGCTCTCAATGCAAATTCACACTAAGCCTCACTTGCTTAATTCACATGCATAGAATCCTCTTATGCAATAACTCAACATCAAGCATCTCATGCACAATAAATTGTGATGCTTATATTTAAAGCATGATACATGGGTAACATAAACAATACACATATATTGGCATTTAACAACCGGCATAGGCTCACCCCTATCCGTTATGATGGACTCACCTACATCACTTTCATACACAAAATCGGATACACAGACTCACATAGGCTCACCCCTAACTCAATGATGGCTCACCCCATCTTAATGGCTACGAATGGGATTAGGCTCACCCCTAACTCATAGTGGTAGGCTCACCTCTATCACCCGCAATAGGCTCACCCTATATTACGTCACGTAGCTAGACACACGTATGGTTTATAATTTATAGTGCACTCACATCCTATTGGTCGACCAACGTATCTGAGTATTAAGAATAGATCAAACCATGCCAATATATCCTTAAAAACTATGTTAACTCGATGTTTTCAATGCATCATCAAAATCATCACATATCCCAAACTAAACATGCATTTAAATAGCAAAAACCATCTCATACAAGATTTCACTATCTTGTACTCAAACCAAACTTTTTCATGGGATAAACACAAGCAAAACCATGCATAACAGTGAGTAACAATCATCATCAAAACATGAGCATGATATACCATAGAATCCATTTCATAACCGAAAATCGAGAGAACAAGAAACCATGCTTACTTCTGAGATTAGCTAAGACTTTCAAGCTTACATTAACCTCCCAATAACTCGTATCCAAGCTTACAAAGCTTTAAAAACATGTCCACTCACTGACAACGCGAACCCTTGCTTGCCGACACGGAATTCACTCTTCCTGAACCTTCACAACCGACTCGCTTGCCTCTGGATCAAGATCCCATGTTTTCATTTCATCAAAACAAAGATCCAAATGCATTAAAATGCATTTCAACACCAGCAACTAAACACAAACTCGTTGCTCACCCAAACTACACCAATTTACCCATCTGAAACAATTCGAAAACTCAATCGATTGCCTCCTAAACCAAGCCCATCCATCTTACATCACTTTCAATCATTTATAAACATCAAAATACACCTAAAATCAACCTAAACCCATCCTTATACCTCCAGCATCAAAACCTCATCATTTCACCTCAAAAATTCAACTAAAACTAGCATAAGACTCAAGGATTTCAGGATCTATATCATTAAAACACTTTCTCAACAACATAATCAACTCAAAACCCAATTAGAATCTATCCAAAATAGAGCTCATCAAAACAATTCCGAAAATTAAGAATTAAGTCACCATTTTGTAAGATTTTGATCTTAAATCATAACTATTATCAATACTCGGTTAAAAACAACAATTGAGAGTCAAAAATCTTGGGAATTTCAATAAAGAACCTTGATTAGAGGTTGAGAACGGGATTTACCTCCAATCCTTGCTTTCCTCGATGAATGACAAGTTTTTGCTTCAAAAATCTTGAAGAAATTGAAAAGGATTCTTTGGAAATGAAAAGGAAATCAATAGAGAGTGTTTGAGAGAAAAGAAATCTGGAGAAAATGATTTAGAGGAATGTTTGGCTGAAAATGAGAAATGAAAAGTAGTTACGTAACTAAATTTCCCAAATTAACTATTTAATTAATAAAATAAATAAAACCCCATTTAAAATCAATTAAATAAAAACCATTTTAAACACATGTCATATTAAGGAAAGGCTTAGTTGCATAAAGCTTCCTAAAGATTCTAAGACTTTGACTCTACCTTTGAAAATTACATTTTTCACAGTTTTGAAACTTTACATTTTGATCACTACCCAGAATGTACCACTTTCGAAACTTTTTTTGTAAAATTGATTTGCCAAACCTCTTAAACATATTTTTAGAGGATTTTAGAAAATTTTACCACATTTTTATCTTATATCGATCCTTGATTTCCCTAAATTTCCTTACGCAATTCGAACCGTTTCTGACCGGTCCGATCCGATGTCTAAAACATCTAGACCCAAAACCAAGGCATTACATTGAACCACTATAAATTGCCTTGTCTTGAATTTTTTCCTTTTTCAATTTGCTCCCTTTAATTTTATAAAGCCAATTCACCCCCTCTTAGTCATTTTCGATTCGATTGATCAACTTAACAATTGGTATCATAACCTAACTCTTTGAGGGACTCACATCCACAAGAGAAGATCCTACAAGAAGATCAATCAGCCTTCGAATCAAGCCATGACATCTCCCTCCGGCCAAAACTTCCTTGAGTCACAATTGATCACCAAGCTGCCATTTTCCAATGGGGATAATTATCCCAATTGGAAAAATATAATGAGGATCTTCATCAAGTCAATGACTATATCCTTTGGGATGTAGTGGAAGATTGACCAACCATTCTGATGAAGAGAGATTAAGAAGGAAGGCTAGTTCTGAAAACAAGAGCGAAAATGATCGATGTAGATAAAAGAAGGCTTCAAGTGAATGACAAGGTTCTTCACATCATCTTTTTTGTACTTGGACTCGATATGTATGCAAAGATGTCATCTTGCACAAGTGCAAAGGAAGTGTGGGAGAAGCTAGAGACCACCTACGAGGGCACCAAATATGTAAAGGAGACAAAGATTGGAATCCTTAATTTAAGTTATGAGAATTTCAAGATAGAGCTGAATGAGAGCGTTTTTAATATGTTTGATTGGTTCTTTGTCATTGTAATTAGTATTAAGGGCTTCGGTGAGATTATTCCCGAAGACAAGCTAGTCCGAAAGCTATTTTACTCTCTTTTCGAATTATGAGATGGGAAGAAAACCGCAATCATCGAAGCCAAAAATTTAAAGACTTTAAAGTTCGATGAGTTGGTGGGATCTCTTCTTACTCATGCGATCATGAAGCAAGGAAGGGAAGAAGAAAAGAAAAGAGAAGAGAAAAGAGTGGAGAAGCAAGAGGTAGAGAAGAAGAAGAAGAATAAGAAGCAAGAAATTGCTCAAGGCATCTCAAGAAGAAAGCAATTCTAGTGAGGATGAGTTTGAGGAATTGGCTATGATAGCCAAGAGATTCTCTCGATTTATGAATTCTAACTAGGGAAGAAAGTTCCAAATGAAAAAGACTTCAAGAAAAAGAACAAAGAAGAGGAGATGGATCAACTTATTTGTTATAAGTGCAAGAATCTGGAGCACATAAGATTAGATTGCCCCCAACTCAAGAAAACGAGTTCGATAAGAAAAAGAAGCAAGAAGCCCACGTTGCCACTTGGATTGATGGAGAATTATCATCCGATGAAGATGAGCAAAAAATGGTTAATCTTTGCCTCATGGTTATTGATGATGATCTTAAGTTAAACCCTAACTCATCTACTTTCGATTTTACATTTCATGAACTTCAAGATGCATATGATGAGTTGCAAGAGAATTACAATGAGTTGGTAGAACAATATAAGGAATAAATTTTGAAAAACAAGAAAATAATTTATGATTTGAAAAACAGAAACGATTCCCTTTCTACAACCAACTCGGAACTTGAAAAGAAGATTGTGTAGTTACAAGATTATTTTAAGTACTTTCAAAATGAAAATGTTAATTCGAACAATCTTCTTTCAAAAGTTCATGATGATCACCACAAAGTGGTGAATGAGCTTAAGGCTTCTTTAAACGTAGTTGGAAAACAAGATTTTGAAAAAGCAATTTCTTCAAAACCCAACTATGTGAAGAGGAAATTTAATGGCTAAAAACAAAGAGGCTCTCAAAGGCTTCCCAAAGGTAAAAGGGTTAGAAATGTAAGGGTTCCTAAGGATCTAGTAGTTTCTAATGATATTAATTCTATTTCTTCTTGGATTCCTAAGGGAACCAAGTACTTAGAAGCTAACTCACATGGACCCAAAATGATTTAGGTACCAAAAATCAAGAACTATTCTTTGTTTGTAGGGAGAACATTGCTACAAGGTCAAAGCTTCAAGTCAAAACACTTGGTACCTTGATAGTGGATGCTCAAGACACATGATTGGCGACAAGAGTAGATTCATGGAGCTAAAGCCAAATAGTGGTGGAGTGGTAACATTTGGTGACAACTCCAAAGGTCACAATGAGGGTATTGGTTCTATTGGTAATATTTCTTCTATTCTTTTTGAAGATGTGTTATATGTCAATGGTCTAAAGCATAACTTATTAAGCATTAGTCAATTGTGTGATAAGGGATTAAATGTTCTTTTTTATGTTAATGGTTGTAAAATTGTAGACATTAAAACAAATAAAATAATTCTCATTGGTCATCGCATAGGTAACATATACATGGTGCATTTAGATGACATTCATACATCCCACACATGTTTGGCTGCTCAAAATGAAAATGATGCATGGTTATGGCATAGGAAACTAGGTTCTGCTAGCATAAGTGTTTTAAAGAAATTGGTTTCCCAAAATCTAGTTAGAGGTTTACCTAAGCTAAAATTCTCCTTAGATAAAATTTGTGATGCTTGTGCTAAGGGTAAACAAAATAGAACTTCATTTAAATCCATTAATGATGTTTCAACTAGTAGGGTATTACAATTGATTCATATGGATCTTTTTGGGCCTAATAGGACAACTAGCTTGGGTGGAAAATCATATGCCTATGTTTTAGTTGATGATTTCTCTTGATACATTTAGGTTCTCTTTTTAAGTACAAAAGATGAGGCTTTAGAAAAATTAATCACATTTTCAAAAATTACTTAAAATGACCTTGGTCAAAACATTTCTCATATTAGAAGTGACCATGGAGCGAAATTTCAAAATCTAGGTTTTGAGGATTTTGTAACACTAATGGTATTAGCCACAATTTTTTGGCACCTCACACTCTTCAACAAAATGGGGTTGTTGTGAGGAAAATCGTACTTTAGAAGAAATGGCTAGAATCATGTTTTGTGAAAATAATTTACTTAAGTATTTTTGGGTGGAAGCCACAAACACTGCTTGTTAAATTATAAATCGAGTAATGATTAGGCCAAAAGAAAACTCCTTATGAGATTTTAAAATAAAAGAAGTCTGACATTAGTTATTTTCATCCTTTTGGATACAAGTGTTTTGTTTTAAACAATGGAAAAGATCATTTAGGTAAATTTGATGCAAAAAGTGATGAAGTTGTTTTCCTAGGTTATTCTTTAAACTCTAAAGCCTATTGAGTTTTTAACAAAAGAACCTTAGTTGTAGAAGAGTCTATACATATGGTTTTCGATGATAACCTCCTTTCGAGAAAGGATTCTTGCGATGATGATGGTGTAGGGATCATTGAAGCCAATGATGGTGGAAATCATCAAATGTGGATGAGGTTCCTACCAAAGAAGAAGAAGCACAAGATCCTCTCATAGAATCCTTGAAGGATATGAATCTTGGTGAAAAGGAAGTGAGCTACCCAAGGGAACTCAACTAAGTCAAAGATGGTGAAATCTTGAGTGATCCATCCAAGGGGGTAACCACTAGATCCTCTCTTAAATTGCTTAATAATGTTGCATTCATTTCATGCATTGAGCCTAATAATATCAAATAAACATTGAAAGATGATTTTTGAATATTGTTCATGCAAGAAGAGCTTAATCAATTTGAGAGGAGTAATGTGTGAAAATTAGTTGATAGGCCTAGTAATAAGTTTACTATAGGAACTTGTCGCAAACCTTTCGAGCTTCGACTTTTTAGAAAACTTTAAAAATACGGAGTCGTCGCCAATCTTTTTGAAAAAGTGTGATTGGATCACTTTAAAGAAGGGTTATTTTAATAAAACATTTTATTTTATTAAAACAACGGTTATAGTCTGTGTAAATCAGAAAAACAAGTTCGGGGGTCGGTTACGCGTGAGGAAGGGTTAGCACCCCACAACGCCCAAAATTGGTACCTCTTTGATTTCAAAAAATGTTTTCAAAAATAGGAATTTTGCAAGTTCACAAAGGTTCGATTTCACTTGTTTATTTAATGAATATAAATCTATTTTAATGGCCTTATCGCCCGGGAAATAAACTTTAATCACCACCAACACTTTTGACGCTAACCAGTCATTCTCGTTTGATAAGACGTCGCATTAATTTAGTTTTCACTTTTTAAAAAACCAAAGAAAAGATTAGGTGAGTTGTCATTTTTTAAAGTTTAGTGTTTAAATCCTAAGGAATGTCTAAATTCATTTTATTTGTTAAAATTACGATATTTAAAGTGTGTTTTATTTCTAAAGGTGAAGAGAGTTGTAAAACAAAAAAGTCTCTGATCTAAGCTCAAAGATCCTAAACCCTAAAGTTCAACATATACTATCAAGACAAGAAAATTCAAAACTAAAATTTGGATTATATTTTTGTTTTGAGTTTTTTTAAAAAAACTTTTTATTCGAAAATGTTCTTGTTTTTGTTTTGTTGTTCTTTTATTTTTAAATGTTCTTTCATTGTTTTCTTCTTTAAAACTCAAATTGTTTTTATATTTGAAAATTTCTCTTTTTATGCATTTTTTAAAAGACATTTTTATTCCTTTTTAAGTTCCTTCTTTAAATTGTTTATTTTCATAATCCTTATGTTTTAAAAGTACACTTTTATTTTTAATTTTTTGATCAAAAGTTTTTTATATTTTTTAAGCTTTTTATCAAAATCCTCTATTTCTAAACTTTTTATGTTTTAACCTTTTTATGTTTTAAAGCCTTTTATTTTTTATTTTTTTTTATTTTAAGTTTTTTTTTTATCAAAATCCTCTATTTCTAAACTTTTTATGTTTTTTTAAAAAATCTCATTTTTATTTTTTAAAATTTTAAACATCCATTTTTAAAGAACATATTTTATTCTTCAACAAAAACACCTTTTATTATTTCTTTCAAAATGTAATGGATCAAAATTTTAGCTATTTTTAAGGATCATTTACACTTTATTTAAAATAAAAAGAAAAAGAAAAATTTACCACGTGCCGATTTTATTCTCCCACCATCGAAATGCAACCTAAAAAAAATAAACAAACAAACACAGAAATATAACAAGAAAAATAAATTAAAAGTGAAAGGAACAAGAAATTATAATGTTAACGATGAGAATATGAGCTCGAATCGTTTCCAAATGCCACTCGAAAAGCTTGATTTCTCCGCAAAAAGCTCGAACCAACTTCAACAATTTTCCAGAATTTTCAGAGGTTTTTTGGGTTGATTTTCATATCCAATTTTAATGTTTTTCTTGGTGAATTTTACAATGCACAAAGATCACTATTTATAGGGATTAACGGATTGGTAATCAAGGAAATTTTGGGACAAAATCCTCATTTTCGTCCCATAAAATCATCCTATCTGATCAGCACAGCTTTAATTTGTTGAAATTCAATCCTAATTTCATTAGATTCGACTCCAATTTGGGAAATTTCACCCCCGAAATTAATTAAGGTTTAAAAACTTTTCTTCCTCAATCGACGAGAAAACGGCGACGACAAGGGACAGGGTCGGCATCATCAGACTTAGTCGGTCGAGGCAAGTCGAACAGTACCAGCCTCGCCAGCCATCGTGACCAAGGGACGGCGCAGCCATGGACGACATTCGGCTGGAAAACATGCTCTGGGTGATTTGGGGTAGATGATCCAGCGCGCGTGCAGCGCACGCGCTGGCGCATGGCGGCGCGGGCTCACCCCCTTTTTCTCTTCATTCGATCCAACTCGTCCATGTCTTCAGCCCTAGATCCAACAATCTTTATTAAACCTGAAAAAAAAACAAAATAAATGAGTTAGTTTGGGCCTAAAACAAAATGGGTTCTCTTGTTATACTTTGGGGTGGATTTTTATTTTATCATATATTTAAATTAAGTGAGCTTATTATTAATGGACACCTTATTTAATTTAAATGAACTCTTTTTTGCATTTTATTTTTGGGCTTTAACTTACTTAATAATAATAATAATAATAATAATAATAATAATAATAATAATAATAATAATAATAATAATAATAATAATAATAATAATAATAGAGGTGAAAATCTAGTGTCAACAGAACTAAATGGGTTTTTAGAAACAAAATAGATGAGAGTAGTAACATAGTGAAGAACAAGACTAGACTTGTTGCTCAAGGTTATAGTCAAGAAGAGGGAATCGATTTTGATGAAACCTATGCAACCGTAGCTAGAATGGAAGCAATTAGGATGCTTCTTGCATTTGCATGTTATCATGAATTTAAGTTTTTTCAAATGGATTTTAAAAGTGCATTTTTAAATGATTTTATTAATGAAGAAGTGTATGTTGAACAACCACCCGGTTTTGAAGATCTATTTTTTTCAAACCATGTTTTTATACTAACTAAAGCTTTATATGGTTTGAAACAAGCTCCTAGAGCTTGGTATGAAATGCTTTCAAACTTTTTGGTTGAAAAAGGTTTTGAAAAAGGCAAGGTGGGCACTACACTTTTCATTAAAAGAAATGGCAATGACATCTTAGTAGTACAAATTTATGTTGATAATATTATCTTTGGTTCTACTAATGAGTTTTATTGCCAAGAATTTTCTAAGCTAATGCAAGGTGAGTTTGAGATGAGCATGATGGGGGATATCTCATTCTTCTTAGGGCTCCAAATCAAGAAAAGGAAAGATGGCATCTTCATCAATCAAGCTAAGTACATCAAGGATATGCTCAAGAAGTTTCGCTTGGAGAATGTAAAGTGTGAAACCGATATTTTAATTTTGATATAACCAAAGAACCTAATGACTAAATTGAAAATGTCAAAACGAATTTTTAAGTCCTCAAACATCCCCATATGATTTTAAGAATATGCCAAAGTTAAAAACTAAGGTTTTCAAATATTTTCTAAGTGTTTTAAAGCCGAAACAGTGTATTTCAAGTCCCTATTTCGAAACGGCGTAAGGCGTTTCGAAACGATTTCACCACTGCCAACCCCTGCTTCGAAATGGGTATCGAAACAACTTTAGAACATAAGAACCCATATCGAAACGACTTCAAGTGTTTCGAAACGGTTCTTCATTTTGATTTGAAAATTATGACCGTTGCAAAGTTTTCAACTGAATTTTCAGAAACCGTTTGGGTGTTTCAAAATAGGCTCAAGCTGTTTCGAAACGACCCTTGACAGTGGCAAAAGTGTTTCGAAACGAGTTCAATCCGTTTCGAAACGGGCTCTTAAATGCACCCCAACGACTCTTTCTATTTTGGTCCGTTTCGAAACAGGTTCCCGCGTTCCGAAACGGGTGGTTGCAGACTACGTTTATGGAGGTGAGATAACACCCCCAACGGATCTATTGATGAATGTAACAACCACAACGGCTAGAAATCAATGAGAAGGTATAAAAGGGACCTCTAAAAGCTCCAGCAAAAACTATTAATCCAAAAGCCAATATCCATACATCAAATCCAAGCATTTGTGCTAAAATCCCAATATTGTCTAGAAACCCCAATTCTAATTTTCATTCTTATCCTTTTCAATTGGGTTGAGTGCTTGTAATTGGGCTACAATTTGTATTGAGAGATACTATCTTAGCCATCAAACTCTTTGTTATCTTTGTGTGAGAATTGGGTTAAATTTTGGGTAGAAAATTTAACCGAAAATTGTAAGGGTTGCCTCCTTAGCCTAGAAAAGGGGAAGATCAATTAGTGGAATTGTTGTAAATCCTTAGTGAAGCTCAGGTAGTGGATGTAGAGTTCATTTGGAACTTGAACCAATCTAAAATTCCTTGTCAATCTTTTTAATTTGCAATTTCCACCACCTAAACCTTAAAAATCATATTCACCACCCCTCTTGCCTCTTGGTTCATATTGATCATTCGATCCACTCAACAATTGGTATCAGAGCCTACCTATTTGAGGATTAACAACCACCAGATAAGTTCCTAGGAAGAGTGTGATCATCAAATATCAAGAGATGGCTTCAACCTCCGGTTCGGGCATGTATGAGTCTCAATCCACTACAAAGCCTCCCTTCTTCAATGGTGATAACTATTCTTTTTGGAAGAATAGAATGCGTCTCTTCATCAATTCACCCCCCCTCTTTCCTCTTGGTTCATATTGATCATTCGATCCACTCAACAATTGGTATCATAGCCTACCTATTTGAGGATTAACAACCACAAGAGGAGTTCCTAGGAAGAGTGTGATCATCAAATATCAAGAGATGGCTTCAACCTCCGGTTCGGGCATGTATGAGTCTCAATCCACTACAAAGCCTCCCTTCTTCAATGGTGATAACTATTCTTTTTGGAAGAATAGAATGCGTCTCTTCATCAAGTCCAATGACTACTTAGTTTGGGATGTCATTGAAGATGAACCTTACATTCCATTGAAGCAAGATAGTGAAGGCAAGATGGTCTTGAAGAAAAAGGTGGAGATGAGTGAAGAAGAAAGGACAAAGATTCAAGCAAATGACAAAGCTCTCCACATGCTCTTTTGTTCATTCGGTCCGGACATCTATTCTAAAGTGTCATCCATTGAGAGTGCCAAAGAAGTGTGGGACACTCTTGAGACTACCTATGAGGGAACCAACGATGTCAAAGAAACTAAGATTGGAGCCCGATGAGATGGTGTCCAAGATGTTCGATCGATTCTCCACTATAGTCAATGGGCTCAAAGGTTTTGGAGAGATCATACCAGAAGATAAGCTTGTCCGGAAGCTACTCTATTCACTTCCCGAATCTTGGGATAGGAAGAGAACCCCCATCATAGAAGCTAAAAATTTGAAGACTTTAAAGCTTGATGAGCTTGTGGGTTCTCTCCTTACTCATGAGATTATGAAGCAAAGAAGGGAAGAAGAGAAGAAGAAAGAAGAGAAAAGAGTAGAAAAGCTAGAGGTTGAAAAGAAGAAGAAGATGGGAATAGCTCTCAAAGCATCACTACATGAGAAGAGCTCTTCTAGTGAGGAGGATGAGCTAGAAGAATTGGCTATGATAGTCAAACGATTCTCACGCTTTATGAGGTCCAATCGGGGAAGAAAAATCCAAAGAAAAATGGACTTCAAAGGCAAGAACAAAGAAGAAGCAAGGGATCAAATCATTTGTTTTGAGTGCAAACAACCCGGCCACATTCGTTCGGAGTGCCCTCAACTCAAGAAGAAGGGCTTTGAGAAGAAGAAGAAGCTCAAAGCCAAGCTTGCTACTTGGAGTGATGAGGAGTCATCGGAGGATGACGAACAAGAAGTGGCCAACCTTTGCCTCATGGCTCTTGAGGAAGATTCCTCTATGGTAACCTCTAACTCATCAACTTTAGATTTCACATATGATGAATTGAATGATGCATATGATGAGTTACAAGAGGTCTATGATGAATTAGTTGAGAAATATAAAGAGTCGGTCATTAGGAATAAGAAAATTATTTTGGAACTAAATGAGAAAAATGACTCACTCTCTCTAGCTAATTCAAAATTTGAGAAAAAGATATTAGGGTTGAAAGATGAACTAAAATTTTTTCAAGATGAAAATGTTGACCTTAATAATCTTTTGTCTCAATGTAATAGTGAACACCAAAAGCTGTTGGATGAGCTAAATGAGCTCAAAAAGTCTTTTAAAAATGTTGGTAGTGTCAAGCATGAAATAGGTGAATCTTCAAGAACAAACCAACCTAAGAAAAAGACTAACTACTACAAACAAGGTAGCTTTCCTATACATAGTAGAGCTAAAAGAATTAGAAGTGTATGGGTTCCTAAGGAACTTGTAAAATCTAATAACATTATTGCTATGTCATCTTGGATTCCTAAGGGAACCAAGGTTTTGGGAGCTAACACTCATGGACCCAAAATGATTTGGGTACCAAAAACAAAAGCTTAATATCTTTGTTTGTAGGGGGAGCATTGCTACAAGGCCAAAGCACAAAGTCAAAACTCATGGTACCTTGATAGTGGATGGTCAAGGCATATGATCAGAGACAAGAGTAGATTCATGGATCTAAAGCCAAAAAGTGGAGGAGTAGTAACATTCGGTGACAACTCCAAATGCCGCATTAAAGGTATTGGCTCCATAGGTAATCACTCTGCCATTCTCATTGAAAATGGTTTATATGTCGACGGTCTTAAACACAACTTATTGAGCATAAGTCAATTTTGTGATAAAGGATATAATGTTTTATTTGATAAAAATGGATGCAAAATTGTAGACATTAAATCTAATAATATTATGCTCATAGGTCATCGCATAGGGAACATATACATGGTGCATCTAGATGACATTCATGCATCTCATGCATGCTTAGTAGCACAAAATGAAAATGATGCATGGTTGTGGCATAGGAAACTAGGACATGCTAGCATTAGTGTTTTAGAAAAACTAGTTTCCCTTAATCTAGTTAGAGGTTTACCCAAGATAAAATTTTCAAATGATAAAATTTGTGATGCATGCTCTAAGGGTAAACAACATAAATATTCCTTTAAATCTATTAATGATGTTTCTACTAATGTTTCTACTAGTAGATGTTTACAACTTATCCATATGGATTTATTTGGGCCAATTAGGACTATGAGCTTGGGTGGTAAGTCTTATGCTTTTGTACTTGTTGATGATTTTTCTAGATTTACTTGGGTTCTATTTTTAAGTACTAAAGATGAGGCTTTGGAAAAATTCATCACATTTTCAAAACTAACCCAAAATGATCTTGAACTTAAAATTTCAAATATTAGAAGTGATCATGGAACCGAGTTTCAAAATTTAGGGTTTGAAGATTTTTTAAATGAAAATGGTATTAGCCACAATTTTTCGGCTCCTCGAACTCCTCAACAAAATGGGGTAGTTGAGAGGAAAAATAGAACTTTGCAAGAAATGGCTATAACTATGCTTTGTGAAAATAATTTACCTAAATATTTTTGGGCGGAAGCCACAAACACCACTTGCTATATTGTTAATCGAGTAATAATTAGGCCAATTTTAAAGAAAACACCTTATGAGATTTTAAAATCTAAAAGGCCTAACATTAGCTATTTTCACCCTTTTGGTTGCAAGTGTTTTGTTTTAAATAATGGAAAAGACAACTTAGGTAAATTTGATGCAAAAAGTGGTGAAGCTATTTTCATAGGTTACTCTTTAACCTCTAAAGCCTATTGAGTATTTAACAAAAGAACTTTAGTAGTAGAAGAATCTATTCATGTTGTATTCGATGATAACCTTCTTCCAAGGAAGGATTCTTGTGATGATGATGATGTAGGAATCATAAATGCCTTTGATGGAGGAAAAACTTCAAAGGAGGATGAGATTCCAACAAAAGAAGAGGACACACAAGATCCACCTCTTGAAGCCTTGAAGGACTTGGCTCTTGAGGAAAAGGAAGTGAGCTACCCAAGGGAGTTCAACTATGTCAAAGATGGTGAAATCTTGGGTGATCCATCCAAGGGGGTAACCACTCGATCTTCTCTTAGATTAATGAATCATGTTGCATTTATCTCATGCATAGAGCCTAAGAATATTAAAGAAGCATTGAAAGATGATTTTTGGATTATGGCTATGCAAGAAGAGTTAAATCAATTTGAGAGAAGTAACGCTTGGACATTAGTTGATAGGCCTAGTAATCAATCTACCATAGGAACTAAATGGGTCTTTAGGAATAAGCTAGATGAGAGTGGTAACATTGTAAGAAATAAAGCTAGACTAGTAGCACAAGGTTACACTCAAGAAGAGGGAATAGATTTTGATGAAACCTATGCACCCGTAGCTAGAATGGAAGCCATTAGGATGTTGCTTGCATATGCATGTTATCATAATTTCAAGCTTTTTCAAATGGATGTTAAAAGCGCGTTTTTAAATGGTTTTATAAATGAAGAAGTGTATGTGGAACAACCACCGGGTTTTGAAGACTCAAAATTTCCAAATCATGTTTTCAAACTCACCAAAGCTCTTTATGGTTTAAAACAAGCTCCTAGAGCTTGGTATGAAAGACTTTCAAACTTTTTAATTGAAAGGGGTTTTGAAAAAGGTAAGGTGGACACTACACTTTTTATAAAAATGTATAAAAATGACATCTTAGTAGTTCAAATTTATGTTGATGATATTATTTTCGGTTCTACTAACGAATGTAATTGTCAAGAGTTTGCTAAGTTAATGCATGATGGGGGAGCTCTCATTCTTTTTGGGACTCCAAATCAAGCAAAAGAAGGATGGCACCTTCATCAATCAAGCAAAGTACATAAATGATATGCTCAAGAAGTTTGGCTTGGAGAATGCAAAGCCTCAAGCCACACCTATGAGCTCATCTACAAAGCTTGACAAAGATGAAAGAGGTAAGTGTGTTGACTCTAAGCTTTATCGTTCTATGATTGGATCATTGCTTTACCTTACCGCAAGTAGACCAGATATCTTATTTAGTGTTTGCTTGTGTGCTAGGTTTCAAGCTAGTCCTAGAGAGTCTCACCTTATAGCCGTTAAGAGAATTTTTAGGTACCTTAGAGATACTCCTTGTTTAGGTCTTTGGTACCCTAGAGACTCTACCTTCAACCTTCATACTTATTCGGATGCGGATTATGGGGGTTGCAAAATCGATAGGAAAAGTACTTCGGGAACTTGTCAATTCATAGGTAGTATGCTCATATCTTGGTTCTCTAAGAAACAAAATAGTGTAGCCTTATCTACCACCGAAGCCGAGTACATATCCTTAGGGAGTTGTTGTGCTCAAGTCCTTTGGATGAAGCAACAACTCTTAGATTACGGAATTAAAGTTGAAACCATACCCTTAAAATGTGACAACACTAGTGCTATATGTCTAACAAAAAATCCCATCCAGCACTCTAGAACCAAACACATAGAAATAAGGTATCATTTCATTAGAGATGATGTCCTTAAAGAAGATGTGGTTATAGAGTATGTAGACACCTTAAATCAATTAGCGGACATATTTACAAAACCTTTAGACAAAGAGCGTTTTTCGTCCCTTAGGAGAGAGTTAGGTCTAGCTAGCCTATCTTGACCTCTTAGGACCTCTTTTGTGCTTAAAATTGCTTGATCTTGTGAAATGTCGTGTTTATGTGTTTTGTCTCCTAATTTCATCCATGCTTATAGCTAGGGGAGTATGTTTATGTTTGCATATGTTTTGCCTGCTCATTCATGTCATTCATGCAAGTTAGGCCTTAGAAAAACTCATTTTTCTGCACTTTTAGAGCCTCATCTGCACTTCCAGGCCCAGGTGTATCGAAACAGATCAACCTGTTTCAATACGGATGCCTTAAAATAATGTCTGAGAGAAGGGCGTTTCGAAACGCCTCAAAAGGGTTTCGAAACGTTTTTACTACTACTAAGGGGTGTATCGAAATGAGTTTCGATACGAGTCAACGGGGCTTCGATACGGTCAACACTGTATCAAAACGGTCAATTGATATTCTAAAAATGGTCAAACCCTCATGCTCGCGTTTCGTAACGGTCAAGATCGTTCCGAAACGGTTTCACAGACAGCTTTAAGTAGGGATTTTAATGTTAAAATTCACTTTAAACTAAAACTCTTCAAAACCCTAAAAACCCTAACCAGACTTTTTCCTATAAAAACCATCTAAACCTCTTTGTTTTTCACCAAATCTTTAGGGGTTTTTCTCTAAAACTCTAGTCTAAGCAAATTTCATCAGCATTGTGCAAGGATTTTCATTCATTCATCCAAAATCTCAAACTAAGGTATTTTTCCTCTTTTTCTTTTTCCTTCAATTTATGTTTGAATCTTAGGTTAGAAAATTTTATTTTTGTATAGTTTATATGTTTTTATGCTTGGGTTTTCCATATCTTGTAAAAAAAATTCAAAATCTTAAATTTTTTTATTCGAATATAAAAATTCTCACTCGTATTTTCTTTTACTTTTTTTTTAATTTTTCTTTGTTTTAAATTTTTTTTGAAAACCTAAGTGGGATTTATCATTGGATTGAATTTAGAAATCTATGCATACACTTAAGTTTTAAAACTTGTTTGCTTAATGTTTTTAGGATGTCGGAGAATGCTAGCAAAAAGCGTAAGTATGTTCAATCTGGTGACTCGAGCGTGCGTCCAAATCTCGCTTAGCTTTTTCAAAAATCCCTTCGAACTCCAGAGATGCGAGCTCGTTTCAAACATGTCCAGGATTTCGAAGTTCGTCGTGAGCGTGTCATTGATCTCGAATTCCTTAACTCCGAGCGATTCCTTTTTCGTTACCTCGAGTGTTTGAGCGAATGGGATCTTCTTCCCTTGTTGAGCATCCGGGGTTCTCTCTCTGTCTTTGGGCGAGTCTATCCCTATGGAATTTCGTATGTAAGCGTATTCACCCGGGCTGAGACTTCTATGTAATCTTGCCGTCAGGAAGCCATCTATCAGCGAAGGTCTAAAAAACAAGATTTCCATAAAAGCATGGGTCTCTATCGGGCTTTCTCTCGGTGCGAGCACTTATTCCCCCACTACAGTGAGCGTGGTATGTCGCTAGCATTTAATCAATTGAGAGTTGAATTCATCAAACAAGTTCCTAGATTCTGATCGAGGTAGTGTATGGGGATGCATCTAAATCCGCGTATGGAACCACAATCTCTGCCGCTAGCTTTGCACTCGGAGGATCTGAAAATGGCTTCCGGCCCCATCAACGGAGGTTGAATTCCAGCAACGAATGAGAATAGAGGGTGTAGCATCTTTTACTCCAATGCTCGTCTTATTAATGATGAAACAAATACCGAGGTTGTTGGGATTGAATCTTTTATGTTAGGGAAAAAGTTTATTGTTAATGTTGCTCTCTTGGAGTCCACTTTTTCCCTTAAGGATGAAGGAATTGAGAATGAACGTCACTTTGGTACTAACACCGGTCAAGTGCTTACCTTGGATGCGCACGATCCTTTTCTTCACTTGATGGTATCATGGTTCCTTCGCCCCTCCGGAGGTAAATATTCTCATATCTGTCAAGTTGATTATTTTTGGCTTGAATGCTTCCGTCGTGGTGAGCGCCCTAATGTTGCTAAGATCATATTTTCCGAGATGGTTAATAATGTTAAGCTTATTGACACCGATGCCTTGAAATCCTTTACTTATGGCACAATCTTAAGCCACATCTTTAGCAAGATTAGTCTCGATTGCACCTACGACTCTCCGGAACCACGCAAGTCCAAGATTGGTGAGTCCTCTCTTCACAAGTCCGGTTTTCACTATGTGAACAATGTTTGGGAATGTGTTGATAGAGCCGCACCTCCTCCTCCTCCTCCCGTTGAACCTCAACCGCAATCTCAAATTGGAAACAATGAAGCTCTTACTGCTCTCATTACCGAACGGTTCAATGCCATGGATACTAACATAGCTTCGGGTTTTGGTGCCATCAACACTCGCTTGCAAAATGTAGAGGATCGCCTCCTATCCCTTGAGACTTCCCACTCAAACTTGGATTTGTCCTTCTCTTCCCTCTATGGCCAATGGACGAAGTTTCGTCGTTCTCAAGTCAAGAGCGATGATGAGACTTCGGATGATGATGATGGTGGTGACGAGGCCTAGGATATTCATATCATATCATATTATCTATGCATTTTAGGTTTAAGTTTGCATCTTTATGTTTCATTATGTTTTAGGAACCTATGCTTTTGATCTTATTTGGGATTATATTTTGAACTTAATGTTGATTTATGCTTTGGATATTTTAATTTTATGAATTGATATTATTGTTGCTTATTACTTAATGCTTATTGGTACTAACCCTTTCTCTTCTCTATGAGCCGTACTTATTATTTTTTGATCTAACAAAAAGGGGGGAGAAGAAATTTAAGAGCCAAAAATTCGTTTTAAATGTTTAAAGTGTTTTTAAGTTTTAAAACTTGAATTTCAAAGTTAAAACATTTCTAAAACTTTAAAAACCTATTTTAAATTAAGGGGGAGTTAGAATATGTTCAAAATTTTCAAAACTCTTAAAAATTCTAACTTTGGTTTTGTTATATCAAAAAGGGGGAGATTGTGAAACCGATATTTTAATTTTGATATAACCAAAGAACCTAAGAACTAAATTGAAAATGTCAAAACGAATTTTTAAGTCCTCAAACATCCCCATATGATTTTAAGAATATGCCAAAGTTAAAAACTAAGGTTTTCAAATATTTTCTAAGTGTTTTAAAGCCGAAACAGTGTTTTTCAAGTCCCTGTTTCGAAACGGCCTAAGGTGTTTCGAAACGATTTCACCACTGTCAACCCATGTTCCGAAACAGGTATTGAAACGGCTTTAGAACATAAGAACTTGTATCGAAATGACTTCAAGTGTTTCGAAACGGTTCTTCGTTTTGATTTGAAATTATGACCGTTGCAAAGTTTTTAACTGAATTTTCAAAAACCGTTAGGGTGTTTCGAAACGGGCGCAAGCTGTTTCGAAACGACCCTTGACAGTGGCAAAAGTGTTTCGAAACGAGTTCAATTCGTTTCGAAACAGGCTCTTAAATGCACCCCAACGACTCTTTCTATTTTGGTCTGTTTCGAAACAAGTTCCCACGTTCCGAAATGGGTGGTTGCAGACTGCATTTATTGAGGTGAGATAACACCCCCAACGGCTCTATTGATGAATACAACAACCACAACGGCTAGAAATCAATGAGAAGGTATAAAAGGGACCTCTAAAAGCTCCAACAAAAACTATTGATCCAAAAGCCAATATCCATACATCAAATCCAAGCATTTGTGCTAAAATCCCAATATTGTCTAGAAACCCCAATTCTAATTTTCATTCTTATCCTTTTCAATTGGGTTGAGTGCTTGTAATTGGGCTACAATTTGTATTGAGAGATATTATCTTATCCATCAAACTCTTTGTTATCTTTGTGTGAGAATTGGGTTAAATTTTGGGTAGAAAATTTAACCGAAAATTGTAAGGGTTGCCTCCTTAGCCTAGAAAAGGGGAAGAGCAATTAGTGGAATTGTTGCAAATTCTTAGTGAAGCTAAGGTAGTGGATGTAGAGTTCATTTGGAACTTGAACCACTCTAAAATTCCTTGTCAATCTTTTTAATTTGCAATTTCCACCACCTAAACCTTAAAAATCCAATTCACCCCCTCCCCATCTTGGTTCATATCGATCATTCGATCCACTCAACATAAAGCCTCGAGCCACTCCAATGAGCTCATCAATTAAGCTTGAAAAATATGAATGAGGTAAGTGTGTTGATTATAAGCTTTTTCGTTCAATGATTGGTTCTTTGCTTTACCTTACCGCAAGTAGACTCGACATTATGTTTAGTGTTTGCTTATGTGCTAGGTTCTAAGCTAGTCCTAGAGAATCACACCTTATAGACATTAAGAAAATCTTTAGATACCTTAAAGACACACCTTTTTTAGGCCTTTGGTATCCTAAAGACTCTTCCTTTAATCTACATGCTTATTCCGATGTATATTATAGGGGTTGTAAGATAGATAGAAAAAGTACCTCTGGCACTTTCCAATTCCTAGGTAGTATGCTCATATCTTGGTTCTCTAAGAAACAAAATAGCGTAGCCTTATCTACCACCAAAGCGAAATATATATCGATCGGAAGTTGTTGGATGAAGCAACAACTTCTAGAGTATGGAATTGATGTAGGTACCATACCCCTTAAGTGTGACAACACCAGTGCCACATGTCTCACTAAGAATCCCATCCAACATTCTAGAACCAAGCACATAGAGATAAAATAGCATTTCATTAGGGATCATGTCTTAGAGAATGATGGTGTTCTAGAGTATGTTGATACCTGAAACCAACTAGCGGATATCTTTACAAAACTATTAGACAAAGAGCGTTTTTGGACTGTTAGGAAAAAGTTAGGTTTAACTAGCTTATCTTGACCTTTTAGAGCACTTAAATGTCAAAAATTTGCTTGAATTTGAATGATGATCATGTTTATGTAATTTTGATTCTTAATGCATCTATGCTTGTTGCTAGGTGGAGTATGTATCTGTTTTAGTCCATAAACTTTGCTCATTCATCATACAAATGCATTTAGGATCGATAAAAATCTAATTTTTGAACTTAATTCTATTCAAAAATGCATTTCTGGAAAAAGGGTATCGATACGGGTTTGCTAAATGCGCTTCGATACAGTCTTAGCTGTATCGATACGACCACATGTATCGATATGGTATAAAAACCGTACCGATACGGTATATCGATACGACACATCAGCGTATCGATACGATACGTCGCTGAAGTTTTAAATGGGCATTAAAAAGGTGTTTCAATTTAATTAAAACTCAAATCTCTTTTTCTCTTAATCCCTAGGCCGGTTTTCACTATAAAAACACCTCTAATCTCCTTGATTTCCCACACCAAACTCAAAATCTTGATGGTTTTTACTCTACAGGTCAAGGCTAAGTTTTGCTATCAATTTGGTGCACTTTTCATCCTTCAGTCATCCAATTTCATAACTCAAGGTATTAAAACTTCTTTTCTTACTTTTTGATTTTCGTTTAATTTTATTTATTGTTTTCAATCAATTTTTGTATACAAAGTATATTTATAGTATGTGTTTTAAATTTTTTTGTAAAAACTCTTTGAAATCTAAATTTTTTTTATTCGAATATAAAAATATATTGTATATTTTAGTACACTGTTTTTCAAAATTCGTTTTACCAAAATTTATTTTTATACTTGTATATATTTTTAACCTATAAAATATAGTGTTTTCACAATACCTTGAATTATTGGAATAATTATTGGATCAAATGTGATAATAATTGCATACATTGTTTTCGAATTATTTTGATGTTTTTAGGTTATCATGGGGCTTACAAAGAGACCAAGAAAAGAATTGCCTTCTAGTTCATCAAATCCAAATCCGAAAAATGAGGGTATTACTAAACAGAACCTTGGTTTTATTATCTAACATAGTTTTCAATCACCTTCGATTTTAGCCCATTACAAACAATATCAAGCTTTTTCTATTCGGGATGAGAAAGTTGTTTCAATCCTTTTTCTAAACTCCGAACGTTTTAAGTTCAAATATTTTGGGTTGTTACAACAATGGAAATTCATGACTTTTCTAAGTATACCCCTGGTTTTATATCGAAATCTTGTCTTGATTTTCTATGTTAATGCCCAGTGCATCTATGATCAAGCAAGGGAACATGTTATTGCTATTGAATCCTATCTTATGTGCAAGAAATTTCGAACTGACCAAACTATTTTATGTAATGTTTTTGGTTTTAAAAATTTGGGGATTGATGATGAACACTCATTGGGACATTCTCAACTTAGCTTTGTAATCGTTCTTGATGCTCATGATCGTATCTTTCATCTTATCATCTCTTGGTGGCTTCGCCCTTTCGGTGGCAAGTTCTCTACTATCCACCAAGTGGATGCTTTTTGGCTTCGCCCTTCCGGTGGCAAGTTCTCTACTATCCGCCAAGTGGATGCTTTTTGGCTTCGTTGTTTCCGTGAGGATAAGGGCCCAAACCTTTTCCAAATCATGTTCGCCGACTTGGTTTATCTTGTTCAACACCATCACACCAACCAAGTCAAGTCTTTCTTCTATGGCACGGCTTTGAGTTTCTTGTTTCATTCCTTGGAGATAGATTGTTCGCATGATGCCGATGAGCCTCTTGGCAAACCGATCGATTAACACTCTCTTACTCGTGCTCACTTTGAATACATTGACCATGAATGGGTTCGTGTTAATCAACCTCCTCCACAAGATGATCAACCTCCTCTAGTAGCCCCACAAGGTCCACAAGTCAACCAAGCTCAATCTTCCATGGATGATCTCATGGCATATCTAAATGATCAATTCATTTCCTTAAGGACTAATGTTGTTTTTTTAGATACAACCATGAATGCGGGAATTACGGCCATTGATACACGTTTTACCTTGTTGGAAGATCGAGTCAAGGCCATTGAACAACAACAAGCCTCTATGGATGTCTCTCTCACCACTTTCCATGGTGCTTGGCTTAATGCTCGAAACTTTCAAGCCAATCGCAATGATGATGATGAAGAGGACGAGGACGGAGATGATGGTGACGAGTAGTTTTTTAGCATCTCGTTACATATCATATCATTTATGATTTCTATTTTATTATGCACTTGTGTTCTATGTTTAAGAACCATATGCTTTGATTTATGTTTTTTTAGGATTTTAAGTTTGAAGTTATTTGAACTTATATTGCTTTGGATTTTAATTTGAAATTTAATGATATTATGTTGCTTTGATTATGCTTTACTCTGTGCTTTATTGTTCTATATCTTGTCTATATCCTTGACTATATGCATTGATTTTGATCTAACAAAAAGGGGGGGAAGTGTAAAAACATAAATTTTACAAACTTTTGAAAATTAATCTTAAATTAAGGGGGAGTAAACTTTTCAAAGTTTTCAAAATACTTAAAAATTTAATTTGGTTTTGTTATATCAAAAAGGGGGAGAATGTAAAACCTAACTTGATTTTGATATAAAAATTTACCTAAGGACTTATTTGCAAATATAAATAAATTTTTAAGTATTTCAAAGTCTCACAAAATTGACAAGCATTTGAACCAAAAATATTTTTAAGTCAAAACACTCAAACCAAACAAATTCTTCAAAGTGTTTTCAAGCCTAGTTTAACAGTTACGCTAAGGCGTATCGATACACTCTAATCGTATCGATACGGTTTTACGTTACTAGAATTTCAATTGACAAAAGCGTACCATACGATTATACTTGTATCCATACGATATTCTTTCTGGGCTTAATTTTATGCTTTAGCGTACCGATACAGTTGACCCCGTATCGATACGGTTTGGTTAGATTCGAGAAATCTTTTCATTTAAAGTTTTGGACAGTTGCTTGTCAGTTATGAAATTAGCAAATTTCAAACGGTCATTGGACCGCATCAATACGCCCATATAGCGTATCGATACACTTTTTGGTTAAGTTTTTCTCAAGATTCCAATGAGCAAAATTCGTATCGATACGATCTTTGAGTATCGATACGCCACTTATTTTATATTATAACAGTATCAATACACATATACGCGTATCAATACGCCCCTCTTAAATGTGCACAACGGCTCTTTCTGTTTTGAGACAGATATCGATACGATTGTTCGTGTACCAATACAGTAGGTTACAAAAGTGCATTTATTGCAGGAAAAATGGAGCTCAATGGCTCTATTGATGATCTCAACCATCAGAACGGCTAGAAATCAATGCAATGGTATAAAAGCAAGTCTCAAATGCCTTGCCAACAACTGTTAAACATATTTGCAACAATCCAAGCATATATCCAAACCCTTGAGCTTAAAGAGTCATATTTTTGTAACCCCACTTGTGTAATTTTCATTGTATCGTTTTCTTTCAAGTTTGGGGAGTTATTTCATGTAATTGGGCAATATATCAACCTTGAGAGATGTATTTTTTATATTGTTATTACTTCTTTGTATTAAGAGAGTCTTGGTTAATCTTTGGGTAGAGAGAGTCTTGGTTAATCTTTGGGTAGAAAGATTAACCGGTTTGTAAGGTTTCCTCCTAATCTAGGAAAGGGGAAGAATTTCTAGTGAAATTGGTTGAAAACCCGTAGCGGGAGCTAAGGTAGTGGATGTAGAGCTTGTTCTAAGCTTTAACCACTATAAATTGCCTTGTCTTCAATTTTCACATTTTCAATTTGCTCCCTTCAATTTTAAAAAGCCAATTCACCCCCTCTTGGCCAATTTCGATTCGATTGATCCATCAACAAACTATACATAGTATGTCCGTGTGCGGTGAATCAATGTGACAGAAATTCAAAACTCTACTATTTAACTTCCAATTAGTATCTACATAATGAGTAGTCAAACACAAATGTCCCTCAGTTTGACAAGAAGTCAACATGTCGCATGTCAAATAAATACGACTAGGTACATTATAAAGAGTTTCTTTTATATCATTTTTTAAATTTCCATGCAATTTCAAACAATCAGCTTGTACGATGTTTATACATATAATTTTAACTTGATTGTTCAGATATACATGAATTTTCCTATTACCTTCATGTTCAACCCAAAAAAAAAGTATATACATACTTTATAATTGCCTTAGCTATCAATTCTCTGCAAACCTTTTGGTTATAAATATGATTTTTCTAGTTCTTCTCCATCTGCTTCCAAACTATCCTTATATGCAATATAAGTTTATATTTTTTAATATGTTTTGTGGCGTTTTTACATATAATTTTAACTTGATTGTTCAGATGTGCATGAATTTTTCTATTACCTTCATGTTCAACCCAAGAAAAAGTATATACATACTTTGTAATTGCCTTAGCTATCAATTCTCTGCAGACCTTTTGGTCATAAACATGATTTTCTAGTTCTTCTCTATATGCTCCCAAACTATCACTATATGCAATATAAATTTATATTTTTCGATATGTCATTATATATTGGAGGTTTTATAATGTGAGTTACATATGAACGAAGCAATTTTGTAATACTTATAAAGTGTCCCATCTTTTCCATTCTTAGTTTGTATCGAGTCAGTATAGGAAAAATGTTTTCAAACCTTACTTCGTCTCTTTGAAACAGATTGTGATCCGGTACTAAAATGTTGCTAGTATCAACTTGATCCTCACATGCATTAGCATTTGATTCCATGGCTGTCAAAATAAAGAACATAAATTGAATTATAAATAGATCTAATTACGAGGACTTAAGGTAACACAAAGAATTTAACACAAGTTAAAAACAAAAGATTATCACATAGTCATGAAGTAACTATAACAAATATTTTTAAATATTCGAGAACGTGATTTAATATATTTGTATATTTCTCTAAAATAAATAGTCTTAGTTTTCGTTTAAAAACTAAAAAACATTGTTGAATCTTTTTAAAATTTTCTTTTAAAACAAATCAAACATGATATATAATACTATAAATATAACCAATCATCTAATACATGTGTGTTTAGGATAAAAATTATATGCCCCTTTTCGGTGTCCTTTTCTATGTCTAATACTAAAAAACACTAAAAAATTAAATTTCAAACCCTAACCCTAAATTCTAAATCTTAAACCCTACACCTTATACCCTAAAAATACACATTGCCCTAAATTTCCTAAACCCTAACCTTAAATCCTAAACCATAAACTTTAAACCTAAATTTTAGTGTGGGGCATAAATAGGGGCACCAAAAAGGGGCAGATGGTTTCTATTCGTGTGTTTAAGAATTTGATGCCTTGACGCAAATCTCTTGGCAAGTCTTCAAATTATTCAGCACGACCCGAACTTCTAGATTTACGATTCAAACCAAAAAATCACTTTAAAAATTCTAAATAACTGCAAGGATTATTTTCCAAGAAATTCTCTTATTAAAAATACTAAATAATTCTAAGAATTTTCTCTCTACTCTAGTATGGATTTGTGAATTTTTTTTTAAAATGTAAAACAATAAAACCAAACATATGTAATTATTGAAGAGAGATAAGAGGACATTTGAATTAATTAGGAATACTATTCCAATTAAAACAAAAATATAGCTATTTAAAATTAAAGTACACCATATATATTTTTAATAAAATAATAAAAATAATATATATATATATAATTGTTTTTTATTTGATCTTTTATTTAATTTATTTGAATTACTTAGATTTAGGGGTACTATTCCAATTAAAACAAAAATATTTCAATTTAAATATATGTGTGTATATATCAATATATTGTACATCATACTATTCCAAAGTTAGATTTCAACTTTCTCACTCCAACTTATAACTTTAGATTTAATATATGGGTAAAATTTTGATGCACATGCTGTGTAAAACTAATTTTGTACAAGTCTGCATATTTAGACTACAAAATTCAAATTTTAAATTATTAACCCTGAAAAATTAAACCATATACCCTAAATTCTAAACACTGACCATAAATTTCAAACCCTACAACATAAACCCTAAACTAAAACTTTAACCCCTAAAACTAAAAGACACATGTAAATTAAAGTTTACACGGCATGTGTATCAAAGTTTTTTTCCTTAATATATATATATGGATATTCACGCCAACTTTTAAAATAAGTGTGTGTGTTTATTTGATTTGGAATTTTAAAATAAGTAAATAAATAAGTATGATAAAATTAACTTTTTATTAAATACTTTCTACATAGTCGAATTCTAATTCTATTAAATTAATTAGGTCTTAAAATTAATGTAAAATTTTATTTTAAATAATAGAAATAGCCACATTATCAAGTTTCAAGTTATAAATTTTAACACGCCTTACAGGGTCAATTCGAATCAAATTGTCATCTCTTAACAATGGTTAAATTTGAAATATTAAACGATTAAGAGTTGAACTTGAGCCTAAATGATAAGATTCACAAAAAATATATTTTTACAAAAAAATTATCAATAATTATATATACACTTTGGACTAAGGGTGAGCGTTCGATCGAGTCGAGTCAAAAAATTTTAAGTTATTCAAGTTGACGTATCATATTTTGTAACTCAAACTTTATTTGAATTTTTTTAATTCGAGTCAAGACTTCAAGTTCCTATATAAATTTATTTGTAATTATTTATCATGTTATAGTACGATTTTATTTCAATTTAAACAACTTTCTCAAACCATATAAGAAATCCATATATATTTCTTTATATTTTTTCATATGTGAACATATATTTCTTCATATTTTTTTATATCGGTATATATATTAAGAAAATTTGAGACTTGACTGGAACTTAAAAACAAATCCACTGATTGCTAAAACATTTCGAGTTATTTGAATTTCCATTTTCCAGCTCAAACTTTATTTGAAATTTCGAGTCAAGTCAAAACGAGTCAAGTTTTTTCGCCTCGAGTCAAAAAATTCGGGTTTTTCGAGTCGAGTTTGCTCACCCCTACTTTGGACAAATACCCCACTCAACTCGAATTGACCCGAACATCTAAAGATTGACCCTCTGGAAAATCAACTAATCCGATATTGATCCGACCCAAAAAAATCAATCGATCCAATAGACCCAAACCGAAAAGTCAACCGATCCGATATTAACCCGACTCGAAAATCAACTGATCCAATATTAACCCGACTTGAAATACCATAGACCTGAACTAAATTCGATTCAAACCCGATCCGATACGAATCGAACTTTAACCGAAAGCAACCTAAACCGAAGTTACCCGATTGCTACCTCTACCATATAGAGACTAAAAGCGTAATTAAACCACATATGACATGGTGTTCCGATGTGGCAATTGGCAACCTTCCACTAATGGAAGAAGGCAAGAAAGTCAACGTGTCTTTGTCCTAAGTCTTAACCTTCCAAACAAGGTCGTCATTCCAAATATTATTCTTTTTTCTCTTCCATTATCGACATCTAATAAACATAATGTTGCTTCACAGAGCTTTTCTATTATAAACATAACCAAATTAACCATTAAAGAAGCGAAACATTAATAACTACAGAAAAACAGGGACTTTTCCATTCCTTTCAAGGCCTTCGGCCAAACCAGAGCTTTTTTCTTTTCTTTTTCTTTTTTACATTTTCCAATTTTCTCTACATGAGGCTTTTTAATTGGGAAGCCTGATCATGCCCAAATTTTCTATTTGAACTTTGGGCCAAACTCTATACCTAGAGCACATCAACTGCAACCTTTCCTACTCTTCATCTCTAGAAAAGGAGGGGGGAGGGGAATGGCAGCTGAGGATCATGCTAATACTGCCTATATTTTACAGACAATCCTTTCAAAGCTGTATTTCTCGAAAAGAAACTAGATTGAAACCGATTATACCAGGAAACCTTCGTCTCTCCAAAGCCGGTGCATTGACCCTCACCTTCCTCTTCGCTACTAAAGAGAGTTTGGTCCGAGCAGTCTAGTGATGCTCCACATGCTAGATTATATGACTGACACGCCGAATGGCAGACCCGCAGTCTGTTATCCCAGTCGTTATCGCATTTTTGGATCGAAATCTGATAAGAAAAGGAATAAATGACGACCAAAACCAAAATGGAGTTAACAACTAGTTAGAAACAAATGCTTGTAAATAGAAGAGCCGGGGTGAGCTACTTTACCCAGCAGGCCAGTCGCTTGGCAGCTGCATCACAGTAGCTGCTCCCGAATACATTATTAAACAACTTCCGCGCACCGCTTGGGAATAGACGGTGGTAATTGGGCATGACAACAACTTCTTCTAGCTGCTGTAGTATACTTGCCTCGCTAGGTGCACAGTGTTGCCCAGACAACTCCCTCTCCAACACGTCCTTGCATACTGAAAGACTCGAGAGGAGTGTAGAGCTATTCTGGCATGTGTAGCCGGCATAGTCAGAGCAGCGGAACTCACAAACTCCATTGTCACAAACACCACCGTGGAGGCTGCATTGTTCATCGCAAACAGCTGGCAATAATTCCAAGTAAAATGGTAAGAACAAGGAAAACACAAACAGGAAATATGGCATCAATTGACTGCATTTTATCCTAATACACACAGCATGAAATGGTTTCAATAATGATATGAAAACCTTGGGAGGTATCAATGAATGTCTTAGTATACTGATACAGCACTCAATGCTTCATTATTTTTCTCTTGAAGAAAGAGGGAATAATATAAAGATCATATCTCATACGTTTATGCTTAACAATGCCGGAAAAGGCATTACCAATATATAAAACTCCTCAACTTTTCATCCACAAATAAAATACAAAAAACGACTAAAAATGATAGAAAACGAGCATCTACAGTTAAACAACACATTACCGGTGGAGCAGTCAATGCCAGTATGACCGTTATCACATTCACAGACACCATTTGAGAGGCACTTTCCACGCCCAGTGCAATTTCTGGGGCAAGATCCTGAAAATTATATAACACGGGCCAGAAAAATATCAGTTTACTTAAAGGATAATTATTTGATACACTGGCTTTGGAAACTTTTAGTTTTCACAAGCATCTTAGTTTTAAGGTTTAGGTACTCGGCTTAGGGTGTAGGGTTTAAAGGTTTATGTTTAGGTTTAGTAGTTTAGAATTTAGTGATTATGAATAGAAATTATGGTTTAGGGTTTATAGGTTAAAACCTAAATCCTCAACATATAACCATAAACCCTAACCTCTAAACCTTAAACCCTAAACTCTAACCCTAAATCACAACCCTAACCCCCTAAATTCTGACCATCGCCCCTAAATTCTAAACTCATGCGCCCTAAACTGAGTCCCTAAAACTAAGGTGCCTGTGGAAACTAAAAGTTTTCACCGCCAGTGTATTGGATATAAATCCTTATTTAAAAGGATTAGCTTGGAAGAGAATCAGCATACCATGCTTTATCTTAACTAAATAATGAAACTGAGAAGTATTGTGGAGCTCACTCTTACTACAATCGCGACCATGAAACCCCAGAAAGCAATGACACTGTCCATTGACACAGTCACCGTTGAAATTACAAGAATTTGCACATTGGCCAGACACAGAAACAGCGGCAGTGGTACAGAGTTCGTGGTAAGCAGGACAAATCAGTTCACCTGCAGATAAAAATCAAAGAAATTAGTGCAAA
Organism: Hibiscus tridactylites; assembly: GCA_958450335.1. Taxonomy (NCBI): domain Eukaryota; kingdom Viridiplantae; phylum Streptophyta; class Magnoliopsida; order Malvales; family Malvaceae; genus Hibiscus; species Hibiscus tridactylites. The sequence continues at coordinate 60,529,263 of OY288289.1, forward strand.
TAGATAGAGTTTATTGACTGGAAAGTCAGTTGATTGAAATTACCATTAAAACCAGGGAACTGAACTGCTCCACCAGATTTAGGACACACTTTCCAAATACCGTCCACAGCAACCTAAAAGAACAAATATTAACAAAATTAATTACAAGGTGTAGGAGGGAAAGAACTTAATGTTCAACCGATTCTTTGCCAGCTTTATCTTTTACTGTTATAAATAAAAGGTATTATTTCAGTTAGTCAGCCCATGCAGGAAATAGATCATAGCAAAACTTTGCTTTGCAAAATAAAAATCTTTGCTTAGCAAACACCAATCTGTACCTCTAATGAGTTATTTACACATCTGTGCTGGTAACAACCATTTCCTTGGGTCACAGAACCACGCACAAAACCTGTACGCACTAAGGATGAAGCCATGCACCTATGTATTCATTACAAGATAATTCATCAGCAATTGCCTCAAAAGTTCTAACCATATCTAAGTTAAAAAGAAAAGTTTAAACAGAGCCCCATTAAAGTTCTTTTGGGTCAAATCTCACCTCGAGTTACTCCCTCTCACTTCACCCAACATTCTGTCTGGGGACCTTGCACTATTAGTGTCCGTACAAGATCCATCAGAATATGCCACAAAGTATGTGCAATAATCAGCCAGCGAGGACTGACCACCTGTAAAATTCAATAACAAAGGTCATGGATTCTGACGGACAAGTTGCATGCAGAACACAAGTATCACATTAGGAATACGTAGAACCAAAACTGAAAACAGTTTTGCTATAATTGTAACTTAAAATTTGCATATGTCAATACACTGGTTTTCAATCCCCATAGATAAGGAATTCAAGTTGCAAACAAGAACATACCCTTGTTAGCCTGAGGAAAATACCGAGCCCATTGAGGGAGGTCCCCACTATAACTTACAATAGGACAGTAACCCTCTGCTTCCCTGTTATATGTACAGCCAGACAAATTGGTTGTATTGCAATGATATGCCCCCTTCCAGAAATTGCAAGGAGAAGTAACAAAATCTGTTCCTTGGTTGCGACCCCAATCAAGACGATCTGCCATGCTATAGTTAGCTTGATACCATCCACTATCTTCCAACAACGCAAGGGTCATTTTTGAAACTACAGATCTTGTATCCACAGATCCCGTCATTATCTCATTCATCAGAAGCCTCTTTTCCCAGTGAGATCCTGCAGCCAAGTCATCACTCAAAACATTAAGGACCATACAGTTAAACTGCTGCATCTTCCGTTAAGAACCATATTATGTATTCTACACTAGTTTTGAGATAACTTCCATGAGTAATCCACAACCAATGGCTCAAAATAGAGAGGGGAGAGGAAATAACACAAAGCCAAAATCGAATACCTGATGTCCCACGTCCTCCCCCATCTTCTAGTTCTAAGCCTGTAAAATTTTCTGAGAATGCCTGTCAATTAAACAATCATCAACTATTAGTTCAATTTTCTCATTGTGCCTTTTTCTCCAGTAATCTAATGCCAAGAAACTCGGCACAACAAAGAAGTTAACAATACCCCATAATGATGCCGTGAATGCATGACAACACGTGGAAGCACCACACGAGTTACCATCCTCCCAAGCTTGTCATCCATGGTCTGTACAGTAACCTGCAAATGCACAAAGTGATGACCATGGGATTGTAAGGTTCTAATACTTTCCATGAAGTACAGATATGACAAATAAGCAACAATCGCTTTTCATATTGAAAGCAACAAGACATAAGATGTAGTGTCAAAAGCATTTGTATATGTCCAAAATACAATATTAAAAGTTCAACTGAAGTCTGACTTAAAAAGCAATGAACAAGTGACGCAGATTTGAACTATTACTTTAGAATCCAAAACTTATGCAAATTGGTTTGATGTCCATATTCAGAGTACAGGTCATGCAATTACCTGACTGCGCCTCCTTTTGCTCTCATCCCTAAAATGAGCAAAAGCATGTGGGTCAAAGCCAAGAACATGTATAACCTGGATTAAAACGACAATGGTGTTTAGGACATGCAATTTCCTTCCATACTCTTCCAAATGAATACAATTAACATCATCAAACCTCGTGGATAAGAGTAGCTGAAAGTAAAGTCTCTGCTTCAGCCGTTAAATGTCGAGGAGCAACATTCACATGACCTACAAAACGGAAGTACACCGTTGCTTTTGATTTTAGAATTTTACTGCACACAGAAGCAACATATTCCACGCTTTAGAGATGGGACAACAAGAAATTACCAGCAATTGCACGGCCCCATTGGTCACGTTCACACGCTACTGCCCATGCCAAAGTGTTGCCAGTGGTAGGTCTTGTAGTCACAAGAAGAACCAAGTCTGCATCGGCAACACCATCTGCATGAAGGATAGATAAAGATTGTGGTTACAAAAGAAATCTAACAGGAAAATACTTTTAGAGGCCAACATCAAGATGAAAATGGAATCTAAGAAAAGTTATGAAACAACAATGGCATGCCTTCAACATATTCACGAGGTAGCTGTACGCCTCCATCTTGTCCACATGCAGAATATCCACTCAATCTCAGATTTCCTCTCACGGGCTCTACAGCCAAGGCTCTCTTGAACCAGTCAGCTGTCTGCCCTAGAGCCTTCATTAAATTTCTTAGAAAAGTTAGCATTGGCTTAATCCCAACTCAACAAAAGCAAATTCATTTGTAAAATGTATAAACTCGAACCTTGCGAAGGCGGTGACGTTTGTCCTCCCCAGATATATCATCCAAAGTGCAATTATACCAACAGTCACCATAGATTGGAGGATCGCCATGGGGATTGCAGGAGGGCGTGCCAGGCGGAGAACTTAGAGGAGGCTCTCCAAGCTGGTAAAATAAAATCCGGAAAAGAAAGAAATAAAACACCAAATACCCTCAATTAGACTCACAATCATGACCAGAACTACAATGTTGAAGAGATCACCAAGGACACAAAAGCACCCACCTTCACAATATCACCAACTTTTCGACAATCTCTATCCTGTGAGTGGCCAACAGCATCATAATTTAAAAATATTCTTATAGATTGTTTAGCATCCTTTGGATGCCCAAGCAACCCAGGAATCCCAAGCAGCGACCTTCCTTTGTGATGTACATGATTTGAGATGCCAGAGTGCTGATAAACTTGAGGAGTAATCGAATAAACCTTACGACCCGGTCGCCTCCTCTGTTCAACTATCTGATCATGAATACATGAATGTGAGGCAATGATTTCACTACTTCCTCTTTTGTCGCCTTCCCATTGCAGATCATCGTGCTCTCGGAACGTAGCTGTAGCAACTTCAAACCATAACAATAACACTAAAATCTGCAGTACACATGAAAAAAGCTCCAGCTTTAAAGGTAATTGCACAAACAAGAAACCCAGAATTAGAAATTAAAACCGAAAAGACAACATAAAACTCTATGCATCAATAGATCTACAAATAACTAACAGTGGCTAATAGCAGCACCAAGATTAAATTTTTGCAAATCGTGAACTCAAATTCAGCAATCAAATGTGGCGTTCAGCCCCCAAAATTTTCAACTTCAAATAATTCGAAAGTAATAAAATTGGGGAACGATGAAACTGTAGATGTAAGAATCCCAGATAACTTTCAAAGTCTCAAGAGCTAATTCAAGTTCACGGTTTTATCCAACAAGAAAACCCTTTGTGAACAGTTTTGAAAAAGGAAAGAACCCAAAAAAATCGTTCTAGAAGTAAAATCAATAAATATAAATAAACTATGAAGTACCCAAATGGATCACATCTTAAAACGCGGAAAAGAAAAGGAAAAAGGCAAAAAAAAAAACTTTACTAAACAGCAAATTTCGAAATATCGGATCCTTTACTAAACAGCAAAAAGAAGAAAAAAAATCGTTCTGCAACCTGGTTTATTTCTACAATTAAACGCACAATCATCCTAGCATTTTATACAATTCAAACAGTCTGGAAAAAAAATTCCTTTTAGGAAAAAATACAGTGAAATCGAAGGTTTACCTCCAATAAAACAGCAGCAAATCGAAGCTTAAAATCAAATCTGGTTAAGGTTGTTGAACTAAACCGCATTATAAGCTCCATGAAATATCCAAAAGTAAAGCATTAACTCTTACAATTTCACCAAATCTCCAATCGGTTTTAGAACCCAGAAAAGTAGCTCTTTGCTCCACATTTCTCCTCCAAAAGTACAACCCAAGAAATGTTTCCAAGAAAAATCCAAAATGTGCAGAGCTTAGCCCAAGCAAATACAATATAAAAACAATGGGATCTAAATATCTTCCACTTTGTCCTCCAGAATAAGAAATCGGGTGTTCTCAAAACATGGCTGCTAAAAAGGATGAGATTTCAAAAGGTTTCTCCTTTTCCTTTCTGGGTTTTTAGAGAGAGGAGAAATAGTGACAGTGAAGAAATGAAAGAGATAATTAAATGGGGTGTAGATAGGGGATTATAGAAAAATAATGAACATAAAATCCAAAGATTGGTGGGGTGGGTACAACTATATATATATATATTGAAAAAGGTGTAAAAATTTTAAATTTTCTTTTTTCGGTTCTTAGGATTTCGTCCTGATTAAATCGGACCAGTTTTTAGAGCTTCGTCTTAACCAATTTGGACTGACTTACGTCGCACGCCTTATTTTGTTGAGTGAGTCTTCGGCATGAATTTTCTGCATACACATCTTTTCAAATTCAAGACATTATTCAAGCAATATAAAATTGTTTACCACTTAGACCAACTGCATTGGTAAAATTTTAATATATGTATATATATATCCTACTGAGAATAGGAGAAAAAATCGGATTGTATCTAAAATTGATTTTAAGTATCTAAGCATAAAGTTGATGGTACTTATCTAAATTAATAATTACATATCCAAATATTTATACATATGGAAAAAATTAAAATTAATTTTTTTGAATAGAAATTTTAAAAAATAATTAACTTTATATATGTGTTACAATTGTATTTAAATCTAATAATTTCTATATTTTAGGTCTATACATAAACCATCTTTTTCGTCTTGATATATGTTGATGATCATTTACTGTTATAATAATCAATTCCTTCATTTAAATACTTTATTCAACTTTTAATCTTTGTAAGATGAATTAATACGAATTACATGAAATTTGTAATATTTTCTAGGTTCCTATTCAACGTTTAATTTTTCAAAGTCCCCATCCTATATATTTAATCAAAACAATTACATTAAAACAGGTTATGTGCATGTCTACGGTATAGAAAGAGAAATTAATGAAATTTAAATTTAATGAACCATTTTAATGATAAATAGTGATATGTTCCTTTAGGTGATTTGAATTTTAAAAGTGTGCGTAATTTATCTAAATTTAAAATGGAACATAAATATTACCTATCTGTGTAAAATTGGTTTTAAACAATCATAATATTTGAATGCAAGGTTTTTTTTTTTTTTTGCTAACGCAAGGTTAATTATTTCTTTATTTGCAGTGATATATTTGTATTTTGTAGTTATTTTAAATAACTTATTTAATGAATCACGCCATAATGATGATTGAAGACTGAATATTAAATTCTGAATGTTTTTTTTTTCTGAAAGTAAATATAAATGATTAGATCCCTCAATGTACAAACTCAAACATAGATAAAGAATCAAATGTAGATTCATTAAAAAATTCCAATTGGATAATTTATTAAAAATTTTATTTTCTTCAATTATAAACAACAGGAATTCAATGATTGACTGTGACAATAAACAAATGTTTTGTCAAATAGTGGTTAGTAAAATATCTTTTATTATGATCCAACAGCTTAAATGGAATCATTAAACGAGGGGAATGAAGCTTTTAATAATTCAAAAATATGTATATACAATTTGTTTTAAGAAAATTTTATTGGATGAACAATGTTGAGCACTATTAAATTAATTAATAAAAATTTAAATTTTTAAAAATTTAATTTATAATTATAAATTTTATTTTAAATAAAATTTTAATTGAATTATTTTGTATATATATAATATTTTTTTAATTTTTTTTAAAAATAATTAGATAAAATACCAACCTTAGTCAATTTTAAAAAATAAAAACCTTAAATCCTAATCCCTAAATCTAAAACTATAAACCCTAAACCTAAAAGCCAAGTCCCTAACTATAAACTTGAAACCCAAAATCTAAAACCATAAACTCTAAATTCGAAAATTTGATTTAGATTTTATAGTTTTAGATTTATAGTTTAGGGTTTGGGGTTTTTTATTATTAAGCTTGGTATTTGATTTAATTATTTAAAAAATATATATATATAATATAAATGGAAAATAACTTAATTGAAATTTATTTTAAATAATTTATAATTATATATTAAATCATTGAAATTTTTAATCTATATTAATTAATTTAATAGTATTTAGCGATGTTCGTCGAGTGTGGTAGACTCGTCTATTATTTTAACATTTTTTTATCTTTGAAATTTTCCCACTTACTTTCCTAGAAGGCAAACATAATTTACCCATATCACATTTTCCTCTCCCCTTCAGATCAGCAATAAAACGAGGGCAGAAGTATATATTGATAAATAAAATATAAATAGAAGATTATTAATTTGGATAGGGTTGAATTGGATGGTCCGGACCCATATTTTATCGAGGCAATGGTGTCATTGATTCATTCAACACTTTGGTCCCACATATCACTATTCAGATACCTAACCTAATATATCCTCAAACTGATAATTATTATTTTTACTTTATGAAAAATCATAACTATATATGCCATGTATTATAAAAACCAATGTTAGATATATAATTAAATTTTATAAGATCGGATTCGAGCACATGTATTGTCGAAATGTTAAGAAAAAACAGATATTACATGTAATCGTATTGGTATATTTAAAAATAAATAAATCTAATGAGTAGTCGGGTCCCATGAAAAATGGAACATTATTCATAAAAGGTTCGAATAATTTGTTTGCACGACGTGTTTGCGTTTTTAAAAGGCTTAGAATAAAAATATATATTACTGTATAATTACACTAAAATGTTTTAAAAAAGTTAGATATATAATCAAACTTGAAATTAGTCAATATTCTCTGTACGATTAAAACCAAATTCTGAATATAATAATTTCCTTTTCTTATTTGTCTGTTTTAGATGAAAAAGAAAGTTCATTTGGGATGCTTTAGTAATTTAAAGTTTTGTGAGTTTCGTGATTCGATAATTTTTTTGATAGGTTAAGATTTATTTACATAATACAAAATTTAAAAAATTTATATATTTTTTTGAACAGTTAAATTAATTAATATTAATGATTGAAATTAAAACTTTTAAATTATAATCCACTTATTTTTTCTTAAAAATCTCTTAATTTTATACCATTAATAACGATTATCCATTTTCTATATATTTTTACCATATGGAAAATTTTAATGAAATTGATGTTTTTTATTGGTTGGGACCATAGATGACATGGCGAGTTGGGACTATGATATAATTTCTCTTGTAGAGAAATATTAGACAAATTAGACATCGCCTCATGAATTTTGAGTTTAAATAGTTAATAAGTTGGTGTATTTTTTAAATTTAATATTTTAATCCTTTCAATGTTCGATCATAACTCCGTCCCTGTCTATCAAACAATAATTTTTAGTGATTAATATTTGAAAGATCGGGTAGTTAGGATTGTAATTCAGGGAGGATTTGGTATAACTTGAAGGAGTGAGGTAGTTTTGGAACATAATCTATGGTTTTTGAAAGGGATGGGTTAATTAGACATGAAGCAAACTAATGCATACAATTTAGGTTTTGTTTGGTTTTCAACGTTGAAAAGGTAAAAAGGCAACTTTTTAATTTCCTTAGCTCTTGTGTCACATAATTTGAAACGAATTTGATTAAGAGTTTCGGACATGACGTGAACTACAATGTTGGTCTTAGAAACGATTCCTATTTTTGTGTACAAGGGTAAGCAAAATATCTCAAAGATTCAAACAAAGCATAAGGCTAAGACCCAATGATGTCTCTTCCTAAAGGAACATCTTATTATTAATTGTACAATTTGATGAAACTAAAGATGCGACTAGGGACGGAGCAAGAAATAAATATCAGGGGCCGAATTATTGAACTTAAAAATATAAAAATTTATTAAATACTTAAACTCAAAATTGAGTGACAATACTTAATTTATCTCATATTTAATATAAATTTCTAAAAAAATTGAGTGGCTAAATTAAAATTTTTAGAAAATATAAAGAGCTTATTAAGAATTTTTTAAATTATTGGGTAGGGGTCAAGGCCCCTTGGACCTTCATTATGCTCCGTCCTTGGATGCAACCCACATGAAAATTGATGTTAAATTTAGGGATGGCAATGGGGCGAGGCGGGTCTTGGCCGCCCCGAACCCGACTAAAAAATTTAATGTTTCGACCTAACTCGAGTTTAATATATCTTTATTCTCGATCCGACCTATTATAATAAAAGTATAATTCGATTCCAGCCCGACCCCAAATTTTAATAAAAAACACTATTAAACTCGACCCGGCCTAAAGAAAATTAATAAATATATTAAATATATTATATAATAAATATAAATATATATTCATAAATAAACCGAGTCGAGTCAAAAAATTTCTACCCTAAACTCGAACCTAACCCGACTCAAAAATTGATTATTTTTTTAGAAACCTAACCCTCCGAATTGGGTCCGGTCGGAACCTACCGAATTTGGTTTTTTTTTTTCATCCGTAGTTAAATTAAGTAATATGATTTTTTTCTTTTCCTACATATATGAATTATGATATACTAACAATATATATTATCAGAGGGTTAGAGGATTATATATAATAAAAAGAATATTGTAATTTTGTATCTAAAATGTATACCCATATAAAATAATAATGAATGAAAAAGGATTGTTAGGCTTTGGTGTTTTCCCAACCAATTGTTAAGGACTTCAAACATTCTAGTTTTTAGTTTGAGTTTATTACAACATTCTTACAAGATAAAACAGATATATCATTGTCTTCAAATGTGTTTGCTGACCAACTTTGGCTAGAATACATATCTGGTGATTAACCCAACTATAAATTCAAGTTAAAAAAATTGATTAATTAAATGATTGGGTAAGAAACTTATATAGGAAAATGACATTGAAATTTTTAGGATTACGAATCATTTTACGTCAAGTTAATGTGTGCAAAGACATTGACTCTAATAATTCAATGATAGTGAATTCAAAAATATTATAATTAAACACTTGAAAAATGTGCTATACAACCTTTTAAAGTGTTTAAATACAAATTTTTTTATTAATTAAAGAGATATTATATTGTCAAAATAAATACCGAACTTTAAACTCATACAAGATAAGATAGCATTGCAGTCTGATTTAGTTTGTGTTTAAAACACGTGATGTGAAATATTTTTTTTTATGAATATTAATATTTTTGTTTGAATTATTACTTTGATCCGTTATTTTTGCTTTTCATTTTGTTAAGTACTTCAATTTGACACCAAAATGGCATTAAAAAAAAAATCTTCTAAAAACTCGTAGCAGAAGACGACTTTAGGCAAACTCGATTTTAGGTGATGATAACTTTTTTTTTTGAAGCTATGATAACTTTTTTGTTATTGTAGCTTTCTGATCTATTTTATAAAATTTTAGGTTGACATAAAATATTAAATATTTTTTGGTTGTGGGAAATAATTTATTTTAGTTTGAGAAAATATTTATTTTATTTTTAAAAAAAATGTATAACACATTTCATTAATAAAAAAGAAACTGTGTTAAAAGTAAAAAAATAGTAAAATGTGTTTGATATGTAGTTATTTAAAATAGAAAAGAAAATTAGTTACTAAAAAATAAATTGAAATATAATTATTAAAAACATAATAATAATAATAAAATATGATTAAATAAATCAAAGTATTAAAATCAATAAAAATGTCATTAAAAAATTCAAACACTAGCTAAATAAAATTAAAATTAAATTTTTTTATTTTTTTATTTTTCATTTTTCGAAAATATTTTCAATGAAAACATATTTTTTATATTTTAAAATTTTCACTCATTTTTTTTCATTTTCTAGGAATCATTTTCTAATTTTACAATAAAACACATTCTCATTGATGTTTTCTATTTCCAAAAAAACAAAGGAAAAAAAATGGCATATAGTTTCTAGAATCAAGCAAACCCTTATGTTTTTACCTTTTATATAGGCCAACAAAACGTGAAAGAATTAATTACTGGACTCGGGTAAAAATCATCTGCCCATTTTCGGTGCTCATTTCTATGCCCAACACTAAAAAATTAAATTTCAAGCCCTAACTTTAAATTTTAAATCATAAACCACACACCCTATACCCTAAAAAATACATCATACACCACACAACCACAAACCTTAACCTTAAATCCTATACCCTAAACTTAATTTTTCATGTGAGAACATAAATAGGAGCACCGAAAAGAACAGAGGATTTCTATTCATTGGACTTACTCTGATAGATATCTTGAAAAATAAAAAAAAATATTACTTTTTTTTCTTCTCTTTTTTAACATTATTTCCTTAATTAAGCCAAACTTAGAAGCGGGTATGAGTTCTTACTATTTTCTTCATCATATGTGTAATTTTTTATCCGGGGAAGTCACTTAGAGTTACATTTTAGTTTCATGCAAAAACTTGTTGTACGTATTGAATGCAATGCAAACGATGCAAGTATACATGTCGCAAGTAATAAAGTGATAAGTATCAAGTATCATCTTCACAGAGATTGGTTTGAGCCACTTTGCTTAAATTATTACACTGTAAAAGAAATAATAATTGATGGTGATGAATATCAACTAAAATAAACTAAGTAAAGTAAATAAAGATAAGATAGTAATCGATTAAAGAGAGTAGGCCGTGCTATCGTGAGTCGTGGTATGATGATTGAATGGACCGTCATGGTAATTGATTGCAAGCGTAGCTCAATCGCCTTAAACAAATAGCGTCAGTCGAATTGCATGGGCAATTGGGATTGCCTGGGCAACTAGGAATGGTGCGATTGCCTGGGCAACTGGGCGACTTCCTTCAAAGCTCGATAGAGCGTTCTTCAATGTCTCCTTGTTATTCCTAAATCGAAGAACTAGTCAGTTGTGCACGCATTGGTGATACATCCTTGCGTTAACCTTGGGTGAACAACAACCAATCTTACGCTCCTCTTAGCTGTTGAAATCCAAATCTTATCCCTAAGTTGGATTAACCTCCATTAACATCTTATTGAATGAAGATCATGCTCATTCGTTTCTTGAATCTAATTCTCCCAATATTAGATAAAAGGGTGAATTCACTCTCCCAATTCACTCACAAACAAAATTAAGAACCAAGAATGAACAAACTTTGAATTAAAATTGCAAACTCAAATACCTAAACAAATCCAATTGTTCTCACAACCACAAAATACAATAACTCAAGCCAATTTACATCAATTCATGATTGGGTTCGAAAGATATACAAAGAATAATCCCTAACCATGAATCAAATGGAATAAAGAAGAAGAAGATGAAGTTAACGCACAAACCCTTGGTTTTTCTATCTCAATTGAACTCTCCTTGAAGTAGGCAGCTAGGTTTTCTTTATATAGAAGATATCTAGGTCAAAGTCTTTCTTGAGGAGGAAGTTAAGTTGGAATTAAATAGTATAAAAGAAATAAATCTCTTTTAATTATTTATCCTAAAAAAACTTCTTCTAAATTCTAAGAATTTAATTGCCTTTTGATCTATACATGGAACTCTAACTCTTTTGCTTCACACCATTTATCTCGAGCATGTCGAATTTATCTAGTCATCAACATCGGCTGCCACATCATCTTATGCTCAATTGCTTCGACAATCTCCGACTTGCCTGGGCAATGAATCCTGCGTACACAAACCACATACTAACAGTGTCCTTTTCCACAAAAAACAACCAAATTATGAAATCAAGCATGACAATGAAGGAAATCATGAATTAGTGCATGAATGACTAGTTATGCAACTAATATGAGCCTAAGTCTAACAATGATATGAGTAAAAAAGGTAATAAATATAGTACTTTTGAACACTTAACACACCCTCAAACTCGAACTTTTGCTTGTCCTCAAGCAATGCAAAACTAACAATTACCTGCCAAGACTTCAATCATCAAAGACAAGCTTATAACTTGAATTCAAAACCTTAGAACCATGTCACAAAGTATGATCACATTTTTAATTTTTCAGACAATGTGTGTGCATAGTTGTGTACAAATTGATTTTCAAGATTCTATGTGAACAATAGTTATTTTTTAACAATTTAATTACCAGAATATTTATTTTTGTTTTCACTAGAGATAATTTTGGGCACCTCTAGAGATTCAACACTTTCTTATTTTAATTTAGTTGACTAAAGCTAATTTTGGGCATCTATAGCAAGAAATTAACTTTTATTTTTCAATTTTTAATTTACCCAAATTTTAAGCAACCTAAGTTCACTAAGCTTCTGTCAATCAACAAGTCACAATCGTGTCAATGATATTTAGCATCATAGTAAGATTCTAAGTTTTTTTCACGCAATCCTAAAATTAAAAGTTCTTTCAATTTAGTGTAGTGGCAAAAATTCATCATTGGATATTCAACAAGTCCAAGCAATTAAATCCAATCAAAGGCATGACAAGTAACATATGCAACTTATATGCAATTACTAAAGATGAATACAACTAAAGATGAAATAAAAACAAACACTCCCCCTAAACTCAAGGGAAGCATTGTCCCTAACGCATACAATTACAGGAAAGTAAAAATAAACTAAAATGCAAATGGGTTAGTTGCTTGATTCTTTTTTTTGTCTGTGGTGGTTTGATACGTGTGGCTGGTACCGCATGAATAACATTTGTTGGGGCTCCATTTACTCCAAACAGTGTGTTAAAGAGCGGAGCATTCTCTTCAATTCGATCCATGTTCACCGAAGTAGAGTCAGTTGTCTGGGAATCAGGGCTTGCCGAGGCAACTTTGGTTGATGGCAAAGGATTTGCCACTTTTGATGCTCGACCATTTTGAAGATGAACTGATCAAGGTTGAGGTTCTTCTTGGGCGATGGTGTAGGCGAAACCTTGCTCCTCCCATACTTTCCAGTTTGCAAACTTGGCGTGATACCACTTCTCAATGAGTGGTGATGCAAATCGCCAGAAAGAAGGCTCAAGTGCTCATGAAGAACAGCCCCGGGCATGGTTGAGCTAGGTTTGTGGTTCCTGTGGGTTCTTGATTGGAAAAACAAAGTAAAACAAGAAAGAAAACTTAAGAGTTCAAGGCTAGGAAACTCCTAATCCCTTGAAACTCTTATCCTAAAAAATAATCATAAAAAGATAATTATCAAAATAAAGGAAAATGAAAATGAAAATATAGATAAAAAGAAATTTTGAGAATGGTCGTTTCTGATATTTCTTATAGTCCATCCGTACCCTTCATTGAGTGACAATATTGCCTAAAATGAGTTGGGTCAATGTGCTCGCCGCTACTCCCTTTTGTGTTACCATGGTGGAGGTGTCTTTCTTCCTTGTTCTCTTGTAGTCCATGTATACTATCCACTTTGCTACTATTTCTAAAGGCATGAATATATTAGTAGAAAATTTATATCAACACTCAACCATTTAATTACCTCAATCTCATTGACTTCCATCATGGTTGGATGTAGCCTTCGTTGTCGTGGCAATTGCTGCTCAAGCCAATTGCCGTGGCAATTAGTTACCAAAATTTGTTGTAAGTCAAGGGAAAAACCAATTTTCTGAAAAGCTTCACGAATCCAAATATCGTTTTCTTTAGGCCTCTCATATATCTCCATCAATAGAGATGTCGATGGCTTCAAATCTACCAGCGTTTGTTCCTCAAGACATACCTACAATGGACGAGGTGAGTTTTTAAAGAATTCAAAAGGTCCAACCATTACATGTTCATATTCCATTGGCAAATTATTGGCATCTTGTTGATTTTGCATGTGGTCGTGCAATTGTCGTGGAAAAGGTGGATGACATCAATTTGTTGTAGCATTACTCTTTTCAGCCTCTCGGAATGTTGTCACGGTGTTGCTTTGTTCAGGCTCCTCAATTATTGCCGTGGTAATTTGTTGCACAGGCTCATCAAGTGTTTGTCATTTTTTTCTCATTGGCAAGCTCTCGACTTGGAGGTTTTAATTGATCCTCACATATCGAGAATCTCTCTTTATATTGCTCCTTATCATCTTTGTTGAGTTGTGTGGGGCTCGATTCGTTCAACCGATGTGGCTCACCAAGTGGCGGAGAGATGGATTTTTGGGTGGAAGGGTTGTGGAAGCTAGAAAATAAATTGACACAATGATTTATAGTGGTTCAACCTTCTAACCAAGGTCTACATCCACTACCTTAGCTCCCCACTAAGGATTTCTCAATCAATCCACTATTGATTCGTCCCCTTTTCTAGGCTTAGGAGGTAACCCTTATACACAATCAAGCTTTCTACCCAAAGCCTTGATTGAAACCCTCTCTTACAAAGAGAAACAAGAAGCAAACTTGAAACCCTCTAATAGGTGTTTGTTTGCACAATTAAGCACTCACCCAAAACCTAAAACACTTGAGCAAATTTGACAATTTTGGCTTACCAGTGTTTGTCTATACAATAAATGACAATTTAAGCTCTAAGACAATTCTTGATCATTTGATGTTTGACAATAAGAGCATTAGCATTTACTTGATGCTTGGAGGTCTCTTTTATACTCCCAATTGAGTTTGTAGCCGTTACTAGCCGTTGGGATCAAATTGGAGCCGTTGAGGACTTTAATTCCCACCATAAATGCAGTTCTGCAGCTCCCCATTTCGAAACGATCGAACCTGTTTCGAAACATCCTTTAAGTAGAAAGAGCCGTTGTAGTCTGTCAGGGCACCCGTATCGAAACGCCTCCTGGCCGTTTCGGAACACGTATCGAAACGTTCTAGACCCGTATCGAAACGCCTGCATTTAAAAGTTAGTTGGGAAAATAGTCGTTGGGGTTTATGACCATTGTGGTCAATGCCACGTAGGCGTATCGAAACGTTATAGCCCGTTTCGAAATGCTGAGCAAAAATCTTGTCCATGGAAAGCCCGTTTCGATACAAGTATCGAAACAATTTTGCTACTGAAATTGCCGTATCGAAATGCCTCTAAGGTGTTTCGAAATGCATGGGTAGTTTTGTAAAGTTTGGCTTTGAAAAGCATAAAAACCCTTTATAAAAACTTCCCAAAACATAGTTTCAAGTTGTTTGGGGCATGTTATCTATGGCATATATGGATCTTTTCAATTGATCTTCTGAATCCCTCAAGGGTGCATCCCACTAAGCTATCTTCGCATCCATGGACTTTGATAGTTCTAGAATCTCTTCAATTGATTGGTCAAGTTTAGCCAAGAAAGCTAGCAACATTTCCTCCAAGGAATTGGAATGCTCTTGAAAAGGATTATATTGCCATGGCATATATGTTTCCGTGACACTTGGCTTCTGATAAAGACTACTTTGCCGAGGCATGTCTGCTGCTGCAATAAAATTGTTATGGTAAAAAATTTGAGCTTTTTGATCATACCATGAAGTATTTTGCTGTTGGTTCCATCTATGGTCCTCCATGTAGCCATATGCACTGGGATTGTGAGGGAAATCTCCAAACACATGATGTTCTCCACAACAAGCGCAAGAATTTTCAACGGTATATGCTCTTTGGGCTATTATTGGTTGGTATAGGTGATCATCGCTGAATGTAAGAAATTCTTGATTGCATTGATTCCTATCTTCCAACATCAACTCTCGAATAGATTTACTTTTATTTTCCCACATGTTCATGTCCTTTGACTTGTAGCTCACATGATTTTTTTATAAAACAAACAAAAAGAAAAGTTAGTAAACTAATAAGAAAAATGCAATAACAAAAACAACTAACACAAATTGTCAAGCCCCGACAACTGCGCCAAAAACTTGTTGCGCGTATTGAGTGCAATGCAAATGGTACAAGTATACACGTCGCAAGTAATAAAGTGATAAGTATCAAATATCGTCTCCCCATAGACTGGTTTGGACCACTTTGCTTAAGATATTACACTGTAAAAGAAATAATAATTGATGATGATGAATACCAACTAAACTAAACTAAGTAAAGTAAATAAAGATTAGAGAGTAATCGATTTAAGAGAGTAGGTCGGATTATCGTGAGTCGTGGTATGATGATTGAATTGACTGTCGTGGTAATTGATTGCAAGCGTAGCTCAATTGCCTTAAACAAATAACATTAGTCGAATTTTCTAGGCAATTGGGATTGCCTGGGCAACTAGGAATGGTGCGATTGCCTGGGCATCTAGACGACTTCCTTCAAATCTCGGCAGAGCGTTCTTCATTGTCTCCTTGTTATTCCTAACCCGAAGAACTAGTCAAGTGTGCACGCCTTGGTGATACATCCCTGCGTTAACCTTGGGTGAACAACAACCAATCTTACGCTCCTCTTAATCGTTGAAATCCAAATCTTATCCCTAAGTTGGATTAACCTCCATTAATGTATTGTTGGATGAAGATCATGCTCATTTGTTTCTTGAATCTAGTTCTCCCGATATTAGATAAATGGATGAATTCACTCTCCCAATTCACTCACAAACAAAATTAAGAACAAAAAATGAACAAACTTTGAATTAAAATTGCAAACTCAAATACCTAAACAAATCCAATTGTTCCCACAACCAAAAAAACACAATAACCCAAGCCAATTTGCATCAATTCATGATTGGGTTCGAAAGATATACAAAGAACAATCCCCAAACATGAATCAAATGGAATAAATGAAGAATAAGAAGTTAACGCACAACCCTTGGTTTTTCTCTCTCAATCGAACTCTCCTTGAAGTAGGTGGCTAGGTTTTCTTTATATAGGAGATATCTAGGTCAAAGTCTTTCTTGAGGAGGAAGTTAAGTTGGAATTAAATAACATAAAAGAAATAAATCTCTTTTAATTATTTATCCTCCAAAACTCCTCCTAAATTCTAGGAATTAGTCTCCTTTTGATCTCTGCATGGAACTCCAACTCCTTTGATTCACGTCATTTATCTCGAGCATGTAAAATTTATCTTGTCATTAACATCGGCTACCACATCATCTTATCCTCAATTGCTTTGGCAATCTCCGACTTACTTGGGCAATGAATCCTGCGCACACAAACCACATACTAGCAATACCTTTTTCCACAAAAATCAACCAAATTATGAAATCATGGCGGTGAAGGAAATCATGAATTAATGCATGAATGACTAGTTATGCAACTAATATGAGCCTAAGTCTAACAATAATATGAGTAAAAAGGTAATAAAAATAGTACTTTTGAACACTTATATATATATATATATATATATATTGGAATATGATTATCTTTAGCTAAGTAAAACTTTTTAGTTTTGTACTAGTTCTAGATCATTTTTTAAAATTGAAATTCGCTAGTTTTATATTATTTTTATCAGCAAGTATGATTTTATTCAAGAAAAAAATCATACAAAAAATATTACCACGTGCCTCGTTAAAACCCCCTTAAACCTAAGATGGAAGAAAATAGTACAAATGGTAATATTAAGAAAACAATAAACCAAAGAGAAAAGGAACTAAACTCCATGTCAAACCCCAAAGCCATAACACATAACTCGTAGAAAATACAAGTGACACACCAGGCTGAAACAACCACAAAAATCATCAATGCCAATTACAAATGTTCCCATCACGCAACACAACATTACCCATGCACACAACGCAACATCACCCTCGCGTACAACCATATTCCATGCTAATTAGTCCGCACAATGCACACAACAACGCTCATTCATATTGAAAGCAAGATCACGCCACCTTATTAAAAAGAGACCTCAGAACAATCCCAAGAATGAAAACCTCCTCACCACACTTATTTGTGCTGTAATCCCCGGATATTCCAGGAAACTACTCGCATCTCCTCCTGCTATTGAGCCTTCCCTTGATTTTCAATGACTTGGATGATGTCCTTCACAATATCTTCCTCTCTACCGATTGTAGTAGCTCCAATGAATTTGGCCAATTATAAGGTAGCACGCACTTCGTTAAGGATTAATTGACGCATATTCCAAAAATTCGATGATAATAATGAGCCATTTTCCATCCTTTGTTCTTGTTGTGTATTCTTTCATGGACGACCTCTGTCTTTCTTCCCACGCTTCTCAATTGCTGCTTCTCGTTCTAGAGGGTTTAGGTTAGTGAGCACAATTTCTGACATATGTCGTATTCATCTAGGTTCCCCATTAAGCTCAACTATTGTTGCCTTATGAGCCCTCGTATTTTACACAAGTCTCAATCGACACCCCCACTGCCAGAGACTCAATCAGTTCATCCCATATATCCACCAATCCCACCTCCTCTTCCATCAATTTCAGATCTGAACCATTCGACGACTCCATTTGTAACCCCCTAGACCCGCCTATGCGTTACAACGGATCCTAGGAAGCTACATTAGGGTCACAAGAGCGACCCACAATGAAAATACACATGAAAACATTTTTCTTTCTCAAAACACTTATTAAACTGTAAAATCAACTTATGTTTAAAATACAATTTCAGAAAAACATTTAAACACATAACAAAATTTTCAGAAATTGCTTTACAGACTCTATCATAGAACCATACGTGACATACATGATATACATGCCCACTAACTATACAATACCGTACTCCAGAGGCAACGCCGAGAGAACTCCGAACACTGATGTCAAACATTAGGTCATGATATATTCTTTTAACCTGCGATGGTAAAAACAACGTGAGCTTGGGAAAGCTCAGAAATATAGAACTACCAAAAGATGCTATAAGCTCATGCAGATATGGTAAACATAACATTTTCATGATGTTTCAAGCAGTGATAGCCCTCTACTTCTGTTCTACTATTTCGAGGTTACATTATACTCAAGAATAATGATATTTGTTCTTTAATCAGACCTTGAGAATTAGACGGAAATTATATAGGCTGGTAACATACGAGGTAGAAATCAGAGAGTTTGACGTCTAGTGTGTTCCAATAAGTGCAGATAAACATACATAAGTACTTATCATCATACCATATGAGCACATAACAGATTAAATGCAAATGTTCAATGATCATACAGAAGTTTACAAGAACTACCCTCCAACCTTACACCAATATGCAGTCCCCCAGAACTGCATCCATAAGGACTTACCCTAGGCCTGATGGGCATAGGTGCCACCTAAGGGGCTGCCTTAGGTCCATAAGGACTTACCCTAGGCCCGATGGGCATAGGTTCCACTCAAGGGGAGACCTTGAGTCCATAAGGACTTACCCTAGGCCCGATGGGCGTAGGTGCCACTCAAGGGGAGACCTTGAGTCCATAAGGATTTACCAGCTTGATCAGAGCTGTACCAACAAAGACTTCATAATATAACCCAATAGTATACCCCAGATAGTAATCGGTGTTCAGATTCCAGACATGAGTAACATAATACATGTAACAAACATATTTTATTCAGAGTATCAGAAACAGAAATCCATGCTTTTGACAGATAAATGGGCATACTATCGAGCAGAGCAGACATTTTCAGCATTCATCATGCAAACAGATTGTACCATCATAGGTCAAACTAACATATCACACTAAAAAATTCATCAAATAGTCAGACAATACCATCACAGATCAAACGATCACATACCAAGTATACAGATTGAGCAGACATATATTAGGTAGGCAGAGAATGTCATCATATATCAAGTTCATCAAACATAATATTATTTATGATCAAATAATTATACAATTCATTCAACAGAATATATCACACATAGAACACACTAGATGGAATATTTTATTTCCCGAAGATACTCGGCATTTACAGAAGGGGACACATTAAACTTTTGACAATTTAGACAAATTTCCAGATCGAGGTTCCTATTAGAAAGGGGTTCGTAAAACGATTCATATTATGTATTCAAGAATTGGTACATAAAGATCTTAGAAAGTTTGGATATATCATGAGTACTTTAGTCATTTAAGCTTACAAGGGCATTATGGTCATTTTATCATACATAGGCGTTTTGATAATTTATACCAACAAGACATAAACAGTCGCTCAGGAAATTCTATTTACTCATCACTTTTCCAGTCATGCATTCAGAGATTTCTATGATAAGATCTTTTGCGATATCAAATACATCCAGGGTTGTTCTGGTCACAATGGCCAACATGGGCGTTTTGGTCATTTAACTATCAGAGGTGATTTTATAGTTTAGCCCAGTAATGATAAAATAATGATTTACAATAGTTAATATTTCCATAAGTTTTTCAAGCCTCCAACTGTTCGAACTAACATATTCCTACCTTGCAGTACTAACCAATTCTTATATTAATATCGTGAGTGATTAACAGACATTAGCGTGCTTCCTAACACTTAGGGGCAATTTAGCCCTTAAAGTCTCATTAGAATTCTCAGGGTTTCATCAAATGCATAATTGTATATTTAACTCAAGAGAGCATTTCAGTCATTTTAGAAATCGGGATAAATTCACCGTTTTGTCAAATCTTACTATTTAGCACCTCTATTGTTTACGTACTCGGTAGAGATTAAGTCATTCTAATCCCTTCGGCCCTTACAGACAGTTTACTCATTTTAGAACTTAAGGGTAAAATTGTTATTCTGATTAATTAAGAATTTTGGTGCTCGAAGGCACTACAGTCTTTTTGGTCATTACGATCATTTCGATTAATTCATTCCTTACTGTCGTACGAATCAACTTAAGAATACAATAATAATTCCAGTAATTTCACCTTTAGACGTTATACCTTCATGTGATATACAGAGCTTGGGGGGAATTCATATTTCTTTTAGTATCACACACATTTGAATAATGATGTCGAAGTCTTTTCCAAAAGAACATACACCTTGGGTAGTGTAATTTGCATAATCAGGTCGAATGCAAATTTTAGGTCATTTCCTTTATCAGAGGGGTAGTTTAGTCATACTTATGCTCTAAGGGCATTTTCGTAATTTCATACTTAATATCTCTCAATCTGAATCCAAGGCCTCGATTCTTACGCGCTGATGATTGAGTTGCGGATTAACTAAAATTAATTATTAGAACTCCTGATGCTGTTAGCCCATTAGTAATCTTATTCGGATAATTTGGTCTTATTAATATCAATACTTATTGCTCAGATCTGATTCAATTTAAGCAAAATTTACAATATACGTCATCATAAGCATGCATGCGTTAACCGAATATCAACATGTTCATAAAGCATACAAGGGGTAGTAGTGTATTACCTTAGTTCCGATCTATAATAGTTGATTCATGATACGACATTCGAATACCCTCGAACCTGAATTCGACATTCCTCAGCATCGAGCATCCAAGGAACCGAGAATACCTTCAATTACACAAAATCCAAGATCAGATCTTACTCACAAGCTCTTAACCAAATTAAGTACATAAACAAGTTCGGGCTCAAGGTCAGATTCAGAGGCTTTCAGATCATAATTTTACAAAACGGGCTTCAAAAATGGACTCGGGACGTCGAAAAACATAAAATAGGAGATTTCGGAAAATTTGACTTTTTGGTCAACGGTCAAAGTCAACGCTGACATCAGCATAACGTCATCAGTCAACATGGGTCAATTGAGTTGACTCGGCAGGTTAACTCACTGAGTTGACTCGATTGACTCATCGTGCTGACTCGGACTGAGTTGACTCGGTAGACGGGTTGACTTGAATCGGGTCAACGGGTCGGACAGGCGGGTCGGGTCAACGGGTCGGACAGGCAGGTTGGGTCAACGGGTCGGACATGGGCTCAGGTTGACTGGGTTTGGGCTTGAACCAATTAACTGACTGGGCCGGTTTGAACCGATTAGGCCGGTTCAACACTTACCCCCAAAGTTTCTGATGGCCGGAATGGTCGCCGGAGGCCTTAAATACATTGTTTCTGCAAAAAAACAAAAACCAATCACACAAGGCATCAAACCAAACCCAAAAGCATCACATTACGAGCCTCGATCTTACCGGAAAAAGCTTTAAATTCCAGATCTGGCCGGAAAATTGCGTTGCTCCAATGAAGACTCTCTCGGCGTCGGAACAACGATCGGGCATGTGGGTTTTGCTCTCCTTCATGCGCTGAACACACATGCACGATCGACGCGCCTTGCCGACAACGAAGGCGGCCGGAACGGAGGGAAAACATATGCGGGTTCAAGGGGGGTCTCGACGAAGCTTCAACTCGCTCTCAACGGCGAACGGCGCGACACATCAGCGAGTGGGAAGCTGGGTTTTTGACACGGACAGACGGGGACCCCGATGGCGGTGGCCGTGAGCAACACAGACGGCGGACGGCGGCTGAAACGTTGGTAAACAGAGGCGGCGGGGCAAGGGTTTCCCGACGAAGCCTAACCGGATAACCACGGTGAACGGCCGCGAGTGGCTGGTGGCGTTACGCTCTCGGCACGACGGCGAGCACGCCGATGGTGGTCGTGCACACCACCGATCGACGGTGGCCGAGATCGGGGCTGGGGAAGGTGGAAAGACTATAGAGATTCTAGATCTCTCTCTTTCGATGAAGAAGGGATAGATGGTATCTGAAAGGGTTCAAACCTTTATTAAATTTTGGTATAATCTAAATAATAAACATAAAATAGAACTGAGGTAGACCATAATAAAAAAATTACCTTAGCTCACATGGCTAAGTCACATGAACTCCACTCCAGGGGTCATGGGTTTAAAACCCACTGATTGCACTTTTACTAATATTCTCTCATTTTTTTCAGTTAATTTTTTTTTTTTTGGTGTTACACCATTACCCTTAAATCTTCATGTCGACCCTCATCCGCTAGTCTTATTAAATGATGATCTATCTAAAATTACAATAAAAGTTCACAACCTAGTAAACAAAAACCCATAATCAAGACATATTCATAGTAAACAGAGCTAGCGTCTTGAGATTATAACATGGCCATACAAGAAAAAGGTAAAAACCCACCCAACCCAAAGACTCGAAACAAAATATGGATACAAACATTACCAAATATTATAGAATGAATATAAATTAATAGTTTAAATTAAAAGTTGAAAATTAGAGGAATATAAGAGAATTTCTTTTATGTTCAACTTGTTATAAAATAACGAAATTAATCAAAGTATGAACCTAATTTCCATTTACAAAATCCCATTTCAATTGCCATCTTGAAACTCACTCGAGAGGGCATCACTTTTACCTTTGTCATTTTCTTTAAAATGTTTAGGTACGGATTAAAAAGCTGTATCATGCGAATAAAGTTCCCCAGATTTGAACAATTTTCATGCAATTTTTAAAGGTCGATAACCTGCTTTTGCCTTTTTCTACCTTTTTAGCTTTGAAAATTAGGTTACCTATCACCCATTGGGAACTTTCCTATTGATTTTCCTGTTAACCAGCGAATCAGCAAAGCCAATGGCATAAACATTATTAAAAACAAAATTAATAAAAAAATCATTGTATATTGTTAAATTAAATAGAAGGGAAATATTATGTAAAATTGGGAAGAAAACTTGGAAGTAATAATGGTGGATGGGTACCACAGCCTTCAGCGTGGCATGGTACAAGCCAACCCAGAACGGAAAAAGGAGCATGAAATTATTAAAAACAAGAATGGGACATTCCCATCTGAACTTCAATACGGCGGTGGACCTCTTCGTCCCCTAACATTTATGAAACCACTATGTTTTTACTATTGCCTGCAAGGCTGCAACTGCAAGTGGTTTAGGTCCTTGGTTACTAATAAAATCCACCCGTCTTTTTTCTGTGTTTTTTATATGTTTTATCAATGTATATCACGTTTATTTTTAACAAGTTAAAAATAGTCTATTAAGCACGGGAACGACAAGGAACCCACGTTTCAAGTACCCGATACATTTCCGGTACAGTGACAATTGGGGTACGTCCTAGGGCCGGCCGGCGATTAAAGGGTACAACTGAAATTTATCGAGGACGTTTGTTGACTTTTTGGGGAAATTTCGGGGACGACATGTGCAGGGTTATTTTTGACCTTTTTGACGTAAAAAAATTTAAAAAATCCCCAAAATGAGAACTAATTTGAGTCTATATGCTCACTTTTCATTTTAACGATCCGAGAGAACAAGAAGGCAGACCTGTTTGTCACCAACGCAACCAAGGGCAAAGGTCGGTGCTGGAAAAATGCTTGTTCTGACGAATCGACGATTAGGTATGTTTCTCCCTCTTTCTTTTCCATCATTTTCATTTTGTTTTAAGGTACAGTGGAGTTAAAATTGCTATTGTAATGTTCCCTCCCTACAATCGTTTTTTCTCCACAGTTGTAATCAGCTTCATACTCAATGTGTCATGATATATGATATTGCTATATGTTTTAGTACACGAATATGCTCTGTTTCTTTTGAAGACTTGCCCAATACTCAAATTCACAAGGTATGCTTTATCGACCAGTCAGAAGGAAACTGAAAGGAAAGAAACTTTGGCATTGGACTCTTTAACTAGGTTAATATTTTAAGATAAATATCAACCTATTCGTAAACTTAAGTGTAACTTGACGTAGGAAATTAGGAAAAAACATGCATAACAAACTCAAGAGAAGAAAGTTAATATGTATGTGCTAATAACTGATGTTAAAGGCAATGGTACTTGGTAGTGTTGAATAGTTTGGGGAAAAAGTGGTGCTAGTTACTTTGCCAAAAAATTGGGAGTTTTACATGAATACATTTGGTCGAAGTTAAGAGAATTTTGAGATTTGATACTTTAATATTGTGATTTATTTATGTATTTTATTTTTTAATTTTTTATGAAGTATGTATTTTATTTATTATTTTTTACATTTATTTATAATTTTAATTTTTTATATGTTGTACCCTTGTCGTCTTCGTACCCTGTAATTTTAAAAATTGTCGTTTTTCATCCCCGTCCCCGTATCCGCCCCCGTATCCGTATCAGTGCAACATAGGAAATAGACAATAACACAATAAAAAAAATCATTAATATACATAACATAAAATCATTGATAAAACATATGACGGAACACAAAAAAGTAAACACACTATTCTCTTGGAAACCTTTAAATTAGAGTAGGTTTGCGGTGCAGCAGGGTACATTGTGGTTACGGTGCAACATCAACTGAAATTGTTACAAAAATTGAAACACGGAACTAAAAAATATTACGTTTTTTATAACATTTTCGGTACTTACAAAAACTTAAAATGTTATTTGAAGCAATGAAAGTTTTGAAACCCGAAGTAAAGTTTTGAAATTTTCCATCAACTGAAAATGTTATCAAACAATGTAACATTTTTAATTTCATATTTTAAAATTTATAACATTTTCAGTTGGTGTCGCACCGTAGCCGCACCGATTATTAGTATATGAATATCAAAGAAGCAGCCCCACGTTTGTTTGCATTGACTAGTACGCTTAAAAGGAGGGATACAACTACGAGTGGGGTAGTTTTAGGCTCCTATCCCACATGGACAAGGAGATTGAACTTGGAAGTGACTGATTGAGATGAATCTCCACTTTTTGGACATGGCTATTCCATATTTGTTTCGTTTTGTACAACCCCAAGGGCATTTCTCATGTCTCTTTCTTTTGTTGCTTCAATATTCAAAGTAAATTAGCTTCACTTGGAAGCCATATTTTGCTTATGCTCTTGCGTCCTTTCAAACTTTATTTGCCCATATCTTATTTTACCAAATGAAGCCAATAGGGGCCACTTCATGTACCTTGCAAATTTCATTGACGTTCATAAAGTGCAAATTTCATTTGGAGATTTAATCCATATTATTTTATATTTTTAATTATTTTTTAAGTTTGAATATTTAATATCTTTAAAAAAATATTTTATGACGGTAAATAGTAACATGAATGCACATGTCGATTCAAATAGTAAAATGATAAGTTTATATTATTCCCACAATGACTAGTATTTAAGTTACTATGTACAAAGTAGAGGATTAACCTAATTACTCATACAATAAAAAAATCTCAAATCCTCTCTAACTCTTTTCTCTTCGAAAAAACTTAAATCCTTTTAAATTTGGTTTCTTAGTTGGCTACCAGCCGTCGGTAGCCTGGCCAAGATCTCCTCCGGTTGAAATAACTCTTTTTCGTTGTTGATGGGTCTTCAGATCTGCTCGGTGGTTGACGACTAGCCCTCGGGACTTCTTCTTCCACTCCTAGTGTCGAGATTTTGAGGGGATCTATTTCTTCACGAAACGACGATCCGATACTAGCTGTTGAGTGGTTTTTCTCACCGTTGGTTGGAGGCAAGGCGGCGCCTCCTCCTTATGGTGCTTTTATTTTTTTCGCTTTGTGGTGTCTCTCACTCCCCATGTACTCTTTGTTTTTCTATTTCGCGTTTGTTTGCAAGTTTTGTTTCAGGAATGATTTTGGGCGTCACTCATCTTCAGATTCTCTTTATGAACATCTTGATGAACGCCGATGGTAACGCCGAAGATGGCTTTACTCCTCTATCGAAGTTGCTGATAAGACCCTTTACTCTAGCGGGAGAGAGAGTCTGCCTCCTTCAGAAGCTCTCGCAATGGGGATTTTGGAGTCGTGTTTTCCATCTTTGGATCACTTTCCTCTCACATGAATATGTCATGTGTGTTGTTGTTCTGAACCTTGGTGGTTCCATATCTTTTTGTTTCTCAGTTGTTTGTGTTGATCTCTTTGTCTTGCCTCAATTTGAGGTTTGTTTATTTTCATGGATGTTGTTCTTGTTTGGCATGGGCTACATGACTTGTTTTTCTTGTTACCTTGGTGTTTTTTAAATGAAGTTTAAGTTCTCTAATGTAAAAAAAAGAGTAGAGGATTAACCTAATTAAGTAGCAGTTAACAAAGGTTATTCTTTTACAAGTGTCGTCTAGGTATTTTATCTTTGTTTTAGCCGGCGGTCGCACTAGTCTAGGTGCTAATTGTCGATCTCCGGCATTCTTTATTTTTCTTTTGCTTTCTTGTCTTCTATATTTTTCTCATTTTTTAATTTTTAATAAGGATGATTGTCTTTATGACATTTTCTCGATTGATCGCGATGACACTTATTTGTTACCACGCTGATTTTTTCTATTTTGGACCTTCAAATTGAATTTGGATACGCGGTTTTCGTTCGTGGATAGTTTTCTCACGATGCTCGACTTTGATTTGTGGTTTTCGGTGGTCTTTTAGTAGCTTGATCCTCTTTCTTGGTTCGGTTATTGATACAGTCAGATTTGTTCGTATCTATAATTGTTCGAGTCTTTTGCTTGAGTTTTTATCCTTTTATCATGTATGGTCCTTGTATGATCTAGACTGTCTATTATTTAATTTACGATGATAGTTATAAAATCTTATTGTAATTTACTAATAAAACTAATAATATTGTATGCTTTAGGAATTAATCAATTAAAGTAACTTCATGGAATTCTATGTTCACCTAATCTAATGAATCAATTAGGACATTTGTTATACCAACCACCCTAACAACCCTATTTTGGCGACCTTAGCAACCCTAGTTTGGCGACGTATAATACCGGTGGCGGGTGGCCGCCAGACGAAGTTCTTCACGTAGGAAATATCCCGGTCTTGGAGCGGCCAGGCTCCCCTAGTCTTATGGATGAGCAACGTACTCCGAAGAAGAGTAGGCCTGCCAATGAGGGTGTGTCAAACCCTAGTGTTATCGTGGAGGATGTTCACAATATGGAAGTAGATGGGTCCGGGTCTACAATGCCTGTTTCTGCCCCGAAGATGGTTGCCGTTTATATAGATGGTTATGGTAGGGTTTCTTCGAAGAATAAAGAAGTGCCGAGAAAGGTTTCTTATACAAGCATGACGGCTAAGAAGCCTGTTGAGGATAGTTCTGGTGGATTCGTTGATGGAGTTCGAAGGGAGGAAGTGGTGGTTCTGAAGGAGGACTACATCATCAATAATTCAGGCCCATTTCTTACGATTAAGTTCTTGGAGCGGGTACACAAGCAAATTGATCATAGTATGTGCAACGCTCTAATTGTTCATCTGCTTAGGCGTACTCTCGAATACAAAGCTCTCGTGAAGCGTATTCATAGTCTCTAGAAACTAGTTGGGGAGTTACAAGTTGTGGATCTTGCGAATAATTACATTCTGATCAAGTTTTCAGTGGAGAAGAATTACACAAAGGTTCTTACGGAGGGACCATGGACGATTTATGGAAGTTATCTTACGGTTCGGCCCTGACATAGGAATTTTTCCACGACTGAAATTCATCCTACGCATGTTGTTATCTGGGTGAGGCTCCGTGGACTTCTGTATCGATATTATAGTAAGGCTCTCTTTTGCCTTATTACTTATGTGGTTGGTCGTGTTATTATAGTGGATTTTAACACTTAGGATGGCGAACGAGGCAAATTTGCAAGGCTCGCTATTATGGTAGATTTGAATAAGCCTCTTCTCCCATGTATTCAGATTGATAATTTTATACAAAAGATTGAATACGAGGGTCTTCAACAGATTTGCTTCAAATGCGGGGTCTATGGGCATGCTAAGGAGAGTTGTGATGGTCTTAAGGCGTCTTAAGGTGTTCAACATCAAGAAGGGGAGGCTTCGGTCTTTCCCATCTCATTGGATCCAAGAGAAAATGAGTTGTTTGGCCCGTGGATGGTGGTCGCTAACAGGCGAAGACAATCTGTGCTTAAAAGGACTGGTTCGAATGGAGTAACGACGAAAGGCGTGCATTCTAGTGGCTCAAGGTTTACTACACTGTCCAATGCTGGCGACATTGAAGTGGATAATGGTGAGGATGAATCAAGGGTTTCAAAGAGCCCTCCCATTAGGTTGCAAACGGCTAGTACGAGTATGGGGCAGGGTTTGCAATTGGTTTCTAAGGGTGTAGTTCAACAAAAAGCTTTTACAAAGACCACATCGTATTTAGTGTTGAATCCTAAAAAACGGTCTAAAGCCGATGGGGCTCCAGTAATAGATGGGGCACCGATGGATGTGGTAACATTAGTGGATAATGTGGAAGCTGAGGTGGTTGAGCATCAGGTTGTTCAACAGTCGAGTTGTCATGCGGTGATTTCTATTAATGAACCTAGTTATGATGGTCAAGGCAAGTCAGAGGGTAAGGTGGTTAGACCTCGCGGGAGTGTGTCTAGGGTGACGAAGGAAAATGTAAACTGGGGTCTCAAGGTTCGAAAGCTGTCTGAGGTACGTGTTCTGTCTCGGGTAGCTTTGACTGAATGGGCGGATAACGTAGCATTGAACTTGGGCAAGCCTGGGGGAAGTTTAGTGGTCGGGTTGGAGAAAATTGATAGATCAGATGTACATGGCTCAAGTGAGGTGCCTATAGTCGTGGATGGTGACCTTTTGGAGGGCACGTCCTTACTTGGCGGTACATCGAATATCGCAGGGAGTAATCTGTCTCTCCCTCAGGAACTGTAAGTTTCTATCTGTCTTTATTTTTTTTAATGATGCATTTTATATTTTGGAATAGCCAGGTCGCTACTAGATCTACCTTCCAAAGAATTTTTTGAAATATTGTCAAGGAACATCGACCGAGTGTTGTTGCCTTGTTTGAACCTCG
Organism: Hibiscus tridactylites; assembly: GCA_958450335.1. Taxonomy (NCBI): domain Eukaryota; kingdom Viridiplantae; phylum Streptophyta; class Magnoliopsida; order Malvales; family Malvaceae; genus Hibiscus; species Hibiscus tridactylites. Next base: position 60,558,801 of record OY288289.1, read on the forward strand.
GGTTAGTGGGCGGTGTGCGGATTGAGTGATTTCGTGTTTTGGTTTTGCTCGATCGTTTCAGGTGGAAGCTCATGGGTTTAGTGGTAGTTTATGGCTTATGTGGCGAGAGTGCATTGATATGGAGATCTTTCACATTTTGAGTTAGTTTATCAACGATTGTTGTCGGATGAATGGGTCTTTTGTTTGGGTGTATTTTACATGCAAGTCCGACTCAGGCTAAAAGGAAATATCTGTTGGAGCAGTTGGCTTAGCTTGATCCAGGTCAAGATATTTTGTGGGTCTTAGGTGGTGATTTTAATGTGATTCTGTCTGTGGATGAACGTCAAGGCGGCTTGGGTACTTCCTCTTTGGGTAGCAAACCTTTTGCTGATTTCATTCATAATATTGAGCTTGTCGATATGGGCTTTCAAGGCCAACCTTTTACTTGGTCACATGGAGACTTGTATGAAAGGCTTGATCGGTGTCTTTCTAATGCGAGCTGGGACTTTTTCTTTCTGAAATCTCATGTGATCCACCTAGATAAAATTGGTTCGGATCATCGACCAATCCTTCTTTGCCTTACTGAGCGAGATCATGACTATCTTAACCGCCCTTTTAGGTTCATTGCTGCATGGCAGGAACATCCTGAGTTTCAAAAGTTCTTGCAATCCCAGTGGAGTAAGGGGACTGATTTGCTCTCAAACATGGATGGGTTTCGTTCTGAACTAATAATTTGGAATAAAGAGGTTTTTTGGCATATAAACCAGCGTAAGAAGCGCTTATTGGCTCGGTTGCGCGGTATTGAGAAGGCATTACATCAGAGATTTTTGGGTTCTTTGGTAGAGCTTGGGAAACAATTACAGATTGAGTTTTTTGTGGTACTTGAACAAGAAGAAAGCTTTTGGAGGCAGAAGGCGTGTACTCAGTAGGTCATACAAGGTGATAGAAATACCAAATACTTTCATGCATCGATGATGTCACGTAGATGTGCAAATTATATATCCGTGCTAAGGTTGTAAGATGGCACTTGGAGTTCTGACCAGGAGGAGCTATCGGATATGGCCCGAAATTTCTATACTTCACTATCCACGGCTTCCGGGTGTGACGCACATAGTTACGGGGTGCGTGGGTTATTCCCACTTGCTCCCTACGATATTACTCCTATTATGTAGTAGGGACAAATCCTATTTTGATCAACCATATTTCGCTATATAGAGTGTGACACATCTAATATCAGTCTTTATAGCGTAGTATGTTACAACACACGTTTGACTACATCAAAATATGTCACTCTCGATATTGAGATAATGATGATCTCAAGTCTGAGGATCATTGTAAAACCTATGTTTGATTTTGATATAACAATGTATGTTAAGGATTAAATTGAAAACTTGAAATAGATTTTTAAGTCCCTAAAATTATTTTAAATCATCAAGGCTTTAATCTGATTTGAAAAACTCAAACTCCAAATATTTTCTAAGTGTTCCAAGGCCAAACTATTGAAAAATGTTCAGGCGTATCGATACACTTCCAGCCGTATCGATACCTTTTTTTACAAGTTTGGCTATTGGAGAAACGTGTTTCGATACGCCCCTCACCGTATCGAAACAACGTATCAAAACAGATTGCATCTGTATCGATACACTCTCTCTGTAAAACTAAAGGAGTTTGAATGACGTACCGATATGGTCTAACCCGTATCGATACAGATTTAATGGAATTTTAAATTTGAAAGCTTTTAATGATTTCAATTGTTAATGTCAGTTGTTAGGTAACCAAAATTTAAAGTGGTGGTTGTCCCGTACCGATACGCCTTTTGCCGTATCGATACAGAAACTTCCAGTGAGCTATGTGGAATTAATTGCATCGATACAATTGTTCCCCGTATCGAAACAGTCCATGTCTCGTACCGATACGCTTGATACGCCATCTTGTTATTGTGCAACGACTCTTTTTGTTTTGAGACAAGTATCGATACGGGTCCTCGTGTACCGATACAGTAAGCTGCATAAGTGCATTTATGGTGGAAAGAGAGGGTCCCAACGGCTATAATCAATACCCTAACCACCCAAACGGCTAGAATTAATAGAGAAAGGTATAAATTGAAGCCAATTTAAGACCAGCAACAACTATTTCATCAAAGATAAACATCCTTACAAAAATCCAAGCTCAAAGTGCTTATTTTCCTATCTCTTGTAAAACCCCAAATTGTGTATTGTTCAATTCTGATCTTGTAATCAAATTTGGGTTGAGTGTTTGTACTTAAAGGGGAAATCTTGTATTGAGAGATATATTTCTTGCCTTTATTTCTTCTTTGTACTCTTGTGAGGGCTTGGTCAAATTTTGGGTAGAAAATTTGACCGGTATTGTAAAGGTTACCTCCTAAGCCTTGAAAAGGGGAAGAACAATTAGTGGATTGTTGGAAAATCCTTAGTGGTAGCTAAGGTAGTGGATGTAGAGTTCATTTGGAACTTGAACCACTCTAAAATTCCTTGTTCTTCATTTTTAGCCATTCTATTTACTCCAACAATTTTTAAAAACCCAATTCACCCCCTCTTGGCTTTGATCAACCCATTGATCCACTCAACAATCATACACTTAGTTATCAACATGAGCAATGTTGTGACTGTCACATAATAATCCAAGAAACATGCTCGTAGCAGGTTAGTCCAGTATGTCGTTCTCTAACAAATACTTATGTATTGATTTTGACATCTCTATGTCAATAACAACACTTTGTTATCAATCAACTACATATTAGTCTTAATATATTATTGTTGTCTACGCCCATAATAATTCTTGACTAAGGACATTCAAGAATAATTATATTATTCTAAGGACTTTATTATAATTCAGTTTACTTATAAACACAAAATAAGACTGAAATAATATTAATAATGGCTTTATTAATAAACAAAATAAAATAAGTATGTCTTTTACAATCATCTCATGACTAGTCTTTGAGCATACTCCAACAATCTCTCACTAACACTAAGACCGATCACTCATGTATCTAACACCAAGAGACTTAGTGTGACGTTCATGCTTCTGCTGTGTTAGAGGCTTTGTCAGTGGATCAACGACATTGTCATTCGTTGGTACTTTGCATATTTCTACATCTCCTCGATAAATGATTTCACGAATAAGATGGTAACGCCTAAGTATGTGTTTGGATCGCTGGTGAGATTTGGGTTCTTTTACTTGTACGATGGCTCCGTTGTTGTCACAACGTAGATCTATATCATTTGATATGCTAGGCACGACCTCTAGTTCAGATATGAACTTTCTAATCCAAAAACCTCTTTTGCAGCATCGCTTGCTGAAATATACTCAGCTTCTGTTGTAGAATCTACTATTGTATCTTGCTTTAAACTTTTTCAGCTTACATCACCTCTATTAAGGCAAAACACAAAACCCAATTGTGATCGAGAATCATCCTTATCAGTTTGGAAGCTTGCGTTAGTATAACTTTTTATACTTAGTTCTTCCTCACCTCCATACATAAGGAATGTATCCTTAGTTCTTCTTAAGTACTTAAGGATGTTTTTTACTGCAACTTAATGACCTTCACCAGGATTTACTTGGTATCAACTTTTCATACTTAGTGCATATGATACATCCGGACGTGTACATAGCATTGAATACATGATAGAACCCATGGTCGAAGCATATGGAATCTTACTCATACGTTCTCTCTCTTGAGGTGTTGAAGGACACATTTCCTTCGAGAGCGAAATAAATGTCTCATAGGTAAGAATCCTCTTTTAGATTCTTCCATACTGAATCTTTTCATTACTTTGTCTATGTATGTATTTTGACTTAGTCCTAGGAGTCGTATTGATCTATCTCTATAAATCTTGACTCCTAATATGTAGGTTGCTTCACCCAAGTCTTTCATAGAAAAACATTTTCCTTACCAAGTCTTTATAGACTGTAAGGTAGGTATGTCATTTCCTATTATTAGTTTTTCAACCACATACAATACCAAGAATGTAACAGTGCTCCCACTAGTTTTCTTGAAAGCACATGGCTCATCTTCATTTTTAGTGAAACCAAACTCTTTGACTGCCTCATTAAAACGAAGATTCCAACTTTTAGAAGCTTGCTTCAACCCATAAATGGATCTTTATAGTTTGCATACTTTTAGGGCATCTTTTGGATCGACAAAACCCTTAAGTTGTGTCATGTACACATCCTCATCTAATTTTCCATTAAGGAAAACAGTTTTGACATCCATTTTCCAGATTTCATAATCGTAATATGTAGCTATTGCAAGCAATATCTAGATAGAGTTAAACATAGCAATAGGGGAAAAAGTTTCATCATAGTTCATACCACGAATTTGAAGAAATCCTTTAGCGTCCAATCACCCTTTGTATGTTTGTACATTGCCATCCATGTCGGTTTTCTTTTTGAAAACCCATTTGCACCCTATGTGCTTAACCCCTTTAGGTTGGTCGACCAAAGTCCATACATGGTTTTCTGACATGGAATCCATTTCGGATTTCATGGCTTCTAGCCATTTCTCAGAGTCTGGGCTCTCCACTACTTCCTGATAAGTCTTAGGTTCATCTTGGTCTATGAGAAAAACGTCTCCATGCAATGTGACAAGAAATCCATATCTCTCATGCGCGTTGTGTTCTCTCATAGATCCCCGTATTGGTTGTGTTTTAAGAACGGTTGGATGCTCCTCAACTATTTGTGGAACTAGTGGTTGCTCAATCTCTGGTTCAGTGATTTGTGGTTGATCTTGAATTTCTTCAAGTTCAATATTTCTCCAACTTTCCTTTTCGAGATTAAATTCTCTTTCGAGGAAGACTCTTGTTCTAGCAACAAACACTTTGTTCTCAAATGGATTGAAGAAATAGTATCCTTTAGTTTATTTAGGATACCCTACAAAATTACATTTATGATATTTGGGTTCGAGTTTTGTATACATCTACTGTTTAATATAAACTTTGCATCCCCAAATGTTCATAAAAGACATACTAGGACGCTTCTCAGTCCACATCTCATATGGTGTCTTTTGAACCGATTTAGACGGAACATGATTTAGTGTGAAAGCAGTTGTTTCTAGTGCATCTCTCCAAAAAGAAGTTGGAAGATCAGCATGACTTATCATTGACTGAACCATGTCTAACAATGTTCGATTTCTCCTTTCAAAGACTCTATTGTGTTGTGGAGTACCTAGAGGTGTAATTTGTGAGACAATCTCACATCTTTTAAGGAGTTCATCAAACTCTAGGCTTAAGTATTCTTCTCCTCGATCTGATCGAAGAGCTTTGATACTCTTTCCTAACTGGTTTTGTACTTCATTTATAAATTCCTTGAACTTTTCAAGGGCTTTAGATTTATGATGCATTAGGTAAACATACCCATATCTACTGAAGTCGTCAGCGAAAGTAATGAAGTATTGAAAACCTCCTCTAGCTTGTGTATTCATCGGCTCACATACATCACTATGTATTAGACCTAATAAATCAATTGCTCGCTCATTTTTACCGTTAAATGGTGATTTGGTCATTTTTCCCATTAAGCAAGGTTCACATATATCTAATTGTTCGAAAACAAAAGAATCCAAAAATCCATCTCAATGAAGTTTTGATATGCGTTTCTTACTTATATGACCCAAGCGACAATGTCAGAGATAAGTTTGATTAGAGTCATTTGTTTTTGATTTTTTTCATATTTATATTATATATGGAGTTGCCTTGATCTAAGATATAGAGGCCATTGATTAATTGAGCCGTACCATAAAAAATATTATCGAGGGAAAAAGAGCAACTATTATTCGTAATGATAATTTCAAAACCAATCTTGTCCAAACAAGAAATTGAAATAATGTTTTTAGTCAAACTAGGTACGAAATAACAATCCTCTTATCTAAAACAAGTCCACTAGGTAATGACAAAGTATATGTTCCTATAGCTAATGCATCAACTCTTGCTCCATTTCCCACTCGTAGGTCCACATCTCCTTTTGCCAATTTTCTACTCCTTTTTAGTCATTGTACAGAAGTAACAATGTGTGAATCACAACCGATATTTAATAACCAAGAACTATATGTTGATATATTAATATCAATAACATAAATACCTGATCCGGACTATCCATTTTCTCTTCCCTTCTTGATGTCCTCAAGATAGACATGACATTTTCTCTTCCAATGTCCATCATTGTTGCAATAGAAACAATTTACTTCTTTTGCAACTCCTCCTTTGGGTTTCAATGCAGCTTTTCCTTTGTTTGGCTTTGGCTTTGCCTTGGTGTTGGGCTTTCCTTTTCTGTTATCCTTTCGGATCATCAGAATAGGTTTGCAACCAACCTTTTTCATGTTGTTTTCTGTTGTTCTTAACAGACCAAGCAACTGGGGCAACGATTTGTTAATTTCATTCATATTGAAATTAAGAACAAACTGATTAAAACTATCCGACATAGATTGCATGATAACATCAATAGCCAATTCAACACTTAGAGGGAAGCCCAATTTTTCAAGGGTCTGAATATACCCTATCATTTTGAGAACATGAGTTCCCACTGGAGTTCCATCCAACATTTTGCATCGAAGCAAAGCCTTAGAGGTCTCATACCTCTCTTGACGAGCTTGCCCCTTATATAATTCTTTGAGATTTTTGACCATCTCATAGAGAACCATGTCCTCATGTTGATTCTGAAGCTCAAGGGTCATGGTCGCAAGCATCAAGCATCCAACATCTACCATGTCATTTGAGTATTTCTCAAAGGCTTCATTTTCATCTTTGGAGGCATCATCCGCTGGCTTTTTAGGGACAGGTTCATCGATGATTTTCAGTTTTCGTTCTTGCTTTAGGATAATCTTTAAGTTACAAAACCAATCAAGGAAATTCAAGCCATTCAATTTTTCCTTCTCAATGATGTATTGCAATGATAATGTGTTTGAGTTTGCCAACAAATCTACAATGATAAAATATGATTTATAAGTACCTTTTATCATGTTTATAAAGAAATTACATTCCTACTATTAAAAACCCTCAAAATTGAAAAGCTTACTAAAAGTATTTCTAGTGGGTAAGGATCCGTATTTCATTTTATTCCAAGTCAGCTTTGGCTTTACTCTTAGAATCCAATAATTTAGGTAAGCAACACTTGCTAATTACGTCTCATGTAATTCCTATATTTGATGAACAACTATTTGTCCAAAACAAAAGTTCATATAGTCTAATAGAAAACACAATAATGAACAATGCACCAGGTAGGTAACTTATGAGAAGAGAGGTGGTGTACTGGTCACGCTTAAAACCCAAGTCTTTCAAAGAACCAATCCTAGACATGCACTTTTCGTATTGTATTTCAATTACCAAATTCCTTGAACAATCATTAGTCTTTAGGTTACTAATCTTATTAGAACAACCTAGTTTAACCAATATTACTACCATTGAATATCACTTGCTTATTCTTCGCGTTTAACCAAGATAGATCTAAGTATTTTGCTTTGGAAAAACCTACATAGTACCGATCGAGGTTTTAACGAGGGTTAATATTGGATGATAATTTTATTAAATATGGAGGGTTTTTGTTATATTAATCTCACCATTCTATTATGGTTTAAGGAGTTACCATCATGCTAAAAAATACATTGTATCACATACATGTAAATCAGTAAATATAAATACAATGGTTATAGCCCTTAAAGCTAAGGTGGCCCATCCCAAACCAATGGGAGAACCAAAATTACTAAAGATAGAACTTTCTTCTCAAGCACCTTGTAACCCCCTCGACCCGGCCTAGCCACTAGACCGAACCGAACGGGTTACATGGGGAAAGCTGAAGTGAAACCCGTTAAGGCCTCACTCCAATTAGCAACCTTATTTTTTCCCTTTAAATTAATCTTTTTCTAGAAGCCATATTTAAAACATGCGTGAAGAGACAACAACGGAGAAGCTAACACAACCATGATCCAAGCAAAACAGACATTAAAGGATAACTTCTAGCCATTTTACTTCAGGCCGTATCGATACGCCAACGGTCAAATGCCCTCAAAGGGCAAGCTCCCCAAAGTCAACATCAGGACCGTATCGATACGTCTAAGGCCAGTACCGATACCCCAATTTCTTGTCAAAATCTCAGATTTCCAGTGATCTGAAACGATATCGGTACGCCCCCACGTATCAATACGATATGCTCAAAACAAGTGACGATATCGATATTGCCCTTGAGCGTATGATACCCCCTGCACAGAAAGATAGAATTCTACAGTGTTAAGCACAAGAGGACTAACACAAACACGCTAAGCAAGCATTTAAACAACTTATAGAAACATACATGACTTAAGGCAACCATGAGCATTCGTTTTAAACAAGGTAAACAACCAACGAGACAAGATTCAACATTACATGATTTATTAAAGGAAAACATTCATGCTTAGCATTCATAAAAGGGGTCAAAAGACAAACCATGGCATATTTCAACATTTAAAACATGTTAGCAACAAAAGCAACCACATGAGAGTTTAGACACCAACTACCCAACACAAAAGTCTAGCATTCCCACTGCCTAAGTATTATTACATCCAAAAAACCATACTTGATCTAGCAAGCGAACTCTAGGATTCTTCCTTTGCCCCACTTGCCTCCCGAAGCCACTAACGATCTGCATTGTTGGAAAAGAGAGCGTAAGCTTGAGAGCTTAGTGAGCGGAGCTCAAAATCACAACAACAACAACAACAATGCAGTTTCAAAACATATATATATTTTAAAGACAAAACCATAAGGAGTGGAAAATACTAAACCGAAAACATAAGACGAGTTCATGGTGTGCACATGCAAAACCATTCTCGGTGGGACTACACATCACCGTTCACAAACAACTAGCATATTTCTGGTGGGACTACACATCACCGTGTTCGACAACACACTCCCATTAACCATCACATGAGGCTTTGACAACAACAACATAATAACATTCAAAAGGATGCAAAAGCAAAGAGTATTTCACCCAACAACACATACAATCACATTCATCAACACTTAACAAGATAAGGCGATATTAGTTAAACTTACACTTGGGTTTAGGTTGCCCCCCAAGCTCAACCCAAACCCCAAGAAAACCTCTTTGAAACATTGCAAAGCTTTAAACATTACCACTCACCAGCACAATTCTAAAACTAGCTAACGGCCCACCTTCAAGCTTCTTCAACTCACAATGTAGCGTCCGAAAAACCCAAATCTTTACGAGTCTTCAAAAATGGTATAGGTTTGATGGATGGGAGAAAATTGACGTGAATGGTTTTGGAGAAGAAGAAGAGGTGGGTAGTTGTAGAAATCATGTTTTGATATAATAATTGAAAAATGTTTTGGACTAATTTGAAAAGAATTTAAAACTTGTCTTTAAGTCCAAACAACTTGATTTTATATTTGAGGGATCTTAAAAGGTTTTTGGAAAAGTTTTTCATGCTTTAAAATAGCCAAACTTGAATTTTCAGGTTGTCCATACCGATACGGTGTAACCCGTATCGATACCTTTTTGCCCAGGTTTGGTTGATGCCAAAACCAGTATCGAAACAGGCTTTTCCGTTTCGATACGGAGATGGATCGTTTCGATACATCTGGTAAACGTACCGATCCCCATTTTAACAACTCCAACAGCTAGTTTCCCAACGGCCTTTTAAATGTCATATTGTACTGATACGCTTAGGCTGGCAAGAGCCCAACAACTAGTTTCTGATGAAGGTCGTACCGTTACGGGTCCACGCGTATCAATACGAAAGGCTGCATAACCGCATTAAAGATGGGAAATAAAGTCTTCGATGACTCCAATTCATCCCCAACAGCCAGTAACGACTACAAACTCAAAGAGGAGTATAAAAGAGACCTCCAAGCATCCAGTAATGGTTAATGCTTCAATTTTCAACAACACTATGATCAAGAATTTGTATTAGAGTCTAATTGTCAAATTATTGTATAGACAAACACTAGTGAGCCAAAATTGTTATATTTGCTGAAGTGTTTTAGGATTGGGTGAGAGCTTAATTGTGCAAACAAATACCTATTAGAGGGATTTGAGTTTATGTATTCTTATCTCTTGTAAAGAGGGTTTGATCAAGGCTTTGGGTAGAAAGCTTGATCGGTTTGTAAGGGTTTCCTCCTAAGCCTAGAAAAGGGAACGAATCAATAGTGGATTGATTGGAAATCCTTAGTGGGAAGCTAAAGTAGTGGATTTATACCTTAATTAGAAGGTAGAACCACTATAAATCATCTTGTCTTTATCAATTTTAGCTTCCACACCTCTTACACCCAAAATTCCACTTCTCCACCACTTGGCAAGCAAGAACGGTTGAAGAAATCGAGCACCATATAACCCAACAATTGGTATCAGAGCTTGGCTCAATTGAAGAGGATTAACATCCTATTGAGAAGATTCGGCAAGCTCGATTAACATTTCATACAACCGGCTCAATGGCGCAATCCATCGACAAACCGTCCTTCTTCGACGGAACTCACTATGCTCATTGAAAGACAATGATGAAATTCTTCATAAAGCCAAGGGACTACAAGCTTTGGGACATAGTAGAAGATGGTTCGTTCGTGCCTTAACAAAGCAAGGCGGATTGGAGTGCCGAAGATCGCAAGAAGATGGAGCTTAATTGCAAAGCCTTGCCCATCTTATTTTGTGCATTTGGCCCAAACATCTATGAGACGATGTCTTCTTGTGAGAGTGCCAAGGAGGTATGGGACAAGCTTGAAGTCACATACGAAGGAACCGACGAAGTAAAGGAGACCAAGATCGGGCTCCTCAACCTAGCGTATGAAAACTTCAAGATGGATCTGGAAGTGAACATCAAGAAGATGTTTGATAGATTCTCCACTATCACCAATGGTCTCAAAGGCTATGGAGAAGCCATCCCGGAAGAGAAGCTTGTCCGAAAACTCATCTACTCCCTTCCCGAGTCCTGAGACTCAAAGAGGACCGCCATCATCGAAGCTAAGAATTTGAAGACCTTGAAGCTTGATGAACTCATGGGGTCACTTCTCAATCACCAAATTATGAAGAAGAACAAAAAAGAGGAGAAGGAGAGGGAAGATATTAGAGCTATTGGGGAGAAGAAGCTCAAAGGGCTTGGCATCAACACAAATGTCATTTCTCTCAAATCCTCCACACGCCATCATGTTGATTCAAGTGAAGAGAAGGATGAAGAAAAAGAGATAGTTCATCTCTTCAAGAAGTGTGCCCCTTACACGAAGAAAGCCTTGAAAGAGCTTGAACAAGAATCCATGAAAAAGAAGAGGGCAAGCACTTCAAGCCATAAGAAGAATGCATATGTGGCTACTTGGGGTTGTTAAAATGGGGATTGGTACGCGTGTACCCGTATCGATAAGAAGAGGGCAAGCATTTTATTTCCCATCTTTAATGTTGTTCTGCAGCCTTCCGTATCGATACACGTGAACCCGTATCGATACGACCTTCATTAAAAACTAGATGTTGGGCTCTTGCCAGCCTAAGCGTATCGATATGCTTGAGGGTGTATCGGTACGGTATGGCATTTAAAAGGCTGTTGGGAAATTAGTCGTTGGGGTTGTTAAAATGGGGATTGGTACGCTTACCAGGCATATCGAAACGATCCCTCTCCGTATCGAAATGGAAAAGCCTGTTTTGATATAGGTTTTGGCAGTAACCAAACCTGGGCAAAAAGGTATCGATACGGGTTACACCGTATCGGTACGGGCAACCTGAAAATTCAAGTTTGGCTATTTTAAAGCATGAAAAACTTTTTCAAAAACCTTTTAAGATCCCTCAAACATAAAATCAAGTTGTTTGGACTTAAAGACAAATTTTAAATTCTCTTCAAATTAGTCCAAAACATTTTTCAATCATTATATCAAAACATTATTTCTACAATCTCCCCATTTTTAATATAATAAAACCTACTTAAAAAATTGTTTGGGATTTCTCCCCCTTTGTTAAATAAAATTTGAATAAGAGAATTTAAATTCAAAATCAATTAAAGCTCCCCCTTATTCAATTGAAAATTCAATTTTTTCAAACCATTTCTCCCTTTTTTTTGTTATATCCAAAAGAATTTAAAATACTTTTAAGCTCAAAATAACAATAGAAGAAAAAATTTGATAAATTTAAGAATTTTGGTTTTAAAATGCCCCCTTACTCAAAGCATCATCAAGAATGTTAGTCCAATATATATGATCATCTAGTTAAAATAAATAGAAATTAAATCAAATAAAAGCAAAAACAATTAGATTTTACCACACTTGAACCCAATGGAGGATGTGAAGCCTTCCTTCTTCAAGTGTTCTTCCTTTGTGTGTATGGAGTTTCCCCTCAATTTTGACTTGTTGATCACTCTTCATCACACGTAGCAAAAGACAATCAAGTAATTTTTGGTATCCAAATTGCTTTGGATCCATAGACGTTAGTAGCAAAAAATTTAGTCCCCTTAGGAATCCATTTTTCAATTTCATCCTTTTTAGTTGAAGTGGTTAGTCCTTTTGAGACCCAAACACTTCTAAAACATTTTCCATTTATAAATCTAGAGGCACTCGATTGTCTTACATAAAAGTTTGATTTTCCAAAATTATTTTTTATTTTCAAGCTCTTTGGAAATCAAATCTTTTTTTTCTTGAACTTTATGAAGCAAATTTGGTAAATCAAAACATTTTTGTTCGAAATCTTCGAACAACAACAACATTAAAGATGGGAAATAAAGTCTTCAACGGCTCCAATTCATCCCTAACAGCTAGTAACAGCTACAAACTCAAAGAGAAGTATAAAAGGGACCTCGAAGCATCTAGTAATGGTTAATGCTTCAATTGTCAACAACACTATGATCAAGATTTTGTCTTAGAGTCTAATTGTCAAATTATTATATCGAAAAACACTACTGAGCCAAAATTGTTATATTTGCTGAAGTGTTTTAGAATTGGGTGAGAGCTTAATTGTGAAAACAAATACCTATTAGAGGAATTTGAGTTTGTGTATTCTTATCTATTGTAAAGAGGGTTTGATCAAGGCTTTGGGTAGAAAGCTTGATCGATTTTTAAGGGTTTCCCCCTAAGCCTTAAAAAGGGGATAATCAATAGTGGATTGATTGGAAATCCTTAGTGGGAAGCTAAGGTAGTGGATGTAGACATTGGTTAGAAGGTTGAACCACTATAAATTATCTTGTCTTTATCAATTTTAGCTTCCACACCGATTACACCCAAAATTCCACTTCTCCACCACTTGGAAAGTAAGAACGGTTAAAGGAATCGAGCACCGAATAACCCAACAATAGTTTTGAAATATAATATTTTATTTTAATTTAAAATCCATTTCCAAAAACCTATTTGTTACCCATTTTACCAAAAACCCCTTTTTGTCCAAATCGGACCCGAATGACCCAAATTGCGTTTATTAACCCACTCCGGACCTGACAACTATCCGGACCCTAGTCTTGGGGCGTTACATTTCTTCCCCACTTAAGGAATTTCGTGCCTAAAATTTACTTGATGGGAAGAGATGCGGAAACTGTTCCTCCATGTCAGCCTTTCTCTCCCAAGTGGCCTCTCCCACACCTCGGTATCTCCAAAAAATCTTGACTTACTCAATGGTCCTCCCACGCAAAACTTTACTATCCGTAGCAAGAATCTCAATTGGTTCTTCATCATACGACAAGTCCAGATTTAACTCGATCTCTTCCACTTGCATTACATGAGATGGATCTGATCTATACTTTCGAAGCATCGAAACATGGAACACATCATGAATCTTCTCAAGTTCAGATGGCAATCTCAACCTATATGCAACAGGTCCAATCCTATCAACTACCTCGTAAGGGCCAATGAATCTCAGACTTAACTTCCCCTTTTACCAAACCTCATTACCTTATTCCACGGGGAAACCTTCAAGAACACTTTATCGACAATAACATACTCAATCTCTCTTCCCTTCAAATCTGTGTACGATTTCTGTTTGTCTGAAGTTGCGTTCAAGCGATCACAAATCAGTTTTACCTTCTTGGTGGTGCCTTTGAGCAAATCTGGCATAGGTACAAGCTTATGTCCGACTTTGACCCAACAAATAGGTGTTCTACATATCCTACCATATAGAGCTTCATACCGTACCATCTGAATACTAGCCTGATAATTATTATTGTACGCAAACTCTACTAGCGGTAGATGTTTTTCCCACGAGCCCTGAAAGTCGATCATGCAACACCTCAATATGTCCTCTAACACTTGAATAACTCTCTCTGACTGACCATCTAACTATGGGTGATACGAAGTACTGAAGTTCAACCAAGTTCCCAAGGTACGATGCAAAAACTCCCAAAATCTAGCTGTAAATCTCGAATCTCTATCTGACACAATCGATTTCGGCACACCATGCAATCTTACTATCTCAATGATGTACAAATCGGCTAACTTGTCTAAGTTGTAAGTAGTATGAACAAGTATGAAATGGGCAACACTTAGTGAATATGTCGACTATTACCCATATTGAATTCTTTTTTGAAGGAGTCAACGGTAAACCTAACACAAAATTCATAATAATTCGTTCCCACTTCCATTCCGGAATCTTCAATAGCTGTAACAAACCTGAAGGAAATTGATGCTCGGCCTTAACACGCTGGAAAACCATACATCTACTCACATACTCTGTCATATCTTTCTTTAACCCAACCCAGAAGTACTCATCATTCAACCCACGTTACATCTTCGTACTACCCGGATGCATAGCAAAAGGTCTGTTATGAGCTTCATTCAAGATAGTACTCCTCAACTCGGAATCTTCTGGAACAACGCCTCTATCCTTGAAACATATGATCCCATTCTCACCAAAGTAGAAATCGGTGGGTTTACCCTCGACTATATCTTGTACGTGAGGTGCCAAAGATCTTTCTTGCAACTATTTCTCTCGAATCAATTGAACTAACGAAGGTATAACCTGTAGCTCAGCTATCAAACCACCATCTTGAGACACACTCAATCTAGCAAACATAGCTCGCAACTCAACTGCCACTTTTCAACTCAAAGCATCAGCCACTACGTTTGCCTTACCCGGATGGTACTCTATTGTGAGGTCATGGTCTTTAAGGAGCTCTAACAACCTACGTTGTCTAAGATTCAACTCTCTTTGCGTCATAAGGTACTTCAAACTCTTATGATAGGTGTACTGTTGAGTGTGTAAAAGTTCTATTATTTACACCCTTTTTAACCCATATTTATGCTGCATTCAAGCATTATTCATTGCATTTAGGTTAGTTTACAGAAAAACATCACAAATATATTAAAAGGCACAGATTCTACTAAGAATGGCTATTTTTGCAGGTTGCCGCCGTAGCAGATGGTGAGGGCAGGTGCTGGGCAGAGAAGCAGAAGAGCTGAACTGGACAAGCAGACAAAGAGGACGATGCTGCCATGGTGATGCCGTGACAGCAGAGGACGACAACAATTTTGAGGAGAAGAAGCAAAGTGAACCTCGACAGATAGAGAAAATTCAGCCCGTCTGTCGTGTGAAAACCTTATATTTTTCCAAGCCCCGGATCAAAAGATATGTCAAGCCCAAAGTTCAAGGCGGGAAAATCCCAAGCAAGAAGATGACGGCTGGAAAGTAGATTCCTTGAAGATTAAGTCTTTATTAGAATCATACTTTTATTTAAAGTTGTATTCTTGCTAATTTAGATAACTTGAGCCTAAAGCTTATATAAGGGCATGTATTTTAACCTAGGGGACATATTCCATATCCCATATCCCATAACCGATTACCCTAGCCTCCTTCCCAAATTCTAGTCGTTTTCCTACCATCGACATGTTCTAAATCCTTCCTAGGGCCACGGGTTGATTTGTAAAGTAGTTGCAAGGGTTGTTTTGTTTTAGGAATTTTCAGTTCAATAAAATAAACTTCAAGTTCTCTTATTTTGGTTATTAATATCTTGCAAGAGCATCGAGAGAGCATTGTGAGGTTATCTATTTACTTAGTATCGAGAGAGTTAAGTATACGAAAGGAATAAGAGCAAGTTCTCTAGTTTATAGTTGAACTATCCCGGGCCTAGGGATAGGACGAGGTTAAGTGGCTAAAGAAGAATTCATACACATCGGTGTTCATCCTTCGATTCACGCCGGGAGGTATCATCAAAGACGTGATCATCGACAGACTTGGACCTAGGGATAGGCCAAGGCACATCTGGGATTCTTGCCAAACTTGAAATACTGAGTTGAGTGTTTGCTTCCGCGACAATCAACGGAATACTGCCGCGACAGGTGCTGCCGCGACGGGCGCGACGACAAAACTGAATTTCCTAAACTCTGCAATACCTGCACTACTGAGCAATTCAATACTAGCCCATTCTCTCTATCTTGATATCTCTACTCTTTTATTTACATTATTTTATTATTCTCGTGACAACTTTCTCAAATATTTTCTTTACTTTCGTGCAGTGAATTAAGGTGAAGCTATTAGCCCAATCCATGTGGAGACGATATCTGATACTTCGTATCACTTTACTACTTGCGTCGTGTACACTTGCACTACAATTGCGATAGACTCTTTTACACGCAACAAGTTTTTGGCACCGTTGTCGGGGATTGGCAACATAACTCTACCTTTTTTTTACTGCACTTTTCGTTTTTGTTTTTATTTTGTTTTTATTTTTTTTTCTGTTTTTCTTTGGTGCATTCAACTCTTGCTTTTCACAAGGTGTCTTGTTTATGCGCAGATCGAATCGAGGTAAAGATCCTAAGTATCAATTAGATCCGGAAATTGAACGTTCATTCAATCTCAAGAAACAACTTTGTCACATACTAGCCAGGAACGAGTACCTTGAGGAACAGCTAGAGAAGATGGCCCACAATGGTAACGACCCACCTGTCGGCGATATTATACCGCCTACCGGCAACCCTGCTGCCGCTTCCGGACGACGGTCCTATCGTGACTACATGTTGAACGATCATGTAGAACTGGAAACCATGCTACCGGACATAGATGTTGACAACTTCGAGCTGAAACCCGTCATGTTTAGCATGATCAACAATGTCGGTCAATTCAGTGCTGTTGTTACCGAGGATGCTAGGGAGCATCTAAAAACGTTCCAGGAGATCTGTGGTTCGTTTAGACTGCCAGGAGTTAATCCGGAGATACTGAGGCTTCGATTATTTCCCCATTCATTTAGGGACAGAGCAAAGACTTGGTGGAATAAACTTACGCCGGGTTCAATTAGAACTTGGGCAGATTTATCTCGTGAATTTTTATCTCGTTTTAATCCTTCGCAATTATCTGAGCGATTACGTAATGAAATTGCTACTTTTCAACAGGAAGATGACGAGCCGATGCACGAGGCCTGGGACAGATTTACTATTATTCTACGGAACTGCCCAATGCATAGATTCCCCGTATGGAATCAGGTAACTAAGTTTTATAATGCTGCCAACTTACAAACTCGTATTCGAATTGATTCAGCAGCAAATGGACTATTATTGGATAAAGATCCGGATGAGGCAATGCAAGTATTGAAAAATCTGGCTAAGAATGAGGAGCAGTTTCCGACAGCAAAAAAAGGGGGTAAACGGGTATTAGCTGTCAAGGATTATGAGGCCGACAGCACGATGAAGTCACAGGTAGCATTCCTTACTAAAGCAATGAAAAGGTTATTGAATGATGATGCACAACATGGATTTGTTGTTAAGGAGGTATGTGAAATCTGTGAGGGAAATCATAGTTCGGATGAGTGTCCTATACAGTTAGAAGAGGGAAAATATGTTGGAAACTAAAAGCCGAATTACAATCCCAACAACTATAATCCCAATTGGAGGAAGAATCCCAAGTTTTCTTGGAGTAATCCTAATAATGCCCTGAATCCTTAAGCACACAATCAGAATCAGGGAGGACCTAGATTGCTGACGCGACACCAACTGCCATCGCAACTGCCGCCGCAGCAGCAACTGCAGCCACCAGCTGCCACAAACAGTATACTGGAACAAACTTTGGCCACCTTTATGTCTCAGACAGGTACTTATATTGAGAATATGAATAATTTTGTCAAGAAAACAGAGACATTCATGGATAAAACAGAGATGCGGATGACGAATCATGAAGCTACTCTGAAATCTTTAGAGACACAAATGGGTCAGGTTTCCCAACATATTAAGCCGAGGCAGACTGGAGGATTCCCTAGCAATACTGAAAATGCTAGGCAACCCACACATGAGCAATGTAAGGCCATTACTGCTAGGAGTGGGAAGAAATTATCAGGGCCGGAAAAGGAAGCTAAAACAGTAAGAAAACCAGCCTTGGACAAACCTGCCGAGGAAGCTACCCCGACAGGTAACAAACAGACTGCTGCTGATGAGCCTATCACGAAAGTAGAAGTGAAAACGGAGAAAAATGATGAACCCAAACCTCCTCAGATTCGTATGTAGTGGGAAGGACGTATTGCTGATTATCGTCCCCCGCCACCTTTTCCTCAACGGATACAGCAAGCTAAGCAAGAAGTTCAGCTTAAAAAGATTTATGATATTTTTAAGCAGGTTCATATTAATATTTCGTTGTTGGATGTCGTTAGGAAGATGCCCGGTTATGCCAAATTTCTCAAGGATGTCATGTCGAAGAAATCTAAACTTGGGGAATTTGAAACGGTAAAGATGACAGAAGGTTGCATGAGTATTCTTCATCGGCAGCCACCCCAGAAAAAGAAGGATCCGGGGAGCTTCATCATACCTTGTGTAATCGGAGATAAATATGTGGGCAAGGCACTTTGTGATCTTGGTGCTAGTGTTAATTTAATGCCAAAATCTGTTTTTCAGAAATTAGGAATTGGAAAGGCGCGGCCCACGATAGTAACTCTGCAGCTGGCAGACCGCTCTTATGTTCATCTAGAAGGAAAAATCGAAGATATTCTGGTAAGAGTGCATAAATTTATATTTCCTGCTGACTTTCTTGTTTTAGATTGTGAGGCAGACGAAAACGCACCAATCATCCTTGGGCTACCCTTCTTAGCCACGGGAAGATCACTAATTGATGTGGAGAAAGAAGAACTCACCATGCGAGTGAACGATCAAGAGATTAAGTTGAATGTTCTCCAAGCTATGAAGCATGCTGATGCAGACGAGGAATGCAAGGCTATCACTGAAGTTACCCTTGATCAACCCTACATCAGGTCGGGCTGTCACGACATAAAAATTGGTCACTGCCACGACAACCACTTACAGGCCTGTCACGACAGCACCGACGATAGCAACTCCTCTGAATCTGATACATCTGATACTGAAGATCAGGAGGAGGTAAATTGGATAGACGATCGTCCAGGTAAGTTATTCGAACCTTTAAATTATACTTCGGATAACCATGCAACCCAAAATCCATCTACTATTGAGCCACCTGTCTTATAACTAAAGCCCCTGTCAGGGCAGCTAAAATATGTTTTTCTTAGTTCAAATGATACGTTGCCCGTAATCATCTCTTCTAAGCTGCCACAGGAACGACAACTAATAAGGATGTTGCGGCAGCACAAAAAGACAATTGGATGGACGATAGCTGATATTCAAGGCATTAGTCCGGCGTTATGCATGCACAAAATCCTTTTAGAGGAAGATCGTAAGCCGACTATAGATGCTCAAAGGTGGCTAAACCATACAATGAAAGAGGTGGTGCGTAAAGAGATAATCAAATGGTTAGATGCTGGTATTATTTACACCATCTCCGACAGCAAATGGGTGAGCCCGGTGCAATGCGTTCCAAAGAAAGGAGGAATGACCGTGGTGACCAATGAAAACAATGAGTTAATCCCAACCAGGACTGTGACCGGTTGGAGGGTTTGTATGGACTATCGGAAGCTTAACAAAGCTACTCGAAAGGACCATTTTCCTTTACCCTTTATTGATCAAATGCTTGATAGATTAGCGGGTAAACCTTACTATTGTTTTCTTTATGGTTATTCAGGTTATAATCAAATAGCTATCGCACCGGAAGATCAAGAAAAGACGACTTTCACATGCCCCTACGGAACGTATGCTTTTAGGACAATGCCGTTCGGATTATGCAATGCACCCGCCACCTTCCAAAGGTGCATGATGGCCATATTCTCCGATATGGTAGAGGAATTCCTTGAAATATTTATGGATGATTTTTCAGTCTTTGGGACGATTTTGAGAGCTGCCTAGGCAATCTAAAAAAGGTACTTGAAAGATGTGAAAAAGCAAACCTAGTCTTAAATTGGGAAAAATGCCACTTTATGGTGGATGAAGGGATAGTCCTTGGTCATAAGATTAGCTGTCGTGGCATAGAAGTCGACAGGGTCAAAATAGAAGTAATCGAGAAGCTGTCGTCGCCGACCACAGTCAAGGGTATTAGAAGTTTCTTGGGACATGCTGGTTTTTATTGGAGATTCATTGCAAATTTCTCAAAAATCACCAAGCCCCTATGCCATCTTTTGGAGCAAAACCGACCCTTTGACTTTAATGATGAATGTACTGAAGCATTCAAGGTTCTGAAGGAAAAACTGGTAACATCCCCAATAGTACAGCCACCAGACTGGACACAGCCATTTGAGATTATGTGCGATGCTAGTGACTATGCTGTCGGGGCAGCACTTGGGCAGCGGAGAGATAAGTTATTTCATGTCATATATTATGCCAGCAAGACACTGAATGACGCCCAAGTGAACTACACCACCACAGAAAAGGAGTTATTAGCTGTGGTATTCTCCATTGACAAGTTTCGTTCTTACATACTTGGAACGAAGGTAATAGTGCACACAGACCATTCTGCCCTGAAATATTTGTTCGCGAAAAAGGATGCAAAGCCTAGATTGATACGGTGGATCCTGCTATTGCAAGAATTCGACCTTGAAATCAAGGACAAAAAAGGGACAGAAAATCAGGTGGCAGATCACTTGTCAAGGTTGGAGAAGGGACAGAGTCTACCAACAGATGAGACAAACATACTGGAGACCTTCCCAGATGAGAAGCTCTTTGCTGCCGCAATCACTGCCGCGACAACCATGGTGGCAAGTAAGTCTTCTGAACTCCCCTGGTATGCTGATTTCGTTAATTTTATAGGTAGCGGAATAATTCCTTCTGATCTTATTTATCAAGCCAGGAAGAGGTTCCAAAATGATGTTAAGCATTATTATTGGGACGAACCTCTTCTTTTCAAAATATGTGCAGATCAGGTTATAAGAAGGTGTGTACCACAAGAAGAGCAAGAAGACATACTTCATCACTGCCATGCTTCACAGTATAGAGGTCACTTAGGAGGCAACAAAACTGCTTCCAAGGTGCTGCAGTCAGGGTTTTATTGGCCGTCACTGTATAAAGATGCTCAAATCTTCTACAAGAACTGTGACAGGTGCCAAAGGACAATAAACATCTCAAGGAGAAACGAGATGCCGCTGCAGAACATTTTAGAAGTCGAAATCTTCGACGTTTGGGGGATTGATTTTATGGGACCTTTTCCATCTTCATGTGGAAATCTATACATCCTCCTAGCAGTAGATTATGTCTCTAAGTGGGTTGAAGCTATCGCCACTCAAAAGAATGATGCCAAGACAGTCCAAAGGGTTTTACACAAAAACATTTTTTCTAGGTTCGACATCCCTAAGGCGATTATCAGTGATGAAGGGAGACATTTCGACAATAGGGTTATTACTGCCGCCTTGAAGAAATATGGTGTCAAACATTGGATCGCGACAACATATCACCCACAGACCAATGGACAAGCTGAAATATCTAATAGGGAAGTTAAGAACATTCTTGAGAAGATGGTTAAGCCAACTAGGAAAGATTGGTCTTTACTCCTCAACGATGCATTATGGGCATATAGGACAGCTTTTACGACTCCATTGGGCATGTCTCCATACCGATTGATTTATGGGAAAATATGTCATCTAACTGTCGAGATAGAGCACAGAGCATACCGGGCAATCAAGGCAGTAAATATGGACTTAGACAGGGCAGGACAGAAAAGGCTGCTAGATTTGAACGAAATTGAAGAAATCCGGACAATGGCCTACGACAATGCAAGAATATACAAGGAGAAAACTAAGAAGTGGCATGACAGGAAGTTGCTGCCACGACAGTTCTGCCCAGGGCAGCTTGTATTGTTATTCAATTCTAGACTGAAACTTTTCCCAGAGAAACTGAAATCTAGATGGTCTGGCCCATTCTAAGTCGTACAAGTTTTTCCTCATGGTGCCATCACAATTCGATCATTAAAAGACGAGCACCAATTCAAAGTCAACGGACAGCGCCTCAAGCATTATCAAGGGACTGAAGCCCAGGAATGCAGGAAGTGGTTACCTTAGGAGATGCCCCACGTGGCAGCCCTAATTTAACCTAAATTTTATTTTTATTTATTTTTATTATTTATTAATTATTAGGAAATAAGGTTTATTTTATTCGAATAATATTTTTATGTTTATTGTTTTTAGGAAATAAAGGAGTCAAGAAGAACGGGAGAAGTGAACTCAGCCCACCATCCATCCATCAGCTCAACAAAGCCCAAATATTGAAGCCTGTCGTTACAGCTGCCGCGACAGACGCGGAAAATACAGGTTGTCATCACGCTGTCACGACAGACGCACAGACGCGTAACAGACGCAGAAACGTGTGTCAGACGCGTCAGACACGCTAAAGCTCAACAGCCAGCCCCGTTATTCGCGCATGCCGTTATAGCTTCAACGGGCAGCAAATCCTTTTCCATATAACCCCGTTTCATTTTCACTCACTCCTGCCTTTCTTACTTGTTCTCCCTTTTTAGTTTTCATTTGCTTTCATTTACTTTTCACAACCCTTGCACTAATATGTCTTATAGGAAAACCCGACGCAATGCTGCCTCTACTTCCTCAGCAGCAACAGCTCTGATGTTCAGGTTATGGAGCCACCACCTCACATCTCTCCAACCAGATCCCAGCCCGCCCCGAAAGACAGAATCCGCCGCCAGATCCGCCTCAGCAGCAGCAACGAAGACAACGCCTAAATTTAAGTTTCTTATCTTCTTATTGCTGCCTGCTATATCTATATTTTGTGATGAGTAGCCTTCATATTTTTCATTTTTATTTTGTCATTTGCATTGAGGGCAATGCAACCCTCGAGTTTGGGGGTGGCAACCCTCCATATTAATGGAGTACATCTTAGTTAAATTTTGTGTCTTTTACTTAGTTATTTTTCAAAAAAAATGAAAAATTTTGGCTTAAAACTATGAACTGAACTTGCCTGTCGTGGCAGAAACTTTAGGATAGTTTAAGGAGAAGTTTAGAGCCTTTCTATAGTTCTGAAAACTTAAACACCATTGTGACTGTTATACTGCTTAGACTTCTTTTAGCCAAACTAGAATAGGAAGCTTAGCACTTGAATAGCCCCTAGAGGTGCCTAACACTGGCTCTAGGAAAGAAGTTAGCAAAAGAGACTCAACAGCCCTAAAGGTGCCCGAAACTGGCTCTAAGAAGTTAACTAGAGGTGCCCGAAACTGGCTATAGGAAGTTAACTAGAGGTGCCTAAAACTGGCTCTAGTAAAACTTTAGCTTGAAAAATAGAGAAATCGAGTCAAAACAAAAAAATCAAAGGAGCATGAAAAAGTTCTTTCAAAAGATAAGCTTTGGCATAAAAATTCGAGTTAAGAGATGAATATTCTAGTGAAACTAAGAGAGTCTTGGGATATAACTGTTCACAAGCATGGACACACTACACGAGGACTATAGTGAGATTTCGGACATATCCTAAATTATCCGACAGGTTGCTGCCGTCACAGGGAACGAACGACGGGTAAGGGAAAGTTCGCTGTTTGGAAGCCAAAACAAAAATATTTCATTTTTCTTTTAGGTCTTAGTTGCTTGAGGGCAAGCAAAAACTTGAGTTTGGGGTGTGTTGAGTGTGTAAAAGTTCTATTATTTACACCCTTTTTAACCCATATTTATGCTGCATTCAAGCATTATTCATTGCAATTAGGTTAGTTTACAGCAAAACATCACAAATATATTAAAAGGCACAAATTCTACTAAGAATGGCTATTTTTGCAGGTTGCCGCCGTAGCAGACGGTGAGAGCAGGTGCTGGGCAGAGAAGCAGAAGAGCTGAACTGGACAAGCAGACAAAGAGGACGATGCTGCCATGGTGTTGCCGTGACAGCAGAGGATGACAGCAATTTTGAGGAGAAGAAGCAAAGTGGACCTCGATAGATAGAGAAAATTCATCCCGTCTGTCGTGTGAAAACCTTATATTTTTCCAAGCCCCAGATCAAAAGATATGTCAAGCCCAAAGTTCAAGGCGGGAAAATCCCAAGCAAAAAGATGACGGCTGGAAAGTAGATTCCTTGAAGATTAAGTCTTTATTAGAATCATACTTTTATTTAAAGTTGTATTCTTGCTAATTTAGATAACTTGAGCCCAAAGCTTATATAAGGGCATGTATTTTAACCTAGGGGACATATTCCATATCCCATATCCCATAACCGATTACCCTAGCCTCCTTCCCAAATTCTAGTCGTTTTCCTGCCCTCGACATGTTCTAAATCCTTCCTAGGGCCACGGGTTGATTTGTAAAGTAGTTGCAAGGGTTGTTTTGTTTTAGGAATTTTCAGTTCAATAAAATAAACTTCAAGTTCTCTTATTTTGGTTATTAATATCTTGCAAGAGCATCAGGAGAGCATTGTGAGGTTATCTATTTACTTAGTATCGGGAGAGTTAAGTATACAAAAGAAATAAGAGCAAGTTCTCTAGTTTATAGTTGAACTATCTCGGGCCTAGGGATAGGACGAGGTTAAGTGGCTAAAGAAGAATTCATACACATCAGTGTTCATCCTTCGATTCACGCCGGGAGGTATCATCAAAGACGTGATCATCGATAGACTTGGACCTAGGGATAGGCCAAGGCACATCTGGGATTCTTGCCAAACTTGAAATACTGAGTTGAGTGTTTGCTGCCGCGACAATCAATGGACTGCTGCCGCGACAGGTGCTGCCGCGACGGGCGAGACGACAGAACTGGATTTCCTAAACTCTGCAATACCTGCATTACTGAGCACTTCAATACCATCCCATCCTCTCTATCTTGATATCTCTACTCTTTTATTTACGTTATTTTATTATTCTCGTGACAACTTTCTCAAATATTTTCTTTACTTTCGTGCAGTGAATCAAGGTGAAGCTATTAGCCCAATCCCTGTGGAGACGATATCCGTTACTTCGTATCACTTTACTACTTGCGTCGTGTACACTTGCACTACAATTGTGATAGACTCTTTTACACGCAACATGTACGTTGTGCACTTCTCATCGTAAAGGTGGTGTCTCCAAATCTTCAAAGCAAACACTACATCAGCTAACTCTATGTCGTGGGTGGGGTAATTCTTCTCTTGAACATTCAATTGTCTCGAAGCATAAGATACAACTCTTTGCTCTTGCATAAGCACACAACCTAAACCTACATATGATGTATCACTGAAGATTACGAACTCTTTACCTGGTTCAGGCTGAATCAAAATATGAGCTTCTGTCAGTGATTTCTTCAACTTCTCAAGTGCTTGTTTCCTTGCATCTGTCCACTTATACGGAACATTTTTATGAAGTAATTTAGTCAAAGGTGTCGCAATCTTTGAGAATCCCTCAACAAACCTTCGATAATACCCAACCAAGCCTAGGAAACTACGGATTTCAGTCACTGACTTCGGTTGTTTCCAACTCACTATGGCTTCTATCTTCTTGGGATCCACACTAATCCCATCGGCCAAGATCACATGACCTAGAAAGACTACTTCCCTAATCCAAAACTCACATTTACTCAACTCGGCATACAACTCATTTTCAAGCAAGGTTTGTAGCACTAATCGCAAATGCTCATCATGCTCTTCCTCGGTCCTGGGGTACACTAAAATGTCATCTATGAACACTACTACAAATCTATCCAAATACTCGTGAAACACTATATTCATCATGTCCATAAATACAACTGGCATTAGTCAAACCGAAAGGCATTACCAAGAACTCGTAGTGCCCATATCGTGTACGGAAAGCTATCTTCGGTATATCCACATCTTTTACCTTCAACTGATAATAGCCGAATCTCAAATCAATTTTCAAAAATATTGTAGCACCTCTCAACTGATCAAGCAAATCGTCGAGTCGCGGCAAAGGATATTTGTTCTTCATTGTTACCTTGTTCAACTGCCTATAATCTATGCACATCCTCATATTGTCATCCTTCTTCTTCACAAACAAAACATGAGCACCCCACAGAGAAATACTAGGCCTAATGAAACCTCTATCTAACAGTTCATGAAGCTGTTTCTTTAACTCTTTCAACTCTTTAGGTGCCATTCTATATGGAGAAATAGATACGGGAGCCGAATCTGTATACGTCTCAATAGCAAACTCGACATCTCTATCTGGAGGTAAACCCAACAACTCTTCTGGAAAGACACTCGGAAAGTCACAAACTTTTCTGATATCTTACGGTCTAACTTAACTCATGTTCGGATTCATCACATAGGCCAAATATGCTTGACAACCCAAATCCATCAATCTCTAAGCTTCTAAAGCAGAAACAACATTGGACAAGAACTTAACATTCTCGCCAACTACTACAACCTTATAATCATCCGCAAGTCTCAAGGAAACTCTCTTGGTCTCAAAGTCTACCCTAGCTCTATGCTCTATGAGCCAATCCATGCCCAAAATCACATCGAAACAATAGAACGACAATTCCATCATATCGACCGGAAACACTTGACCCTGAATCATCAAAGGACACCCCATGTACATTTTCCTAGCTACCATGATCTCACCAAAAGAACTAGTAACATTCACACCTACCTCTAACCACCCATACGGTAAATCTAAAGATCTTGCATGCTTACCCAAAATGTATGAATGTGTCGAACCCGAATCTATCAACGAAAGCAAGGATAAAGATCGTAACAAGAAATTACCTGCAATGACATCCGTGTCATTTTTGCCCTCTCGCTGCGTATACACCCTAGTCGGTCCTCCACTATCGGGCTGAACTACTACCACATGAGCTACATTTCTCTGACCATCATTCATTGGCTGAAAGTTACCTCGACTGCGCCTATGGCCTCTCTGATGCTCAAAACCTCAAACTGGGGTTTGTCCATCCACAACTGGGTGAGGAAAGTTACGCCTCAAATGATCTCAGGATCCACAGTTCCAACATACCCTAAAGGTACCCATACACTCGCCCGGACGGCGTCTTCCACATCTAGTGCACTCGAGAGTGTGAACAACAGCTCCTTGGCCCTGATGGCCACGTCCATAGTTACCGTATCTACGTCTCAAGTCAGGCTGATATCTCTTATCTTTGTGCCTCTTGGCATGCTCTCTGTCCCATTCCGCATGTCGCTTCCCTGAATCGGACCCACTAGCATGAGTGTTCGAGCATAAACTCTGCTCAATATCCTTGGCCCTAGAGACCAAAACATTAAACTTAGTGTAATCATAAGCAAGCATATATGTCTTCACGTCCCTATTCAAACCATAACGGAAGCGCTCACACCATTCTCTCTCGTTGGGAACCAACTCGAGTGCATATTAGCTCAACCTCACAAACTGTACCTCATACTCTAACACTGTCTTACCATCCTGAACCAAAGCCATAAATTCCCTCTTCTTTTCATCCTGATATTAGGCTCCAAGGTACTTCTTTCTGAAGGTTGTTTTGAAGAATTCCCAAGTGACATCTGCCTCTAGCATACCCGAAATAATTGAAGTCCACTAAGCATACGCATCCCCTTGAAGCAAGAAGACAACACAACCCAACTTACGAGTGTCTGAATATGCTCGGATAAAATACTCTTTTTCCTCTTTTTTTTTCTTTTCTTTCTTTTTTTTCTCTTTTTTGTGGATCTCTCTAGACTGCCCATTTCTAGGTTTTCACCCTAGAGTTCATTTCCTTTCGTTGAATTCAAAAGTGATCAATCCTCCACCACTCCTTTAGATAGAGATTCATTTTGAATGGAAGATCTAACATGTGTCGCTTGTTTTTCTTGCACTTTTTCAACTTTGTGCTTTCTCTTTCTACTAATTCAACTTTTACGTCAACAACTTTCAACTTGATTCAGTTGATTCTTTGAACACAAACTTTCCACTTTTCTTTTTCGTTTCTCTTCTCTCTTTTTTTCTTTCTCTTCTTTCTTTTTCTTTTTATTCTTTTTTCTCTTTTCTTCTGACTTGATTTTGAATAATTGTCTTCATTAAATTTGCCTTTCTTGCTTTTGTACTCAAAACATCCACTTTTGTTTCTTGCCCTTAATTCTCAAGGCATCACTATCATAGCATGATCAAAATCAAATATCTTTCACTTGTAAACAAACTTTCATCCTCTTTGCCCCCAGTGTAGGGGTGATCCTTGGTTTGGTCGAATCGAAAGAAAATCATCAAGCTCAAAAGGGGCAACAAATGATATTTTTTCTTATTTTCTTTCTTTGTGAAGGGGAGATGAAGGAATGCCAAATTTCCTCCCACATACATATATCTTTATAGAAAAGCAGTCTTCAGGTGGTAGATGTTTTGGGTTAGGAAAATTCTACAACGTGCGACGAACACCGATGAACACCACTAATGATGAACACCGATGAATACCGTTACATTAATTAATAAAGATTTAAAATTTTAAGGACCCATAATACAATTAAGAATTATTTTTAAAAATTCAACTAAATTATTTTTTATATATATATTAAAATTTTATTTTTTAATAAGGGTAAACTATATATTTAGTACCTCACCTATTTTCGTATTTCTATTGAACCCTCATTATTTAAATATTATTTTAATTTGACCCTATTATTTATAAAAAATAATTTAACCCTTAACCATCAACCTAAAACCCTAAACTATTAAACCTTAAACATATACCCTAAACCATATACCATTAAAAATAATTTCACCATCATAGATTCAATTCAATTCAATGACTTGTTGAATTCTCCTAAAAAATTCAATTAAATTATTTTTTATATATATCAAAATTAATTTTGATCTAGTTAAAGGAGATTCAAGTTTAATTAATTTTGTGGCACATATCCAAACTGACGGCAAGGTTGGTGGAATTGATTCAATGCCAGTAGTATACCCAATTGCTTCCTTTATGGCATCCCTGATGTCCTCCAACTTATAGAATTCATCGTTCGGTTTGATTCCTACGAACACGAATTTGAACACGTCAAACTCGTTTATCCGATGTTTATATTCAACACATTCGAATCTGAGTAAAAGAAAATGAATTCTGAGAGTACCTACATTTGCTAACGCATTGAGGAGGTTGGCCTTTCTTTTCATCGCAATTGCCGCTTCGAAGTATTGACGTTGGTCGAGTTCGGATTCGGAACAAGTCCCGTGCTTGAGCCATTCGCGAGTCCAGAACTTGTTTCCGTCGTTGCTGGGACAGGAAAGAGTGGGCCATTCCTTCTCCATTGTCCGAATCAGATCTGAATCTATTTGTTGTGTAAATGATGATTGGGTATTAGTGTGGATAACAGACCAAGTGAGCAAGTATGGATCTGTAACGAGTTAAGGGAGTAGAAGGAGTGAAAGGATTGGATTAAAAGCAGGTGGGCAGCTGAAGGTGCCGCAACCCCTTCATGTGATAGACCGTAAGGCGTGACAGGAGCGTTGCTGCAGGTGTAGATCTATATTTGAGGGGCAAATTGCTGTAGAACGTCTCTAAATTATGGTGTGTGAGTCTCTGTAGATTGTGGATGGACGCTCCCCAGATTGTTACCGTATAGCTTGGGTAAGTGGAATGGCAGTGATATGATGAGAGGTTGGGTGATGCCTTTAGATGTTAGTCAAAGAATAGCAGTGGTCTTAAAATCCCATGTGTTGTTACATTGTAATTTGGTTGTGGGTTGATATGTGTTCAAAATGTAAATCTCGGACATGATTACAATGTTAGAAACAAGCAACAACATCGTGCACTCTTTTTCTTCCATAGGCTTAGGGAGATTTTTTAACGAGAACGATGGCGTTAGCTATCCTTAATAAAATCCGTACTTTTAAAAAAAGTATAATATAAGTAAATAATTGGGAATTTGGGTGCAATTGGTATAATTAATTTTAATATATATAAAAAATAATTTAATTGAATTTTTTTAGGAGAATTCAACAATTCATTGAATTGAATTGAATCGATGATGGTGAAATTATTTTTAATGGTATATGATTTAGGGTATAGGTTTAGGAGTTTAAGGGTTTAATGTTTAATAGTTTAGGGTTTTAGGTTGATGGTTAAGGGTTAAATTATTTTTTATAAAGAATAGGGTCAAATTAAAATAATATTTAAATAACGAGGGTTCAATAGAAATATGAAAATAGGTGAGGTACTAAATATATAGTTTACCCTTATTAAAAAATAAAATTTTAATATATATATAAAATAATTTAATTGAATTTTTAAAAATAATTCTTAATTGTATTATGGGTCCATAAAATTTTAAATCTTTATTAATTAATTTAATGGTGTTCATCGGTGTTCATCATTAGTGGTGTTCATCGGTGTTCGTCGCACGTGGTAGACTCATCCTTTGGGTTATCACTTCATTCAAGGACCTCAATCAACAATGCCCGAGAGAAAAATTCTCTCATATTTTGTATTTGGGATTCTCATGTGATTCCTGAACACTCATTAATGTCTTCTCATTGGCCCAAATAACTTGGAAGAGAGCCCCATTTCAGAATTGATCTATGAATATGATTCTTGGTCACTCTTGCAGCTAATATTCAAGTACCTTATAGAAAATAATAATGAAGATATATATATATATATATATATATATATATATATATATATATATATATATGTATGGAAGAACAAAAACTAACCTATAACAATGAATGGATGAGATATTAAAAGAATCAAATAATGTAAAATATTTTCCATTTGAGAAAAATTATGTAGGAAACAAGCATCTAATACAACAAAACCGATCAACTTCCCTTACAAAGGACCCACAAATGCTCGCGGGCAAAAGCAATTGGGATGGTTCAAGATACTGCTCTGTAATGGTCCCAAAACTGTAGACAAATCTCCTGTGGTCTAACTTTCAATCTTTATTTAAGGAATATTTGAGCAAATTTTATCCACTCAACAGTTCTTCAATTTTCCTTTGCCAACTCAAAGACATGCCCCTTCTTGCTCATATTCTAATGTCCTCATCGGATTTTGGAATAAGACCATTCTATTTACGATTTTTCTTATTTCTTCAATCAGTTGCTTAATCTTTTATATGGAATACCCAATCATTTGTATATGAAAACTAGCAACTGCTCATGGTTAGCACTTAAATGAACTCTGCTTTCCTGCTCATGGCTGGATGTGTTCAGGCTTTCAGTGGTTATGTTTGTTCTAAGCTTTTCATTTTCGGCTGATAATTCTCAATCAAATTCATCCTACATTTTCTTCTCTTTCTTTTCAGCATTTGAATTTTAGGTATTCCAACTGCATCAGCTTCAATCAGATGACTACCGCTTGAGTTGCAAATCTTAATGGATCGGCCATCGGTGTCGAGCTCCAAAATCCACTAGTTCAAAAAGTTTTGAACTTGTCGCTTGATAGTGAAACGATCTTTAATATCATAGTCATGAACTCCATTATAAAATTCTCAAATATTTCTGATGATGTAACAGTTTGAATGGAGAAGCTTTGAAGGTTTCAAATAATGCAGTGAAACCTCGAGCAATTTGAAGTACAACTCACGATAAGAGACATGAATGAGATATGGTTTAGTCTTTGATCGTCCACTAACATGAGCACCTTGAGCATCTGACTTTGGAGTATTCTTTAGTAAAAAAAACTTTAAGGAGGTCAATGTTCAAACATGATTCTGATTCATGTAGACCCCAAACTGTAATGGATTACACCCAAAGCTTGTTGTAAATTCAGCCCCTTTTCTTTTATCTCGATCTTTCTAGCCAACGTTGTTATTTTGTGGAATAGAGGTTCTCCATTCTCAAAACATAAATGTCCATTCCTGATGAAGCCACTGACTATGTGCTTCAGAAACATGCAATCTTCCACAGAATGACTGCAATCTCCATAATAATAACCGCAAGCATTTCTTATGCCATAGAAAGACTTATAAAACTTCGGTAGAACCGTCATCAGTAAATGATTCTGCACAAGGCATGGCAACATATCTGAATATTGTATTGGGATAGAAACAATCATCTCCCTTTTCTTTCTAAACCATTCAACCTTCTCATCTTTTGTTTATGTGCTCGTTGCCCCTCTTTTTTATACGTAGGCAATTCTATTGTGAATAAATGTTTGACATTAATTGAATCCTTGACTTTCATCTTTTCAGAGAAACATTCCGGAAACACATGTGGTTCTGCAACTCCATTGGAATCATCTTGTTCTTTGACAGTCTCACAACCCTTGGAAAATACAGGTCTAGGGCAAACATCAAAATTCTGGCTTTTACTCGGACTTCATGTATTCATGTGATTAACAACATCCAGTTTAGCAATATCAATTTCTGTCAACACATCAAGGCTAGGAATGTCATCTCCAAATTTTGTTTCCAATTTCTCTTAATCATTGGTTGATTCTCTGACCGCACCAGTCTAAACTTCCTTCGGGACCGATCCTTCGAATTAAACCTTTGTGATAGATAAGTTTTCATTCTAATCATCAATGTTGTTATTTCCATTTAAAACTTTTTCTTTCTTAGCTTCTCTGATTCCAAGTAATGTGGTAGTTTGTGTTACCATCTCATTCTGGGAATGATCAATCTATTTCTCAATGCTTCCCAAGCGGTCCTCAACAACTTTCTAAGATTGGCCAAACTTTCAAGCATGTTACCCATGTTTCTAAAAATATTGGTTTTCAACTTTCACACTATTATCTAAAAATAATGCAATATTATCAAAATACAATTATTATTATTATTGTTATTTTAATTAAATGATGTTATTTGAAGAAAAAAATGAGATGAATGCAATATGATGCGTGAATGCATGAGGTATCAATTTCAAAGACTAGTCTTTGGAGCAACATCCGCTAGCCAAAAATTCGAATACAAAAAAATGGACAATTTGATTACAGAGATCAGCTTGCCCTCGTCCCTGGGATAATCCCTTCATTCTGCTTCCGAGTCGCCGTCTGTTCTAGCTTGATGCAGATGTCAAAGTGTTGTTATAGGTTTATGGCTTCAATGGATAAAATTTGCACGAATCGGGTGACTCCCCGCATGGCTTCTGAACTTGATCATTTTATGATTCTGCCTTTGAATAATCTAGATAACCACTTCAAGCTCGGCTTTCAGTACCTTACTCTTCATTTATTGTGCCTCTCCTGAAACTTTCGAATTAATCTTTCAAATGTTGTACGACACTTTCCAATTATGCCACCTTCTTTATCTTTTAGTCAAAGATTGACTTTTCTCGTTATGGTATCCTTTTAATTACTTCCTTCAGCTTTGGAACTTGTGACGACACTTCTAGACTCAAAGCTTGCTCTCACTTTAATTTTTGTTCGATCCGGTCGTTCAAATCCACTAATTCTTGAATCTCCTCTTTCACTGCGCTTTTATCTTCTTCACACGCCTTCTTGTGGTTGCTTGCACCATGCCACGTCATTCTCATAGATATTGTTCTTTTCTTGAATTGAGTTTTCTCTAACCGAGTCCATACCGTCATATTGTCTTCTCCTTGTCTATCGAACTCATTGGCCACTAAGAACACTACCTAACTTGACCAACCTTCGAATCGATACCTCTGTGTATGCAAAATAATGCAAGGTAAAAAAACAAGAAAACAAAACAAAACAAAACAAAATGAAAAGGAAACAGTGTTAGTATTGTGAATTAATATGAAAAACAAATAAGAAAATTATTGACACAGAAAAGCACATAATATTTAGCAAAGAAAGTAACCAGAGAAATGTATTTAAAACCAGCAGCACCTGTCCTAGGTCCTTATCTGGCTCTAGCGGGGTGGGCTTCTA
The DNA here is from genome assembly GCA_958450335.1 of Hibiscus tridactylites. NCBI lineage: Eukaryota > Viridiplantae > Streptophyta > Magnoliopsida > Malvales > Malvaceae > Hibiscus > Hibiscus tridactylites. The sequence goes on from OY288289.1 coordinate 60,592,699, forward strand.
AAAAATGGGGCTTTTTTCTAGACTCTTGGTTCCCAAACTGTCGTTACCATCTACTGCGACAGTAAGATATTGATTCGCTAGTATAGGTCCCTTATAACGGAGGTGTAGGCATCATGTCGAATATTGTTTTACTCTCACTTAAGGGTGAAAAACTCGGATTGAGGGTTTATGCATGAATGACAGATATATCATACACAAAAGTTATCCCCATTTTTCCTGGAAATCCATCTAATAATTCTTTAGAAAAAAGTAAATTCATATCAATGTTCGAAATGCCAAAATGCCACGTGGAATTAATTAATAGGTCTGACTCTCAATTTTGTCCCCAACGGAGTCATCAAGCTGTCGCGGACGTTCTTAAAACTGTTTGTGGAAAAATAGTCTGACGATTAGGGTTTCAAAAATTAGGGTTTTTCATTTTAATTTGATCTTGAAATTAGGGTTTTCCATTTTTAATCAAATTTCCTTTATTCTCTTAAAAATCGTTTTGGAGTCGCCATCGATCACTTTGGTAGACCGGACACCAAAAAAACGAACCAAATATTCTTTTAATAAAATTCAGGTTCGGGAGTCGGTTACGTGTAGGGAAGGGTTAGCACCCCTACAAATGCCCGTTATCGATACCTTATTAATTTCACATGGCATTTTGGCATTTCGAACATTAATCTGAATTTAATTAAATCCTTTAATTGTAAAATGGATCCATTTCGAAAGGGAATATTCTTTTATAAGAAAATACATTTTGGACGAATATAAGTTTTGAAACATCCAAATATATTAGGACACTTCAATTTATATTCAAAATGTATCTCAACACAAAAAGTTTTATGCATGTCCAATTATTTTGTTGTTCATTTTAAGTAAAACCAAATTAGGGCTCCATTTATTAATTAATTAAAGATACTATGAATATTATTAAGTTTTAGGTTTATGAGATAACACCCAAATAATTGGGCACTACTCATATTAAGCCCTAAATCAATAATATTCCTAATTATTTGTGATTCTAATTATGTGTACTTAATTCCAATTTAATTAAACTAACTATATGAATATCATTTTCTAAGTTCAAATGACATATTAAATATTTCCTTCCTATTTAAATTAATTAAACTAATTAAAGTGCCTAAGCTTAAAAAGGCTCCAATTACTAATATTAATTAAGTGACCAAATTGTCTAAATAATAAAACTACATGCTCATTTTAAAATGTGCAAGCAAGTATATAAGTAATTAAACAATTAAATAAATAAATTAAAGCTGAAAAAAGGACCGAATTAAATTTTGAAAAAAAATAAGGTGCCAAATTACATGATTTCAAGACTCAATTGATATACAAGTCAAAGCTCCATGGACCAAAACCCTAATTTTCCCAAAACCCTAAAAAACGTGTGAATCCCTTGTACCCGACCGATTTGACGCGCGGATCCCCTCTCTAAACGACATCGTTTCCAGATGGGTATAAAAGACCCTCACCGAGCCAAACTCGATCATTCAGTTGAGTTTCACTCTCCCTCTAACTCGCAAACTCTCCCCCTAACTCGCAAACTCTCCCCCAAATTTCTAAACAGGCAAGCCGGCCACCGTGGTGCGATTTTCGGTCACCACAAGGCAATTCCTGGCCGCCGAGACCAAAACCCTAATACTCCCAAAAAAAATTAATTTTGAGCCTAAAAATCCTAACCCGGCTCGTCGAAGCCTCCATTCTTCCCCGAATCTAAACCTAAACTACCTGAAACCCTATTTTCAACTCCGTTAAGCCCTCAACGAACTTCGGCCGCCACACAATACTCCAATTTTCTCTTTTTCATTCTATTTTTATATTATTTTTGTTTCGATCTAACATATTTTCCATGTTTATTATGCAGATAACCAAAAATGGTGAGAGGAGTACCTTCCAAGGGCTTCGGACGATGATTCCGGCAAGGTTTTCGATGGCGGATCGCCTTCTTCAGTGTCTTTTCAGCTCTTCTGGCGACGGTTCAGCTTTCAGCCGGTTTGAAAGCAGATGATTCGCTTCGAGTGATGGCTCGTTTCTCGTCGACGATTCAAGTTCTCGGTGACGATTCGAGATTCTGATGGCGACTCAACGTCTGACGATGCGCTAGCTCGCGACAGATCAAGAAGGGACGGCTTTCGACAGGCGGTTCAACTTTCCCAAACAGCAGTTTGAGTCTCCGGCGACGCCTTGAATCCTGAGGCAGTTTGACTACTGAAAGAGGGGTAAAATTTTCGTATTGCCCTTTTCTCTCTCTATTTTATTATATTTTTAATTATAGTCATTAATGGTCATTCCAAAATTAATTTGACATTCTCTTTCCCTTTTTATAGGTGAGTGGGATTTGATGTAAGGATGATGTCATCGTGGGGCTTGATCCATATAAAAAATAGTCGGCGAATAAGAGATCGCCACGTGGCCAATTTTTTGCGGGCTAAAGAAGCACAAAATGAGTTTTGTATTTGTTTGGCATATTTGGATTGTAAACAATGAATGGGCTTTAATATTTATTTTGAGTCTAATGTATTTAGAGGGTAAAAAAATTAACATTTGGTGCATATGAACTTTTATTTATTATTTATTTGTTGGTCTTATTTATTATCTATTTATTTATATATTTTTTAATCTTATTTATAATATATATATATATATTCATGTCCGGACAAAATTTGAGTATTACAAATGACTTATAGTTCGATCTTTTGAGGTCATCAATGAGATCGGCCATTTACGACGCTTAGTTTGATCATACACTAACTATACTGTCTATACATACCTTATTACATGCCATCAAAATTTAGAATCTAGCATGATCTCGTATTAAGCATCTAACATATTTTGGAGCTTAATTAATTTATCATATCTAATATCTCAATATCATAACATATAATACACCGATAAAAAATTTGTATTTTTTGGTGCCCTTTCTATGCCCGACACTAGAAAAATTAAAAATAAATAAATTTCAAGCTCTAATCTTAAATTCTAAATTTTAAATCCTAAACTTTATACCCTACCCCCTAAAAGTATATCATGCCCCAAATTTCTTAAGCCCTAACCACAAACTCTAAACCTAAATTTTAATGTGGAATCATAAATAGAGACATCGAAAAGAGGCAGATGATTTCTATTCATAATACACGAGCACAACATAAAATTTCACAAAATATCATATATAATTTGTTTCCTATAAAAATAACCGTAGCATGCTTCCAGTATATTTGTCACTTAACACATCAATTTCCATGAAAAAATCATGTTTATATCACATCCAAATCATCATTTAACACAAGTTCCACATAGCAAACACATATATACTAGCATTCTTGGATAGTATTAAATACAGTATGACGTACCTTAATATTAAATATGATATTTATTTACACGATTTAGAGTCAAAATTATAACTTAAGTATTATATATATATACCTATACAAACTGAATTCACATAACACATAGATGGACAAATTACTCAATAACTTGAGTAATTTACGAAAAAAATGGTTTACGAATTTAGGATACTACATATGTAATGAATTTAAAATTATGTAAATTGAGTCCTACTCAATTGACGTTGTTTTTGTAATAATATGAAGAATGTCAAGTCTATATATTAGTTTGATAAAATTATATGCAACACGCAAGTGTGTGAATATATAGGTTAAATATGTTAAGGTTTATGTACTACTTTAAAATTTAAAATTTAGTTCGTATAATTTAATTTTGTGACATTGAGCTTATTATTATTATTTAATTTGGAAATCTCGATTTCTCCTTAACTTTCGTTGAGCTTTACAGTTAACTTATAATTTGGCAACTATAAAAATAAAATAACATTTTTATTCCTTATAGTTTTTATCAGTATTACCCTTAATCATTTAAAATTAAAAAGTCGTTAATTGAACCATATATTTTTTTTGTCTTTACATTTACAATTTTAAGAGTCAAATTGATAATATATTTTAAGAGTCAAATTGATAATATATATATAGGGTAAACTACATAAATGACCATCATATGATTAGAAAAAAAACGTAATTTGATCACCTTACTTTTTTCGAAGCAATTAAATCACCATACTATTAAATTAGATGTAATTTGACTACAAGTTGTTAGAGGTTAACAGAATGGTGATGTGGCAGTTAAAAAATAAGGGTATAATTACACATTTGGTCCTCATTACTTATGCACTCTATTAATTTGATCCTAATTTTAATTTAATAAAATAAAATAATGGTGACTTCAATTATTTTTATTTAATTTAATTAATTAATTTTCTCCCTCCAATCAGGTGATTGGGGGAAAATCAAAGGCAAAGAAATGTCATTGTGGAAACTCGAACCTAAGTATTTAAAGAACAAGTGGGGCATGTTTACTACTGGGTCAAGTATGTTTTTGTGATATGCTATACAACCATTAATATATGACATATATGGTTGTTAATGCCCAGAAAAATGAAAGAAAAGAAAATGGCCATGGGCAAATTCGAATTAGGGTTCTTAGAGCACAAGTGGTGTGTGCTTACCACTAAGCCAAGTATGTTTCTATAACTTAAAGTACAACGTTTAGTATATGTCTTCTATGGTTATTAATGCTTGGAAAAAGGGGAAATGTGATTTTAGGGTTAACAATATTTTGTATATATTTTAAATTATATTTAGTGCACGATTAAAATAAAAAATTTAAAATTATATTAAATTGATTGAATTATGTTCGTGACACGTATCACCAAATAATTAAAGCCCTCCAATAAGTTGGTGACACGTGTCACCAAATAATTAAATAATTAATTTATTTTATTAAATTAAAATTAGGATCAAATTAATAGAGTGTATAAGTAACGAGGACCAAATGTGTAATTATACCCTTATTTTTTTAACTTCCAGGTCACCCTTCCATTAACCTCTATCGGCTGGTCAAATTACATCCAATTTAATATTGTGGTGGTTTAACTGCTTCGGAAAAAATAAAATGGTCAAATCGCGACTTTTTTAATAGTATAGTGGTCATTTATATAGTTTACCCATATATAGGGCTGGAAAGTTATTTTGTCTTTTCTATAGCTGCGATATAAACCATTAAAGGTAAAATTAATTAGAAGTTAGTGGAGGAACAATATTTTCAAATAAAACTAGTATAAGGACTTAATGTCGTAAAATTAAAGTATGAAGACTGGTTTTTAAATTTTGAAATAGAATAGGGATCCTTAACATATTTAAATCAAACCTGGAAAACTTAACTCGAGATCCAAATTGATTTTTCAATCCGATATCACTCGAATATGATGACTGAACTTATCTGAAATTCGAAATAAACCGAACCGAATTTGAGTTGAACTAATATGGACCCGAATCGAAGGCAATCAGAACTGAAAACAACTCGAATTTATTTTACCCAAACTCGATCTGACCTAACAAATTTTTACCGATATGTTGTCGAATATATATAATAATATATATGAAAATGCTACAAGATTAATTTATAATATATATATATATAATTGCTATAGAAAAAATTGATATTTCGAGTTGAAATGAGCTTTGCATCAACATTGTACCATTCGTATTTAAGAATCGAAGACTTATTTTTTAAACAAAGAAATAACTTAAATAATAATTGATAAACATAAATGTATTTTTTACAAGAATATATTTATATTCTATATATTTTGATTTGACTCATACTCATCTCAACCCAACGATTCAAAGGTTGACCTGAACAAAAGCTGACAAATCTCCTGTTGACCCGATATCGTTCGATCCGAAAATATCCGACTTGATATTCGCCCGACCTAAATTATCATAGAATCGAACTAAAATCGAACTAGACCTAAACCTAAACAAATTGTAGTCAAACCCAAAATTATCTGATCCGAAATAACTTGAACGACCAGTTTGTCGCCTCTAATTTAAACCATATATATAATAGGCACATGGGGAATGGTGGTCATTTTAAGGGGTTTAACTTTTTTCTAATTGAATCCACTAATTTTATTAAACGAGAATATATCTAAAATTACAATAAAAGTTCACAATTTAGTAAACAAAACACTTAATCCGGACATATTTTTAATGAACAAAACTAGCGTCTCAAGATCATAACATGATCATACAAGGAAAAGGTAAAAACCTAACCCAAATACTCGAAACAAAATATGGATACAAACATCACCGTAGATCGACGGCGAAAGGTAAAAACATCAACAAACAACATAAAAATGCATATTACAATGAGGTACGTTGACAACAAGGTCATTACCACAACTCAATCGTGAAAAAAAGAACGGTGAATGTAATCGCGTATCCAAATTCAGTTTGAAGGCCCGAGACAGGAAGATCAACAACATAATGAAAAGAGCGTCATCTTGATCAGTCGTGACTTCGTCAGATCCAGTCCTAATAGAAAATTAAAACAAAAAAGAGAAAAATGTGCCAAAAGGCAGAGAAAACGTACCAAAAGACAAAATAAATCGTGCCATAAGAGCGAAATATTTATTTAAAACTTAAAAACAAAACAAACGAAACGATAGATCTTGACAGTTAGCGACCAATATTAAAATTGATAATGCCGTTGGTGATTAAAAGAAAAAAAAAGAAGAACAAAAGTGGTCACTGTGGGGCTAGAATTATTTGAGAGAAAAAGGTTTGCCTCCCTTTATTGTGATATTAAACTATGGGGTTTTAACTTTTAAGGTTAATAGACTTGTAATATTGGTAATACGAGCAAAAAAATTTTTATCCCTTAAGCATGTCTCACACTAAAATATATTTAAAAATTAAATTTTAAATTCTAACTCTAATTTTCACGTCTTAAATCCTAAACTCTAAAAATACATCTTACCCCTAATTTTCTAAATCCTAACCACAATTTTTTAACTTTAAACTATAAACCCTAAACTCATTTTTTAAAAGTGGAGACACCAAAAAAAGAATAGTTTAGGAGCAGGCGATTTTCATCCTGATAATATACGTTTCTTTAGAAATAAACAGTAGAATGAGGAACATGATCCCACAACAATGCACAAATTCAGCAACTAACTTTATCAGAGTGTGGAATTTCTTAGGCGAAGTGCATGCTTTGCTTGACTTTGTTTTGATTAAAGTGTGTTTACATGGTAAACAATGGGTTTTTAGTGAATTTGGGGGATGGTAGATCAAATGTAAAGGTTCCATCTCTTGAGTGCTTTGTAGAGTTGAGGAAAGGCCTATCCTAATGTATTGAATTCTTAGCTGTAATGAACCCCAAAACAGGAGTCAATAATTGACGACTGTGAATCATGATTAACTCCACAGCATAAACCAATTATCCATATCTATATATTGATAGGGCTAAATGCAATCATGAATGTGACAGCTCCTTCTAAAGCTAAAAAAGAAAAACATGGTGTATTCTGAAAGCAAGGTGGCACCAACCTCTCTATCAATTATTGGGATTTCTTATCAAACATTAATTTACACTTTTTTTGGAAGAAAAAAAATGCCCATAAGATCTATGAATTCTGACCCAATCCAAAAAAATTTAACCCGGTTAAAATATATAAGGTAAATTTTATATATTATCACGGAATTTTTCTCTCAAATTTATTTTGATTATTGTATTTTAAAATGTTCGATTTATTCACTGAAGTTTAGATATTGAACGTTTTTATCACTTCTCCATTAACTTTCTAACGTCTATTTATCGGTGAACGAAGGAACTTCTCTAAGATTCAAACAGTAAAAAATTTTATCGGCACAACATAAGCAATATACTGAAAAACAAACTTATCCGACAACAGATGAGAGGGATTGACAAGAGCAAAACCGGAAGGAATTTGACCAATTCATGAACTTCGAAGCACTTTCCAACAAAATGAAAGTCAAATTTAGACTCAAGGGTCGTGACATGGTGCTAGTAAAATTTGGGACCAGACTATCATCATTTACAACTATTTGGGGTTAAAGAATGACTAAAAATGTTCAATGTCTAAATTTTAGTGAAAAAATTTAATGTCTAAATTTCATTGAGTAAATTGAACGTAATGACCAAAATAAATTTAAGAGTAAAATTGAATGATGATTTACCATAATTTACCCAAATATATATACACGCATAAATATATAAAAAAAATATGTAGGCAGGGGTTATAAATAAGAATATATACATTTTTAGAAATCCACTTCACCAAGTCAAAAGTACATCCAAGCAAGCTTTAGAAAGGAAGCCACAAAGGGACTTCTTAGAGGTCTCATAACCGAGTTTTGGATTATATCTACATTAACTACTCTACCAAAATGGAGCTGAACCTCTATTGCTCGGAAATAAGATATTAACCTACTAACAAGGGCCACAAGGATCAACGATCCACGAATACGTGTTACAGACATCACTACCGAGTACCAGGGAAAGAGGAACATTAGGATACTGAGTATCTGTTAGCGTTTGAGACGTTGACAACCAAACTCAAAAGCAGGTCTGATCATTCTCCTCCTTGTCATTTGCAAGCGGTCTTCATTCTCTTTGCGGCCTGAACAAATCCCGCAATCACCTGCAGCTCATCCATTTGCTACACCAACAGAAGGTAATTTTGTCACATGATCATCTGTTTCCAACCGGCTTAATAAATAGAAACTACTTGTCATACATAAGCTACTGACCATTTTTTCCCTTCCAAGGGATTTCAACCAGTTAAACAGAGTTATCGTAGTTAAGTTACCTGTGACATGAAATGCCTCTGAACAATATCAACTAGTTGCTCTTTTGATGGATTGGGAATGGCATCCACCTAGAAATAGAAAAGGAAACGAGACGTTTAAACTCTTTTTTCATCAGTTATACAAGCACGCAGGGCCGTGCTTGGTAATTCTATTTAATGTTGCAATGGGAGGAGCTTACAAGATTGAAGTGTCGCCAATATCTCAATAGAGCAGCCATCTCAAGTTTGCTGAGGTCAACTTTCTATAGAGCGGATATTATGAAAATATAAACCTTAATTAGGAAAAAATAGATAGCTAACATTGTTTTGCAATCCATTACTATTGACAACATGTGATAAAAAAAAAAAAAAAAAAAACTATACAAGAAACAAGTGGAGTTTTAAATTTTATGTACCGTGGACCCTATGGGCGTGGAAACAGAACTCTTAGACTGTGAATCACAAGAAAGAGACCTGCTCATAGTCTTGTGAGAAGACCCCGTTGATTTATGTGATCGATGCCTCGATCTGTGGGACTTTTGAGTGTCATCGGATGCTGAAAAATGAGAGATGGAACAAGCAGGATTAAGAAAAAAACATGGCGGGACCAATAAAAAGACAAAGAAATGAGACAATGGACTTTGAGAAATAGTGAAAGTTAAAGGTGAAGACACAATGGATCCTATGTACCAGCCTCAACTACTTTTCAAAAGAGAATATTATCATCCAAAACACCATATCAGAAGTATTAAGTATTGGAATAGTTAATCACAACATTAAGTATAATTAGAGATCAAAAGCCATTAAGCACCAAAGCCCTCCACTTCAGGGACATAGAATCTCACCGGGACAAAATTTAATAGTGCCCCAGAGTCAACACAAGTAAAGAAAACATCTTTCCTACTGATGAATTAAAAAAAATCACGTATGCCTAAAATGAACATAGAAACAAGTGAATTTAGACTCAAAATGAGTAACCCTTTATAGAAGATTGTTTTTCAATCGAAAGGGCATGCAAATTCAACCTTAAAATTATGAGGAACATGCAATATTTGAAATGAAGAGGAAAAGAGAGCTAACCCATGTCTGATCCATTGCACTGCATGTTTCCAAATTCGAGGTCATTGTCATCTTCTTCATTACCGGTGGGAGCTTCAATCACGCTGAGGGCATTTCTCTGTAGCTTTACTTCTATGCCATTTGTAAGAACCTGTGATTTCATTAGTTGGAGAAACAAAAATCAACATCAACTACAAAGTAAATGATTAATATGAACACTATTGTAATTTTTAACAAACCAAATAAATACCAAACTTGGGAAACACCCAACCAAAATAAACAGATTAGAAATTTATTGATTATGATAAAATAGTCTGTTAGACTTAACATCTTCACTTTTGTATTTCAATCCACTAGCTCACCTAGAACTCAAAAAATAACATAAATATGTCAACAACTCATATAGTAGAAACCTTTGGATTTGTCAAAGTAAATCAGCAAGAACATTAATTGGAGGAAAAAAGAAGCTCCATCTTTCCAGCAAAGAAACAGTTGTAGCTGAATCAAAATTACAAAATATGAACATTTCTAGCGAAGCTATGAATTAATCCCACATTCAATCATGCGATTCACAGATAGAAGTTACGAAAACTGCAAAGAAAAAGAACAGAAAAGGGGGCAGATTTTCTTAAACACCAAGGAAAGATGGTCAAATTTGGAAATGATTGCAAGTTTTGATTGAATTGAATAGCTCAGAACCAAAATCAGAATTCAGAATATAAAACATGGGGTTCTTAAACATTCCCAAACCAAGTTCAACAAGATCCCAAGACAACCCGATCATGCAATCGAAAAACGTAAAATCAAGACCTTAGAACGGATTTCGAACATCAAGTACACGAAATAGGAGATGAAATCAACCCTAAAAAAATCAAGATTCGTTGTTGAAATGCAAGCTAAAACACTTTAAAATGACAGATCCAATGACTGACACTTACATGCAATCAAAACCCCAAATTTGCAACTTGTGACCAGTAATAAAACCATTACTTTTACAAAATTCAAGCAAATTTAGACAAGTAAAAGCTAAACTTGCAGCACAACAGAACATGCAATTGTATCAAAGAGAAGGATTCAATGCAAAAAACACAGAAAAGGGAAAATATAATTATAAATAAATGAAGTAAAACCAAAACGTTTATTTGATAATATCTCAAATTGAACCCACATTACTTTGGTGGGTGGGGGGGATCAAATTCAAATTTGATTTTACTTAAAACTTGAAGAAAATTTCCACATTAGAAACCCAAGAAATAAAGAGTAAAGCAATTGCCGGAAAAAAAACCCCCAAACTCCATTTCCACCAAAACTGAAAAATTCAAAAGAATTACCAGCCAATGCCACCCGCCAAGTCCAACAGCCTTCTTGACCACGCCTTGAAGACCAACGAGAACCGATTTAGTACGATTATTCCCGGTGACAACCACCTTAGTGTGACGTGGCAACACCGATAGTTCTTCTTCACTACTGTCTCCGCAGCTCTGTAACTGTGTGAAACCACTGCCGCCATTGACGGAACTCTCCATTGCCTCCAACATAATTTTCCCCCAAACCAACTCAGTGAATTAAATCAGGGTGGGGTAAAACTCAATGGGAATTCGGAAGCGTTATGGGCCAAAATTGCATTGGTTCGGAAGATCATGCATTGGTGAATACGTATAAGGTATTTTCGTAAGCAATAGAGAGAGAAAGTGAGGAGAAATTTTAGAGTTTTGTGGAGAGAAAAAACACAGTTTTTGAAAGGCAAAAAATTCAAAAAGAAAATAAAAGTGGGTGTTTTTTCTTAGTGAGAGAGACAGACTGGTATTTGTTTATGGGTTGGTGTTCGCTATGAATCCCGACGACTCGAAACTGACCAATTAGAGAATGCCACGTAATGGTGTGAGTGCTTTCTCGTTAATCATGCGCTACAGATAGAAGAACGAATGAGAAAGAAAGGCTTGCTTTGCGGTATTATTCCAATATCACCAGCGGTTTTTCATTTTTTATTTTTCACTTTGGGAGCGGTTTTATTTTAAGGATGTTGACCGCTTGACTAGCGGTAAAAAAATGTGTATTTTTAATATTGAAAAAAACGTATTCTAAATAAATTAAAAGATACAGTACACAAATAGTTACTAAATTATCTTAAAAAATACAAAATGATCACCAAGCTTTTAAAAGTTATATAATAGACATTAAACTTTAGTTTATGTTACAAAATGGTCACTGAGCAATTAACTGTTGTTAAGTGAATGACATGACAGTTATGAAAATTTGAAATATAACGCATTTGATCCTCCACATTTACACATTCAATCAATTTAGTCCTAATTTAACCCTTATTATTGATGTCTGAATAGATTGAATGTGTAAATATTGAGGATTAAATGTGTTGTTATACAAATTTTCGTAACTGTTATGTAACTCAATTAACGGCTCAATGATCAGTTTGTAAGAAAAACTAAAGTTTAATGCTCATTATGTAACTTTTGAAAGTTTAGTGACAATTTTATATCTTTTGAGATAGTTTAGTGACCATTTATGTACTTTACCCTAAATTAAATCTATAATGTTGTAGTTTTTTATGAAAAGAGGGATTATTAGTTATTACTACATGCCTCATTAAAAAAACTTCCCTAAACCTAATGGAGGAAGAAGAGTGCATATGGTAATAATAAAGAGTCAGATACAAAACGAAATAAAACTATAACAACAATCAAGCCAAACTAAACATAGCCAACCATATCTTTCTGTAGCAAAGAATCAATCCCCGCATGAGGGGTCACATAACGAACCATATCATTTGAGTTGATCACACAATTACAAATGGCCAAAAGGAATATGAATAGGCAATTAAAAATTTAAAGGGAGGAAAGGAATAAGTGAAAAGATGAGACAAGACAATTTAGAGTGGTTCAAGCTTCTAATAAGCTCTACATCCACTACCTTAGCTCTCACAAAGGATTTTCAACCAATCCACTAATTGATTCTTCCTCTTTTCTGGAATTAGAAGGAAACCTTACAAACTGATTAAGCTTTCTACCCAAAGCTTAATAAAATTCACTCACAATTACAAAGAAGGAAAGGCAATCTAAAATGTATCTCTCAATAGACTAATTAATTTCCCAATTACAAACAAACAATCCCCAAACTTGAAAAAAAAAAGAAACAATGAAGAATTTTACAAGTTGGGTACACAAATTTGACTCTATAAGCTGGTTTGGAAAAAAAATACTTGGATGTTACTTGAAGGTTCAATAGTTGTTGATGTAGCTTTGGAGACTTGTTTTATACCCTTGCATTGAATTCTAGCCGTTTGGGTGATTAAGGTTATTAAACTAGTCGTTGGGCTGCATTTTTCTCGCAATAAATGCTCCTCAACTACATAGCGTTTTAGTACCCTCAGGACCATATCGGTACATGTCTCAAAGAAGAAAGAACTGTTGTGACTGAAAACAAGGGCATATCGATATGCGAGAAGGGCGTATCGATATGGTTATAAGGGGCGTATCGATACGAAATGTCGTATCGATACGGTTTTTGCTCACTGGAATCCTCAATTGTGTTTTGACAAAAAGAGTATCGGTACACTATCTAGAAGTATCGATACGGTTAACGATCATTTAAAAGATTTTGGACTCCAATAACTGACAGCCAACGTTCCACTCATTTAAAACAAAGATGTGCTATCATCATCCAAATCGTATCGATACGGAGTGAGACCGTATCGGTACGCTATGCCTTAAATGCTTGCCCAGATAAATATTGTATCGATACAGAGTTAAACCAAATCAGTACACCTTTGTTAATTAATTTTCCAGTGTTGGAAAACTGTATCGATATTGCCTAAGCGTATCGATACGCCTGAGCGTAGAGATGAAGTTTGGCTTGAAAATGCTTAGAAAGTTTTATAATTTGTCTTGAAAAATCATTTGGTTCAAAAAGGCTTATCAATTTGTGAGTCTTTGAAATACATAAAAATTTATTGTATTTGCAAATAATCCCTTATACAATTTGTTATATCAAAATCAATTTAGGTTTTACAATCTCCCCTTTTTGATATAACAAAACCAAGTATAAATTTTTAAGTGTGAAAACTTTTGAAAAGCTTACCCCTTGATTTAAGATAGGTTTTCAAAAAGGTTTAAAAAATTTAAAAAAAATTGGCTCTTTTTACACTTTTCCCCCTTTTTGTTAGATCAAAAAGATTCAATGCATAAAATAGGGATATAATAAACATTAAGCACAATTTAAAGCATAAAGAAGCAACATAATATCATTAAGCAAGAAATATCCAAAGCAAACAAAAGTTCAAACATAATTCTAAACTCATATCCTAAAAGACATAAAAACAAAGCATATGTTATTAAACATAAAAGATAGGTGCATAAACTAGAAATCTAAATGATATGGCATGATATACAAAGCTTTATTCATTCCCACCATCATCATCCTCTTCATCCTCATCATCGCGTGTGGCTTGAGAACGGTTAGCATTGATCCAAGAGCTATGAAGAGTGGTGAGAGAAATATTCATGGAGGTTTGTCGTTGATCCATCACCCTCAAATGATCTTCCAATACGGTGAAACGAGTGTCGATGGGCGCAAATCCCGAGTTCATGTTCGTCCGCATGGTGGTGAATTACTCGGTGAGAAAAGTCATGGGACCATCCATGGAGGTTTGAGCAATTTGAGGAGCTTCCGGAGGAGGTTGATCTTGTTGACGACAAGGTCAAGGAACACGAACCCATTCATTGTTGATGAACTCAAAATGAGAGCGGTTTAGAGAAATTTCATTAATGGGTAGGCCAAGGGGTTCGGGATAGTCATAGGAGCAATCTATTTCTAGGGAATGAAACAAATGACTCAAAGTCGTCTCATAGTAAAAGGATTTGACTTTTTCAGTATGACGGTTTCAGACAAGATATACAAGGTCGACAAACATAATTTGGTAAAGATTTGGGCGCTTTCCCCCATAAAAACAACGGAGCCAAAAGTCATCGACTTAGCGAATAGTTGAAAATTTCCCACCGGAGGGACGAATCTACCAAGAGATAATAAGGTGAAGGATTCGGTCGTGGGCATTCAAAATGGTTACGAAACCAAGAGTACCATGACCTAAAGAATTTTCATCATCAATTCCGATATTTTTAAAACCAAAAGCTTTACAAAGTGTATCTTGGTCAATTTGAAAAGTTTTGCCCATAAGATGAGATTCAATAGCAACAACGTGTTCTCTTTGGGCATCATGAATGCAAATGGAATTTGAAAAGAACATTATGACAAGGTTTCGATATAAAACCAGGGGAAAACCCAAAAATTTCATGAATTTCCATTGTTAAAGTAAACCAAGATACTGAAATTTAAAGCGAGCAAAATTTAAAAAAGGAATTGAGACAACCCGTTCTTCCCTAAGAGTAAAACCTTGAAAAATTTTATAATTGGCCATAGCCGACGCGGTAGGGAGACTATGTTGGATAATGTAAGAGAGGTTCGGTTTGGCATTACCCTCATCATCATGAGTAGGATTTGATGAACTAGAAGATAAAACTCTTCGTGCTCTCTTTTTAGGTGCCATTATCCTGAAAACAACATCAAAAATAATTTGAAACACATGTATGCAATTATCATCACATTCCATCCAAAGAAAATTTCCAATAATTCAAGGTATTGATAGAAACTCTATATATTATAGGTTAAAAATATGTACAAGTATAAAAGAAAATTTTGATAAAAAAGAATTTTGAAAAAAAAAGATTTGAAAAATATACGGTATCATTTTATATTCGAATAAAAAATTTCATATTTTTAAAGATTTTTTGCAAAAGCTTGAAAACCCATACTATATATATATATATATATATATATATGTTTTATACAAAAATTAATTAAAAACAACTAATGATATTAAACGAAAATTAAAAAGAAAAGAAAAAGGTTTATACCTTGATTTATAGAGAATGGATGAATGAGGAGATGAGAATGCACCAAATTGCTAGCAAAGCTTGGCTTTGATGAGTTGATGAAAATCTCTCAAAGAATTTTAGGTTTTGTGTGAAAAAATTGAAGGGATTTGAGGGGTTTTTTATAGTGATGTTTCAACTAGGGTTTGGGTTTTAATTAAAAGATGATTCTCTTTAAAGGCCTGGTTTAATGCTTCAGCCATTACCGTATCGATACACTTACATTACGTATCGATATCCCTTGCCACAATTTTAAATTATTTTTAAATAATGTATCGATACATGTGATCGTATCGATAGAGTGCTTATTGTATCAACTCCCATGTAAGAACTCGTATCGATACGCATATAGCCGTATCGATACGCCTTTGTTAGAAAGTGTATTTTGGACAAAAATATGTCCAAAAATCCAACTTTGAGCGACCCTAAATGCATGTGGATAATATATGAGCAAGATATAAAGACTAAAACTGATGCATACTCCCCCTAGCAACAAGCATAGATATATTAAGAAGCAAAATCACATAAACATGATCATCATTCAAAATTCAAGCAAATTTTTGCACTTAAGGGCTCTAAAAAGGTCAAGATAGGCTACTTAGACCTAACTCCCTCCTAAGAGTCAAAAAATGCTATTTGTCTAAAGGTTTGGTAAAGATATCTGCTAATTGGTTTAAGGTGTCAACATACTCTAGAACTACATCTTTTTTTAAGATATGATCACTAATGAAATGATGTCTTAATTCTATGTGTTTGGTTCTAGAATGTTGGATGGGATTCTTTGCACTAGTGTTGTCACACTTAAAAGGTATGGTACCTACATCAACTCCATAATCTAAGAGTTGTTGCTTCATCCAAAGGACTTGAGCACAACAACTCCCGACCGATATGTATTCTTATTCGGAGGTAGATAAGGCTACACTATTTTTTTTCTTAGAGAACCAAGATGTGAGCATACTACCTAGGAATTGACATGTCCCAGAGGTACTTTTTCTATCTACTTTACATCCCCCATAATTCGAATCGAAGAAGGCATGAAGGTCAAAGGAATAGTCTCTAAGATACCAAAGACCTAAACAATGTGTATCTCTAAGGTATCTAAAGATTCTCTTAATGACTATAAGGTGAGATTTTCTAGGACTAGCTTGAAACCTAGCACACAAGCAAACACTAAACATGATATCAGGTCTACTTGAGGTAAGGTAAAGCAAAGATCCAATCATGGAATGATAAAGCTTAGAATCAACACACTTACCTTTTTCATCCTTGTCGAGCTTAATTGATGAGCTCATATGAGTGGCTTGAGGCTTCACATTATCCAAGCCAAACTTCTTGAGCATATCCTTGATGTATTTAGCTTGATTGATGAAGATGCCATCCTTCCTTTGCTTGATTTGGAGTCCCAAGAAGAATGAGAGTCCCCCATCATACTCATCTCAAATTCACCTTACATTAGCTTAGAAAATTCTTGGCAACAAAACTCATTAGTAGAACCAAATATAATGTCATCCACGTAAATTTAAACTACTAATACGACATTGCCATTTCTTTTAATGAAAAGTGTAGTGTCCACCTTCCCTTTTCCAAAACCCTTTTTAACTAAAAAGTTTGAAAGTCTTTCATACCAAGCTCTATGAGCTCGTTTCATACCATATAAAGCTTTTATTAGTTTAAAAACATGGTTTGGAAAGTTTGGATCTTCAAAATCGGGTGGTTGTTCTACATAAACTTCTTCATTTATAAAACCATTTAAAGAGGCACTCTTGACATCCATTTGAAAAAGCTTGAATTCATTAAAGTATACAAATGCAAGAAGCATCCTAATTGCTTCCATCCTAGCTACGGTTGCATAGGTATCATCAAAATCAATTCATTCTTCTTAAGTGTAACCTTGAGCAACAAGTCTAGCATTTTTTCTCACTATGTTACTACTCTCATCTAGTTTGTTTCTAAAAACCTATTTAGTTCTTATAGTAGACTTATTATTAAGCCTATCAACTAATGTCCAAACATTACTCCTCTCAAATTGATTCAATTCCTCTTGCATAGCCAATATCCAAAATTCATCATTTAATACTTCTTTGGTATTTTAGGCTTTATGCACAAGATGAATGCAATATTATTCATAATTTTAAGAGAGGATCTAGTGGTTACCCCCTTGGATGGATCACCCAAGATTTCACCATCTTTGACATAGTTGAGTTCCCTTGGGTAGCTCACTTCCTTTTCGTCAAGGTTCATGTCCTTCAAGGCTTCTATGAGAGGATCTTGTTCTTCTTCCTCTTTGGTTGGAACCTCATCCACCTTTGATTAATTTCCACCATCAATAGCTTCAATGATTCCTACATCATCATCATCACAAGAATCCTTCCTTGGAAGGAGGTTATCATCGAAAACCACATGAATCGACTCTTCTATAACTAAGTTTCTTTTGTTAAAGACTCGATAAGCTTTAGAGTTTAAAGAATATTGTAGGGCGTGAAGGTGTTCCCCTTTTTAGAAGTGCCAGTGCACACTCTTGTCAAGTTATAGTATAAAAGATATCGTCTCCCACAGGAATTGGAGCAACTACTATGAGTGTTTTCCTGCACAAGGAAATAGTAATTTGCACAATTAAACTTTTGAATGTGGAAAAATAAAAACACAAATAATTAAAGATAGTGATAGGGAGAGATGAGGATGATAGATTGGGTTAGGTGGTTGCAGCTCAGTAGTGTGTAGACTGCGTTGTAAAGCCTAAGTGTGTTTTGCGCTGCCACGATTTGCTACCTCAGCGGGTAATGGCGGATTGAGGCTACAGCAACTTGCGCTGCCACAGCGAAACTCTGCATTTACAACTTTCAATGTCTTGGCAGGTGAGATGGAGGGATGTCCCAGCAGCAAGTCTGGCAGATACTCCAAGTTCGGCAGAGCAATTCTGAACTGATCCTTCCTATGTCTAGGCAAGGATTCTGTCACCACGTGATGTAGGCAATACCTAGAAATCTCAACGTAAACCTAACATAGGCAGTCGACGTTTGGTTACTCCTTTTAGCCGTTGAAACTCAAACTTATGTCTAAGCCGAATTAGTCAACACCTTGACATGTTGAGACCGTACTTAATTCTTTCGTGAGTTTGACACTCTCGTGCCCAACAAATGGATTTCCTCAACTGGACTTTTGAAACTAATTGAAGAAGTGAAGAACATGAATTAAGCAAACTTGAGAGTATTTTATTGAAAACAAACTTAAACCATTACAACCGTTTCTCACAACTACTTTACATACAAAAATCTAAACCCTAAGAGAGGATTAGGTCGCAACCTCCAAAACCTCCATTTAATCTATCTATCTACCTCTCCGCTATGCCCCTATACCCTCACAAACATTGGATATATATATATATATATATATATATATATATATATAGGGCTTGGACTAAGTTTGAGTCCTCTATAGAGTGTCCATGAGTTCTATATTTTGTACACATTTCTGCCCTTATTATTGATGTTCTTAAGCTCATTTAGGCATATTTAGGTGCATTGCATGCATTATAACATTATCCTCTCTTATACCATGCTTTTATTGAATATTTTATGTTTGGTTGAGAAAAGTTACTGTTTAGTTTAGTTTATATTTTCAGGTGCTATAGCTAGGATGGGAGAGGAAAGGACAGGACCAGACAAGAAAGCTAAAATTAAAGGAGCTATACTGAAGCAGCTCAAGATGCCGCCAAGGACGCTGTCGAAGCAGCATTGCCGCCAAAAGCCACCCGGGCAGGAGTTACATCGACTTAGCCAAGATGGGTTGCGATTTTAAGAGGATAATTTCCTAAGCCCAATGAACCCAGTTTTGCAATTTCGTGAAGCTTGTAGCGGCCGGTAGAGCTGATTCAAGATCGATAAGTAAGAGTACTTATCCTTACTTGCAGAAGAAGGCAACATCCAAAGAGTCTGTATTTAAAGTATAAAGGAGTATGTATTTAATGTAAATATACTTCTTAGAACTCCTACTTCAAGGAGGACTCAACTTAGGTCATGAGCCCTATATATACCCAATGTATGTAAGGGTATATGAGCATGAGGAAGATGAGGGTGAGGGAATGCGAGCCTGAGCAGCCGCACACAGAGATGTAGCTAGATAGGTTGGAGATGTTGGGGGTTGTGGCCCAACTTTCCTAGGTTTTAGGCGCGTGTATGTAAAGTAGTTTGAGGGAAACGGTTATATAGCTTTGAGTTGTTTTCAATAAAATTCTAAGTATGCTTAACTCGTGCTCCTTATTCGTTCAATTAGTCTACACCAATCAGTTGAAGAGAAAATCTATTTTTCGAGCACGAAAGTGCAAGGCTCACGAAAGGGTTAAACACTGTCACAACTCACAAAGGCGTGACTAACTTGGTTCCACACTAGTCCACAAGTTTCAGCGGCTAAAAGGGAGTACCAACCGGGTTGACTATTTTGGTTCCACACTAGTTCTCAAATCTCGAGCATCCTAACCTAGAAATAGGAGGGATCACTGTCAACTATCTTGCCGAGCTTAGAATGTCTGTCAGACGAGCCGCCAGGACTTCTTTCTATTCCACCTGCCGAGACAGTACACACGCCTACAGTGGCAGTGACCTGCTGCGTCTGGGTGACAGGGTCGTATTTTACCGCCCGCCATACCTACCGAGGCAGCATATCTCGGCAACGCAAAACATACTCAAACTTTACAATGCAATCCATGTGCTACTGAACTGCACTAGTCTTACCAAGCTTATCGCCCCAAATCTCTCCCTATCATCTCTCTCTCATCACTATCTTTATTTTTGTTTGCATTTTTATATTTCCATATCATGAGATTTAATGGCGCATTTACTAAATCTTTGTGCAGGAAACCATTCAGAGAAGATGCTCCAATCCTTGTGGGAGACGATATCTCTATTTAGTTTTTGCACATTAAATCTCTTTTTATTTATTTGCTAAAAAAACTCTTTGTTTTCTTGGTTTATGTTTCGCCAGGGCAGCAAGGTTGGCAGCAACATTCACTTGACGAAGGGGAAGGACATGCCCAAACATCTAGTCAAACACAAAGAACCTCACGAAGTGATTATGCTTGGGAAAAGCGTAGCCCAACATAACCTAATTATTATTTTTAATTATTATTTTTAATTTATTTTTTAGCATTAGGATTAGATTTAATTTTTTTAATATTTGTATTAAATTTATTTCTGGTTAGGAATGAAGGAAAGATCAAGAAATAATGAAAGAGCAAAGGAGAGGCCCAACTAGTGGCCAAGGCAGATAAGCATAACGACTAGTGGCTTCATAACGGCTAGCCGCAATAGCTATATTTCGCCCCAGCGAGCGGAACGGTTATCTGCGTAACGGCTAGAACCTTATTATTCGCGCCGCAATAATTGCCGCCCGTTGACAGCGTGCCCGCCATGGTAGTGGAGAGAAACAGTTATATAAGGCCAACTATTCTCCCACCTCGTTCTTCACTTTGCTCTCTACTTTGCTCTGAATTCTTTTTACAATCCTTGCTTCCAAGATTTCTTTGTTTTACTTTCTTTCACATTCTTTTTGCTTTCTTTAGGATAAACAATCATTTCACAAACTGTGGCCTCGTCATAGAAACTCGCCGCCACCTCCAAAACTTCATACAAAAGGTTCTTGAAACCTACTGTCGATAAGACCTACAACTAGTTTTACAAAGAAAGGCAACTATAGGAGGAGAGGGGCTTCTAATACACCCAGTCTGATGGTGATATTGGGTTGGAACCTTTCCTGTTCGAGAGGATCCAAAATATGGGCTGGGACCAATTCGCACGGCAGCTAGAAGGGATCAACAACAACCATGTGCGAGAATTTTACGCCCACCGGCCAAACCCAGAGAGCCATTTCGTCTACGTCTGGGGAGAAGGTGTTAAGTTGACTGCTGACATGATTAACAGTTTTCACAGCATATAGATCAGTGGCAACCCACACGGAGAGTGGGAATCATATTTGACGGGGGTTGACTACAACAAGATCAAGAAGGAACTCTGCAAGCCAAACACCAAATGGTTGACAGGAAAAAACAACAGGTTAGTCAACTGCCGAGACTTGCTTCCAGAGGCAGTCCTTTGGAGTTACTTTGTCCAACGCCGCCTGATGCCAACCTCGCACAGATCGACAGTAAATATGTCGCGGCTTGCCCTTATCTACAGTATTATGAAGGGGTGACAGATCAACGTTGGCGAAGTAATAATAAAGGAGATCTACACCCACGCAGAAAAGCCAACCGTCAAAGGTCCACTCTTATTCCCTACACTCATCACTAGCTTGTCTGCCAATTTTGGCATGCCGCTGCACCCAAAAGATAAAATTCTTCTTGGCAAGGAAGGATAGACAAGAAGGGTACACCAACAGATGATGCATAGTGTGGAGCCTGACACACCTTCCACCGCCCAGCCGCCGTCCCAAGCTGCCGCCACCTAAGCCACAGCATGCAATACTGATGTTGCCCTCACGTCTGACGCAATCCCCTTACTGCGCAGTCTAGTGGAAAGCTACCAGAGGATTGAGCTCAAGCAGGTGATCTTCACCAAATACGTAGCAGACGTGCAGGAGGCCTTTGTGGCCTACATGCTAGACAAATACTAGGACGCCGGACCATAGTTGCCCGCCTTTCCAATGGAGCTAGCAGCGTCCAAGCCAATCCAAATAACTCCAATACCAATTGATGCATTGCATGCATTATAACATGCTTTTATTGAATATTTTATATACACATTCCTGCCCATATTATTGTTGTTCTTAAGCTCATTTAGGCATATTTAGGTGCATTGCATGCATTATAACAATATCTTCTCTTATACCATGCTTTTATTGAATATTTTATGTTTGGTTGAGAAAAGTTATTATTTTAGTTTAGTTTATATTTTCAAGTGCTATAGCTAGGAGAGGAGAGGAAAGGACAGGACCAGACAAGAAAGCTGGACCTAAAGGAGTTGTACTGAAGCAGCTCAAGATGCCGTCAAGGATGCTGCCGAAGCAGCATTGCTGCCAAAAGCCGCCTGGGCAGGAGTTACACCGACTTAGCCAAGATGGGTTGCAATTTTAAGAGGATAATTTCCTAATCCCAATGAGCCAGTCTTGCAATTTCCTAAAGCTTGTAGCGGCCGGTAGAGCTGATTCAAGATCGATAAGTATGAGCACTTATCCTTACTTGCAGAAGATGTCAACGTCCAATGAGTCTGTATTTAATGTAAATATACTTTTTAGAACTCCTACTTCAAGGAGGACTCAACTTAGGTCATGAGCCCTATATATACCCAATGTATGTAAGGGTATAGGGGAATGAGAAAGATGAGGGAGAGGGAATGTGAGCATGAGCAGCCGCACACAGAGATGTAGCTAGATAGGTTGGAGATGTTGGGGGTCGCGACCCAACTCTCCTAGGGTTTAGGCGCGTGTATGTAAAGTAGTTTGAGGGAAACGATTGTATAGCTTTGAGTTGTTTTTAATAAAATTCTAAGTTTTCTTAATCCATGCTTCTTGTTCGTTCAATTAGTCTACATCATCCAGTTGAAGAGAAAAACCATTTTTCGGGCACGAAAGTGCAAGGCTCACGAAAGGGTTAAGCACGGTCACAACGCACAAAGGCGTGACTAACTTGGTTCCACACTAGTCCACAAGTTTCAACAACTAAAAGGGAGTACCAACCAGGTTGACTAATTTGGTTCCACCCTAGTCCCCAAGTTAGCATCTCGAGCATCCTAACCTAGAAATATGAGGGATCACTGTCGACTATCCTGCCGAACTTAGTATGTCTGGCAGACGAGCCGCCATGACTTCTTTCCATTCCACCTGCCGAGACAGTACACACCCTTGCAGTGGCAGTGACCTGCTGCGTTCACGTGACAGGGTCATAGTTTGCCACCCGCCATACCCGCCGAGGTAGCATCTCTTGGTAGCGCAAAACATACTCAGACTTTACAATGCAATCCACAATACTAAACTGCACTAGTCTTACCCAGCTTATCGCCCCAAATCTCTCCCTATCATCTCTCTCTCATCACTATCTTTATTTTTATTTGTGTTTTTATATTTCCACATCATGAGATTTAATGGCACATTTACTAAATCTTTGTATAGGAAACCATTCAGAGGAGCTGCTCCAATCCTTGTGGGAGACGATATCTTTTATACTATAACTTGACAAGAGTGTGCACTTATGCTCATAAATTGAGAACACCTTAACGCTCTACATCATCGTTGGATTAGGAGTTTTTAAAGTAACTTTACATTAAATGCTGACTCCTTTTTTACTTAAATATGGACTCTTTGGACGTTGCCTTCTTCAGCAAGTAAAGATAAGTCATCTTACTTATCAATATTTAATTAGCTCTTCAGGCCGCTACAGGCTTCAGATAAATGCAAGGCTGGGCCCGTTGGTCTCGGGAAATTGTCCTCTTTCAATCGCAACCCATCTTGACTAAGTCGGTTTAACTTCTGCTTGGGCGGCAATCGGCGGCAGTGCTGCTGCGGCAGCGTCCTTGGCGGCAACTGGATCTGCTTTAGTACAACTCCTTCTACTCCCTACTTTATGTCCTCTCCTCTTCTACAACACCTGAAAATAAAAACTAAACTAAAACAATATCTTTTTTGTAAAGCCGATAAATTGATTTTGATATAACTAAAGAATTTAAGGACTAAATTGAAAATGAGAAAACGAATTTTTAAGTCCTCAAATCTCTCTATATGTTTAAAGGAAAATGCTTAAGTTAAAAACTTATTTTATCAAAACTTTTCTAAGTGTTCTTGAAGCCAAACAGTAATTTTCGAGTCACCGTTTCGAAACGGCCTTAGGCGTTCCGGAACATTTTAAAAATGTGAACCTGTGTTTCGAAATGTGTATCAAAACGGTTTTGAAACTGTGAACCCTTGTTTCGAAACGGGTTTCGAAACAGTTTAAGAACATCGAGACACCGTATTGAAACGACCTCAAACGTTTCAAAACGACATTCAAGTTAGATTTAAAAAATATGACCGTTGAAGTTTTTAACTGATTTTAACTGTTTTTATTTCGATCGTTAAGGCATATCGAAACACCTTAAGGTCCGTTTCGATACGAGCCTTGACAGTGGCTAAAATGTTTTGAAACGTGTTTCGAAACAGCTCTTAGCGTATCAAAACAATCTTAACCGTTTCGATACGGGCTCTTTAATGCATCCTAACGACTCTTTCTATTTTGGTCTGTTTCAAAACAGGGTCAGGCGTTTCGAAACGGGTGGTTGCAGACTGCATTTATGGAGGGAAGATAACATCCCAACGGCTCTATTGATGAATGCAACAACCATAACGACTAGAATTAAATGAGAAGGTATAAAATGGACCTCTAAAAGCTTTAGCAACAACTATTGAATCTAAAGCAAACATCCAAACATCAAATCCAAGCATTTGTGCCTAAATCCCATTATTGTCTTGTAACCCCAATTGTAATTTTCATTCTTATCATTTCAATTGGGTTGAGTGCTTGTAATTGGGCTATTTTGTGTATTGAGAGATACTTGTTTTAGCCAACAACTTCTTTGTTATTATTGTGGGAGGATTGGGTCAAATTTTGGGTAGAAAATTTGACCGATATTGTAACAGTTACCTCCTTAGCCTAGAAAAGGGGAAGAGCAATTAGAGGAATTGTTGAAAATCCTTAGTGAAGCTAAGGTAGTGGATGTAGAGTTCGGTTGGAACTTGAACCACTCTAAATTCCCTTGTCTACCATTTTTATTTGTCAATTCCACTTCCAAAAAGTTTAAAAACCCAATTCACCCCTCTCTTGGTTTATAACGATCATTCGATCCACTCAACATTTTCTTAACCAAACAAAGAATATTCAATAAAAGCATGGTGAAATAGCAAATATTGTTATTATGTATGCAATGCACCTAAATATGCGTAAATGAGCTTAAGAACAACAATAATAAGGGCAAGAATGTGTATAAAATATAGAACTTGTGGACACTCTACACGCCCTCAAACTCGAACTATTGATTGTCCTCAAGCAATGCAACCTAACTAGTAAATCTTCCCTTTGCACAAAATTAATAGAAACATACTCTTCAACTTGATTTCTTACCTCAAGGTCGTAGCACCTACTTTAATGTTAGCGACAAGGAATAACATGAAATAACTTTGATTTTAATTTTTTTAGTGCCAGTACAGTGTCTGCATGTCTGTGTTTATGCTAAACATGTTGAGTATACTGAGTTAACAAAGAATGCTAAAAATAATTAGATTACGAAAAAGGATATGAGTTGCTGCCTTAGCAGTACAGTTAAGCACCTCTCTCTTCTTTTTTCTCTGATCATGGCCTTAAGGGATTCAGCTCATCACAACTATTCTACAGGTTTGAAGCTAAGATAGGTGCCCACTATGAAACTTCGAACCCTTTGAATAGAGTCATCCCGTGAAGGCTTTCATTCACTCTTGCTAATTTTTCTGTCACTTCAATTAATTTCAGATACTTGGAATTTGATAGAAACGAAGTGTCCTTGCTCATGATCCTTCATAGAGCCTGTTTTGGGCACCTCTATAGTGTTAAGCATCCTTCCTAGAGCCTGATTCGAGCACCTCTAGGGTATTTGAACATTTATGTGATGCTGCCTTGTGCTTCCGTAGCGACAAACTTGTATCCAGTTAAGAAATTTTCATTAAATAAAGCAGACAGTGTTAAACTTAAAACTCAAGCAAAACTCAACATTTAACAGACAGTGTAGAATAATTGGCAAAAAAGAAAAAAATCCAAGTATTTTTCATACTTCTTCCCCATGGTTATATTAATTTTTAAGCATGGTACGAATATAAGTAATCGGCTAACTATCATAAGCACAAGTTTTAAGCTAAAGATTTCTATTTCATTAAGCGCTAAGGCAGAATTTACATATGATCATATATGCTACTAAATACGACTAAAGAAAACAAAGAGGATTATTCGCCCCAAACTCAAGGTTGGCATTATCCTCGATGACTTACACAAAATATGAAATAAAAACAGAAAAGAAAACATAAAAAGAAAAATAAAAAAATTAAAAGAAAACATAAAAGAAATAAAAGTAAGAAAAGGGGTGATATAGACTAGGGGATTTCCCCTCTATTGCTATTGCATTGGAGGAAGATTTTGAGGAGGCGGGCAGGACGAGGTGGAGTGTGGCGAAAGGCTTGGCGGCTGGGCTCTTCTTCTTGCCATGGGGCGGTTGGATGCGGCTTAGTGTGGGTCTCTTAGGTGGTGCTTCTGGCTCAGGTTTAGACCCTTCACCTTGAGGTTTGGTCACATCAGCGGACCACTTTCTTTTCTTTGTCGCCGCTGTGAGTTCATCGTCAAAAGAATCGGATATCTCCATGTCTAGGTCCTCGGCTTCTTTGGCATCTTTCGTCTTTACTGTTGGGGAGGCGACCCTAGTTTCCTCCTCTTTCTCTGAATCCGATGAGAAGGTGAGGTTGTATTGATGGATCGGAGTGGGTGAGGTCCTTCTCTTGGGGCGGATGTGCGGCCCCTCGGTGTCGGCGGCGACTGGAGTGGTAGCTGGTCTTGGTGTGATATGGGTTGGTTTAGAAGCTGCTAACTCCGATGGGAAGGCGAGCAACTTTGGGTCGTCGTCGTGGTATTTGTCTAGCAAGTAGGCCACAAAGGCCTCTTGCACCTCCGCAATGTATTTGGTGAAGATTACCTGTTTATGATCGCTCCTCTAGCAGCTCTCCACAAGGCTTCACAGCAGAGGAATCACGGCGGAAGGGAAGGCAGCATCAATACTGCCCGTTGCGGCTGGGGTGGCATTAGGTTGGGACGATGGCTTGGTGGTTGTTGGTGTTTCCGGCTCTAGCTCTTGCATCATCTGGAGGCTCGCCTTCCTTTTCCACCCTTCCTTAGTGGCAATGATGGTGTCTTTTGGGTGCAGCGGCACACAGAAGTTGGCGCAAAGGCCTGTGATGAGTGCAGGGAAAACGAGGGGTTCTTTGGAGTTGGGCTTATCTGCATGGGCATGGATCTCTTCAAGAATGACTTCTTCAACATTGATTGGTTGCCCCTTCATTATATTGTAGACAAGGGCCAGCAGCGGCCTGTTGACTGTTGATCCGTGCGAAGTGGGCATTAGGCGGTGTTGGACGAAGTTGCTCCAAAGAATGGCCTCCGGCAGAAGATCGCGGCGGTTGGCTGGTCCATTACTCTTGTCGGTTAGCCACTTGGTGTTGGGCCGACAGATTTCTTTCTTGATCTTTTCGTAGTCAGCCGCTGTTAAATAGGACCTCAATTCTTCGTGCGGATTCCCTCTTATTTCTATGCCGTAGAAGTTGTTGATTGTTTTCGCTGTGAGCTTGACTCCTTCGCCGCGGACGTAGACAAAAGGGTTTCCCGGTGTAGGCTTGTGGGCATAGAATTCTCAAACCTGGTTGTTGTTTATTTCCTCTGGCTATCGTGCGAAAATATCTCATCCCAAGTTGTGAACCCTTTCGAATATGGCGGGTTCAAGGCCAAGATCCACATCTTGCCTTGTGTATTGAAAGCCTATTTCTTCCCATAGTTGCCGATCAGCATAGTATTGTCGGTAGGTTGCCGCTACATCACTATTCAAGAACCTCTAGAAGGTTGGCTTGGAGGTTGAGGTGGTTTGTTTTGATGTTGCCATTGTTGTGAGAATGGTTGTGTTTCCTAAAGAAAGAAAAAGAATTTGCAAGAAAGTAAAGCAAACGAAATCTTGAAAGCAAAGATAACAAGAAGAATTGAGAGTAAAAGAGAGAGCAAAGTGAAAAATGATGAGAGAATAGTTGGCCTTATATAGCCGCTATTCTACGTTGCCTTGGCGGGCACGCTGCCAACGGGCGACAATGATTACTGCGCGATTTTCGCAATTCTAGCAGCTACACAGCTATCCGTTCTGCCAGCTATTGCAAATGTAGCTGTTGCGGCTAGCCGTTAGCCGTTATGCTCATATGTCTTGGGCTGCCTTGAATGTTGGGTTAGGCCTCTCCTTTATTCTTTTATCTTTCTTGGTCTTGCCTTCATTCCTAACCTGAAATAAATTAAATGCAAAAATTAAGTAACTGGTATTTAAATCTATTCCTAATGCATAAATTAAAAATAAAAATTAGGTTATGTTGGGTTGCGCAGTTCCCAAACATATCCACTTCTTGAGGGTTTTGCGTTTGGCTTTTCGTCCAGGTATGTCCTCCCTCTCCTCAGGTAGGTGTTGGTTTCCATCTTTGCCGCCCTGACGGGACATACACCAAAGACAAACAAGAGGCATTTTTTGGAAATAATTGAAGAAGTGAAGAACGTGATTTAAACAAACTTGAGAGTATTTTATTGAAAACACACTTAAACTATTACAATCATTTCTCACAACTACTTTACATACAAAAACCTAAACCTTAAGAGAGAATTGGGTCGCGACCTCCAAAACCTTCGTTTAATCTATCTATCTACCTCTCCGCTATGCTCCTATACCCGCACAAACATTGGGTATATATAGAGCTTGGCCTAAGTTTGAGTCCTCCTTGGAGTAGGAGTTCTTAAAGTAACTTTACATTAAATGTTGACTTCTTTTTTACTTAAATATGGACTCTTTGGACGTTGCCTTCTTCAGCAAGTAAAGATAAGTCATCTTACTTATCAATCTTTAATCAGCTCTTCAGGCCGCTACATGCTTTAGATAATTACAAGGCTGGGCTCGTTGGGCTCAAGGAATTGCCCTCTTTCAATTGCAACCCATCTTGACTAAGTCGGTTTAACTTTTTCCTGGGCGACAATCGGTGGCAATGTTGCTGTGGCGGCATCCTTGGTGGCAACTGGAACTGCTTCAGTACAACTCCTTCTACTCCTTGCTTTCATGTCCTCTCCTCTTCTACAGCACCTGAAAATAAAAACTAAACTAAAACAGTATCTTTTCTTAACAAAACAAAGAATATTATATAAAAGTATGGTGAAAGAGAAAATATTGTTATTATGCATGCAATGCACCTAAATATGCCTAAATGAGCTTAAGAACATCAATAATAAGGGCATGAATGTGTACAAAATATAGAACTTCTGGACACTGTACAAATATCCTAAGAAAATAGCTTCATCACTTTTTGCATCAAATTTACCCAAATTATCTTTTTCATTGTTTAAAACAAAACACTTACATCCAAAAGGATGAAAATAACTAATGTCAAGCTTTTTAGATTTTAAAATCTCATAGGGGGTTTTCTTTAAAAGTAGCCTAATCAATACGCTATTAATAATATAGCAAGAAGTATTTGCGGCTTCAGCCCAAAAATACTTAGGTAAATTTTTTTCACAAAGCATGGTTCTAGCCATTTCTTTTAAAGTTCGATTTTTCCTCTCAACTGCCTCATTTTGTTGAGGAGTGCGATGTCCAGAAAAATTATGTCTTATACCATTTTCATTACAAAAATCATCAAAACCTAGATTTTGAAATTCGGTTCCATGGTCACTTCTAATATGGGAAATATTTTGACCAAGGTTATTTTGAGTGATTTTTGAAAATGTGATGAATTTTTATAAAGCCTCATCTTTAGTACTTAAAAAGAGAACCCAAGTGTATCTAGAGAAATCATCAACAAGCACAAAATCATATGATTTTCCACCCAAGCTAATTGTCCTAATTGGCCCAAAGAGATCCATATGGATCAATTGTAATACCCTACTAGTTGAAACATCATTAATAGGTTTAAATGAGGTTCTTTTATGTTTATCCTTGGCACATGCATCACAAATTTTATCTAATGAGAACTTTATCTTGGGTAAACCTCTAACTAGATTTTGGGAAACCAATTTCTCTAAGACACTCATGTTAGCATGTCCTAGTTTCCTATGCCATAATCATGCAACATGTTCATCTTTAGCTACAAAACATGCATTTGAAATGTTTATGTCATCTAAATGCACCATATATATATATATATTACCTATGCGATGACCTATGAGCATAATCTTATTAGTTTCAATGTTCATTATCTTGCAACCATTAACATCAAAAAGAACATTAAAACCTTTATCACAAAATTGACTAATGCTCAACAAATTATGTTTTAGACCGTTGAAATAAAGAACATTTTCAATAAAGATTGAAGAGTAATTACCAATGGAGCTTATTCCTTCAATATGCCTTTTGGAGTTGTCACCGAAAGTCACCACTCCACCACTTTTAGGCTTTAGATCCAAGAATCTACTCTTGTCATTGGTCATGTGTCTTGAGCATCCACTATCAAGGTACCATGTGTTTTGACTTGAAGTTTTGGCCTTGTAGCAATGCTCTTCATACAAACAAAGATTAGTTCTTGATTTTTGGTATTCAAATCATTTTGGGTCCATGTGAGTTAGCTCCCAAATACTTGGTTCCCTTAGGAATCTAAGAAGAAATGTCATCAACATTGTTAGAAATTACAAGTTCCTTAGGAACACACACTCCTAACTTTTTTACCTCTAGGATGCCTATGAGAGCTTCTTTGTTTGTACTTATTAAAATTTCTCTTTACATATTGGGTTTCTGAAGAATTCCCTTTTTTAAAACTATTTTTCCCAATAGTGTTAAGAGAAGCTTTTAGTTTATCCACCTCCTCATTGTGATAAACATGGTATTTTTCAAGAAGGTTATTCAAATCAATAGATTTTTTTTCAAATTCATGTGAGGAATTTTGTAAAAGAAAAACCTTCTTTTCAAGTTCCAAGTTGGTCTTGGAAAGTGAATCATTTTAAGCTCTTAAAATCGAAATCATTTGTTTGTTTTTCAGAACCAATTTTTTGTATTTCTCAACCAACTCATCGTAAGCCTCTTGCAACTCATCATAAGCATCATGAAGTTCATCAAAAGTGAAATCTAAAGTAGATGGGTTAGGGTTTACCATATGAACATCACCAATGGCCATGAGGCATATGTTGGAAACTTCTTGCTCCTCTTCGGATGACTCCTCATCACTCCAAGTAGCAACGTTTTCCTTGAGCTTCTTCTTCTTCCTGAAGCTCTTCCTTTTGAGTTGAGGACAATCGGATCAATATGCCTCGACTTCTTGCACTCATAGCATATGAGTTGGTCCTTCTCTTCCTATTTGTTCTTGTTCTTGAAGTATCATTTTCTATGGAACTTTCTTCCCCGATTGGACTTCATGAACCGAGCGAATTTCTTGGCTATCATAGTCAATTTTTCTTCGTCCTCAACTAAGCTAGAATCATTCTCTTCATTTGAAGCTTTGAGAGCAATTCCTTGCTTCTTCTCCTCTACCTTCTTCTTCTCTTCCTTTCTTCATGTTCTCATGAGTGAGGGGAGATCCCACCAACTCATCGAGCTTTAGTGTCTTCAAATTCTTCGCCTCGATGATTGCGGTTCTCCTTCCTTCCTATGAATCGGGGAAAGAATATAGAAGCTTACGAACTAGCTTGTCTTCGAGAATGGTCTCACTGAAGCCCTTGAGACCATTGACGATGAACGAGAAGTGATCGAACATTTGAGTGACGCTTTTCTCGGGCTCTATCTTGAAACTCTCGTAGCTATAGTTAAGGATCCCAATCTTGGTCTCCTTAATGTCATTGTTTCCTTCATATGCGGTCTCTAGCTTGTCCCAAACCTCCTTAGCACTTGTACACGAAGACATCTTCGAGTACATATCCGGTCCAAAGCACAAAAGATCATGTGTAGAGCTTTGTCATTGATTTGAAGCTTCTTTCGTTCTTCATCGGTCATTTCGTGCTTGGACTTTAGAACGAGTCTTTCTTCATCGGTTCTCTTCAAGGGAATGGTTGGGCCATCTTCCACAACATCCCATATGAGATAATCATTAGATTTGATGAAGAGCTTGATCCTATTCTTCCAATAGGGATAGTTATCCCCATTGAAGTAAGGAGGCTTTGTGGTAGATTGTGACTCGTAGTTGTTGTCGGAGGTAGATCCCATTGCCTTTAGTTGTTTTTGATCGAACTGTAACACCCTCAATCTTAGCCTAGAATTAATTAGATCAATTGACTAAGAAATTGATTTAATTGAACTTAGAGAAATCCCTAATTAAATAAACAAGGACCTAATTGAATGAAATTGTAAAATTGGAATTAAAAGCAAGATGATTAAAATGAAACAACTAGCAAATAGAGAGTTTTCATGCCAAAATATTCAATTTCATGGGCTGCCCTTAATTAGATTAAAATTAAAAACTAAAATGAGGGCAAATAAGTCAAATACTTTCCAACAATAGCTACCAACTATTGTGAGTTGTTTACCTTCTCCATCTTCTCCTTCTCCTAGCCGAAATTGAGAGAGAAAACTAAGAGAGAAAATTGTTCAGCCATGGAAACATAGGAGAAAAAGATTGCATGTTGATGATTCAACCATTAGAATAAAGCTAGAAAGCAAAGTAAGTCATTCTACTCACTAGTGAATTGAAATTATGCTTGGATTTAGTATTTGAGTGTTTATATAATCTGTTTTAAGAAGATTACTTGCTGAAAATGATGATTTTGTAGCTGAAAATATATTATATGATAATGAAATTAATGTATCTAGCATAGGTCTAGTGACCAATGTGTTAAAAACTGAAATTCGGTGGACTAGGAAACAATTCTGGAAAAATTTCATCTAAGGAAAATTGCTATAATCTAATGTGTTAAAGTATTGCTGAAGTCAATTTGATGTTAAAATGGCTAATTAAAGAGTTAGGTTGAAAACTAGTCACCTAGAAATGTAAAACTACTTAGGGGACTGTTTTGAGTAAATTGAAAGTTTTTAGGGACTGAATTGATGTAAATGAATACTGGAAATGTTAAGTAAAAACAAGGAAAATATTAAAAGGAGTGTTAGATACCTTTCATTGGCTAAATAAGGGCTAAAATGAATGTTTAAAGTAGTTAAATGCTTAATAGGTGAATTTGGGGCTATTCTGTAAATTGAGCTAAATAAGGTACTAAATTAATTACGTTAAGGACCATACTGGACTAATAATGACTATAAAAAAATAGAATTAACTTAGGAAATCAATTGGTCATGTTATGATAGGAATAAAAGGGATTAGAATACTTGAATTGAAATTTTGAGTAAACTGCCCAGAAAGTCTTGTTTTGGGCAGCCACTTTAAAAATTTACCAAATTAGTAAAAGATGAATTTTAAGCTGAAAATTTAATATGTGTTACTTTGAGATGTCTAGTTTAATTGAGAGAAAACGGTAATGAATTCCAGTAAGTGAGCTAAAAGATATAAGCGAAAGAACCTGGACAGTGCAAATTGTCTAGAACTGCAAAATGGCCTATGTTTAAATAATAAACTGTATTGATTTATAAATAGGAAAATATGAATCATACATGGATAAAAATATAGTTGAATAAGATTTCTAACGAGGTAAATTAATCGAAATTCCGATGTATGGATTAAAATTTATGATTGAATTAGTAATAGGTGCTCAAACTGCCAATAGGAAAAAACAATTTTGAGTGTTTGGTGTTTACACTTGCTTAAATGAGTTTAAATGCTTGAATTGTCTCCTGATATGCTTTGTTTATGTTTGTGTATGGATGATAAGACCAATAATTTGAAGAAACCTTGGAGGAATCAAAGTCTGGGCAACCCAAAAAAGAAGAGCAAGGGCATTGTTATCAAAGATCAAAATTAGCTTAGAGTATAGTGAGTGTAGTTAACTTTAGGGTTAGGATTAGTATCCTAACCACTATCTCTTTATTAATTTATGATGTTTAACATGAAGCATGAAATGAATTTAATCTTGGTTTGGTAATTAACTTAAGGGAAGATGGATTAAATGGAAACATGTTAGCATGCTCTATGTTACTAGGTAATTGTCTTGTTGAATAATGATGTAGTTACCTATGTTTGAGAAGTGGTGTGATTGATTTTAATGAGCTTAATTGAATGATATGTTGTTGTGTAGACATGATATATGTGGCTGGAAATGTATGAAAATATGTTGCAATAGTTGGAAACCATGGAAATGTATCCATATGAATGTTTTAGTGATTATGGCATGAAATATGACCTGAGATATGATATCTATAAATTGAAACTTCTTAATTGGAGTTGTTTAACAAAAAGATAAATAAAGCCTTGGTTTATTAGTGGTTTTAGGTAGAATTACATGCCTAGAGTGTAGCTCCTCTGATTTAGTACAAGTGTACTCATAGTGTGGTGTTGTGACACCTAAAGTATTAGATGCTTGGGCATCCTTTGTTGGCAATTCAAATGCTGAACTTGAAGGTGTTTAGACCTATTGTTGCAATAGTGCAACCTCTGAATTTGATGTTATGCATCCTCTGTTAAGGTACCTTGAGTATAGGCTCGATTACCTAGTCACTAAGATTACAAGGCATTGTGTTAAAAAGGATTCGATTTAAGATTTAATATACACGTATGGATGTTTCGATGTATTTGGTGTAACATTAATAGCTATATGGGATATGCACATTGCTTATATGTTTCTATGCTCCCTTTTGAATGGTATAAGATAATGATTTTGAGGATTATATTATCCGGCTTGTTACTTGTTAAATTGTCATGTAA
Organism: Hibiscus tridactylites; assembly: GCA_958450335.1. NCBI lineage: Eukaryota > Viridiplantae > Streptophyta > Magnoliopsida > Malvales > Malvaceae > Hibiscus > Hibiscus tridactylites. The sequence continues at coordinate 60,627,871 of OY288289.1, forward strand.
ATATTCTATGATGGTTGATATGATATCATAATGTATTATGAGTGCTACTTATATGTGCATGAGCCTAGTTAGGGTGTACTCAATTGATTGGGAACTTAACTAGGTAATCTCATTTGATTAAATAAGACGTTTAATGAAACTGATGGAAACTATTAGTTATAAGAACTACCTCACTAAGTACACCTTGTACTTATAACCCTATTATGTCCCTCTTCCCAAACCAACATGATAGTCTAATCTGAAGCGGTCCTGATCTTGTTTCAGTAGTAGTCACAAGCAGTGGATTCAAGGATTCAAGTATGCCTTACCCCATTTTGTTAGTCCTTCTAGTTGGTGGCTTAGTTACGAGCATAGTTATTCTTGTTGTTTGTTTATGGTTGATGATTAGCTCGTATATGGGATATATATAAGTTAGAAGGGAGTGTTAATATGAATCTAATTATGTAAATAGATACAAATTATATATAATCATTTTGGATCCGTTCTTAGTGATGCGGGTCATGGGTTGTATAAGGGCTTAATATGTAGTGAGTGCCCTATGGATATATACTCATTTTGTTATGTATATAAGTAATGAATGGCTAGTATGAAGGTGTAAACAAACATGTTTTGATGTATACAAGACTTTATTATGTATATAGAAGTGGTAATATTTAGTTGTGTATATGGTAAATGTTATGAAATGAGGTTGTTCTTTCATGTTATTCGAATGAATAGGTTTTCTACTAGAGTTTTGGTCATGCATAGAAAGTGTTATTTAGTTGATTAAGTGAAATAAAATCGAATGAATATTCACTACTTGTTATTGATTCGAATTTGGAAGTAAAGAATTTGTATAGACAACATGATTTAAAAGCACGTTAATAGACTAATGTAAGCATGAACGTATAGTAAGATAGTAATTCGATTATCATGAATGAAGAATCAAAAGTTTTTGTTTACCCAACTTTCGATAACAATAAGTTATATGTTAAGATTGTATCAATTAATTGTCTGATGCGCGTCGTAACGCTCTATGCTCCTAACCGGGTGTAGGGTGTTACACGAACTCTCCAAGAATCGACTCAAGAGGGTTTTAATCCTTCCAATGAGTGTAGCTCCGATACCAATTGTTGAGTTGATCAACAATTGCAAATGGCCAAGAGGGGGTAAATTGGTAATTAAAATTTTAAAGAGAAGAAAGGAATAAGTGAAAAAGATGAGACAAGACAATTTAGAGTGGTTCAAGCTTCTAACAAGCTCTACATCCACTACCTTAGCTCTCATTAAGGATTTTCAACCAATCCACTAATTGATTCTTTCCTTTTTCTCGGATTAGAAGTAAACCTTACAAATCGATTAAGCTTTCTACCCAAAGCTTAATCAAATTCACTCACAATTACAAACAAGGAAAGGCAATCTAAAATGTATCTCTCAATAGACTAATTAATTTCACAATTATAAACAAACACTCCCCAAACTTGAAATAAAGGTAAACAATGAAGAATTTTACAAGTTGGGTACACAAATTTGACTCTATAAGCTCAAGGGTTTGAAATAAATGCTTGGATGTTACTTGAAGGTTCAATAGTTGTTATTGTAGCTTTGGAGACTTGTTTTTATACCATTGCATTGAATTCTAGCCGTTTAGGTGGCGTTGGGCAGCATTTTTCCCGCAATAAATGCTCCTTAATTGCACAGTGTATCGGTACCCTCGGGTCTGTATCGGTACCTGTCTCAAAGAAGAAAGAGCTGTTGTGACTGAAAACAAGGGCGTATCGATACGCGGGAAGGGCGTATCGGTACGGTTATAAGGGGCGTATCGATACGAAATGTCATATCGATACGGTTTTTGCTCACTAGAATCTTGAATTGTGCTTTGACAAAAAGCGTATTGGTACGCTATCTAGGCGTATCGATACGGTTAACAATCATTTAAAATATTTAGGATTCCAATAACTGACAGCCAACATTCGACTCATTTAAAACAAAGATTTACTATCATCATCCAAATCGTATCGATACGGAGTGAGACTGTATCGGTACACTATGCCTTAATAGCTTGCCCAGATGAAGATCGTATCGATACGTGGTTAAATTGTATCTGTACGCCTTGGTTAATTGATTTTTCAGTGTTAGAAAACCGTATCGATGTTGCCTAAGCGTATCGATACGCTTGGGCGTAAAGATGAAGTTTGGCTTGAAAATGCTTAGAAAGTTTTTGAACACTTGAAATAATTTGTCTTGAAAAATCATTTGGTTCAAAAAGGCTTGTCAATTTGTGAGTCTTTGAAATACTTAAAAAGTTATTGTATTTGCAAATAAGCTTTATACAATTTGTTATATCAAAATCAATTTAGGTTTTACAACGACGCACGTGATCTAATCGTACGCACCAATCTCTATTTCGTAACTCATCCAAGTTAAGCAAAATATGAAGCCCCTCCTTACGCTTAGCTCCCATCTGCAACATACAAGATACATCAAGATTATCAACCTCAAGTACGATACGAAGATAACCCAACTCCTAAGCATAAAGCAAACCATTATAAACTCCCTACAATTCTGCCTCCACAACCGAACAAAGATCGATGAATTTGGTAAAACCACCTAACCATCGCCTCAGATGATCACGAAGCACCCCACCACATGATGCAATTCCATCAACATTACGCCTCGTACCGTCCATATTAAGCTTCACCCAATCTACGTCCGAAAGTACCCAAGTGCCCCAACCACTAGTCACAGCTGCCGCAACACCAGCCTCGCGCGCCTTGGAGTTCAAAGCATGCCTCATCATGATGACCCATGCACGGCTCCTCTCCACAATTGACGCATGCCCCTCTATCGGATTATCGAAACACAGCAGCATTACGGCTACGCCATAGTTCCCACATAGTAGCACCTAACAATAAATCTCAATCCTCCATGTTGCGTGCAAAAGCCGAGGAATCCGTAAGATTCACCATAATCTAATCCTTGATTTCCATGGACATAAACTCTTGCAATCAATCACTCCGAATCAAACTTACCCAAGTTGAGTATGCCAAATGACATAAGCGAAACACATGATCGACATCTATAGTGTTGTAGTTTTAATACTTTTATTATATTCAAAATTTATTTAAGGTTTATTTGAATGGCTTATTTTATTTTCTGAGGAATATTTAATTTTTAGGCTCTAATTAGCATAAAATAAGTTAATCAATTCAATTTATTGTCTTGATCAGTGTAATTTCTTATGCATTTTTAAAGTATTTTACGGTTTAATTTTTCGTAAATCGATTTTTCAATTTTCACTCTAAAGCATAAACACTCAAAATAATATTATTTTATGTAAGTAAATATTAATATAATATTATAATAAAAATATTGTGGTTAAAATATTTAAAAAAAATCACTAACAATTCTAATAATTTAATATTATGATAATAGTCTATTTTATATTATAATATTATATAGTATTCTATTCTTATTCTAATAATATACAATAAATTGAGTTCCACTAATTGGTCTAGTGGCTAAATATGCTCATCTTGCCTTCATCTTGTATGGATTCGAATCCCGACATGAGAATGTAATACTTCACAATTTAATCAAAAAATAATATACAATAAATTATTAATATAATTAATACTATTTATTATTTTCATAAAAATAATATTATTGAATTATTAGTAAGGTGTATTAATATTTGTATATTTATTATTCATATAATATTCTAGTATTTTTACTAAAATATTAATTATCAAAATATTTAAATATAGTAATATAGTATATTTTTTAACTTTTAATATTATAATAATATGCCTATTTAAATTATAACATGGTAATATTCTTATTTTAATAATATATAATAAATCATTAACATAACTAATATATTTATTTCATAAAACATTATATTTTTGAATTATTAATAATGAATAATATTATTTTATTTATTTAAAATCAATATAATATTATTATATTATTTTAATAAAAAATATTAATTTTAAAATTTTATATTAATAATTTTCAAAATATAATATAATATTATTATTTTAATAATATAATGTAATAATTTTTAATAATGTATTATTTTATTGTTTAACTAATATAATTAATAATATTTTATTAAAGGTCACATCATCACCGATAACACGTTGCTTGTACAAGAGCTTGTCAAAGGATATTCTCGACAGACTCTCTCTCCGCGATGTACCATTAAAATTGATCTTTAAAAGGCATTCGACTTAATCAATTGAGATTTCTTAATGATTGTGTTAGAAGCCATGGGTCTCCTTGCTTTATTTCGAGGTTAAATTTTTAATTGTGTTACAATCTCCAAATTCTCTATCTCTTTGAATGACAGCCTTGTGGGATATTTTAGAGGTATCAGAGAAATTCGACAGGATGATCCATTGTCCCCTATCTATTTGTGATGGTGATGAATGTTCTATCTTCGCTTCTTAATGATGTCGCAAAGGAAAATATTTAAATATCATTCGAAGTGCAACAAACTATCCCTTACGCATTTGTGTTTCGCGGACGACCATCCTCATATTTTGTTATGTCTCTCTCAATTTAGTGTTGGGCGTTCTGAGCACTCTAAAACACTTCTATACTATCTCTGGGCTCAAGCTCAACACAGCTAAAACTAAATTTTATGCTTGTGATGTCTCTCCAGCTGATGACGATAGTATTTGTAGGGCGGCTAAGTTTAAGTATAAAAACTTTCCACTACACTACCTTGGAGCGCCTCTAGTCACAAGAAAGCTCACGGTAAGGGACTATACTCCTTTACTTGAAAAGATTAAAGCTAAACTAGCCATATGGTCTCAAAAAAAAATTGAGTTACAATGACCGTATCCAACTGATCGAGGTTGTCTTGTTTAGAATATTCAATTACTAGAGCGGGCAACTCTTTCTACCAAAAGTTGTGATTGCTTAGATTAGCCAGATTTGTATGCATTTTTTTGGAAGTGAGACAATTCCTCAGTCCACAGAACTCGTGTAAGCTAGGACCAAATCTGTAGAACTAAATCTGAAGGTCTCAGCCTCAAAAATCTCACCTGTTGAAATAACATCTGCAGCTTACAATTATTGAGAGCCATTTTAGCTGGTGAGGACTCCCTTTGGGTTGCGTGGATGCACACTTATATTCTAAAAGGAGTGGATTTCTGGCATGTTGAAATTAAACCTCATTTTGGTTGGACTTTTAAAAAGTTGCTTAAACCGACTTTTGACTTGCTATAGTAAAGAATAATATTTCTGGAAACAAACTTGAGAGGACCACATTATTAGAAAAAAAGAAGAACAATATTTGGGTAATTTCACCGTTTTATTTTTATGATATTATTACTTAATCTGAATAATAAACACCTTTAACTGCCCTAAAAACATAAATGTTCGCGTTACACCTCACAATGATAAGTTCTAGGGTAAACTACTCATTTAATACCCATCATATTATGTTGTTTCTGTTTTTGTACTTCATCTATTTTTTTGGTAAAATGATATGTATCGTTTTATTTTATTTTTTTAATGATTTTATTCGACGTGACATCTGACTAAGAGAATGAAAATGATGTGGCAATTTGTCACGTGTGATTTGCTCTCTCATAGTTAGCATGATGTTAATTTTTTAACGGTGGTGTACTAAAATTAAAAACAAAACATAACGTTAGGTATGATTATGCCAAAAAATAATTGAGGTACTAAAATATAAACACGGTTAAAGATGGGTACCAAATAGGTAATTTAACTTAAGTTTTAATAAAATTTATAGATTAATATACAAATTAAATCATAAATTTAAACAAAATGAAGGACATGTGATACCCGTATTTTGTCCGGGTACTCGTATATATATAATTCTCTATAAATAAAACTTAAAAAATAGATAATAAATAAATAGATATTTAAAAGCTCATATCATATAAATAATGTCCATATATATATATAGTGTTCATACATAAAATGTCCATTTCACAATACAAAATCACAATTACATATTGGAGCCCAAATTCCTAATCTACAAGCTATTAACACCCAAACAAACACAAACAAGTCTTAGATTCGGTTTACCACCCAAATTTGGCTCCCAAGGGACATGTGGCAACACGCTATTGGTCCGTTTCAGCTCACAAGTGTAACACCCACATTTTCGTCCTAGAATTTAAAGCCGTTAAATTTAAATTATTTATTTATTCGTAGAAGCAATTGAGTTTGCAATTAAATGAATTATGCAATTTGGTCCTTAAATTTCTTAATTGGGCAAGTATTGCACCAATTCGAATTAAAAAGTAATTTAGCTTTGAATTAAGGAATTTAGCTAAGTGATAAATTAGTAGATTCAAATTAGTAATAATAAGATACAAAGTGTGAAATTAAAAGAATCAAGTGAAATTAAGAAGTGGTACATTTCCTTGTGGAAATCGGACCAAATTGGGAAAATTAAAGAAAACATGGCAAAGGAAAGTTGATGATCAATTTAAAATAGTTATAATGATTGAAAATTGCATGTTAAAAATGAAAACCTTAGTAAAATGATGATAAAAGTTATAGGCTAAAGGACACTTGAGTAATTTTGGAAGCCATCAAATCCCCTAGATTAAGGGAGCATGTCTTTTCCCCATCATTTCTTCTCCCTTTTGTCGTGAGGTTGAGAGAAAATGGAGGGAAGAGAAGCTCAAAGGTCTGAAAATTTTAGAGCTTAAATGGTGAAGATTTTGCTTGCATGGTGGAAGGATTAAGCTAGGATTTGAGAAGGGTAGTTAGTGTTATCAAGGAAACCAAGAAGTAAGTTCTATTCTTCTTGTAGCTATTCGGTTATGTAACACACCATGCATGCAAACTTAAAATTTGTATGAACATGAAAATATGAGAGTCTTGATGAATATGATAAGTTGAACTAATGAAATTCTTGAAAAATTAGTTGAGAAATTACAAATATATTCATAAAGGGACTGTTTTGAGAGAAGTGTAAAGTCATGGATAGTTGGAAAATTTGTATGATTAGAGATTTAATTAGAAAATTTTCATTAGGAGAAAGTTGTAAAGAAATAAGGATTTTATGAGAAATTAATTTTTATTTTCTGGAAAAAAACGAATTAAAAGGGGGAAAATTCGATTAGAACTAAAAGTGGACATGTATTCGAAATTAATGGAGGTTAGGGACTAAATTGAAAAATTGGTAAAATTGAGTACTTGATCGTTAAAATTAAAAGTTAATATGGACTGTAAAATGTCATGAAAGAATAGTATAAGTCATGCCATAAGTGAATTTAGACATTTAATAATGTAATTAGATGAATTTTTAAGCTAAAGGTGATAAATAAGTAAGTTGTCCAGTGGAATACAAATCATGAGCAGTAACTTTAGAAATTCACCAAAAATTGGATATGAGGTATTTCGAGTTGAAATTTTTTACTGTATAAACTTTGGTTTGTCTAGGATCATTGAGAGAAAACGGAACTCAATATCAGTATGTAAATTAGGAGATATGAATTTTTAAAGTTGAACAGTACAAGCTGCCCAGATTTATCAAAAAGGGTGTAATTAAGTAATAAACTGTATTTACTCGAAAAAGATAAAAATATGAGGTTCACACGAGTAGAAAATTGATTTTAATACCTTTCTAATGGTACATGATAAGTTAATTTTGGATTAGTAATTAAAAAGATATGATTAAAACACTAACTAGTCCTCCAACTAGTTTAATAGAAAGTCAGATTTGAAAATGTGTGTTCATGTTTGAAATTGAGGAGTAATTATGATTGAATTGCTTCCTAATATAGTGTGTATTCTTTTTATGTATAGAATTAAGATCGGAATTGTGAGGAAACTTTGGAGGAAGCTAGGATCGATCACTCGAAGGGAAGAAACAATGGCATCTTAATTCAAGATCAAGCTTAAGGAGTTGTGAGTGTAATTTTGTATTAGGGTTGGGACTAGTGTCCGAACCACCTTATTATTTTATAATTTATGATTTCTATGCATGAAATTGGACTAATTGATATTCGGTAATGTGTTTAGTAAGAGAAGGAGATCAAAGGAAAGTTGGATGCATGATTTGAGAATTTTGGCCAATGTTTGAATATTTGAAAATGCGGGCTGCTTTATGTGAAATTAAATGCTACGATTTACATGCTTGATTTGGATTTTGATAATGCTTGAGTATGTGCAAATGTGGACTGCCTATGTGATCATTTGTATGTTGACCATGTGTGAAATTGGATTCTTGATAATGTTTGTTTATATGAGTATGTGGACTGCCCTATGGTACTTATGCTACGCTTAAAATGCATATGATTATTGTTGCGTGTAAAATAGTCTATCGCAATTGAGTGCAAGTGTACACGTCGCAAGTAAAAAAGTGATACTATAGTATCAGATATCATCTCCACAAGGACTGGGCTAACCCTTTCCTTCGCTATCTGCACAAGGGGAAAAGAAGAGATTTAATAGATTGATTAAGTTGTCACGAAAATAATCAAGAATACTGAAAGATAGAATTAAAGAAATCAAGAGAGAGAATGGGCTGGTATTGAATTGCTCAGTAGTGTAAGTATTGCTGAGTTTAGGAAAATCTGCTCCGTCGTCGTTCCCGTCGCGGCGGCAGTCTGTTGCTTGTCGCGGCAGCGAACACACAAATCTGTACTTCAAGCTTGGCAAGAATCCATGTTGTGCCTTGGCCTATCCCTAGGTCCAAGTCTGTCGATGAACACGTCTTTGATGATACCTCCCGGCGTGAATCGAAGGATGAACACCGATGTTGTTGAATTCTTCTTTAGCCACTTAACCTCGTCCTATCCATAGGTCCGAGATAGTTCAACTATAAACTAGAGAACTCGCACTTATTCCTTTCGTATACTTAACTCTCCCGATATTAAGTAAATAGATAACCTCGCAATGCTCTCCCGATACTCTTGCAAGATGTTAATAACCAGAATAAGAGAACTTGAAGTTATTTTATTGAACTGAAAATTCCTAAAACAAAAGCAACCATTGCAACTACTTTACAAATCAACCCGTGGCCCTAAGGGGAATTTAGAACATGTTGAGAGGATGAAAATAGCTAGGGTTTTGGGAAGAAGGCTAGAGAATGTGTTGTTCTCCTAGGTCGAATTACATGCCTTTATATAGGCTTTGGGTCCAAGTTTTCTAATATAGCAAGAATACAAGTTTAAATTAAAGTACAACTCTAATAAAGACTAAATCTTCAAAGAATATAGCTTTAACTCGTCCTTCCTTCTTGCTTGGAATTTCTCTCCTTGAACTTTGGGCTTGGCCTTCATTCTGATCTAGGGCTTGGAAAAATATAGTGGTATTCCACGACAGACGAGCTTAATTTTCTCTTTCTATCGAGGCCCACTTTGCTTCTTCTCCTCAAAAGTGTTGTCGTCCTTTGCTGTCACGTCGGCGACCATGGCAGCATCGTCCTCCTTGACTGCTCATCCAGTTTCAGCTTTTCTGCATCACTGCCCAGCGCCTGCCACAACTGCTGCCTTGGATGCTGCCACGACTGCTGCCCTGGATGCTGTCACGACTGCTGCCCTGGATGCTGTCACGACTGCTGCCATGTATGTTGTCACGACTTCTGCCCTGGTTGCTGTCACGACTGCTGCCCTGGATGCTGCCACGACTGCTGCCTTGGATGCTGTCACGACTGCTGCCCTGGGTTCTGTCACGACTGTTGCCATGGATGCTGCCACAGTAGGTACCTGCAAAATTAACCAAATTTAGCAGTATCTGCACAGTTTTATCTAAATGTGATGTTGATGCAAAACTTAACCTAAAATGCAGTTAAGCATGCTTGAGTGTAGCAAAAATAAGGATAAATGATGGGTAAAATATAGAACTTTTATGCACTGATCACACCCCCAAACTCGAACCTTTGCTTGTCCTCAAGCAATTCAGACCTAAAAGAAAATTAATTTTTTTTTGTTTTGGCTTAAAATAGTGAACTTTCCCTTACCCTTCATTCATTCTCTATTGACAGCAGCACCTTGTCGGGTAATTTAGGATTCGTCCGGAATCTTGCTATAGTCCTCTTGCAGTGTGTGCATGCTTGTGAACAATTATATGCCAAGACTCCCTTAGTTTCACTAGAATATTCCAGCTTCTAACTTGAATTTTTATGTCAAAGTTTATCTTTTTGAAGGCATTTCTTATGCTCCTTTAATTTTTTTGTTTAGACTTGATTTTTTTAAGCTTAAGTTTCACTAGAGCCGGTTTCGGGCACCTCTAGGGCTATTGAGTCTATTTTGCTAAACTTCTTTTTCTAGAGCCAGTGTTAGGCACCTCTAGGGGCTATTCAAGTGCTAAGCTTCCTATTCTAGTTAACTAGTAGAGTTCTAGGCAGTATAACAGTCACAAATGGTGTTTAAATTTCAGAACTATATAAAGACTCTAAACTGCTCCTAAAACTATCCTAAGGCGCTGCCACGACAGAGCTGTCACGGTAGGTAAGTTCAGTTCAAAGACTTAAGCCAAAATTTTCAATATTTCATTTTTTTGCATAAAAATAAATGCGACACAATTAAAACTAAATGCAATATTATATTAATAATTAGGAGGACTGCCTACCCCCAAACTCAAGGGTTGTATTGTCCTCAATGCATGACACAAGACATAAAAATGAAAAACAGAAAATAAAAATGATAGAAAAGTGAAACATCACAAAAAGATAATATATACAGCAGGCGACAGAGAAAAGGAAAAAGAAAACTTAAGTTGTGCGGTTGTTGTTGCTGCTGTTGCTGGAGCTTTGGATGAGGAGCTGTCGGTGGGCAGTCTCCTTGGACTTTGTCGGAGGAGCTGTGGGTGCTGCCCTGAGAGTATGAGTGTTACCGTGGCAGGGGTGGAGGCATAGCTTCCTCGGGTTGCTTGTATCGTCATTGCAAGGGTTTTTTCTGTTTACCTAATAACACAAACAAACTAAAAACTAATATCAAATTTCTAATTCCTAAAACAATAAAGATAAAATAAGATAAAATTTAAATGCAATAAAATAAGTTAAGTAAAATTAGGAGTGCCTTAAGGGGCATCTCCTAAAGTAACTGCTCCCTGTTAAATTGATGTTTGAGGGGTCATTTCCGGTACTTCTTGAAGTCCATCTGTACCCTCCATCTGGTGATTATTCTCATGGTGGGGGCTCCTTTCTTTCTCTTCCCTTTGTAGTCAATGAAGTCCTCCATTTTTGGTAAAGTTTCTAAGGGCATGAATATATGATTAGTAAAAATTAAATTGATATTCGACCACAAACTTACCTTGTTTTCGTTGAATGTTGTTGTGGTGGAATGTAGCCCTTGTTGTCGTGTCTGCTGCTGCGGCAGCCAGTTATTTTGACAGTCCATTGTCAGGTTACTTTGTAGGTCAATGGGACATTGGTAAGTGCCATCACTCTCTATATCAAATTCTGTTGGCTACTCGTAGATCTCCATCAGTAGAGATATCGATGATTCTAAATCCACCGGCGTTGGTTCCTCAAATACATGCAATGGAATCAGTGAGTTTTCAAAGAATTCAAAAGGTTCGTTTATTACCTGCTCGTATTCCATTTGTGAGGCACTGTCATTGGGTAGCTCTTCTAGGTGGTCGTGCGAGTGCCATGACAAGGATGGATGTGTGCAATCTTGGTCGGGCATAAATGAGGTAGTGGGTTGAGAGTTTGCCTCGGATGTGGTTGCTGTCATGACATTCTCTTGAATTTCACTCAGCGTTGTTGCGGTGTTGCTCCATTTCGGCTCCTCGATCATTGCCATGGCAAGTTGTTGCTCAGACTCATCATATGTTGGGTATTCCTTCACATGGGCATCCTCGTCATCTTGCCTCAGGATTTTAGGTTCATCTGTGGCATGAATAAGGACCGGTCTGCTCAAGAGTGCATCCATCTTGGCGATACATTTGTCCATAGAAGCCAAAACTTCTTGAGTGAGTTCCATGGAAGGCTTGCAATGTGTCTTCTAAGGATTTTGACTGCTCTTGAGGATGATGACATTGCCAGGGCATGTCGGGTTCTGCAGCAAAACTGTTATGGTAAAAAGAATTTGCGGGTTTTGATTGTACCATAAAAAATTTTGCTGTTGCGGCATCAGCATCTGTTGTCCCTGTTGTTGTTATGCTGGTATATATTGTTCTTGTTGGTTCCATTGTTGGTTGTCCATATATTCACCGAAAAAATGGGGACAACTTTCTGATGCGTGATTACCTTTACGGGAATTGTAAGAACTTTCCCACATCAGCTCTCGAATGGTTTTTCCTGGCATGTTGATGCTCCTTATACCTGTATTTCACCTGATTTTTTTGATAAAAATAGAAAAAGAAAATTAAAAATAAAAATAAAAGAAAAGTGCAGAAGCTAGGGTAAGAGTGTGTTGTCAGTCCCCGGCAACGGCGCCAAAAACTTGTTGCGTGTAAAATAGTCTATCGCAATTGAGTGCAAGTGTACACGTCGCAAGTAATAAAGTGATACTAGAGTATCGGATATCGTCTCCACAGGGACTGGGCTAACCCTTTCCTTCGCTATCTGCACAAGGGGAAAAGAAGAGATTTAATAGATTGATTAAGTTGTCACGAAAATAATCAAGAATACTGGAAGATAGAATTAAAGAAATCAAGAGAGAGAGAGAATGGGTTGGTATTGAATTGCTCAGTAGTGTAGGTATTGCTGAGTTTAGGAAAATCTGCTCTGTCGTCGTTCTCGTCGCAACGATAGTCTGTTGCTTGTTGCAGCAGTGAACACACAACTCTGTACTTCAAGCTTGGCAAGAATCCCTGTTGTGCCTTGGCCTATCCCTAGGTCCAAGTCTGTCGATGAACACGTCTTTGATGATACCTCCCAGCATGAATCGAAGGATGAACATCGATGTTGTTGAATTCTTCTTTAGCCACTTAACCTCGTCCTATCCCTAGGTCCGAGATAGTTCAACTATAAACTAGAGAACTCGCACTTATTTCTTTCGTATACTTAACTCTCCCAATATTAAGTAAATAGATAACCTCGCAATGCTCTCCCGATACTCTTGCAAGATGTTAATAACCAGAATAAGAGAACTTGATGTTTATTTTATTGAAATGAAAATTCCTAAAACAAAAGCAACCCTTGCAACTACTTTACAAATCAACTCGTGGCCCTAAGGGGAATTTAGAACATGTTGAGAGGATGAAAACGACTAGGGTTTTGGGAAGAAGGCTAGAGAATGTGTTGTTCTCCTATGTCGAATTACATGCCTTTATATAGGCTTTGGGTCCAAGTTTTCTAATATAGAAAGAATACAAGTTTAAATTAAAGTACAACTCTAATAAAGACTAAATCTTCAAAGAATATAGCTTTAACTCGTCCTTCCTTCTTGCTTGGAATTTCTCTCCTTGAACTTTGGGCTTGGCCTTCATTTTGATCTAGGGCTTGGAAAAATATGGTGGTATTCCACGACAGACGAGCTTAATTTTCTCTTTCTGTCGAGGCCCACTTTGCTTCTTCTCCTCAAAACTGTTGTCGTCCTTTGCTGTCACGACGGCGACCATGGCAGCATCGTCCTCCTTGACTGCTCATCCAGTTCCAGCTTTTCTGCATCACTGCCCAGCGCCTACCACGACTGCTGCCCTGGATGCTGCCACGACTGCTGCCCTGGATGCTGCCACGATTGCTACCCTGGATGCTATCAAGGCTGCCTTGGGTGCTGTCACGACTGCTGCCCTGGGTGCTGTCACGACTGCTGCCCTGGATGCTGCCACGACTGCTGCCCTGGATGCTGTCACGACTGCTGCCCTGGGTGCTGTCACGACTGCTGCCCTGGATGTTGCCACAGCAGGTACCTGCAAAAGTAACCAAATTTAGCAGTATCTGCGCAGTTTTATCTAAATGTGATGTATATGCAAAACTTAACCTGAAATGCAGTTAAACATGCTCGAGTGTAGCAAAAATAAGGATAAATGATGGGTAAAATATAGAACTTTTATGCACTGATCAATTATATATGAAGTTGCTGCCGTGTATGATGATATGATCGAATGAGCATGCAAATTGAATTATGAAAAATGTATATGCTAAATGTAGTAATGAATAATAATTTAACAAGAATAAAATGCCCTCGGTCGATTAGAAGTTTTAGATAGTACGACATGCCTAAAGTCTGAGCTTTCTTGTTTGTTGCTTCGTGCAACTCTTGCTTGTTGCCTTGGGCAACCTTTGTTAGTACTTCGTGTGCTCTTCGATCATATGATAAGGTGTTCTTGATTGCTATTCAAGACACATGATGCTATGGGCATCCTTTGTTTGTTGCTTTGTGCAACCATTGCTTGTTGCTTCGTGCAACCATTGCTAGGTACTTGGTACCATCTTGATGGCTTGAATATTTGATACATCTACTCTACCTAGGGCAATGCAAAGAAATAAAATGCAATGTAACCTAATTAAATTAAATGGAATTTGCTAAATTATGTATAGCTTATGAAGTGGATAAATGGTTTGTACGACTTGGTATGTTATGATGTGAAATGAAATGATGAATTATGTGGACATTGGTCCTTCCGATTATGATATAATGCATATGAAATGCTTACAAGTCCGAATATATGTAAAATGGGCAATGACCCTGTTCGAATGCATGGGAATTGAGTTGAGATAATTTTGATAATTTCTAATTTTTGGCTAATGGTTTGACACCTATTCGAATGATATGCTTATGGAAATTTGTAATTTCGTTTTGATAAATTAATGATGTTATGTATTGATTAACATGAATTTTGGTTAATTCAATTGTTAAGCATGAGATTGAGTATGCTGGAAATTGAATTGAATTATGGTATTGATCGAATGAAATGGAAGCATGTGATAAATTAATGTTGTTTGATATGTATTCGAGCATGTGCTATGAATGTTGATTATGTTATGCATGATGCTATGTGTATTTGATTTTTCATAATCTTAGTTGGGTGAAATTTGGATGTTAATAAACCTAGCTAAGTAAACTCAATGCTTGATCACATTAAAAGCTCAAGAATGAATTAGATTTAACATTACCTCGCCAAGTACAATTTGTACTTAACGCTCCGTTGTTTTCTTCTTCCCAACCTTAGCAGGATCGCTTGGACCTTAAAGCTAGCATTCTATTGGATCAAGTTATGTTGAGTGTGTAAAAGTTCTATTATTTACACCCTTTTTAACCCATATTTCTGCTACATTCAAGCATCATTGCATTGCATTTAGGATAGTTTTCAATTAAATATCACAATTATATAAAAGGCACGGATTCTACTAAAAGATGGTGTATTTTGCAGGTAACTGCCAAGGTT
The DNA here is from genome assembly GCA_958450335.1 of Hibiscus tridactylites. Taxonomy (NCBI): domain Eukaryota; kingdom Viridiplantae; phylum Streptophyta; class Magnoliopsida; order Malvales; family Malvaceae; genus Hibiscus; species Hibiscus tridactylites. Next base: position 60,643,129 of record OY288289.1, read on the forward strand.
GACGATGAAGGAAGGCGAAGGGCAGATAAGCAGGAAAGCTGAACTGAACAAGCAGCTGACGAAGACGAACCTGTCATGGACCTGTCGTGACAGCATGGTGACAGCAGATTATTGAAGAGAAAAAAAATGAAGTGGACATCGATAGATAGAGAAAAATCTGCTCGTCTGTCGTGTGGAAGCCAAATAATTTTCCAAGCCCCGGATCAAAAGATATGTCAAGCCAAAGCTCAAAGGAGAGGAAATCCCTAAAAGCAAGGATTCGGCTAGAAAGTAGGATACTTTAGAGATTTAGTCTTTATTAGAATCATACTTTTAATTAAAGTTGTAATCCTTGTTACCTTAGATAACTTGAGCCCAAAGCTTATATAAAGGGCATAGATTAAACCTAGGGCATAGCCGACTACCCCATAACCAAACCTAAACCCCTGCCGTCCACCCGTCACCGACATGTTCTAAATTCCCCCTAGGGCCACGGGTTGTTTTGTAAAGTAGTTGCAAGGGTTGCTTTGTTTTAGGATTTTTTCAAGTTCAATAAAATAAACTTCAAGTTCTTTTATCTTGGTTTTAATATCTTGCAAGAGCATCGGGAGAGCATTGTGAGGTTATCCATTTACTTAGCATCGGGAGAGTTAAGTATACGAAAGAGATAAAAGCGCGTTCTCTAGTTTATAGTTGAACCATCTCGTGCTTAGGGATAAGGCGAGGTTAAGTGGCTAAGGAAGAATTCATACACATCGGTGTTCATCCTTCGATTCACACCGGGAGGTATCATCAAAGACGTGTTCATCGACAGACTTGTGCCTAGGGATAGGGCAAGGCAGATCTGGGATTCTTGCCAAACTTGAAGAACGGAGTTGGTGTGTCTGCTGCCGCAACTGCCAACGGACAGACGTCGCGACAGGTGCTGTCGGCGACGGGAGAGACGACAGAACTGGAAATCCTGAGCAATTCAATACCTGCACTACCGAGCAATTCAATACCAGCCCATTCTCTCTATCTTGATAATTCAATCCTTTATTTACGTTTTTACTTTATTATTCTCGTGACAATTCTCAAATATTTCTTTTACTTCGTGCAGTAAATCAAGGTGAAGTCATTAGCCCAATCCCTGTGGAGACGATATCCGATACTTCGTATCACTTTACTACTTGCGTCGTGTACACTTGCACTACAATTGCGATAGTCTATTTTACACGCAACAAGTTTTTGGCGCCGTTGCCGGGGATTGGCAACATAACTACATCTTTATTTTATTGCACTTTTTGTTTTTATTTTTTATTTTTGTTTTCGTTTTTTGTTTTTCTTTAATTTTTATTTTGTGTTTTCAACTCTTGCTTTTCACAAGGTTCTCTTGTTTATGCGCAGATCGAAAAGAGGCGAAGATCCTGAGTATAAGTTAGATCCGGAAATCGAACGATCATTCAATCTCAAGAAACAGATTCGCCATCTTTTAGACAGGAACGAATACCTTGAAGAACAGCTTGAGCAGATGGCCCGTAACCAGCCTGCTGGAGGAGACATACCGCCTGTCGGTGATCCGCCTGGGGCAGGTGGACGACGGTCATGTCGTGACTACATGCTGAATGACCATGTAGAGCTGGAGACCACACTGCCGGATATTGATGTTGATAACTTTGAACTTAAACCTGTCATGTTTAGTATGATCAACAACGTCGGACAGTTCAGTGGTTCTGCGACAGAAGATGCTAGGGAGCATCTCAAAACGTTCCAGGAGATCTGTGGTTCGTTTAGGCTACCAGGAGTTAGTCCGGAGATACTGAGGCTTCGGTTATTCCCCCATTCATTAAGGGATGGAGCTAAAACTTGGTGGAATAAACTTACACCGGGTTCTATTATGACTTGGGCAGATCTAACTCGTGAATTCTTATCTCGTTTTAATCCTTCACATTTATCTGAGCGATTACGTAACGAAATTGCTACTTTTCAACAGGAAGATGACGAGCCGATGCACGAGGCCTGGGACAGATTTACTACTCTTCTTCGAAACTGCCCAATGCATGGATTCCCCGTCTGGAATCAGGTAACTAAGTTTTATAATGCTGCTAACTTACAAACTCGCATTCGCATTGATTCTGCAGCAAATGGACTATTATTGGATAAAGATCCGGACGAGGCATTGCAAGTTCTAAAAAACTTAGCCAAGAATGAGGAGCAGTTTCCGACAGCTAGAAGAGGGGGTAAACGGGTACTTGCTGTCAAGGACTATGAGGCTGACATCACTATGAAATCACAGGTAGCATTCCTCACTAAAGCCATGAAACACTTATTGAGCGAAGAGGAAGTACGAGGGTTTGCTGTCGAGGAAATTTGTGCCACTTGTGAAGGAAATCATAGTAGGGATGAGTGCCCTATAAACATAGAAGAAGGGAAATATGTTGGAAATTACAAGCCAAACTACAATTCCAACAACTACAACCCTAATTGGAGGAAAGATCCCAAATTTTCCTGGAGTAATCCTAACAATGCCCTAAATCCGCAAGCACATCATCAGAATCAGGGGGGTCCTAGATTGTTGACGCGACAGCAACTGCAGCCGCAGAACCTGCCGCAGAACCTGCCGCCTCAGCAACAACAGCAGCCACCACCTGCCACGAGTAGTGTATTGGAGCAGACTCTGGCTACCTTTATGTCTCAGACTGGCACGTATATGGATAATATTAATCAGTTTGTCAAAAAGACGGAAAATTTTATGGACGAGACTAAGATGAGAATGACAAACCATGAGGCCACCTTGAAATCTCTAGAGACACAAATGGGTCAGGTATCGCAGCATATTAAGCCGAGGCAGAATGGAGGTTTCCCTAGCAATACTGAAAATGCTAGACCACCCCCACATGAGCAATGTAAGGCAATTACTACTAGGAGTGGGAAAAAGCTACCGGGGCCGGAAAAAGAAGTTGATACAGAAAAGGACCCTGCTTTGAACAAACCTGCCGAGGAAGCTGCCCCGACAGGTGACAAACAGACTGCTGCCGATGATCCTGTCACGACAGCAGAAGCGACAGAGGAGAAAAAGGAAGATTATCGTCCTCAGATTCGTATGCAGTGGGAAGGACGCATTGCTGATTATCGTCCCCCACCACCCTTCCCTCAACGGATACAACAAGCTAAGAATGAATCTCAACTCAAAAAAATTTATGATATTTTTAAACAGGTTCATATTAACATACCGTTATTAGATGCTGTTAGGGAGATGCCCGGTTATGCTAAATTTCTCAAGGATGTCATGGCTAAAAAATCTAAACTTGGGGAATTTGAAACGGTAAGGATGCAAGAGGGTTGCATGAGTATTCTTCATCGACAACCACCCCAGAAAAAGAAGGATCCGGGGAGCTTCCTCATACCTTGCGTAATCGGCGATAAATTTGTGGGTAAGGCGCTTTGTGATCTTGGTGCTAGTGTTAATCTAATGCCCAAATCTGTTTTTCAGAAACTAGGTATTGGCAAGGCGCGGCCCACGACAGTTACCCTACAGCTAGCCGACCGCTCTTACGTTCACCCCGAAGGAAAAATTGAAGATATTTTGGTAAGAGTGGATAAACTTATTTTTCCTGCTGACTTTCTTATTTTAGATTGTGAGGCAGATGAGAACGCACCAGTCATCCTCGGACGACCTTTCTTAGCCACGGGAAGATCGTTGATTGATGTGGAGAAAGGAGAACTCACCATGCGCGTGAACGATCAAGAAATTAAGTTGAATGTTCTCCAAGCAATGAAACATGCCGATGTGGACGAGGAATGCAAAGCCATCATCGAGGTGACCTTTGATTACCCCTGCATCAGGTCAGGCTGCCGAGATATAAAATTTGGTCACTGCTGCGACAGCCATCTAAAGACCTGTCACGATAGTGACGACGACAGCACCGACGACAGTGACCCCTCTGAATCCAATACATCTGATACTGAAGGTCATGAGGAGGTAAACTGGTTAGACCATCGTCCAGGTAAGTTGTTCGAACCCTTGAATTACACTTCGGATAACCATTTAATCCAAAAGCCCTCCACTATTGAACCACCTGTCTTAGAACTTAAGCCCCTGCCAGGGCAGCTTAAATATGCTTATCTTGGTTGTGATAACACACTGCCTGTAATCATCTCTGCTAAGCTGCCGCAGGAACAGGAACGACAGCTGATCGACATGTTGAGGCAGCATAAAAGGGCGATAGGATGGACGATAGCAGATATCCAGGGCATTAGTCCGGCAATCTGTATGCACAAAATCCTCCTAGAGGAAGATCATACGCCAACTATTGATGCCCAAAGGCGGCTAAACCTTGCGATGAAGGAGGTAGTGCGTAAAGAGATAATCAAGTGGTTAGATGCTGGTATTATTTACGCCATCTCCGACAGCAAATGGGTAAGCCCGGTGCAATGTGTTCCCAAGAAAGGAGGCATGACCGTGATAACCAACGAAAACAACAAGTTAATCCCAACCAGGACTGTGACCGGTTGGAGGGTTTGTATGGACTATCGGAAGCTTAACAAAGCTACCCGAAAGGACCACTTTCCTTTACCCTTTATTGATCAAATGCTTGATAGATTAGCGGGTAAACCTTACTATTGTTTTCTTGATGGTTATTCAGGATATAATCAAATTGCTATTGCACCAGAGGACCAAGAGAAAACGACTTTCACATGCCCCTACGGTACGTACGCATTTAGGAGGATGCCATTTGGACTCTGTAACGCACCTGCCACCTTCCAAAGGTGCATGATGGCTATATTCTCGGACATGGTTGAGGACTTCCTAGAAATTTTTATGGATGATTTTTCTATCTTTGGAGATGATTTTGAGAGTTGTCTAGGCAATTTACAAAAGGTGCTCGAAAGATGCGAAAAAGCTAACTTGGTTTTAAATTGGGAAAAATGCCACTTTATGGTGGATGAAGGGATAGTCTTAGGCCATAAGATTAGCTGTCGTGGGATAGAAGTCGACAGGGCAAAAATAGAAGTCATAGAGAAGCTGCCGCCGCCAACAACAGTCAAGGGCATTAGGAGTTTTTTAGGGCATGCTGGTTTTTATAGGAGATTTATTGCCAATTTCTCAAAAATCACGAAACCCCTATGTCATCTCTTAGAGCAGAACCGACCCTTTGACTTTAGTGAAGAATGTACTGAAGCATTCAAGGTTCTGAAGGAAAAACTAGTGACAGCCCCCATAGTACAGCCACCAGACTGGACGCAACCGTTTGAAATTATGTGTGATGCTAGTGACTATGCTGTCGGGGCAGCACTTGGGCAGCGCAAGGACAGGCTATTTCATGTCATATATTATGCCAGCAAAACATTGAATGATGCCCAAGTGAATTATACCACCACGGAAAAGGAGCTGTTAGCTGTGGTGTTTTCCATCGACAAGTTTCGTTCTTACATTCTTGGAACGAAAGTTATAATACACACCGACCACTCTGCCCTCAAGTATTTATTTGCAAAGAAGGATGCAAAACCTAGGTTGATACGCTGGATCTTACTATTACAAGAGTTCGACCTTGAGATAAAAAATAAAAAGGGGACAGAAAATCAGGTGGCAGATCACTTGTCGAGGTTGGAGACGGGACAGAGTCTACCGCCAGATGAGACACACATATTGGAGACCTTCCCAGATGAGCAGCTCTTTGCTGCCGCACTAGCTGTCGCGACAGCCATGGCGGCAGGTAAGTCTTCTAACCTTCCCTGGTATGCTGATTTCGTTAATTTTATAGTTAGCGGAATATTACCTTCTGATCTTACTTACCAAGCCAGGAAGAGGTTTCAAAATGATGTTAAACATTATTATTGGGACGAACCTCTTCTTTTCAAAATGTGCGCAGATCAGGTTATAAGGAGATGCATACCACAAGAAGAACAAGAAGACATTCTCCATCACTGTCATGCTTCACAATATGGAGGACACTTAGGAGGCAACAAAACTGCTGCCAAGGTGCTGCAGTCAGGGTTCTACTGGCCGACATTGTATAAGGACGCACAGGAATTTTACAAAAACTGTGACAGGTGCCAGCGGACAGGTAACATCTCGAGGAGAAACGAGATGCCACTGCAGAATATTTTAGAAGTCGAAATCTTCGATGTTTGGGGGATTGATTTTATGGGACCTTTTCCATCTTCTTGTGGAAATCTTTACATCCTCCTAGCAGTGGATTATGTCTCCAAGTGGGTAGAAGCAATCGCAACTCAAAAGAATGATGCCAAAACAGTCCAAAAGTTTTTGCACAAAAACATCTTCTCTAGATTTGGCATCCCTAAGGCGATTATCAGTGATGAAGGGAGACATTTTGACAACAAGGTAATTGCTGCCGCCTTGAGAAAATATGGTGTCAAGCACAGGATCGCGACAGCATACCACCCACAGACCAATGGACAGGCTGAGATATCCAATAGGGAAGTAAAGAACATTCTTGAAAAAATGGTTAAACCAACTAGGAAAGATTGGTCTTTGCTTCTGAATGATGCATTATGGGCATACAGAACAGCTTTCAAGACTCCATTGGGCATGTCTCCATACCGTTTGATTTATGGGAAAACCTGTCATCTGCCTGTCGAGATAGAACACAAGGCATATTGGGCGATCAAGGCAGTAAACATGGACTTGGACAAGGCAGGCCAGAAAAGGTTGTTGGATTTGAATGAGATAGATGAAATACGGACAATGGCCTACGACAATGCAAGGATTTACAAGGAAAAAACTAAGAAGTGGCATGACAAGAAGTTGCTGCCACGACAGTTCTGCCCAGGGCAGCTTGTGTTGTTGTTTAATTCTAGGTTGAAACTCTTTCCAGGGAAACTCAAATCTAGATGGTCTGGCCCGTTCCAAGTAGTTCAAGTTTTTCCCCATGGTGCCATCACAATTCAATCACTAAAGGACGGGCACCAATTCAAAGTCAATGGACAACGCCTCAAGCACTATCAGGGGACTGAAGCCCCAGGAATACAGGAAGTGGTTACTTTAGGTGATGCCCCACAAGGCATCCCTAATTTAACCTAATTCTTTTCTTTTTATTTTTATTATTATTAATATTATTTATTAGGAATTAGATTTATCGAATAATGTTTTGTCTTTAATTTCAGTTTTTAGGAAATAAAGCAAGTGAGAAAGAAGAAGTGGCCCAAGCCCACCGCCCATCCACTAGCCCAATAAAGTCCATTCATGATAACCTGTCGTTTCGGCTGCCGGCGCAGGCGGATTTGACAGGCTGTCAACAGTCGCACAGCAGACGAAGAATCGTGCGGCAGACGCACAGCAGACGCATTAATGCCCGTCAGACGTGTCAGACACTCTACATTCAATCTGCCGCTCCGTTATTCCCGCCTGCCGTTGCGGCATTAAATGGGCAGCCCCCGACAGCTATATAAACCCTTCTCCTGTTCATTTTTCATCACTTCAGATTTTCTCTCTTGCTATTCTCTTCTAGTTTGATCTATTTTCTTTCATTTTCAGCCCTTGCAACCAAATATGTCTTCACGACAAACCCGACAGAACGCTGCTGCCGCTTCCTCTTCCGCAGCAGCATCCCCGTTCGCTAACAAGGAACTTTGGGAGGAGCGAAGCTTCATCTACAACAGAGATGCCCCTCTATTTGGACTCCGGCCGTTCATCATGCAGGCCATTACAGCTCAACTGTGGGAAGACTTCGCCGAGCAGCCGGCAGAACTTAATGACACCCTAGTCAGGGAGTTTTATGCGGCGATCGAGAGCAAGACGGCGACATCTGTCACCGTCCGAGGAGTGACAGTCCCTTTTACCGCCAGCAGCATCAACCATGTCTTCGGCCTCTTCTTCGGCCCCAATGACGATGCTCATCAACAGTTCTGGGAAACCCTCGACGCTGCCGGCCACGATGCTGTCATGAGGGAATTGACAGAAGCAGGAACGACATGGAGCACAAGTAAGAAGAACCCCCATTCTGTCAATAGGGGGCAGCTCCTACCTGAGGCAAAGTTATGGAACGCTTTTATCAAAAAGCGTATCCTGCCCTCGTCCCACCATACGACAGTCAACCGACAGCGGCTGGCACTCATCCATTCTATCATGCACAACAGGCCCATCAATGTGGGCAGGTACATGAGGGACAGCATTCTCGATTGCGCCTTCTGCTCGGACTCACGACTCTGCCTGCCCTGCACCATAACTGCCCTCTGCCGCTACGCTGCCGTACCGGAGGAAGACTCAGACAAAATCAAGAAGGGCAGCGGCTGGACAGACAGCAACATCTCCAGCCTCATGGAGCTGGTAGTCGTATCGCCCCTCAACGCCTTCGATCCAAACGCCCCTCCTGCTGAGTCTGATGATGAGCCTGCCACCGAGCCTGCCACCGAACCTACCCCAGAAGCTGCCACCAACACCGCTCCGGCAGATCAGAACGCCCACATCCTTGCGGCCATACTAAGGATCGAGGAGCGCCAGATGGGCTTAATGACATTCATCCGAGACTTCTCCAATGCCACGGTAAACTTCATTACCAATACTTTGAATTTTTCGGATTTCTTTTTCCCCACCTTCCCTGCCCATTATTTCAATATCCCATCCCCTACTCCCACACCACCCGTCTCTCCCCATGGAGAATCTGCCTCCTCCACACCTTCCCCGACGGCAGACGGCAGTCCACCGGCAGACACCTCCCTTCGAGGAACAAAGCGAGCTGCCACTGACGACAGCCCCCTTGTCCGGAGGAATTTGGACAGCGCCTTCACACGGGTGAAGCGTATCAAGCATGTGGCAGACAAGCGAAGGCTGTCCAAAGCCATTATGACCACCAGCTGGGACAGCAGCAGCAGCAGTTTCGATGTCAGGCTAGTGGAGCCACCTGCCCTTCAACCTGCTGACGACCCTGTCCCCCAACCGGAGGAAGACCCTGCCCCTCAACAGGCTGACGAATCTGTCGATCAACCTGCTCCGGAACCTGCCCAGCCACCTCCTCAACGCAGACGCTACCATCAAATTCGCGTCAGCAGCAGCAGCGAGGACAGCGAATAAAATTTAAGTTTTTATTTCTTTTTTTTATCCTCTTATTGCTGCCTGCCCTTATATAATTGTGATGTACTTTTTTTTCTTCTTGTTTTTCTTTAATTGTTTTTAAGTTTGTTTTGCATTGAGGGCAATGCAACCCTTGAGTTTGGGGGTGGCAACCCTCCATATTTAATGGCATCTTTAGCACATCTTTTGTTTAACTGTTGTGTCTTTTTATTTACTTATTTCTTTAAAAAAAATCAGAAAATTAAAACTGTTGGCTTAAAACTGTGAAGTTAACTTACCTGTCATGACGGCTCTGTCGTGGCAGCATCTTTAGGACAGGTTAAGGAAAAGTTTAGAGCCTTTCTATAGTTCTGAAAAACTTAAACACTTTTGTGACTGTTATATTGCTTAGACTTCTTTTAGCCAAACTAGAATAGGAAGCTTAGAACTTGAATAGCCCCTAGAGGTGCCTAACACTGGCTCTAGGAAAGAAGTTTAGTAAAAGAAAATCAAAAACCTAGAGGTGCCCGAAACCGGCTCTAGGAAGCTAACTAGAGGTGCCCGAAACTCGCTCTAGAAAAATTTTAGCTTGAAAATAGAAGAAAAAGAAGCATGAAAATGTGCCTTCTAAAAAAAATAAACTTTGGCATAAAAATTCGAGTTAAGGAGTTGAATATTCTAGTGAAACTAAGAGAGTCTTAGCATATAACTGTTCACAAGCATGCACACACTGCACGAGAACTATAGGGAGATTCCGGACAGATCCTAATCTTTCCGACAGGTTGCTGCCGCCATAGAGAATGAGCGACGGGTAAGGGACAGTTCACTGTTTGAAGGCCAACACAAAAATTTTCATTTTTCTTTAGGTTTAATTGCTTGAGGACAAGCAAAGACTTGAGTATGGGGGTGTGTTGAGTGTGTAAAAGTTCTATTATTTACACCCTTTTTAACCCATATTTCTGCTACATTCAAGCATCATTGCATTGCATTTAGGATAGTTTTCAATTAAATATCACAATTATATAAAAGGCACGGATTCTACTAAAAGATGGTGTATTTTGCAGGTAACTGCCAAGGTTGACGATGAAGGCAGGCGAAGGGCAGATAAGCAGGAAAGCTGAACTGAACAAGCAGCTGACGAAGACGAACCTGTCATGGACCTGTCGTGACAGCATGGTGACAGCAGATTATTGAAGAGAAAAAAATGAAGTGGACATCGATAGATAGAGAAAAATCTGCTCGTCTGTCGTGTGGAAGCCAAATAATTTTCCAAGCCCCGGATCAAAAGATATGTCAAGCCAAAGCTCAAAGGAGAGGAAATCCCTAAAAGCAAGGATTCGGCTAGAAAGTAGGATACTTTAGAGATTTAGTCTTTATTAGAATCATACTTTTAATTAAAGTTGTAATCCTTGTTACCTTAGATAACTTGAGCCCAAAGCTTATATAAAGGGCATAGATTAAACCTAGGGCATAGCCGACTACCCCATAACCAAACCTAAACCCCTGCCGTCCACCCGTCACCGACATGTTCTAAATTCCCCCTAGGGCCACGGGTTGTTTTGTAAAGTAGTTGCAAGGGTTGCTTTGTTTTAGGATTTTTTCAAGTTCAATAAAATAAACTTCAAGTTCTTTTATCTTGGTTTTAATATCTTGCAAGAGCATCGGGAGAGCATTGTGAGGTTATCCATTTACTTAGCATCGGGAGAGTTAAGTATACGAAAGAGATAAAAGCGCGTTCTCTAGTTTATAGTTGAACCATCTCGTGCTTAGGGATAAGGCGAGGTTAAGTGGCTAAGGAAGAATTCATACACATCGGTGTTCATCCTTCGATTCACGCCGGGAGGTATCATCAAAGACGTGTTCATCGACAGACTTGTGCCTAGGGATAGGGCAAGGCAGATCTGGGATTCTTGCCAAACTTGAAGAACGGAGTTGGTGTGTCTGCTGCCGCAACTGCCAACGGACAGACGTCGCGACAGGTGCTGTCGGCGACGGGAGCGACGACAGAACTGGAAATCCTGAGCAATTCAATACCTGCACTACCGAGCAATTCAATACCAGCCCATTCTCTCTATCTTGATAATTCAATCCTTTATTTACGTTTTTACTTTATTATTCTCGTGACAATTCTCAAATATTTCTTTTACTTCGTGCAGTAAATCAAGGTGAAGTCATTAGCCCAATCCCTGTGGAGACGATATCCGATACTTCGTATCACTTTACTACTTGCGTCGTGTACACTTGCACTACAATTGCGATAGTCTATTTTACACGCAACAAGTTACAAGTTCGGAAATATGTATGATCTTAATCTTATCTTTAGACTCCTAGATGGTGGCTTTGAAGTTTGTCTAAGGGCTCGTTTTGTTGTGTTTGGTCGTAGCCTAAGTCTACGTTGGTGCTTAAGATTATATGCTCCATGATGCTTGGTTAGGAGACTAGAATTATGTTTTGTATTTAAGTAGAAAGACTCATTATTTTATTGTATATAAACGTAAGTCGAGCTAGTGGTCTTGCTGATTCTTTTTGTTGTTCATAGTCTATAGCTTGACATGGTTTAGGGGCATATAAAAACTTGATATTTTGTAATGATCAAATTAAAGGAAATCGAATGCCATGGAATTAAAATCTATTACGTCTCGTATGAAAAATTGATGTAATTAATTATTGGTAATTGGTTGAATTCGAAAATCACCTAGACTAAGTTAATCAAGATTTCGAATGGCATGGTATTGAATAGTTTAAGTATTCGACATGTTTGATCTAATTGTACTCGAAATAGTAATTTGGTAATATACTAGTTAGAGATTAGATTTAATTGGTTAAATAGAAAGCATAGTGGCCGAATGGTTATGTTATAGATATGAAATTGGAATTCGATAATGATAATAATAAAGATTTAAATTGGCTTGTAATTTGGTAACAAGATTAAAAGAAATTGTGTTTAGTTTATGAATGTTCAGAAAAAGTTTTTGTTAGCCCACTTTCCGCGTGCACATTAATATGAATAACTATTTAAGAATGGTTTCTGTATCCGATAATTCGTTTTCCGACCTCCGGTAACGCTCCTAACTCCCGGCCCGGGTTAGGGGTGTTACAACAAGAGTTGTGTTTTCTCGGCTGATGGCATCATTGCATCATCTTCCTGTTGAAGAATGATCAACTGATAGAAGAAAAGTTTGTTAGGCTGGTGTAACAAACTTGGAAAGCTGTTGAAAAATCCGTTTCACCTTTCTCCATTGCCAGCAAGGTTGCCAGCCTTGCATTTTGTATCTATATAAACCGACTCTCTTTCCTTTGTAAAGATACCTTGAATTGAAATGAAATATCATTTTTCTCTCATTTAACCTAGTTCCCTATTCTGGTTTCCTTTTCCTTATTTAGCCACCTTTGTAGTATGTTTAACATGGTATCAGCTGTTCCGATCTAAGCCTAGGTCGTTCTCTCTTCCTCTGTGTGTCGTCTTCTCTATTGCGTGATGGCAATCTCTGTTGGTGACCTAGCTGATGATATTGCTTCTTTATTAATGGGCGATGAGCAGATCTTCTCCAACAAACGTATCAGTGTTCGACTCGATGACACAAATTTTCTGTTGTGGAAACAACATGTCATGCTGATGATCCGTGGCCAGGGCCTTGAAGATTACATTGACAGCTCTCGTTCGCATCCTCCGAAGACGATTCCGGGCGCTAATGGTGCTTCAGCTTCCAACCTAGCATACCTGTGTTTCATCAAACGGGAAAGCTCCTTGGCGTCATAGCTTCTTTCTACGATCAGTCCCGATCTTCTTCCTCAGCTTGCTGGAGCTGAGTCTTCTGCTGTGATCTGGACAATGATCTCCAAGCTTTTCTCTCAGCTCTCCACTACCAAAGTGATGCACCTCCATTGACGGCTCTGTTCCCTGAAGAAACCTTATCTCTCTATGTGTGCTTACACCATGCAGATTAAGGAGATTTGCGATCTCCTAGCGTCGTGTGGAAATCATGTCTCTACTGTCGAGCAGATTGCGACGATTCTCAATGGGCTGCCCCCGGAGTATGATCCGTTTGTTGTTGTTATCTCCACTTGTCAGACTCCGTTCACAGTTGAAGGTGATGTGTCCATCCTTATAGATGTTGAGTCTCGTCTTTCGAATTCTCTCCATATGCCTGTAGGTATTCATGCCACTCGTTTCTCGCCTGGTGCTACTTCTGGTCATACTTATGAGCCCCAACCTCGATATTCACAAGCTATTGGTGGTCGGTTCAAGGGTCGCCCTCGACCACAGTGTCAGCTTTGTGGCAAATTGGGTCACCTTGTCGATCGTTGTTGGCACCGCTTCGATCAATCCTTCAAGGGTGTTTCTTCTCCTGCTCCACAACGGCCCTCTCCCACCACTCAAGCTAATGCCTGCTGTTACTCATCTGACCCAGTGGAAACTATGTATGATCCTTATATTCCCACATCCCCATCTTCAGATCAACATGCTTCCCCACCTGAAGTTGAATCTGCTCAAGTGAACAGTCTAGTGGTTTTACCTGGTGCCTCTTCTGTTTGGCACCCTGATTTAGGTGCAACACATCACGTGGCCAACACATCTTCATGTTTTCATGATGGTTCTCCCTACTTAGGTAAGGGTTCTGTTCATATCGGGGATGGTTCGTCGTTGCACATTGCTCACATAGGTCACTCTTTACTATCCACTTCCTCTAAGCCACTTTTAATCAATGAGCTTCTGCATGTCCCTCGAATAACTAGGAATTTACTTTCTGTTTCCAAGTTTACCAAGGATAATAACGTTTATTTTGAGTTTCATGCTGATTCCTGCTGTGTGAAGGTTGAGGAGACAGGTCAGTTGTTGTTGCATGGTTCGCATTCTGGTGGCTTATACAATCTCTCTAGTTCTCCTCCTCCTCTCGAACCTTCAATGCACAGTACTACCTGCACTAGTGACTCGTTTTGGCTATGGCATCGCAGACTTGGTCATGCATCTACTGAAGTTGTTCGATCTATTGCCTCTACTGTTTTGAATAAACATGTAACCATACAACAGAACATTGTTTGTCAAGCTTGTTGTATGGGCAAAAGTCACACTTTACCATTTCAGTCTTCTTCTATTGTTTATTGTAAGCCATTTGAGCTTGTTGAAATCGACCTCTGGGGTCCAGCATCTATTTTATCGAATGGTTATCAATATTACATCTCTTTTGTTGATATGTTCAGACGAAATTGCTGGGTTTACTTGTTGAAAAAGAAATTTAATGCCTCTTGTGCCTTCTCACTACTTTACTCCTTGGTCAAGAATCAGTTTGATGTTTCTCTTAAAGCTGTAAAATGTGATGGTGGGGGAGAATTTCAATTCCTGGACACCACCTTGGCTCAACTTGGTGTTACACACCGCATCACTTGCCCACACACCTCTCAACAAAATGGTGTTATCGAGACAGCATTGACACTTCTTGCTCAAGCCAATATGCCACTGAAATTCTGGTCCTTTGCCATTTTGAGTGTTGTGTTTCTAATCAATCGATTGCCCTCACGATCTCTTGGAAACATTTCTCCCTTTGAAAAGCTCACTGGTCAGAAGCCTAATTACACCTTCCTTAAGGTGTTTGGATGTGAATGTTATCCACACCTACGTCCATTCAACAAACACAAGCTTGACTTTCGATCTAAGCCCTGCTTATTTCTTGGTTACTCCACGAAGTATCATGGCTATCAATGCCTTGATGACACAGGTCGACTCTACATCTCTCGTAATGTTTTGTTCAATGAGAATGTGTTCCCATTTTCTTATGTCAGCTCTTAGGGTGTTGCATCATCGAATCCCTATCGATCCTCCTCAGTTCCTCTTCTATCACATAAGCCTGAGCCTACACCCTGCCCTTCTACTCAAGCCTCTCCCTCCCCTACAACCACCACTACACCTACCCCTTTTTCTAACCATGCACCAGATAGTAAACTTGTGCAGCATGCAAATGTTCCCTCTCGTGCTCCATCTCTTATTTCCTCTCCCCCTATATCACCTGAATCATCTGATACACAATAGTCAGAGGAATTTCCAATTTGTCCCTCCATTCCCACACCCTCATTCACTACAACGACTATCAATACCCACCCCATGATCACTCAAGGCAAAGCGGGTGTTTTCAAACCAAAAATCTATCACCTACAAAGCACCCTTGTTCCCTCTACAATCCGAGAGGCTCTAGCACATCCTGAGTGGAAGGTGGTTGTCGTTGCTGAGTTCAATGCTCTCAAAGATAATGATACTTGGGACTTGGTGGAACTCCCCCTGCCAAGAAGGCCATTGGATGTAAATGGCTCTTTTGAGTCAAATACAACCCCGATGGCTCTGTTCACAGACTTAAGGCACGGCTCATGGCCAAGGGATTTACACAGGTCCCTGGGCTTGACTTCATGGATACATTTAGCCCCATGGTCTGCTTCTTTACGGTCAACATACTTATCTCTGTTGTTGTCACAAATGGCTGGAATATCAGACAAGTCGACGTGAACAATGCTTTCCTCAATGGTGACCTTCTTGAGGATGTGTACATGTTACAACCTAGTGGCTTTGAGCAACACAAATCTGATGGCACTCCTCTCGTATGTAAGTTAAAGAAGGCATTATATGGCTTAAGGCAAGCCCCTAGAAATTGGTTCCTAAAGTTTATATTGTTTCTCAGTGAGCTTGGTTTTACAGCTTCAAGAGCTGATTCATCTCTCTTTATATATGTTGTGGACAATGTTTGCATATTTCTTGTAGTATATGTCGATGACATACTCTTAACTGGCAGCTCAGACACTCATGTAGCTCATATCATCACTCAACTTCATGACAAATTCTCTCTGAAGGATCTTGGACAACTTCACTTCTTCTTAGGCATAGAAGTTAAACGCCACGGCAATGGTTTCTTTCTCAGTCAACGCAACTACATTGAAGAACTTTTACACCGAACCGGCTCCCTTACACACAAAATTGCAAGCACACATATGGTTTCCTATCCAAAGCTCAGCCGCTATGATGGTGAGTTGCTTATTGATGTACAACATTACCGTAGCATGGTAGGAGCCCTTCAATATATATGTCATATCGGACCAAACCTAGCACACTCAGTCAACAGAGTTGCACAATTCATGCAAAATCCTTCTGATGTTCACTGGGCTGATGTTCAGCGTATCCTTCAATACTTAAAGGTACCCTGTACTATGGCTTATAGTTCTCTCCTCAAAGACCTGACTCCTTTCTCATCTCATCCTTCTCCGATGCTGATTGGGGAAGCGATATCGAAGCTTGGTTGATGCTCTAAGAAGCTCTAAGAAGCAGCGTGCAGTCTCCCACTCCATTATAGGCTTCTGCATCTTTCCGGGTTCACATCTTATCTCGTGGAGCTCTAAGAAGCAACGTGCAGTCTCCCGATCCATAGCTGAGGCGAAATGTCGAAGCTTGGCCGATGCTACTTCTGACGTCGTATGGGTCCAATCCATTCTTGCTGACATGAAGATCACCACTCTTGATACTCCTAAAATCTGGTGTGATAACACCAGCAGTGTCTCCATGGCTGCGAACCCCGTCCTTCACTCCAAGACAAAACATATTGATCTTGATCTCCATTTTGTCCGTGAAAGAGTAATGTCAGGAAGTCTTCAAGTAAACTACATACCCGTACGATCTCAGATAGCAGATCTTCTCACCAAGCCACTGTGTGTTTTACAATTTGAAAAGTTGCGACATCTTCTATGTGTTGGTCGTATCAAAGAAGCAAAAGAAGAACAAAACGGGGACAATGTTGAAGAATGATCAGCTGATAGAAGAAAAGTTTGTTAGGCTAGTGTAACAAACTTGGAAAGTTGTTGAAAAATTTGTTTCACCTTTCTCCATTGCCAGCAAGGTTTTCAGCCTTGCATTTTGTATCTATATAAATCGGCTCTCTTTCCTTTGTAAAGATACCTTGAATTGAAAGGAAATGTCATTTTTCTCTCATTTAACGTAGTTTCCTATTATGGTTTCCTTTTCCTTATTTAGCCACATTTGTAGTATGTTTAACACTTACACTACCTATAAAAGGGAGGAAAGAGAGAATTGTCAGATCATTGATTACTCTTAATAATTACCTACCAAAATTTAATAATAATAATAATAATAATAATAATAATAATAATAATTAACTAACAATAATAAAGGAGAAAGAGTATACTTGAGCCGTCTCGGGAAGTCTAAAAGTCACCGGTGACTTGAACTACCACCGGAAAAGTCGAAGCGCCACTAGAGATGCGAATGGACGTCATAAGTTGCACCATAGCCGGAAACTCACCGAGAATATGAACGGCCACGACAAAATTGAATGTAATTCTTTTCTTCAATCTACAATCTTTATATCTAGAAAAAAAAAAGGAAAATATATTAGAAACAAAAATAAATAAATAAATCACTGAAATAAATTTGAATCTTTTGAACGTTACGGCAGCCGATGAACATAGAGCCTTGTCGGAGTTGAAAATGAGCGGTTGAGTGATCGGGATGGGTAGGTAGTATTTAGGTGGTCAGAGAAAGGTGGCTCTGCCGAGCCGAGATTAGATCTAAAAAATGGCAGCGAAAAATGAATTTTTTGGGTTTTTAGGGTTCCGACGAGCGGTGACCGAAAATTGTCCCACAGTGGCGGATGGTGGTCAGAGTGAGGAAGAAGACGACAAAAGGTTGGTCGATGTAACACCCGAGTTTGGGGGTCGGGTGAAACTAAAATAATAAAATAATATTTTGGGCCTCGAGTTTTCAAAACAAATAAATTATGTTGGACTTATTACAAAACAAGCCCAAATAGCCATAGATATCTCCTATTTGTAAATGCCTTATTTCATTAAGGGTATTTTGGTCTTTGGCCTTTTAATTTTAAACAAACATTAAAAATACCTACTTTAACTCATCTCCCCCCCCCCCCATTCTCTCCATTTTCACGACAAAACCTCTTCACCATTGTGTTTACTATTCCATCATCCTTCTTGCTTGTTGTTGGAGATTTCTCAAAGGTAAACCCATTTTGACTTGTCCTTATCATTCTCTACAAGTTCGTACCTTTATTTTCTTAAAAGCTCATGGATTTTACATTTTGAGATTTTAGGGTTTGAGATTAAAAATGTCATCTTTATCAACTTTAACCTAAGATTTTGATTTGTTAAAGTTATATAAGATGTTTACTATCTAAAAGGTCCAACATACTTGATTTTTACATGGTTTTGTAATGTATCTCGAAATTGGGTTTTATGGAGGTTTTAGAGAGTTCAAAGGTTGAGTTTTTGGGGTGTTTTGTGTGGGAATTTGTTGGCTGATGGTTAGGCTATGAATAAGGATTGTTTTGGAAGCTTTTGGGAGTAATATAAGTGTTGGAATCAATGGTTTTGGGCTGTGCTTCATGGCTACTCGGGAACGAAGGTTTTGGGGTTGTCTTTAGCTTGAAAACATGTGTTTTGTGCTTGGTTAGTGTTCCGGGTTTGCTACATTGATTTGTGGACTGATTTGTAGATGTTTTGATTGTGTTGGGATGTTTAGAAGCAAGGAATTGTGTTGGTGAAGCCTCGGGATCGAATCTAGAACCGTTGGGAGCTTGATCGGCTAGTGTGGTTGAGCTTAGAATAGTCGGTGAGTGGTTAAACGTTTTTAAATGGTTTTCAAGTGTTGGTTCAAGCATGTGGACTAGGTTGGGCTTGGTAGACCCACCTAGAGTTGGGATTAGATTGGTAGTCTAATCTCAAGCTTTAGTTAGAGACTTTGGTTGAACTTTAAATGTTGAGTATGCCTCTTGTTTCATGTTAATTATGATTAATGTGATTGTGTATATTGTGTTATACATGTGTGTTGAGGCTTGATATTTGATGCATTGTTATATGCACATGGTTTGGCTTGTGGTTGTGCATGATGGTAAATCATGGTGAGTACGTGCTAAGCACGGAAGTTGATATGAAATGATGTTGTGAAAGGTTATGAAATGTTTTAGTATTGGCACTAGTATGCTTGGGTATAATGATCGATCATTAGGATGTTTAGTGTGCACACGAGAGTCAAAATGCACGTGTGGTCTTGGTGATGGTAGTCATCAAGATGGAGTACGGGTTCGCCCAGAAATCTTCATATATATGTTAGTCGGTGATGAATGGAATCCCATCGACGGGCGTGAGGATGAGTGGAATCCCCTCCGCGTGAAACGGTGATGAGTGTAATCCCACCGTAAGGTAATGGTTGTGTTGTTGGATGTGAGTTCCAACGGTTATCCGCCTATTCGGGTCATAGCTAGGTGTCAATACGGTTTGTGGAATGTGTTTGTTAATACATTGATGTATGTGGTTCCACATGTTGCGTTTATGGACTTGTTAAGCATGGCATGATATTGACATTGTGTTAATGCATCATTATTATTTTTTACTGATGTGGTTCGAAGGTAAGATCATGCATTCTACCTTGGTTGTGTGCTCGTACTTGGACCCTGCATTGTCGAGGTTTGTTTTTTGAGCTTACCCTCACTAAGCTTTATGCTTACGCTCTTTTTTGTTCGACAATGCAGATTCGTAGTTCGTGGGTTGCTAGTGCAAGAAGAGGGCCTCCAAGTGTGCTAGTTGAGATTTTGCTATCCTCAAGTATGAACTATTTTAAGTTAATGATGTAATAGTCAAGCAATGGGGACTTATGTGGCTATTTTGTTTTAGGAGCATGTTTAGACTCCTCGTTATGTGGATGTTATGTTTAAGGCTTGCTTATGCCTAGTATGTTGGCCTTGTGCCTCTATCTTAAATGCTTAAGTGTATGTTCTTCTCTAAGCATGTTATCTTGAATGCTATGTATGAATCTTTGTTGATTTGATGATCCTTTGAATGCATGGCTTTTATATGTGTGAAGTGTGTTAAGCATGTCTGTTTTAGGAAACCTGGCATCTAGAGTCAATGTATGTTTGGTTGTGGGAGGTTTTAGTTGGTGTTTGAGGCAGCCTTGTGCCATAAACCAGCTAAAACTTGTCTGTTCGTAGTAGGTGTATCGAAACGGTTGGTCCCGTTTCGATACGGCCTCTTGTTTCAGGCCAGGTGTTTCGATACGTAAATGGGGCGTTTCGATATGTTTTTGCTACTGGAAATCTGAGATTTTGACGAGAAATTGAGAGTATCAAAACGGTCATAGGCGTTTCGGAACGGTCTTTGTAGCGTTGACAACGAGAAGTTGACCGATGAGGGCGTTTCGATACGGTCAACACCCGTTTCAATACAGTCTCCTCAAGTTGACTTTGGCCAGTTGACCTAGTCAAGGCGTATCGATACACCCTCTAGGCGTTTCGATACGGCCTGCAGTTTAAGTTTAAAATGGGCTGTTTTTGGTTGGTTGGTTGTTCGTTCACCTCTCTTGTTGCTTCCGTTGTTGCCTTTTTACATAGGACATAATAATGCATCTAGATAAGACAATAATAAATAAAAAGTTTTCCCCGGGTTGTTAACCGAAGTGGAGCCTTAACGGGTTTCGCCTCGGTTATCCCCGTGTAGCCCACTCAGACCGGTCAGTCGCCCGGACCGGGACGAGGGGGTTACAGTCGAAGTTGCAATGGTGACCGGAGTCGCACCGATGATCAGAGTAGTGTAAGGGGTGACCGGAGCCGGTGGCCAAGGGTGGCCGGTACCGCCTCCGATGGTCGACAAATAGTTTGAGCATGGGCGGAGATAATGATGGTGGATCGAAAAGATGAAAGTTCAAAGAATTTGGTTCGAGTTTTTGAGGAAATGAAATTTAGATCGGAAAAAATAAAAAGGATGAGGTTTGGTATTTGTGTAGATTGAATGAATGAGAATGGAAGAACGAGAATGATGTTCTTGAGGGTTATAAGTATTTGGTCTTGGAAAACATGAAATAAAAAGGGTTTCGGTGTTTGCGAAGATTAAATAAGGGAAAGATTTAACCGTCAAATAGGTGTCCAAACTATTTTTCGGGCCACCTAGGTGCCTAGCGTTTCATTTCATAACTCACTTAAGGTTTTAATCGTGGCAAACGTTAATTTTTTTCCATTTTTCAATCACGGGCCGACATGTGGCACTTATTTTCTTTTTCTAAAATTAAACTCAAAATTAAAAAATAAAAAATAAAATAAATTAACATTAACCTGATGTTATTACCCAGGGTTAAATCTCTTTAACCCCTACTCTTCTTCCCGATTAATAATGGCCTTCTTCTTCAGGCGCCTATACAAAAACTACAAAAATAGAGGGATTTAGAGTGGTGGAGGTGGGTGGAATTTTGTTTTTCCTGCAAAGGATAAACATGAAATTGTAAATTTAGAAAATAAAAATAAAAGAAGTTGTGGCTGCAAATTGCCCATCAATTTTGTTGTGTATCCTCTTCACTTAGGTTCCATAAACAGAAGATATTCAATCAAAAATGGAGTGAATAATCATAAATTAAATACTTATCTTCGCCATCATCCTCCATTAATGATGCTCAGAGTTTCCTTTCGTTGACAAAAAACAAAGAAAAATAAAAATTTTACACAGTTGAAAAAAGGTAAAATCTGAGTTTTTGTTGTTGTCGAGAGATACGTCTAGCATAGTCTGATTTAGAAGGAATCTTAGAATCGGAGATAATCCAGCACTTTTGGCTGGTGTTAAAGCAGGCTCTGTTTTTGTGGTTTTTGTATGGGCGCCTGAATAAGAAGAAGACCATTATCAACCGGGAAGAAGAGTAAGGGTAAAAGGATTTAACTCTGGGTAAACATTGGGTTAATGTTATTTTTTTATTTTTTTTATTTGGGTTTAATTTTAGAAAAAGAAAATAAGTGTCACGTGTCGGCTTATAATTGGAAAACATAATAATTTAACGTTTGTCACGGTTAAAACCTTAAATGGGTTACAAAATAAAACGTTAGGCACCTAGTTGGCCCGAAAAATATTTAGACGCCTAACTGGAAATAGATGTATAGTTTGGGCACTTATTTGACGGTTAAGCCTAAGGGAAATAGGATGAACTTGCTAAGAACATGAGGTAAAAGTGAAGTTTTGATCCTATTTTGGTTAACTTTTCTGTGAGTTTGGTGTTTAAGATGAGAGAGTCCGAGTGAACTGAGTTGGTGAGTGAGTAGGGAAGTAGGAAATGCTCGAGTTAAACTCGGATGGGATCCTTTTATAGGCAAGGTCATGCGACGTCGTTTAGCAACTGAGTTACTCAGGGTCCGCACGCCAAAAACCGGGTCGGGCAGGAGATCCGCGCGTTTTGCCTTTTAGGTAAATTAGAGTTTCAGTCCTTAGATTCTTGAATAGCAATTCAATTTGGTCACTTAGCTATTGTAATTCGGGCACTTTGTTTTCAATTTAATATAATTTAATCCCCTTATCAGCTTTGATTTATTTATTTATTTAATTATTTACTTGTTTGCATACTTTAAATTGAGCATGTAATTTTATTAATTAGATAATTTGGTCACCTAGTATATTAAAATTAGAATCTTTTAGGACTAAGTTCTTTAATTAAATTTAACTAGTTTGATAGGTGAGATTATTATAGAAAATAAATGAGTATTAAATGAACACTTTTGTAAAACCTATGTTTGATTTTGATATAATTAAATCTTTAAGGATCAATTTGAAAAACTTAAAATTGTTTTATAAGTCCCTTAATAAGTTTTAAATCACCAACTCTTTAAAACTGATTTGAAAAACTCAAACTCAAAATATTTTCTAAGTGTTCCAAGGCCAAACTATTGAAAAACGTCCAAGTGTATTGATACGCTTCCAGCTGTATCGATACCTTTTTACCAAAGTTGGCTACTAGAGGAACACGTATCGATACGCTCTTCACCTGTATCGATACGCCCCTTTGTAAAAGTCTAAAGAGTTTGAATGGCGTACTGATACGGCAAACCCTCGTATCGATACGGACTTAATGAATTTTAAATGCAAGTCGGTTTAAATATTTTGACCGTTGGTGTCAGTTGGTTGGTAACCAAATTTTAAATTTGTCGTTGACTCGTATCGATACGCCAAACCCTCGTACCGATAACGAAATCGACAGTGAGCTAAGTTGAGAAAAAGGTATCGATACGGCCTTTACCGTTTCGATACCCCGTACAGATACGCTTACGTGCGTATCGATACCCCTTATTTATTGCACACAACGGCTCTTTCTTTTCTGAGACAGGTATCGATACGGCTCCTCGTGTACCGATACGGATAGCTGCAGAAGTGCATTTATGGTGGTAAGAGAGGGTTCCAACGGCTCCATTTATGTTCCCAACCACCCAAACGACTAGAATTCAATGATAAGGTATAAAAGGGACCTCTAAAAGCTCCAGCAACAACTATTGATCCAAAAGCAAGTATCTATACATCAAATCCAAGCAATTGTGCTAAAATCCCATATTGTCTAGAAACCCCAATTGTAATTTTCATTCTTATCTTTTTTAATTGGGTTAAGTGCTTGTAATTGGGCTACAAATTGTATTGAGAGATACTATCTTAGCCATCAAATTCTTTGTTACCTTTGTGTCAGGATTGAGTTAAATTTTGGGTAGAAAATTTAACCGAAAATTGTAAGGGTTGCCTCCTTAGCCTAGAAAAGGGGAAGAGAAATTAGTGGAATTGTTGCAAATCCTTAGTGAAGCTAAGGTAGTGGATGTAGAGTTTATTTGGAACTTGAACCACTCTAAAAATCATTTTCAATCTTTTTAATTTGCAATTTCCACTAAACAAACCTTAAAATTCCAATTCACCCCCCCCCCTTGATTCATATCGATCTTTCGATCCACTCAACAATTGGTATCAGAGCCTACCTCTTTGAGGATTAACAACCACAAGAGGAGTTCCTTGGAAGAGTGTGATCATCAAATATCAAGAGATGGCTTCAACCTCCGGTTCGGGCATGTATGAGTCTCAATCCACTACAAAGCCTCTCTTCTTTAATGGCGATAACTATTCTTTTTGGAAGAATAGAATGCGTCTCTTCATCAAGTCAAATGACTACTTAGTGTGGGATGTCATTGAAGATGGCCCTTACATTCCATTGAAGCAAGATGGTCTTGAAGAAAAAGATGGAGATGAGTGAAGAAGAAAGGAAAAAGATTCAAGTAAATGACAAAGCTCTCCACATGCTCTTTTGTTCATTCGGTCTGGACATCTATTCTAAGGTCTCATCCATCGAGAGTGCCAAAGAAGTGTGGGACACTCTTGAGACTACCTACGAGAGCACCAACGATGTTAAAGAAACTAAGATTGGAATTTCAAGATGGAGCCCGATGAGACGGTGTCCAAGATGTTTGATCGGTTCTCCACTATTGTCAATGGGCTCAAGGGTTTTAGAGAAATCATACCGGAAGACAAGCTTGTCCGGAAGCTACTCTATTCACTTCCCGAATCTTGGGATGGGAAGAGAACCGCTATCATTGAAGCTAAGAATTTGAAAACTTTAAAGCTTGATGAGCTTATGGGTTCTCTCCTTACTCATGAGATCATGAAGCAAGGAAGGGAAGAAGAGAAGAAGAAAGAAGAGAAGAGTAGAGAAGCTTGAGGTTGAGAAGAAGAAGAAGATGGGAATAGCTCTCAAAGCTTCACTACATGAAGAGAGCTCTTCTAGTGAGGAGGATGAACTAGAAGAATTGGCTATGATAGCCAAACGATTCTCACGTTTTATGAGGTCCAACCAGGGAAGAAAAATCCAAAGAAAGATGGACTTCAAAAGCAAGAACAAAGAAGAAGCAAGGGATCAAATCATTTGCTTTGAGTGCAAACAACCCGGCCACATACGTTCGGAGTACCCTCAACTCAAGAAGAAGGGCTTTGAGAAGAAGAAGAAGCTCCAAGACAAGCTTGCTACTTGGAGTGATGAGGAGTCATCGGAGGATGACGAACAAGAAGTGGCTAATCTTTGCCTCATGGCACTTGAGGAAGATTCCTTCATGGTAACCTCTAACTCATCAACTTTAGATTTTACATATGATGAATTGAATGATGCATATGATGAGTTACAAGAGGTCTATGATGAATTAGTTGAGAAATATAAAGAGTCGGTCATTAGGAACAAGAAAATTATTTTGGAACTAAATGAGAAAAATGACTCACTCACTCAAGCTAATTCAAAATTTGAGAAAAAGATATTAGGGTTGAAAGATGAACTAAAATTCTTTCAAGATGAAAATGTTGACCTTAATAATCTTTTGTCTCAATGTAATAGTGAACACCAAAAGGTGTTGGATGAGCTAAATGAGCTCAAAAAGTCCTTTAAAAATGTTGGTATTGTCAAGCATGAAATAGGTGAATCCTCAAGAACAAACCAACCTAAGAAAAGGACTAACTACTACAAACAAGGTAGCTTTCCTAGACATAGTAGAGCTAAAAGAATTAGAAGTGTATGGGTTCCTAAGGAACTTATAAAATCTAATAACATTCTTGCTATGTCATCTTGGATTCCTAAGGGAACCAAAGTTTTAGGAGCTAACACTCATGGACCCAAAATGATTTGGGTACCAAAAACAAAAGCTTAATATCTTTGTTTATAGGGGGAGCATTGCTACAAGGCCAAAGCACAAAGTCAAAACTCATGGTACCTTGATAGTGGATGCTCAAGGCATATGATCGGAGACAAGAGTAGATTCATGGATCTAAAGCCAAAAAGTGGAGGAGTAGTGACATTTGGTGACAACTCCAAAGGCCACATTAAAGGTATTGGCTCCATAGGTAATCACTCTACTATTCTCATTGAAAATGTCTTGTATGTCGATGGTCTTAAACACAATTTATTAAGCATGGGTCAATTGTGTGATAAAGGATTTAATGTTTTATTTGATAAAAATGGATGCAAAATTGTAGACATTAAATCTAATAATATTATGCTCATAGGTCATTGCATATGGAACATATACATGGTGCATCTAGATGACATTCATACATCTCATGCATGCTTAGTAGCACAAAATGAAAATGATGCATGGTTGTGGCATAGGAAACTAGGTCATGCTAGCATAAGTGTTTTAGAAAAACTAGTATCCCTTAATCTAGTTAGAGGTTTACCCAAGATAAAATTTTCAAATGATAAAATTTGTGATGCATGCTCTAAGGGTAAACAACATAAGTCTTCCTTTAAATCCATTAATGATGTTTCTACTAATAGATGTTTACAACTTATCCATATGGATTTATTTGGGCCAATTAGGACTATGAGCTTGGGTGGTTATGCTTTTGTACTTTTTGATGATTTTTCTAGATTTACTTGGGTTCTATTTTTAAGTACTAAAGATGAGGCTTTGGAAAAATTCATCACATTTTCAAAACTAACCCAAAATGATCTTGAACTTAAAATTTCACACATTAGAAGTGATCATGGAACCGAGTTTCAAAATTTAGGGTTTGAAGATTTTTTAAATGAAAATGGTATTAGCCACAATTTTTCGGCTTCTCGAACTCCTCAACAAAATGGGGTAGTTGAGAGGAAAAATAGAACTTTGCAAGAAATGGCTAGAACTATGTTTTGTGAAAACAATTTACCTAAATATTTTTGGGCGGAAGCCACAAAAACTGCTTACTATATTGTAAATCGAGTAATGATTAGGCCAATTTTAAAGAAAACACCTTATGAGATTTTAAAATCTAAAAAGCCTAACATTAGCTATTTTCACCCTTTTGGTTGCAAGTGTTTTGTTTTAAATGATGGAAAAGACAACTTAGGTAAATTTGATGCAAAAAGTGATGAAGTTATTTTCATAGGTTACTCTTTAACCTCTAAAGCCTATCGAGCATTTAACAAAAGAACTTTAGTAGTAGAAGAATCTATTCATGTTGTATTCGATGATAACCTCCTTCCTAGGAAGGATTCTTGTGATGATGATGATGTAGGAATCATAAATGCCTTTGATGGAGGACAAACTTCAAAGGAGGATGAGATTCCAACAAAAGAAGAGGACACACAAGATCCACCTCTTGAAGCCTTGAAGGACTTGGCTCTTGAGGAAAAGGAAGTGAGCTACCCAAGGGAGTTGAACTATGTCAAAGATGGTGAAATCTTGGGTGATCCATCCAAGGGGGTAACCACTCGATCTTCTCTTAGATTAATGAATCATGTTGCATTTATCTCATGCATAGAGCCTAAGAATATTAAAGAAGCATTGAAAGATGACTTTTGGATTATGGCTATGCAAGAAGAGTTAAATCAATTTGAGAGAAGTAACGTTTAGACATTATTTGATAGGCCTAGTAATCAATCTACCATAGGAACTAAATGGGTCTTTAGGAACAAGCTAGATGAGAGTGGTAACATTGTAAGAAATAAAGCTAGACTAGTAGCACAAGGTTACACTCAAGAAGAGGGAATAGATTTTGATGATACCTATGCACCCGTAGCTAGAATGGAAGCTATTATGATGTTGCTTGCATATGCATGTTTTCATAATTTCAAGCTTTTTCAAATGGATGTTAAAAGCGCATTTTTAAATGGTTTTATAAATGAAGAAGTGTAACAACCACCGGGTTTTGAAGACTCAAAATTTCCAAATCATGTTTTCAAACTCACCAAAGCTCTTTATGGTTTAAAACAAGCTCCTAGAGCTTGGTATGAAAGACTTTCAAACTTTTTAATTGAAAAAGGTAAGGTGGACACTACACTTTTTATAAAAATGACATCTTAGTAGTTCAAATTTATGTTGATGATATTATTTTTGGTTCTACTAATGAATGTCATTGTCAAGAGTTTGCTAAGTTAATGCAAGGTGAATTTGAGATGAGCATGATGGGGGAGCTCTCATTCTTTTTGGGACTCCAAATCAAGTAAAAGAAGGATGAAACCTTTATCAATCAAGCAAAATACATAAAGGATATGCTCAAGAAGTTTGGCTTGGAGAATGCAAAGCCTCAAGCCACACCTATGAGCTCATCTACAAAGCTTGACAAAGATGAAGGAGGTAAGTGTGTTGACTCTATGCTTTACCGTTCTATGATTGGATCATTGATTTACCTTACCGCAAGTAGATCGGATATCTTGTTTAGTGTTTGCTTGTGTGCTAGGTTTCAAGCTAGTCCTAGAGAGTCTCACCTTATAGCCGTTAAGAGAATCTTTAGGTACCTTAGAGATACTCCTTGTTTAGGTCTTTGGTACCCTAGAGACTCTACCTTTAACCTTCATGCTTATTCAGATGCGGATTATGGGGGTTGCAAAATCGATAGGAAAAGTACTTCGGGAACTTGTCAATTCCTAGGTAGTATGCTCATATCTTGGTTCTCTAAGAAACAAAATAGTGTAGCCTTATCTACCACCGAAGTCGAATACATATCCTTAGGGAGTTGTTGTGCTCAAGTCCTTTGGATAAAGCAAAAACTCTTAGATTATGGAATTAAAGTTGAAACCATACCCCTAAAATGTGACAACACTAGTGCAATATGTCTAACAAAAAATCCCATCCAACACTCTAGAACCAAACACATAGAAATAAGGCATCATTTCATTAGAGATCATGTCCTTAAGGAAGATGTGGTTATAGAGTATGTAGACACCTTAAATCAATTAGCGGACATATTTACAAAACCTTTAGACAAAGAGCGCTTTTGGTCCCTTAGGACCTTTTAGGACCTCTTTTGTGCATAAATTTGCTTGATCTTGTGAATTTGCATGTTTATGTGTTGTAACTCTTGAAAGTATCCATGCTTATAGTTAGGGGGAGTATGCTTCTATTAAAATATGCTTAGAATTGTTCATTCATCATTTGTATACCTTTAGGAGATGTTAAAATCGAGCCTATGGTTGTTCTTTAGGACTAAAGATGCATTTCTGGGCATAGGGTATTGATACAGTTCTACACGTATCGATACGTGTTCTTCATTCAGTTTCCCAGAATTCACTTTGCTTAAACGGGTATCGATACGATTAAACCCGTATCGATACGAGCTTCAAATCGTTTCGATACGGATCTCATCCGTTTCGATACGATTCTCCAACGGGCATTTTTAAGGAAATGACGTTTCTACCCCCGCATCGATACACCCTCAGGCGTATCGATACTCGATTGCGCAGACAGCTTTTAATTTGGCATTAAATGTTTAACTTTTACCAAAACGAAAAATTCTTTAAACCCTAAAAACCCTAGCCGTTTTTGCCTATAAAAGGGCTCTTCCTCCCTCATATTTTCACACCACAACTCAAAATCTAAAAGAGTTTTTCTATCAAGCAAAGCTTTAAGCTCCTTCTCATCAAAATTGTGCTAGAATTTTCTTCAATCTCTCAAGTTTCTATCAAGGTAAAAATTCTTTCTTTTTCTTTTTCAATTTTTTTTGTTTTGTTTTGTTTTTTGTTTTTATGATTCATATTGTTTTAAAAAAAAACTTTTGTTCTTCAAAATTTCTTTTTCTTCAAATCTTTATTTTATTTTCAATTTTTTTCCCTTGATTCTTAACCAAAATTGAAGAAATCTTTATGCATGATTTCTCTTTTAGATCATGGCACCAAAGGAATCGAGGAAGCGAACAATGGTTTCTCAAACCGGTGAATCATCCACTCTTGGAGCGATTGCACGTCCGAACTACACTTCCATCTATGAACAATCCTTTGAAGGTCCCACGGGTCTAGCATATTTTCGTCAATTCGAGAATTACAAGATTCGTACGGAAAGGGTAATATCCATTCCCTTTCTCAACTCAGAGCATTTTTCAATTTGAATATCTTCCTTTGCTTCGACGTTGGAATTTCATGGATTTCCTATCTATTCCCGGTTTTTATTATCTTCTTTTGGTTTTGATTTTATACACTAATGCCAAATGTATTTCTCGCAATGGGGAAGTTGTCGCCATTAGTTCTTATCTCATGGGAAAGAAATTCATCATTTATGTCCAATCCATTTGTGAAGTTTTTAAATTAGAGGATGAAGGCCTTGATGATGAGGATGCTTTGGGGCATGTTCTTAGTGGCTCCGTAACCGCCCTAAATGCTCAAGATCGGATCCTACATTTGATGGTGTCTTGGTGGTTTAGGCCCTCCGGATGAAAATATTCTACCATCCGTCAAGTGGATGATTTTTGGATTCGTTGCTTCTGTGAGCGAAAGCGCCCAAATCTTGCTTGAATCATGTTCGGGGAAATCGTCTATCTTGTGCAAAATCATCAAACCTCTCTCGTCACCTCCTTTACATATGGTACGGGCTTAAGTTATTTCTTTGTTAAAAAGGATATTGATTGCTCTTTTGACTGCCCAACTCCCCTTACCGATCCCATTGATGAGCAATCTCTTGCACGGGCAAAGTTCCAATATTTTAATGGTGAATGGGTACGTCTTGCCGAGCTACCACCCGAGGCCGCCGTCGTATTTGAAGAACCTCAAGCTCCACAACCCTCCATGGATGCTCTCATGACATATCTCAATGAGCAATTTACCGGGTTGCGCACGGACATGGGAAATCGTCTTACCACTCTTGAAACAACTTTTGATACAAGGATGACGAGCATGGAGAATCGCCTCACATCTCTTGAAAGCGGTCACAATTCTTTGAATATTTCCATCTCCGCTTTCCATGATGAGTGGCGCAATAGCATGAGGGACAATGATCCAATGGGAGTTGATGATGAAGATGATGAAGACAATGAAGATGATGCCTAGACGTTTCTTCTTGCATCTCATGCATATCATTTAGGATCTTCTATTTTATGCATCTTTGATTTATGTTCTTAGGACTAAGTTTGCTTTATGTTTAAACCTATGCTTTGATTTTCTGTTTTTGTTTGGATTTTTAAGTATTGATGCTATGATTAATAATATTAATGTTGCTTATTTATACTTTTGCCTATGTTTATGCACTTATCTATTGTCTCAATATTTTTGATCTAACAAAAAGGGGGAGAGAAACTAGCTCACAACTCAAAAGTTACCAAGCTTATATTAAGGGGGAGTTAACTTTGTAAAGTTTTTCAAAGTGTCAAAAATTTTAAGTTTTAGTTTTGTTATATCAAAAAGGGGGAGATTGTAAAACCTATGTTTGATTTTGATATAATTAAATCTTTAAGGATCAATTTGAAAAACTTAAAATTGTTTTATAAGTCCCTTAATAAGTTTTAAATCACCAACTCTTTAAAACTGATTTGAAAAACCCAAACTCAAAATATTTTCTAAGTGTTCCAAGGCGAAACTATTGAAAAACGTCCAGGTGTATCGATACGCTTCCAGCTGTATCGATACCTTTTTACCAAAGTTGGCTACTGGAGGAACACGTATCGATACGCTCTTCACCTGTATCGATACGCCCCTTTGTAAAAGTCTAAAGAGTTTGAATGGCGTACCAATACGGCAAACCCTCGTATCGATACGGACTTAATGAATTTTAAATGCAAGTCGGTTTAAATATTTTGACTGTTGGTGTCAGTTGGTTGGTAACCAAATTTTAAATTGGTCGTTGACCCGTATCGATACGCCAAACCCTCGTACCGATACGGAAATCGATAGTGAGCTAAGTTGAGTAAAAGGTATCGATACGACCTTTACCGTTTCGATACCTCGTACCGATACGCTTACGTGCGTATCGATACCCCTTATTTATTGCACACAACAGCTCTTTCTTTTCTGAGACATGTATCGATATGGCTCCCCGTGTACCGATACGAATAGCTACATAAGTGCATTTATGGTGGTAAGAGAGGGTTCCAACGGCTCCATTTATGTTCCCAACCACCCAAACGGGTAGAATTCAATGAGAAGGTATAAAAGGGACCTCTAAAAGCTCCAGCAACAACTATTGATCCAAAAGCAAATATCCATACATCAAATCCAAGCAACTGTGCTAAAATCTCATATTGTCTAGAAACCCCAATTGTAATTTTCATTCTTATTTTTTTCAATTGGGTTGAGTGCTTTTAATTGGGCTACAAATTGTATTGAGAGATACTATCTTAGCCATCAAATTCTTTGTTACCTTTGTGTGAGGATTGGATTAAATTTTTGGTAGAAAATTTAACCGAAAATTGTAAGGGTTGTCTCCTTAGCCTAGAAAAGGGGAAGAGCAATTAGTGGAATTGTTGCAAATCCTTAGTGAAGCTAAGGTAGTGGATGTAGAGTTTATTTGGAACTTGAACCACTCTAAAATTCCTTGTCAATCTTTTTAATTTGCAATTTCCACCACACAAACCTTAAAATTCCAATTCACCCCCCTCTTGGTTCATATCGATCTTTCGATCCACTCAACAACTTTAATACTCTAATTTAATTAGTGTCTCATTACAATGAGATGTCAATCAATGGAGTATTTTAGTGAAATATTTAATATGTCATTTGAACTTAGAAAATGGTATTTATATAGTTAGTTTAATAAAATTAAAAGATGGGATTAAATAACTAGTGACACTAAGTTAGGAATATTATTACTTTTGGGCCTAATATGTGTAATTTCTAATTATTTGGGTGTTACCATAAAAGCCCAAAAATTAATAATATTTATAGAATTTTAACTAATTAATTAATTAATTAATTAATTGAGCCCTAATTAGGTTTTACTTAAAATGAACAACTAAATAATTGGACACGCATTAAACCTTTTGTGTTGAGATACATTCTGAATTTAAATTGAAGTGTCCTAATGTATTTGGACGTTTCAAAGTCTATGTTCGTCCAAAATGTATTTTCTTACAAAAAGATATCATCATTTGAAATGGAATCCATTTACAAATAAAAAGATTTAATTAAATTCATATTAATGTTCGAAATGCTAAAATATCACGTGGAATTAATAAGGTATCGGTAACGGCCGTTGTAGGGGTGTTAACCCTTCCCTACACGTAACCGACTCTCGAACCCGAATTTTATAAAAAGAATCTCTGGTTCGTTTTTATGGTGTCTGGTCTACCAAAGTGACTAGTGGCGACTCCAAAATGATTTTTTTTTAAAAATAAAAAAAAATTGATTAAAATCAGAAAAAAAAAACTCAATTTCAATATCAAATTAAAATAAAAAAACTTTAATTGTCAAGACAATTTTTACACAAACGGTTTCAAAAACGATCACGACAAGACCAAACCTAAAATTCAACCAAAAAAAATACTAAAATTTTTATTAATGTTTAAAAAAGTCTATATACGATTTTATTTTTGGCAAAATGACAAAAAATACCCCCAACGTTTGCATGTTTTGTCATTTGGCCCCCTATTCTTTTTTTTGGTCCAAATATGCCCCCAACGTTTGCTTGTTTTGTCATTTGGCTCCTTATTCTTTCTTTTGGTCCAAATATGCCCCCAACGTTTCATTTATAGTCCAAATATGCCCTTGTTGGATGTAAACTGTCAATCAACTGACGGTCAACGGCTTATAAAAAAAATTTGACGTGGCATCAGCATATCTTAATACGTGGCAAGTCCAGTCAACATCAGTTGTTGAACGTCAGTTGACCGACAGTTTCCATCTAACGGGGGCATATTTGGACCAAATTGAAACGTTGGGGGGCATATTTGGATTACAAATGAAACGTTGGGGGCATATTTGGACCAAAAGAAAGAATGGGGGGAGAAATGAGAAAATAAGCAAACGTTGGGGGCATATTTGGACCAAAAAAAATAATAGGGAGTCAAATGACAAAATATGCAAACGTTGGGGGTATCTTTTGTCATTTTGCCTTTATTTTTTTTTGCACAATTTTGTTTTTCGACATTTCTCATGGTGTTCAAACAAAATCTTAATTAATATGCATTAAAGATTTAAAGTAGTGCTCATAAATTAGTGTGAATAATTTCGCAGTAGCCGATTATGAGATTAAAGATGCTAGCAATAACATAAAGCATTATTAATGTAATGATGAATAAAAATATTTTGCTTTTTGGTGTTTTATTTATTCCATTAAAAATTTAGATTGAATGTTAGAGTTTAAAAAATTTAAGGTATGCTATAATTTTCAAGGTTTATAATTTATAATTTAAGATTTAGAATTTATAGTTATGAGTTAAAATTTACCTTTTAGTATTAAAACATTGAAAATGAGTAAAAGATTTTGTTTTGTAATGACATGTATTTTCTTAATTTTTACATTTTTAATTAAAATTTGGGTAAAGTACACCAATAGTCACTGAACTTTTAGAGTACTTTCATTTTGGTCACCAAACTTTTAAAATTTTCATTGGGGTCACCCATCTTTTATTTCACTTTCATTTTGGTTACTATCGTTACCTTCCGTTAGAAAATGCTGACATGACCTATTAATTTTCCTCTTCTTCAAGGGTAAACTATATAAGTGGTTATTGAACTTTTAAAACGTTTTTATTTTGTTCACTGAAAATTTAAAATTTTTAAAACCTTTGTCTCTCGTTCTTGTAATGTTGTTGCAGATTGGGTGGCGAGAAATACCAGACTTAACACATGTCCAGTCAACTGGTATTGTTCGATTCCACATGATCTGCATCTGCTCTTGTAATTCCTTTTATGTTATAAAGTGTTGATGTTAAAAAAAATACCATAAAACAAAGAGAGTAGGCAACCGACAATTAATCATAGCCTTTGGTTGTTTGGATCGGAAGTTGATGTATAGCATGATCCGACAGTGATTATTGTAGGTGTGGGAGCACCGAATTGAATCAAATAAGTGAAGATTAAATAATGGTGGTCTAATAATGGAGGGTGTAAAAGTAGTATTGTTTTTGGCGGGAGAAGAATCTTTTTGACTTCGACACAACAACAAGCAGTGGAATGGAATGGCTATGATATAAGCAGGCACAGCCACCACTTTGTTCTTTTGCTAAATATAGACTACTGTGTTTTTGTCTTCACTAGAAATATTAATTTATCGAGTGCTCAAGTATATTCATGTTGTTTCATTGTATGAGTCAATTTTTATATTATGTTTTCTTTAGCTTTAAAAAATTTGATCAAAATAAGTCCTTAAACTACTATTTTTATCACTTTAAGTCCCTAAACTATTTTTTGGTCAAAATAAATACCTAAACAATGTTATTTTTTAGTCCTTAAAATATATATAGGTCTAAAAAATCTTTGTGATGTGTCAATATCTTATTAGTCAAAATAATTTTTTTGACTTAAATAACTACCAGACTTAAAATAACTAGAAATAATAATTTATAAGCTTATTTTGACCAAACAATAGTTTAAGTGGTAAATGTTAGAACCAAAACAATAATAGATATGAAATCTAAACCTTGAATCTTCATCAAGAATAATAAATCGAATAAACTGAATGCGGAAGCGTACCTGAACTATCGATAGATTGAAAACCTTGAATCTTCATGTTGAAATCCCTAATCTTTGGTATTGATCTTCCAAGAAGATAGGTTATCTCTTGACGTAAAACTCTCTGACGGGGAAGGAGAAAAAAACAAGTTAACATATTTCTTAGGGACTACTACCTCTTTATATAGTTGATTTATTAAATCAGCTATTAAATATTTATAACTCTGCCCCTCATTGAATTATAAATATATCTTACGGTATCTACATTTTTATTTCCATGACATTTTAATACCTATGACACGCTTAACTTAATTGGTCACTTTATTTTTGTGTCATACTTTATAATAGCAACATACATTTTACATATGTGCCCACAATTACGGATTTTAATCCAACAATCTCCCACTTCGACAACATATGTTTCCTGATAAATGTACAACCTTATGAGCTCAAAATTTTGTTATTATATAATAGGTATTCTATAACAATCTCGTCTATCAACTATATCTACATAGGATCAAAGCGGTCTTCGTCATATCAATCATGACTGGACCCATCAATGGTCACGTATACAAATATAGTCAAATGACATAGATCAATCATGGATGTGTAGCATGGAAAATTACATGAAATGTGAACTATACATGTCTATTTTCAACTGGTCCTCTAAACCTTAGTGAGATCAACTTTACTGAATTCGGAGTGTGCATAAACCAAAGGAACTTTATTTCTGTAGAAAAAGTCTTAAAATATTCTTAAACTGAAGTAACCGAAATTGTGTCTAAAACGAATGAGCATTTTTCAAAATTACAAACTCCCACTAAAACCGAATATCCTTAAATAACATTACACCCACATGAGTAGTGTGCTCATGAAAGACCTAGGGTGACAGTTTCTTAATATGCGTGCAATTATGGAGTTTGTACCAACATGCTCTATAGACACACAACCACTCGAAATTTTCTTTAACAACTAGGAACACAATATTTATGTGCTTCAAGTTTGAAGTGTTCCTATTGTGTATAGAATAAATGAATGCATATTTATTGTCACAAAATAACTAAAGTGGTCTTTTTATTCAATCTAAAATTAATAGCTCATGTGACAAAATTCATTTGCATCAATATTCTATTAGAATTGAAGTCTGTAAACCTAATTATCTCTAACTTACCAGAACTTCGACATGTGAGCATGTAATTTTTGTTCTCCGAAGATATCTAATAATCTCATTGGTTGTTATCTAGTGGTTCATAAAATGATTCCTTAAATATTTGTCTAACATTCCAACAATGTGCACAATTTCCGAACGCATACATACTTAAGCATAAATTAGATTCTCAATAGCTTATGTATAGAGAATCTTTTGGAATTTCTAAAATTTCAAGGTTACTTTTAGGGCATTGAGCAAGATAATACTTATCTACTTTAACAATATGAGTGTCACTTGGTTTACTCCCACTGAACTTGTAGTATATACAAGTGCCAACTAAATTTATCTCAAAACCGAATGAGATAACCAACTTAAAATTTATAATTTTATTAATGAGAGACCTACTTAAGCTCATAGATGAATTTCTTTAATTTACATATCATTGATTTTGTATCATTAGACACAAATTTATGATTGTACCATACAATTCATTTTTTCAATGTCGCCATTGAAAAAAACACAAACTTAACATTCATCTTATGTAACTTAAGATTAAAATAAGCAATAAGTGTCATGATTATCTTGGAAGAGTCTTTCAATAAAATCTTGGGAGAAGTCTCTACAAAATTAATGTCTTCTTTTAGAGTATATCTTTTAGATGCTTTATACTTATTCACATTATCATTTTCATCCCTATTGGTTTTAAATATCCATTTACAACCAATTAGTTTGCATCTTACGGTAATGAGACAAGTTTCTTAACTTTATTGTCTTGCATAAAATTATACTTTATCCACTTTTGAGAGTTAGAACTTTTATGGCCTGATAAAAAAAATTATTGAACATTTTCTGTCATTCCATTGTTACCTTATTTTCTTGAAGAAGTACAATATAATAATCTAGAATAGTATTTAATCTTTCTCTCGTGGACCTCTTTAATGACACTTGTTTTTTTAAGGTTGTTGAGTTTGTTCTTCTGAAACAAATTACCTTATCTTGAATGGGAGTTGTTCAACATTATTTTGCTGAGATACTTGATTCACTCCTTGATTAGTGATAGATGTGAAAACCTAAACACCATCAAAAGTGATAGTATGAATTAAATTATAATTCAATTCCTCCTCAATAACAATGCATCTAACCTTATTTCTCCCTTCAAACTCAACATCCTAAAAAAAATTATAAACTCTCCTTAAAATAATCTTAATTGTGGGATCATAAAATTTACGGCTCATGGATCACTCAAAATAATTGAAGTAGTTGCTCACTTTTGAAGTTTAATTACTTAACATATGTCTTAACTAATACAAAAGAATCAACACTTTGTAACTTATTGTTGTTTCTTTTGACTAGAATCCTTAGCAACTTTATTCTAATATTTTCTTTTATTGCTCTTATTCTTAGAGACACTAACTAAATTAGCACTAACCAAATGAGTACTTTTACACTTGTAATGCTTCAACTTTTCTTCCTCTTGAACATAATGAAAAATGAGCCTAATTAGAGTCTATTACTCCTTTTGGCAGTTGTAACTGAATCTGAATTGGTTAAATTGTATAAGAAGCGGTACCAAAATCATAAGAACAAACAATTGTTAGAGAGTTTAATCTTACATGCCTTCAATTTTGAAGCAATATTAAGAATTTTCATAATCTACTCCCTCACATTTCCTTGACCCTTATACTTCATAGAAGTAAAAAAGAAGCATAAGTAATGTCATCTTAACCTTAATGTTTTGGGTAAAACATTTCTTAATTTCGTCAAGGAAACCCTTAGTTTGAGTAGTTTCTTTAAATTTGTGCTCTTAAAAAAATAGAATGTTGTATTTTATGATCATTAGACTCACGAGATTCGAACGATTTTACCTTTCAAAATATTTTTTTATAGGTGCTTACCGCAGTGAGAGATGCAAAATGTTATTTCCTTAGTGCAAAGTCTATGCTCATACAAGCAAATACTATATGTAAGTGTCTTTTCTTATTCATTGAAATTAGTTTCACTAAACATGAGTTTAGAATGTATTTAACAGATATCAAGATAGCAAAGATAAATTACCTAAATATAGAACAAAAATAAAATAAAATAAAACAAGCTCACATAAATATTCATAAGTAAACAAATAAATTCAAAATAATGGCTAGTTCCCCTCAAGATACCAAGCACAACATTAATATCAAGTCTTTGGACAATAATATTAACTGTAAGCGGTATTCTTGTTGTAGCAATCAAACATTGACAATAAACTATGTCAAACAATAGGATAATCTTTGGACTAACGTATTGCTCACATAAAATACCTTATAATTGTCACATATTTATCGCCACAGTTGTCGTTGTAATTCTGCCAAATATTAACTTTCCTTTGTGCCAATTAATAAACGCATGAATTACAAAAACCCATAATCATCTTGATATTTTAAATAAACTAATCTACACAAAAGCGGTCACTTTGGTGACATTATGTTTCAACTAATCTATTAAAATATTAGATGTCCGAAGCCAAAATATAAATTTATTTATTTTTAAAAAAATTCTTAATTTTTTTATCTTTCAATTAAATTAAAAGATAACCAAATTAATAA
Organism: Hibiscus tridactylites; assembly: GCA_958450335.1. Lineage (NCBI taxonomy): Eukaryota > Viridiplantae > Streptophyta > Magnoliopsida > Malvales > Malvaceae > Hibiscus > Hibiscus tridactylites. The sequence continues at coordinate 60,681,957 of OY288289.1, forward strand.
TAAATTTGAATAAAGGTAAACCTCATATTAAGATATCGAACACTCCATTAGTATTCATCGTTGGACAAAACATTACTTGCAAGTGATATCTTGGTATAGTAATCAAACATTGATAATAAGGATATGTCAAACAGAAATCTTCCTTTGGGCCGATTTATTGCTCACGTATAAAACTGAATAATTATCACATGTTTATTACCACAGTTGCACATGTAATAATGTTAATTATTAACCTTCTTTTGGGCCGATTAATACTAACATAATCCGACTTACATGCACAAAACCTTCTATATTTTAAAATAAAATAATTTCCACAATAGATGTCACTTTGGTGACTTAATGTTTCAATTAAATTATTTTAAAATATATAAAATAAATATACCGATATCCAAATTTAAAATTTTGTAACAGTCAAAACTGAAATTTCTTATAACACTTGAGTTTTCTGAAATAACCTAAAATAAGGTTGTCTGAATGAGACTATCAGAAATCGAAAAACCTAAATCCTTGACTGTTTCTTTAAAAATTCCTTAAGCATGCATTTACCAACGTAATCAAAACATGATACAAGGAATAAGTTTAATCCTATTTGTAGAACTAATGTTTTGATATAATAATTGAAAAATGTTTTGGACTGTTTAAAAAGTATTTAAAACATTTCCCTAGTCCAAATATATGTTTAGGGATGTTTTCAAATTGGTTTAATATGTGTTTCAAAGCCAATTTTCTCAAACCTGTCCAGGTGTTTCGAAACACCTTAGGGCGTTTCGAAACAGGAGGCTCTAGTAGCGTTTCCGTTTCGAAACTCGTTTCGAAACGGGCTTTCCTTGGACTTGAATTTTGCCCAACGTTTCGAAACGGGCTAGGCCGTTTCGATACGCCCACGTGGCAATGACCCCAACGGTCATAAACCCCAACGGCTCTTTCTCAACTAACTTTTAAATGCAGGCGTTTCGGTACGGGCTTAGAGCGTTCCGATACGCGTTCCGAAACGGCAAAGGGGTGTTCCGAAATGGGTACCCTGACAGACTGCAACGGCTCTTTCTATATTGAGAGCGTTTCGAAACGGCTTCGAGCGTTTCGAAACGGGGAGCTGCAGACTGCATTTATGGAGGGAATTAAAGGCTCCAACGACTCTATTTCAACCCCAACGGTCCTAAACGACTACAAACTCATTTGAGAGTATAAAAGGGACCTCCAAGCATCAAGAGAAGGCTAATGCTTCAATTGTCAATCAACAAATGATCAAGAAATTGTCTTAGTGCTTAATTTGTCATTTCTTGTATAGACAAACACTAGTGAGCCAAAATTGTCAAATTTGCTCAAGTGTTTTAGGTTTTGGGCGAGTGCTTCATAGTGCAAACATACACCTATTAGAGGGTTTAAGTTTGCTTTATTTATCTCTTTGTAAAAGAGGGTTTTGATCAAGGCTTGGGTAGAAGCTTGATTGGTTGTAAGGGTTTCCTCCTAATCCTAGAAAAGGGGACGAATCAATTAGTGGATTGATTGTGAAATCCTTAGTGGGAAGCTAAGGTAGTGGATGTAGGTGCTTGTTAGAAGGCCGAACCACTATAAATCATTGTGTCTTTATTCTTTCTAGCTTCCTCAACCCTTCCACCCAAAAATCCACCTCTCCACCACTTGGTGAGCATAATCGGTTGATCGAATCGAGCCCCTAAAAACCCAACACTATTAACCAAATACGATTATAATAATAAATAAACATTATTGTAACTGTACGTTATTGTATCAAAACAACCAAAAGAATTATTAACTTTGCATGCTAAAAACTAAAACAAATACCAATACCAAACAGAATTCATTTGATAATTCAAAAACAACGAATCACGTACTGTAATTTGCACCTTTATAATATACATTAGTAATAACATAAACTTGAAACGTATTGATTACATATTGTTAGAATAACGGGCTAAAGAGAGATAATACTGTAACCATAACCGAAATTAAACAATTATAGCTTTACCTTTGAAATCCATATGTATCATAGAATACCAAAACCAATCCATCACATGAGAAAGAAAGAAAAAAAAACTTTACCTTTGAATATTAATTTAACTTTACCGCATGCCTTAATCTACACTATAAATAAATTCTTAAAACCTGGCAATTACCGCCTAGGCACCAAAAAATATTATAAAATTGACAAGAAATTGATATCAATTGGAACAAAACTTTATAAGGGAATTTTAATTCCACAAATTATAAAACCTTAAAATTTCAATATCAATCTATAATCAAATTTAAAAGTCAAAACTGAATTTATTTTTCCAATTACAGTTAATAATATAATCATAATTTGAATAATCCAAAAAAGTGATTATCAAGGAAGCAAAAGTAAGATCCTAACAATCATGACATAAAAAAACGATTATCCAAAGGTCTTAAAACCCAAAATCTAAAGGCAGAAGCGTGAGGGTTATGGCACCTGAATTAAAATTGCAATTGGAAATATTAATCTGTGCGATATTAAACCCTAGGCGATATGCAAGCGATTTTAATACATAAAAAAACATAATTAATCAATCCAAACATTATATCAGAACGGAACTACGGAAGTACTAAAATAAGATTTTAGAATGAATCAAACCGAAAAGGTAAGTTAATTAACTCTTAATGATGACGAGGCTCTGATGCCACTTGTTATAACCAAAACAATAATAGATATGAAATATAAACCCCAGGATCTATTATGTCAAATCATCAAGAATAATAAATCGAATAAACTGAATGTGGAAGCGTACCTGAACTATCGATAGATTGAAAACCTTGAATCTTCATGTTGAAATCCCTAATCTTTGGTATTGATCTTCCAAGAAGATAGGTTATCTCTTGACGTAAAACTCTCTGACAGAGAAGGAGAAGATAGGTTATCTCTTGACGTAAAACTCTCTGATGGGGAAGGAGAGAAAAACAAGTTAACATATTTTTTGGGGACCACTACCTCTTTATATATAGTTGAACTATTAAATATTTATAACTCTGCGCCTCATTGAATTATAAATATATCTTACGGTATTTACACTTTTATTTCCATGACATTTTAATACATATGACACGCTTAATTTAATTGATCACTTTAATTTTGTATCATACTTTATAATAGCAACATACATTTTACATATGTGCCCACAATTACGAATTTTAATCCAACAGTAAAAGCAAACAAAAGATATAATTTAAGGGTTAGATTTTTTATTTAAGCCTAAAGTTCAATACAATCAAATATAAAGTAATGGAGAGCAAAGAGAATAGACCAAAAGGCAAGGCGGGATAGCAAAAGCAGACAGGACATTGGGGCCCCACACTCTGTACCAACTACCACAAGACTACCGCCCACCAGCCCAGGCTCTTTTTTATTGATCAATTTATATTTCATTTTCTTTTCATGCTTAAATTGGATTTATTTCAAAATTAACTTCCCAATATTCGTCAATGTTTAAATGTGACTTTCCGATTAAATACGTGGGTTGGTTTTGATACCCTAAACCTAGCCCAAAGAAAATAATACAAATGATGATAATAAAAGGACAAACAACGGGATAAACCCAAATTCAAACAAAACACTAAAAACAATCGAAAAAACTCAACCAACCTCAAGCTTCTGCCATGTCCTCATGCAGTAGAACTTGTTTAGCTATTGAATGGGGGCTGACTAGTTAGTTTTTTGGGGTTGGTATATTGGGTGGAACTTGTGTCCTACTTAATGTATTTATACAGTTAATATTTGGTGGTTATTTGGATGAATAAAGTGTTATTTATTTCAAAAAAAAATATTAGGTCAAATATGATAAAAACTCGCCTTGCTCGCACTGGAATATTTATTAAGATGTCACTTAATTATTAAAAACCATCATATCTCTAATTCAAATTCGAGTGATGATTTCAAATAAGAATCGACACGTATAACTTAAATAGATGTCCGATGTAATATAATTGACCTATTTTGAAAACATGATCAACAGCATCATAGATCTTTGGATTTTGTTGAGATTTACCAACATTATGTTCAATTTAGAGTTGGTGTATATTAAAAAAAAACTTCATTCAAAATTATGAATAAATATTTCATTTATTTGTCTAAGCCCTGACTTTGAATAAGGCTACAACATAACAGTGAATCTGCACACAAATATGATTTAGTGTAATTCACTAGCTTGTTAAGCGCTAGGTGAGATAATTTACAGTCTTACAAACTGTCATATGTGTGAAAAAGGAACTATATCTAAAATGGCATAAAGCATAAATACTTCTTTCGAAGTTCTTTCATTCTAGCTGCTGCTGTCGTAAATCTGTCGCCGAGTGACGATGATTCACGAGATGACGACGAAGGACCTTCAACCCTTTGATTCCCTTTGACACTCTTTGTGACCTTGTTGTTAATGTTTCTACTCCCACAAGCTGAATTGGGCATAAAGGCAGTAGTTCTAGAGAATTCATCACAACCTGAATTGCTGCCCTGAATACTAACAAGAGATCCTGCTAAGAAAACAAAGATCAATACTTTTGAACATCATGATATGACATCCAACCAGTAGAAGACATAAAATGACACTTGACATACCTAAAGTGGCCGGAACTACCACTTCGTCCAGTCTGTTGGATGCAGAGACACTAAGCTTTTTACCTGTGACATTATGTTCGAAAACTTGGTCCTGATCAAGGTCTTGCAAGAAAGCCATCGAATCGAAGTATTCATCTGATGAAATGCTCATGGCACTTGAATTTTCTGAGCTTGAAGAAGATGCCGGGTTGTCAAGATCCTTCAATTCCAGAAAGTCACCTCCTAAAAAGAAATCAATTTTATCTCCCGGGAAAAAATCCATTGCAACAATGTTTTCTCCTTGATGCTCCGGAGCCAGAAGTCTCTCTGCAACACCCAATACTTCTGTCTCATCATGCTTGTTCACCTACAAATTATGGCTACACCTCAAATAGACAAACAGAACAACAGCAAAATTTAATTATTGAAAGATACAGACAATCCTCTTCCTATTCTCCCACAATATTCCTCGTGTTAACAAGTTGCTACCGGGTTCTGATCTAGTTGTCTAGCGGTATCTTATCTATCTAGGAAGACATCCTAGGACTCAAATCATTTGATCATATTACGAAAATCATCCAGTCCGGTTTTCTTGACCGTAGCACAAGTATTTGCATTGTGGCCAACTAGAGCAGAAGTATAGCTAAACTATAAATAAGGATAGTCCTAAATCCTAATCAAAGACTAGAGTAGAAGTATAGCTAAACTATAAATAAGTATAGTTACAATGTTAAAGCTAAATGCCCAAGTTGTTAGTTTGAAGTCAAAAGCCATCAACTTGAAAGACTAGTATGATTTATTGTCCTACATTATCTCAGAAGGAAAATGAAATCAAACAGCCAAACTGGCAAAAGTAAAGTAAACATGCAGATACAGAGATACCTGAGGGTTCTTCAAGGAACTTATTCTTGTACTGGAATTAGCATCCAGAACAGGAGGTTGTGGTAAATGATTTTCAGCATTGATTTTAGCACTAGATAAATTTTGCTGCATCTCATTGCCGGGAACAAGAAAAACTCTACATAGGGAGATGGTTTCCTGCATATCAGGCATCCAAACCGGTTGATTGATAACTGAAATAGAACAAACATGTTAAAGTGTAAGCTTGTGGGGCTTTCGATTTCAGTAGAGTACCTTTTTTGCATTTTCATCGCACAGTCTCTTCTGAGTTATGCTGAAAACTTGCATCACCCAGTTAGTTTTACGCTCACGAGGGACTTGACCATGGTAGTATTCAAGAGTGGTACTCCAACCAAGAATATCAGAGTTTGAGAAAACTTCACTCGCCTCCTCTTTGGTCTTCCAGAGGCCATGTTCGATATCAGTGTTATCGTTTGAGCTACTCAAGAACCAAAAATCATCTGCATGCAGTAATTAAGATGAGCCTCGGAACTCCAGAAGACCGATCCTCTAGTATCATAGTTGACAGAAATCATGCGTGATGTTATGTCACTCTATGCCTAGGAAATAAACATGCTTGACATATGGCTTTTTAGATGTATAACATTTTACTTGAAACAACATTTGGTGTATTACATTATAGTCCACCACCAACTTATAACACATTTCTCATTTTGCTTATAATAAAGAGATCAAGATATCTAAAAGCCAAATTAACATCCTCTGTCAAGATATATCTTTGCATATTCCATCAGAACTCCCTGGTCACTGTTCTTAGAAATTAATGATGCATATGTTGGATCACAGCAAAAATCAGGGATTTATTGATAAGTTACGGCAAAAGAAGAAGAAAAGAGAGGCTCTAAAGTCTAACCTGGTAAGTTGTGGGGCTCATATCTGTAAGGATTTACATCAATAACATTACTTGGTAGGGGAGATCCACTAGTCAATTTGTCGAGACCAACAAAGAGCTCCTCATTGGTGCAGGTGAAACCAATATTCGCAGGTGGGGAAGTAGCCCGAGTGGCCATGGAGATCTGGTTTCAGACAACAAACAAATAACCACATCACTAGATAGTTTACCTGGTGCAGCTATAAAAAGGAAGGCCTTCCAAGCTGGTGGATTTCAAGTTTCTACTACTAAACAAGAAATGTCAATAATTAAAATGAAAATTTCACAAAAAAGCTAGTAAATGATACATTATATGCACATATAGCAAAACAAAATTATCCATTTAGTTGGTTAACAAGGAACATCCCTGAATAGACCAAGACCAAGAAGCCATTCAAATTATCCCCAAGGGCTATGGAACACCAAAAATTATCCAGAGAATATTAAAAAAAATGAAGGGGTTCTGTTTTTTCTCCCCTTTGAACCAAACCTTGATTCAGATGGAGTTATTTTTCAAAATAAATAATGATGAAACAAAAGAGAGCAAAAAAAGTTGGCTTGCTCTGGTTTTACTTACCAGGAGAAAAGACGCATTATTTCAACAGAAAGTGAGATTTAATCAATCATTTTAAGTCTTTAGTGTTCAAAGAGGCCAAGTCGTAGCTCTTCTGGGTTAATTCTAGAATAGTCCAGTGGATTCTACTTCTATTTAAAAAAGTTAATTTTTAGGACAACCTGCTGTAAATCATATACTTTACAAAAGCTTATTTGCCTCATATATTAAAACAATAATAACAATAACGTACTCTGCATGCATGTCTTTATCACATCTAAATAAATAAATACTTTCATTTTACATCCAAATAATACTTAATTTTAATTTATATTTAATGTAAATTAATTTTTAAAGCATAATATTCTTAATTATTGTTTTTAATTAGGTGACATCGTCTCGTAGTTAACCATGTCTTTAATGCATCATTAGGAAACCAAACTCTTTAAAAGTCCAATGATCAATAATGTAACCAGAAATATTTTTGAGGGTATGCACAAGTTAAAATATTTTTAAGGGTGAACACAAGTTATAAAAATTTCAAAATTTTAAGATGACCACCAATCATAAAAATCTAAAAATCTTAAAAGACTAATTCATAAAAAATTTAAAAATCAAAACCAAATACATAAACTTTAAAAAATTCAGGATTATCAACATAATCATAACTTAAATCATAAAAACTTAGGTCATTATATATCCAAATTAAAAATATTTTTACCTCTTAAGATATGAGAGTTCAATAATTAATTTTTTATGTTTTGTTAGTAGATGTTGAATATAATTTTTTTTGACAAATTCTAATCCTACCTAGAGAAGATGAGAAGAAAAACTCTAGGGGAGGGAAGGAGGTGCTCCTAGAGGGTTTAGAACTCATGATCTAAGAAAATGTGGGGGAGCGAAGATGAATAGCTTGACCAACCAGTCAAATATACTTGCTCGCATTGACCATAAATTTTAAAGTTGTTTTATACTTAAAATGAAAATTAAATCTTTTACCACTAATTATATATATTTATATAATAGATTTTTTTTATCGTTGCATTCAATTTTGGACCGACAAGCTTAATTAATAAAAGTAATTAAAGGTTAGGAAAAGAAAATGGAAATAAAAGACTAGTTATTAATTAGAGGTCAGGCAGCATAATAGTAGACGGAATTTGGTGGCACGCGTCAGCCACGATATCTTGGGTCCAAAGATTTTGATTTGGTTAAGGACGAACAAAATTATTTGACGTCCTCTCTATGCTCTGTTATATACTAAAAATTAAATTTTAAATTTAACTTTAATTTTAAATTATAAATACTACGTCCTAAAATTTTAAATTTATAAAAAAAATTATACACTTTAAACTCTAGATCTTAAACTTTAATTTTAATTAATGTTAAATATATAAAAAGTAGACCAACCTAAAAGTGGCAAATTACTTATGACATCCCAACTCCAACAACATCCAAGAATAAGTTTTATTAAGATGGCATGAAAAAAGTTTTAATTCTTTGATACCATTTATTATATAAAATTTTAATCTTATTAATTTTTAAAGGCTTAAATATAAAATAGGTGCTCAAACTCTGCTGCGTTTTTATAATAGGTGCTTAAAATATTTTTTGGCTGAAATAAGTGCTTAACGTTTTATTTTTGCTCGTTTTAAAGTTAATCTGTCAAAAAAATTATCACTCAATTATAGCTTAACACGTGACTTTTATTTTTTATTTAAAAAACTAAAAATAAAATAAATTAAAAATATCTCAAATTTAAAAAAAAAATCAAAACTGTCCAAAATCCTAAACCAAAAATTTTAAAATTGGTGTTATTGTCGCCGCTAATAGTCTCGTCGGACCTCCCCACCGCCGTCTCCAGAGTTCCCCGCCTATTTTCCCCAACTAGCCTTTGCCAGTAAACGAAGGGAAGCGCGTCAATCGGACGACGAACGCGAAAGGCTCCAATCGTTCGACATTCGATTGGCACGCCTCCTGCCGATTATTGGCGATGGGTGGTTGGGGAAAATGGGTGGGGGACTTCGGCGACGGTGGTAGTAAGGTCCAGCGAGGCTATCGACAGCGACAATGACACTAATTTTAGAATTTGAGTGTTTGGATTTGTGGCTATTTTGAAATTTTGAGAAGTTTCAGATTTTTTAAAAAATAAAATAAAAATACTTGTCAAATTATGATTAGGTGCTAAACTTTTTTAACGGTATTACCTTAAAAATTAACGGAATGAAATTTTAGGTTTCTATTTCAAACAAAAAAAAAAACATTAAACATTTATTTCAGCCAAAAAATACTTTGTTACCTATTGCCAAAAAAATAACAAAGTTTGATCACCTATTTTATAATTAAGCCATTTCTATATGACAACAGTTTTTCGCGCGACGGCAGACGTAAAGGCTCGATATCAGTTTATTTTATGAAAGAAATGGCTTTTTCTTATTGTGAAGAATCAAACCAAATAGAGTTGCAGGGTCACCATAACCACCACAGTTACAGAAATGAGGTATCTAAACAGGAAAAACAAACTAAAGCTGGTTTCCTCAACAATGAACTTCAAAAACGAAAACAGAACTGAATTTGAAGAGGTTAAACATTTACCTTGAAGAAAAACCAGCGATTTCAACCTGTTTGGCAAAACCGAAAGTGGAAAATTAAGTTAGAAGAAACACGCAGTCTCAAAGAAGAAGGGAAAATTTTGTAATCAAGATCATGATAATTAGCTTAAATTCATTTGCATAACAGTCTAACAGATAAGCATATAGAAAAGAAGTTAAAAACAATGGTGAATGAAACAACAAATTGTTATCGTTTCTTATCATCGGATCGGATCAGTCGTTTACTTGAACAAAACATGGGAATGAAAGAAAAAAGAAAACAGAATCACAGATCCACAATATGTTTAGGATCAAACAGGGGAATGAAAGAAACAAAAAGAGGAAACCTGACCTTGAAACGAGCGGAGGAAGAAGAGAGTGAGTCAGTTTGATGATTTGCTCATTCACTACATCTACATGAGACAATAACGGAGCTTTGAGAGTATATGTGAGGTGAGGGGTCGTCTTTCTTACCATAAACTAACCAGGGTTACCCTCCCGCAGTTAACAAATTGAGCACAAGCTAATGACGTGGCTGCCCGTCGTTGGCTGAGCTCATGCAATCATCCGGTGGATGTGTAGGGGGCATTACTGTAAAAATGCATTGGTTTATTTCGGGGCCGCCGGCCTTCAACGAAGATTCCTTTGCCCCGTTTTGACTTTGTCAAACTCCAATTCTATGGCTCTTATTAGCACCGCAATAATGTAGCTTGGATTTCGAAATATTTTACTACGGTGTATATAATTTATTTTAGGGTAAACTATATAAATGGTCCTCCAACTATGCTTCAATTATTTTTTGCGTTTCTTGATTATCATAAGTTACAAACTGGTCTTCCGACTTAAAAAAGTAAGGTCCATTGCCATTCAAAATTTAATGATTGATGACGTGACAGTTAACATAAATTGACATAACAACACATTTAGTCCTCAACTTTTACAGTTTATTTTAACTTAGTCTTAATTCTAAAAAAATAACTTTTAACATTTTAAAGTTCTATCAATTTAGTCCATTTTCTTCTCCCCGCACAATCTTAAAAAAAATTCATATTCTTTCTAAATAAAAAATCAAATTTTGGTTACTTAGATGACTTGAAATCGCGACCTTAAGAAAAAAGAGACGATTTTGGGGTTAACAAGAACGAAATTTAAATCTGACAAATAAGCCATTGAAGTAAACTCCACCAAATCAGGCTTTCAAAAGCTTCTTGCCCCCTCTTCGTTCATTTTTCTGGATTGATTTTATGAAAATTTCTCAAAATCAAATCTTGAAATTTCAGATTTTCAAGTCCTAATTAAGGATATAACTATTGAATCTTTGTGCAACCAAGATATGCTACTCTCTTTAGCCAACAAAGGTTTAGATCTCCCAGGGTCGTTGCTTTTATTTTTTTGTGCTATTTTTATCGATTTTATTGCTTAGCTTTTTGGGTTTTCGAATAATTTAGCTGTTAGTTTTTGCGTTTCTTGAAGAACGATAAATATCTTGTTAGTGGACTCTGTCATTTCTCAAACAAAATATTCTTGAGCATTTTTTCGTTTTTGGGTTGGATAGTGGACTCTGTTATTTTTTTTTATTTTATAGCATGAATTTTGTTGGAAGAAAAATTGAGGATAAATAAAGCTGTTGTAGATGTTTTTAATTGGTTTTTTGTTTTTGTTTTTTATGAGTTGATTTGGAAAAAGGAGGAAGAAATAAAGATTTGGGTGTAATTATAGGTTGCAGAATGGTTATGAATGACTATGTCAGTGAAGGAAGGGTGACAGACACAGTGGTGAAGAATGATGGTGAAGGGATAATGATGATAATGATTAGGACCAAATCAAAATAAATTAAAAATTAAGGGTTAAATTTGTTATTACACTATTTGTGATTAACTGACACGTCAGTTGCCGTTAAATTTGTAACAGCAGCGGACCAACTTGTTAGTTTTCTTAATTCGAGGGACCAATTGGGGGACACAAAAAATAATTGGAGCATAGTCGGGGAACCATGTATGTAGTTTACCCTTTATTTTAAGATCGTTTGATTAATAATAGTTCAATTTGAGGTTGAATTGCATAACAAAAGATGTTCAAGGAAATTTGAGGACCAAATTGTAAGGAAAGAAAAAAAAGAAAGGATTTGTATGGTTATTAGTCTTAAATTATCTTTAATGGACTTGATGGAAATTGGATTTTTCTATTTATCATGGGCATTATTTTAATTTTCAGAAATGAAGGAAATTTGAGAAATTGACAATTTAAGGATTAAATTGAAGGATTTTTTTTGAATAATTTTTATTTAGGGGGAGAGAAAAAAAATTTTGTTTCTAATGATTTTTGAATCCACAATTTGGGAGAAAAGAAATGTGTTAACTGTTAACTTCAACTATTTAGAGATTATTGACTAAATTGGAAGATTTGGTACTAAAGGATTTGTAGAGTATTTGGACTGGTCCTTATAGTGACAGGTATTGATGGGATGAAAGAAAAAAGAAAAGATAAGCTTAGATCCTTAAGTTGTGTTTACCTCGAAAACTAGTTTTGGTGAAAAATTCCACCAACCTTATTTTAAACCATATATTTGTTAATTATTTTTAAATTATCATATTTTATTATTTTAAGTCTCTTCCATTTTTGTAATTCTTAAAATCTCCCTGAAACAACTCACTCGGTTTTGGAGTCTAAAATTTAATTTTTTTAAAATTTCATAGTAAACTTTTATTAAGCAGAGAAATTACAAGATAAAACAAGATAAGTATTCTTAGTCATAAAAATAAATTTAGAAATTGAAAGCCCACGCCATGAACTATCATTTGACACCAAAATTTCTTAATATTAAACTAAAGATGAGAAAATTAGTTGAATATGATAGATTTTAACTCGATCGAAATATTTTTTTAAATTTAGATTTTAGAGTGAAACGAGAGAATTTTAATTAAATAATTTTGACCCGCCCCTCCAAGATATTTAAAAATACAATTATATATGTGACTTTTAGTATATTTACAAAACTGCAACTCTCTCTCTATGTATCATTGGGTTTTTCTTTGACTTAGTTTTTAATTTTGGGATATATATACAAATTTTGTCAAGTTAGCTTCATTTTGTGGTTAGCATTTTTTCTTATTCCCTTTCCTGCTTCATATTATTCGTGATTTGAGTCTCTTTTTAATCCGATTAAAAAAATGTTTTCAAAATTATTTTTTCATTCGCCAATTATTAAAAAATTTATAATTGAGTCACTTAATTATAATTTTTGTTACGATTGAGCTATTTCTCCGTTAAAACACAAGCGGACATCTAAAAAAGTTTAGTATAATGATAATTTAGTCATCAAAATTTATATATTCTATCAATTTAGTCTTAATTCAAAACAATTCAATAAAATTAAATCTTCGTATTAAAAAATATATCAATTTTGTCAATTTTATTCTCCCAAATCGCTTAAATACTCTCGTTAACATTGAGTTCTTCATTTAAAATTACTAATTAATTTAATACACAAATTTATAAAATATAAATATATTTATAAATTTTTTAATATTAAATATGTAATTAATACCTACGTAAAAATTAAATTCATTGAAATCTATTTAAAATCATCTATGAAAACCTTCAGGTTTTAGTAATTTCATATTATTATGAAAACCTTCCAGTTTTAGTTATTTAAAAATTTAGATTTTCGTTTATTATACAATTTTCTTAGTAATTTTATATTTTTAATAGTTTCATTATTTCCTTTTATTTTAGAATAAACTAATAATTAAACTGAAGAACTAGGTGTTTTGATATAATAATTGAAAAATATTTTGGACTAATTTGAAAAAAAAATTAAAACATGTCTTTAAGTCCAAACAACTTGAAAATATGTTTGAGGTATTTAAAAAGGTTTTTGGCAAAGTTTAGAATGCTTTAAAGTAGTCAAACTTGGCTTTTCAGCACTATCGTACCGATACGGTATACCACGTATTGATACCTTTTTACTCCAGATTTGATTCTGCCAAAACTCGTACTGATACAGGCTTGCCCGTATCGATACGGAGAGGGGTCGTACCGATACGCCTTTAAAGCGTACCGATCACTGCTTTAACAACCCCCAACGACTATTTTCCAACGGTCTTTTAAAGTGAAGACCGTACCGATACGCTCCCTAGCGTATCGGTACACATAGGCTGACAAGAGCTCAACGGCTAGTTCTGAAGAAGGGCGTATCGATACGGTAGGCACCAGAACTGCAATTATTGTGGGAAATAAAGATTCAAATGGCTCCAAAACATCCCTAACGGTTAGTAACGGCCACAAACTCAATTAGGACTATAAATTGAAGGCTGGAACACTTGAAGAATGTTAGAGACTACATCCAAGCAACACGATCAAGAGAAATATAGTCTAAATCTGTAACACCCGGGTTTAGGGGTTAGGTGAAAATAATATTTTAATATTATCTCGGGTTCGGTTCTATGATTTAAATAATGGTCCGGGTTTGGCTTTCAAATTAATTAAATTAATGATAGACTAAGTTTTGGAATTAAAACCCCGAATGACCATAGAAAATATGTCCTTGTGAATAATCCATTTCATTAAGGGCAAATGGGTCATTGGACTTTTAATTTAAAACAAAACAAATAAAAACCCAATTTTTCACTCATCTTCTCCCTCTCTCCCAAAATATCACAACAAACCTCCCCAAAGCCATTGAAGCTACTGTTCCATCATCCCCCTTCTTCATTTCAACTCCGTTTTGAAAGGTAAGAGTATTTTTGACTTCCCCTCATCTTCCCTTTCATGAAAGTACCATTCATTTTCGTTTTTATGAAGTTTTGAGAAAATAGAAATTTTGAAAATCTTGATTAAAAATGGTGCCTTTGTGTAGCTAAACTTAATATTTCGATTTGTTAAGGTTAGATATGGAATATAGGAGCCAAATGATGCTACATATGTAAATTTCAAACGATTTTAATCAATTTTCGGATTTGGGTACCAAGGGGGTTTTAGGATGCTTTTAAAGGGGTTTTGGGGGTTGGTTAATGTTGGATTTCGAGGGCTGGTGCTAGTATGATAATTGAGGGTTGCTTTGGGTGTGTTTGATGGTCGTTTAGAGGCTTGAAATGGAAGATTTCAGTGGGTTAAGTGAGCTACTCGAAAATTCTGTTTTTGGACTTGTTTGGGGTGTTGAATGCTTGTTAATGTTAATCCGGGTTGTTTCCGATGATGTGTTATTGATTCGAACGTTTTGTTTGTGTTTGAGATGATTAGAATCGAGTTTGGGCATCGGTGAAGCATCGGAAGTGAATCCGGGAAGTTGAAGGTTGTTGCTTGCTTGGTCTTGTGCTTGGGAGTTTAGGTGAGTGGTTAATTACTTTAAATGATTTTAAATTAGTTGGTTCGAGTATATGGACTAGGTTGGGCTTGGTAGACCCACCTAGAGTTAGGATTAGGGTGGTAGCCTAATCCTAAACTTGATCTAAGCCTTTGGATGAACTCAAATGTATGAATGTATATGCCTCGTATGTCTTCTAGTATGAATGCTTATGTATATTGTTTTATACATGTGAATTGAGGCATGGGTTGTATTGCGTAAAGCATGCATGATGATGGTTCATGATTGTGTCCATGGTGAGTACGTGCTAAGCACGGAAATGATTGAAATGAGTAATGTGGAATGAGTAAAATATTGGCACTAGTATACTTAAATACAAATGATCGATCATTAGGATGTTAGTGTGTACACATGAGTCAAAAGTCGCGCGTGGCCTTGGTGGCGTTGAGTCACCAAGGAGGAGTACGGGTACGCCCGGAAATGGTATTTAAATATAGTCGATGATGAGTGGAATCCCATCGACGGGGCGTGAGGATGAGTGGAATCCCCTCCGCGAGACCGGTGATGAGTGTAATCCCACCGTCAGGTAATGGTTGTGTTGTTGGATGTGAGTTCCAACGGTTGTCCGCGTATTTGAGTCATAACTAGGTGCCAATGTTGAGTGATATGTGTATCAATGTGTTGAGATATATGAGCTGTTTGTATGTTTAAGTGTGATTACATGTATGGTAGTATTGAGCTCATATTTATGGCATACATGTGATATATTGCTCATGCATCTACCTTGTGGACTCTTGATAAATGTAAATTGCCTTGGCTAGATCGTGCTCGGACCCTGCAATGTTGAGGTTTGTTTTTAGAGCTTACCCTCACTAAGCATTATTGCTTACGCTCTCTTTGTTCAACATTGCAGATCCTTAGTTCGTGGGTTGCTCGGGCAAGTGGAGGGCCTCCAAGTGTGGTTTTGGACTTGAGTTCATCAAGTATGGTTTTAATGCTAAGACATGTAATAGTTTAAGCAATGAGATGTGTAAGGTTTTGTTGTTTGTTGTTGGTTGCTAGGAGCATGTTTAGACTCCATGTTATGTCGCTTTTGTGTGGCTTTTGATGCCATGTCTAAGTTGTAATCCATGCCTAATTGCTTACTTTGAATGTTAGCCTATGCCTTAAGAGTTTTTACATGTGTTTGAATGTTGTTTGAATGAATGCATGTTGTGGATTGTTGCCTTAGTATTAGACATGTTTAAGTCTTGTTAAAGCATGATGTTATTGTTGGTATAACTTGGGTTCAATTGATTTGATGTTGTATGGTGTTTTGGGGCGCCCTTGTGCCTCAAAACAGCCCAGACGAGTCTGCAGACAGGGGGCGTTTCGGAACGGGTCCCCCCTGTTCCGGAACGGTCCCTGCGTAAATGGCCTGCCGTTTCGAAACAGATGAAGGTCGTTTCGGAACATTTTGGCTACTGGAATTTTGAGAAATTGGCGAGATGAAGTCGTTCCGAAACGGGCCTTTGAAGTTTCGAAACGGTTAAATCTCGTTGACCACGAGATATTGACCGTCAAGGTCGTTCCGATACGGGTCTCCCATGTTTCGGAACGGTCACCTTATGGTTGACCCTGGCCCGTTGACTAAGTCAAGGCGTTTCGGAACACCCTATGGGCGTTTCGAAACGGCCTGCTGCAAAATGTTAAAATGGACTGTTTGATTGTTGGGTTGGTCAATGTTCGATGCCATGATTGTATCTTCTGCTGCTGTGCCACACATAAGTCTTAATTATGCATGTAGACAAGATAAGATAAAAAGAAATTTTCTGGGTCGTTAACCGAGGGGAAGCCTTAACGGGTTTCGCTTCGGTTTTCCCCGTGTGGCCCACTCGGACCGGTCATTCGGCCAGACCGGGACAAGGGGTTACAAAATCTTTATTTTACCTTTCTCTTGTACATAGTCTAAGAAGAGTGTTTTATTGTAAATTCTCTGTACACTATTGTGAGCTTAAATTGTGTAAACACCAACCTTGTGAGGTATTTAGTTTACCCAAAAAAATCCCTTGTAAAAGGATAGGTTCTAGTTTAGCCTTGAGAGAAAAACTAGAGTTGATTCTATCTTAGCCAAGTCCAAAAGATAGGGTTGTAATGGTTTCCTCCTAAACCGAGAAAAGGGGACGAATTCATTGTTGAGTGAATTGGAAAATCTTTAGTGGTGTGCTAAGGTAGTGGATGTAGGTGCTTGTTAGTAGGTTGAACCACTCTAACATCATTGTGTCACTTGTCTACCTTTACTTCGATTTTAGCCAATTCAGCCACCAAACATTTACAACTCTCCTTGACGGTTTCGGTGATCGATTCGAGCGTGCTACAAGCCCAACAATTACTCAATTGGGACTATAAATTGAAGGCTTGTAACACTTGAAGAATGTTAGAGACTACATCCAAGCAACATGATCAAGAGAAATAGAGTCTAAATCTTTATTTTACCTTTCTCTTGTACATAGTCTAAGAACAGTGCTTTATTGTAAATTCTTTGTACACTCTTGTGAGCTTAAATTGTGTAAACACCAACCTTGTGAGGTATTTAGTTTACCCACACAAATCCCTTGTAAAAGAAGATGTTCTAGTTTAGCCTTGAGAGAAAAACTAGAGTTGGTTCTATCTTAGTCAAGTCCAAAAGATAGGGTTGTAACATTTTCCTTCTAAACTGGGAAAAGGGGACGAATTCATTGTTGAGTGAATTGGGAAATCCTTAGTGGTGTGTTAAGGTAGTGGATGTAGGTGCTTGTTAGAAGGCCGAACTACTCTAAAATCATTATGTCACTTGTCTACCTTTATTTCGATTTTAGCCAATTCAACCACCAAACATTTACAACCCTCCTTGACGGTTTCGGTGATCGATTCGAGCGTGCTACAAGCCCAACACAAACTTTTTAAGTTATTGATTTTTTTATTAAAAAAATTTAAAAATATCAAATTTGGTATAATTCGTGTTACCGCGAGTACTAAAGTAGGAATCATGATGAACGGTGAAGAACAAACGATTTGGGAGAAGAAAATTAACTAAATTGCTATTTTTTTTAAATATGAAGAGTTATTTTTTTGAATTAAGACTAAATTGGTAAAATAATATAAGTTTTGAAGACTAAAACAATCATTATATTAAATTTTTGGCTAAAGTACACAAACAATCATTAAACTATCATAAAAATACAAAATGGTCACCAAACTTTCAAAAGTTACATAATAGGCATCAAACTTTAGTTTTTGTTACAAAATAGTCACTGAGCCGTTAATGATCGTTCATTGAATAAGTGATAGTTACAAAAATTTAAATAATAACACATTTGATCCTCCATATTTATACATTCAATCAATTTAGGCCTAATTTAACCCTAATTCTTAATGTCTAAATTGATTGAATGTGTAAAAAATGAGGATTAAATGTGTTGTCATACAAACTTTTAAAACTGTCATGTTACCCAGTTAACAACAGTAAACGGTTCAATGACCATTTTGTAACAAAAATTAAAGTTTAATGCCCATAATATAACTTTTGAAAGTTTAGTGACTATTTTGTATTTTTCTGAGATATTTTAGTGACCGTTTATATACTTTACCCTAAATTTTGTTGGATGTTCATTTGTATTTTAACAAAAGAGTAACCTCATCGTAACTAAAACTTTAATTGAATGACCTAATTATAACTTTTAATAATTGAATGATCAAAATATAATCTTACTAATAATTGAGTAACCTACATGAACAACCTCAAAACTCCACGAGCGGCTAACGAAGGCGCCTCGGCGTAGCGGAGTTGAACTGTGAAAAACTGAAAATGGAGGGCGAATCGAAACCTAGCGACGAGCTCTCTAGATTCTTAGATTTCGGCATTTACGAATTACCGAGTTCAAATGCCTTGTTCATCGACCCAGTTCGCGTGCTTAACCGATCCTACACTCGTTTTAGGGTATCTCCTTCCACCTATTACTCCCGTTTCTTTGAATCCAAACACCCCGCTCAAGAATCCAATCCCTCCTCCAATCCTAAGAAACGAAAACGAAAACCAAAGAAACAACCTCACTCCCTCAATGAAAAAGAACAAGCAGCGGAAAAGCGTCATCAGGTAAATTATCAACCAGTCATTGAAACAGTATTTTATTTCTATTATAAAATTGCTTTTAATTTCCTTTTTTTTTTCTGTTTGGTTAAGGAGGCGGTTCCTTCATTGTTAAAGGCACATGAATCTTTACTCGGAGCAGCTGATTTTCCAGAGATTATGAGCAAAATAAGGAGTGATTTTTGTTCATCATCGGAGCTAAGCGGTGGTGAAAAACATTCTTTCATTGAGCTAGGCAAAGTTTGGCAAGCTCCTTTGTATGATATAACTCTTGATTTTAAGTTCAGTGGACTGAAAAACAAGACTGGTAAAGAAGGTTCTGTTAATATTGCCGTTCATTGGTTTAATGAATAGCATTTTGTGTTTTTATTAATTATTTGTTATTGATTCTCGTATCTGCTTCAGAAAATCGAATCAATGAGCGGAGAGTACTTCCAGTTTTTAATAACTTAGTGGTCAACGACAGGCCTGAAGAAGTGGAGGCTGAATTTCTGAATCGGCAATATATTTTACCTAGACTGAGTTGCTTCTACATGGTGTGCTGATTTTCTTTTTAAAAATGTCTAAAATAAGGAAAATATTCGAAACATAGAATTCATGGAAATGTTTAGCTATTATTATGTTATGATTCGGTGGAAATTAAATTTCATATTCGAAATGTTTCAGATTATTTTATAATGTCTTACATGTTCTTATATGTTTTGTCCTTGATCATGTTGAAGTCGGATTTGAGGCAGATTCGCAACATCATTCCTGGTAATTTGCAAATTAAGTGCTATTCAATTTAGGCTGCGTTGTATGTTTCATTTTGCAATAATTCATGTTGAGAGATGACCCTCAACTTTTAGTCAGGCGTGAAAAATTAAGTCACTTGAGATTCCAGTGACTTAGCTAGTTCTGCATTTGTTTTTTATTTGCTGACAAGCGTCATTATTGGCTTGCGTTTCCTAAATTTTCCATCAGCTGCTTTACGATCAGTGTGACATAGAATTTTGATGAACATTTACTTCCTTTTTTGATGCAGCTGAATCTGATAGTGGTTTCAACCTTATAGTTATTGATCCTCCGTGGGAAAATGGAAGTGCTCGACAGAAATCAGTGTATGCAATCACATGTTTCAGTGTATCCAAGACACTAACTTTTGTCACTTGAGAGCTTCCTGATCAGAATCTTCTTGCCAATTTATTTTCATATGTTTTTTGTTTCCTGATTGCTTCAGGTACCCAACTTTACCAAACCGGTATTTCTTATCTCTTCCTATTAAGCAACTTACACACAGAGGTGGTGCACTCGTGGCCTTGTGGGTGACAAATAGAGACAAATTGCGTAACTTTATTGAGAAAGAGCTATTCCCTGCATGGGGAGTTAGATATTTTTCCACTATGTACTGGCTGAAGGTGACCCACTCTCACAATTTTTTTAAAAATCTCTGTATGTATTTGGATGAAGTTAAAAACAGTGCTTATTGCTTGTTATCATTTCAATTGGGATTCGCTTGAGGTTTTCAGGTGAAAGGCGATGGTTCATTAATCAATGATCTTGGCCTCTTTCATCATCGGCCGTATGAATGTCTACTCCTGGGATACTGTAATGGAAATGTAATGAACACATGCTATACATTGTGCCTATTTTTAATTGTGTTATTTAGTTGCTAGTTGCTCCTGATTGGATTCTATTTGTTGCTTACCCTGTGGAACTTTTACAGGACATGGATTCAGATTGCCTTGCAGAATTGATGCCTATAAAAGATAAACATATTATCATAAGTATTCCTGGTGGTTACTCCAGGAAACCCCCAATTGGAGGTATTATTTTATTGATAGAGTACTTTAATAGCTCTCATTATATATAGTTGCAAGCATTTATTACTTCTTCACCATGCCACATAAGATCTTCTTGACTAAAAGATGAACATTTTTTTCAAATATTTTTCGTTCTTTTGTATAAATCATTCAGAAAGGACATTACTTTTGTAATTCATCTTTTTATGATTATGAATTACCTCTGTCATCATGATAACCATTCCATGGCTACTCAGTGCCTGATTTTTGCTCATTTATAACTCTTTTCTTGTCTCCTTTTATGCTTGTAGAATTACTGTTGGAGCATGTTCCTGGAGTTAAACCTGCTAGATGTATTGAACTCTTTGCTAGAGAAATGTTACCTGGGTGGGTTTCTTGGGGAAATGAACCACTTCATTTTCAGGACTCAAGATATTTTGAAACAGTGAATATGTAAATTATCCTGGGAATGCCATCTTGTGGGAATCTCCATGCAAAGGTTACCTGGCATAGATTGCTTTGGTTCCAAGGTCATATCCCCAAACATGTTATTCTAGCTTGGATGGCTATTATTAACAGACTGTGCCAACCAAAGATGAAATGATCAAATGGAGCCTTTCAGTAGTTGAAGATGAAAACTGTATAGGGTGCTACCAAGAAGCAGAAATTGGAAATCATTTATCTTTTACTTGTTCAAAACAATATGGCAAAAGAACTTTGGATATTTCTATATCCAGATTCCAGACATATATTGGGGATTGGGACATTGAATTTAATTGGGCCAGTATAAAAAGTTGAGGGCTGAAGCACTGTTCACACTCCTTAGTCCTCACTCGGCTTGCTTCGAGTGCTTTGATTTACTATGTTATGCAAGAAAGGAACAGCGGATTTCTTGGGCTTCTCGATCTGCTTCACAAACTTTTAAAGGAGAATAGCTAGTGATATTTCAAGATGCCTGCATGGGATTTGAAGCATTTCCAATGATTCTGTAAGTCATGCTCTGTCTATATTTGCTTTGTTAAATATTCCATTCTGTTTTGTTACATTTTCTGGTCTGTTTAGTTTCCTGTTAGTTGCAGAATTGTTTTCAAATTTCACTATAGCAGGTCACACCCTGATTCTCTGGAATACTAAAATTTAGTTTATCCAAAAATATAGAAAAGTTCTGTATAATACATTTGCATGTATTTATATATTTTGACATAATGTGATTGTTTAGTACCCAAAATAGAAACAATGATGTGACTGACTGCAAAGCTAATGCAATGTCAATCCCATCTATTTACTATAAATTATAATAAAATGACCATCCGCTCATAAGCTACTGTAAATAATGTCGATCAAACCCTTAATGAGTCTTTTACATATAACCTGTTGAGAAGCTGGTAAATAGTCACAGCCTTTTGTTGCAAAATTTCTTGTATGGAATTAAATTTGTACTTGATAATCTATAGCAATAGAAGTAATCTATAAAATTGACCTACATGCTGCAATAGGAGAAGCAAGCTTCTTATATCATAGGCTCCCAATCTGTCTTACAACTATATCTGTAAAGAATTGGGATCAGTGTTGTCAAGGTGTGCGCCTGTGCCTTAGCATTATTCAGCAAAAGTGCCTCGGACTCTTTCAGGCCAGGCTCATTTGATCAGGCACATGCCTCGGGTACCTAGGCACGGTTTTTTGCAAGGCGATAGGCATTAAAATGCCCGCCTGGTTGACTTGTCTTTAATTTTTCACTTTTATTTCATTTGATATACCTTTACTAGTAAGAAAAGGTTAATATCAAACTCTATACTGCGCAACATTTGAGCATTTGACAACATTGACCATAAAGAAATCATGTATATTAACCTATAAAAATATTGCATATTCTGTAGATAAACTAGACTCCACTTCAGAGGTTATCATATATCTTAAGCTATATATATCTATATATGTATTACGAAAATTAACACATACATGTTTTGCTTCTCTTCACTCAGGTTAGTGCTTCTTTTGCGCCTTGCGCCTGAGGCAACATAAGAGTTTAATCGCTCAGAGTGCGCCTTGTGCCCTTAACAACATTGATTGGGTGGGATAGCATTGTGTGCTGACTTCATTCCCAACTAAATCTGTTTTCTTATCCTTCAGCACATCCTTCCACTGTTCTTTTTAATTGACAACCATGTTCTTATCTCTTCCGCAATACCTTTATGTATGTTTCTTAGTTGATTTTGTAGGTTTGCAAAACTCATTGATCATTTCCTGCTTTCAATTTTTGACACCCATTTAACCATATCCTGCAAAATTAGTTATGAATAAACATGTCAGCCAGACTCTTAGGGTTCCCTACTTAGGAACGAAGAACATTGAACGCTTGTATGTTGGTTCTCTCCATTCTTAAAAATGACATCCTACACAAGCATTAGGGGTTCCTATTGCTACTTAAGAACGGAGAACACTGAATGCTCGTCGGCATGAACAACAAACACCTTTTTTTTTCTTAGTTTTGCTAAATGTTTGATTAATTGTCAAACTTTAGCACCACCCCAATCAGAAACGTGAGGTGTTCTTGCTTTGAATTGTGCTTCAGCTCCCCCCAAACCAACATGCTCGAAGTATAATAGCTGAAAAAGGTGAGGCAAAACTTAGGACTTTTTGTATTTTAAAGGCACGTGAAATGGGAAAAAGTGTAACAATATTTATATAAAATGGCCGAGGAACAATAGGAAACCACTGCAGCTAGAGGTTAGCGTTCGAGCGAGTCGAGTCAAAAAATTTCGAGTTATTCGAGTTGACGCGTCATATTTTACGACTTGAACTTAATTTGAAATTTTTTCGATTCGAGTCGAGTTTATGAAATTTGAGTCGAGTTCGAGTCGAGTCGAATTTTCGAGTTTTTATACAAATTTAATTGTAATTATTTACCATGTTATAGTACGATTTGATTCCAATTTAAACAGCTTTCTCTATTCATATATATATATATATAAGTAAGATATGTAATGTTATTTAATAAAAAAATATATTTATAATATTATTTTTAAATAATGAACTTTTATGGATAAAGTATTGATGGGGGTATAAATGAGTCAATGAATTGATGTAAAGAAAAGAAATTACAAAAAATTTGGTTGAATGATCAAATTGAATAAAATATAAAGTTAAAGGGCTAAATTAAAAAAGAATAAATTTACTAAAAATATGAATTGAAGTTATATAGATATTATATAGTGTTAGTGAATCATGTGGTTTAATTTTGGTAAAAAAAAATAGACTTAAAACGAAAGAGAAATTAAAGAAATAAGAAACATTCAAAGTTGAGGGGCTAAATTACAAAAAGTAGAAAATTTAATTTAAAAATATGAATTGAAGCTAAATAGGTATTATAGTTTCTACATTGGTTTAAGAGCATGTGGTTCAATTTTGGTCAAAATTGACTTAAAACGAAGGAGATATTGAAGAAATGAGGAAATCATACAAAGTTAAGGGGCTGAATTGAAAAAATATGAAATTTATTTTTAAAAATATAAATTGAAGATAAATACATATTCTACGCTGGTTTAGGAATACGTAGTTCAAATTTGGTCAAAAATAGACTTAAAATGAAGGAGGAATTGAAAAAAAATGAAATCAGTGACTAAATTGCAAAACTGTAAAATTCGGTTTTTCGATTTTTCGAGTTGGGCAAATTCCAAACCGACTCGAAATCAAAAAATTTTCGAGTTAATCGAGTTGACTCGAATAACTCGAACAACTCGACTCGAATAACTTGAAATTAAAAAAAAAAATATCGATTTTTTCGAGTCGAATCGAGTTTTGCTCACCCCTAACTGCAGCTAGTCAGCTACTTTGCTATGCTGAAATTATTGAATTCCTCTTATAGTTTCGAAAGGTCATGGATGTGAAACAAATAACACCGACGAATCCCTAATTTCATAACTTTGCCTTGGGCTCGGCATCCCTTTTATCTTCTTGTTCTAACCACTGCATATCATTTAAGGAATATCGTACTTCGCTCTAACATTGTATACATGTATCTAAGAGCACTTTTGATTTTAAGTTTAACTCTTTTGCATCTTTATCTTTTATTTGAGTCAGACATCATCGTATCCTAATTTCTAAGTGACTTAGATTGCATTTCTTGTCTTGCAATATTTTAAATAAAGTTTTAGGTGCAACTTTAGTCGGTACATCATTCAAAAGATAACAAGCCATTTGTAGAGCATAATCCCAAATTTTTAGTGGCAATTGTGATTATCTTAACATCGATCTAACAGTGTTCGGTTTTTTTCTCTCTCTCAATTACACCATTTTATTGTGGAGTTATCGGTGAAGTTAAATGGGATGGAACTAGTATGAAAAATATTCCACACCTCGATTCGAACAAAGTGACTTTCAAGACCAATATATTGAATATAAATCCATATTAAAAAATAGGACATGTAACGAAGGTGAAGGAAACGTGTAGTAGCCCACCATTGATCCCACGTTATATATTAGATATAAAATGAGTTGTAACGAAAAAAAAAAACAGAATATTTTTTAAATATCACCTGATTCTTTCAATTTATATAGTGTAATCAAATTAATTCTTATCTTAAGCATTGAATTTTCTGTCTCAGTTAAGAGAGGTCATGAAAAGAGCATGCTCAAAATCACGATCAATTTTTTTTAAATCCCGTCACAATTGTCAATAGCGTTATTAGCATCAATATCGTCACTATCATCAATATCGATATCATCAATAAGAAAACCTTTAAGCTTGTTAGTCAGGAACTTGTTCAGAAATACTGTAATGAAAGGAACATAGGAGTTTCTCGCTAACTATTTGACCAGATAGGATCGTCCGGTTCCTATAGAACCTATCACTAAAATACCCCTAGAAGGAGATAGGGCTAAGTGGAGCGAAAATGATTTTCCATGAGACGGAAAATGAAAACTATTAGCCATACACGAAGTTTGTGAATAAGTGATTGTTTGAAAATGAGTAAAGAATATTCGTCTTTCTGCTAAATAGGGTGTATTGAACTCATAATTCATTAGATACTTTTTATGAATGTCAATTAAGTATCGTAAGTAAATTGGTCCCGGTTATCCAATCATTTGATAACCAGAGAGGGGCAGTACCTATTAGGGATCGACATGGTCACATCTCCCCAAATTTTTTATTCTTTTTTGTAGAAAAAAAATTAAGTTTGGGTGATGGTAAAATTGTATTTTAGTCTGTAAAATATTTTGATACACAAATATTTTAATTTTAGGGTTTATGGTTTAGAGTTTTAGGTTAGGGTTTAGGAGTTAGTGTGTAGGGTGTAGAATTTGAGGTTTATGGTTAGAGTTTATGGTTTATGGTTTGAGGTTTAGGTTTTATCAGAACCGTTCCTGAGATTTTAGTAGCCCAAGGGAGAACCTAAAAATTAGGCCCCTTATAACAAATATTGAAAAATAGATTTAAAAGTAGGCCCCTAGTAACAAGTATTAAAAAATTGGGTCTCTAATAATAAGTGTCGAAAAAATTAAATTTTAAGAGTATGTCTCTACTCCCTAATAACAAATATTAGAAAAAAATTAGACCCTAATAGTATGTCCCTAATAATAAATATTGGAGAAAAATTGGGTCCCTAATTACAAGTATTAAAAGAATTAACATTCTAATAACAAGTATTGAGAAAAAATTGAACATCTAGTAACAAATATTAGAAAAAAATTTAAATTTTAAGAGTATACCATAATAACAAACATTTTTTTTGTTCAAATATAACTGACATTCATTAAACCGAAAAACAAGCATACAAAAAGGATCTGTGGGACCCAAAAGCATGGAAACCATGCATACAACATGGAACAAACATGCAAGACGTGCATGGCCAAACCAACTACTGCAAAAGACAACAGGGAAGAATACCGCAAAACAAACAAGGCACCGGAATCACTCCAGGGCAGAAAGCAAAACCTAAGGAGTCCGAAGACCAACTACACAAGACAAACATAGGGATGTGGGTTCCCCTAATAACATAACCATGGACAGTAACATGGTGAATGTTTCCAAAGACGAACAAGCTTAACTAATGCTGGGCTAGATTAAAAAATGAGACCCTTCGACACCTCCCTGGGTTTTCGACGTTGATCGTGCATGAGAGCTCTATCCAGAGGCAGGTATCTGACACGTGGGCGTTAGTCCTTATCAAGGCATCGTTCATTGTCACCCGGTTGAAAGGAGGCAGGGTGTTCATCGAGTCTCTCCCCAGTCCAAACTTCTCGCTACCGATAGAAGTAAAATAAGCGGAGATAAAAAATCTAAACAACTGAGGCCAAGGATCATTCGACACCAGTGAGGAGAAAGAGATCCGAGGGAAAGGACAGGGACGCAAGAAGAGCCTATGTTCCTTCCAACCATAGGCAGCGATTCGTGTGAAACTCATGGTGATTCCGGATAACTCCCATTGGAGTTATCCAATTCCATGGCAGTTTCGGCAAAGGGATTAGCATAGTGCATCTTCGGAGCTTGAGAGATCAAATCCTCGCCATCGCTGATTTGAATCTCTTCGTTAAGTAAAAACTCATTGTCGATACACATTGAGGGGACCCTGGTTATATTCTTCTCGAACGGATCAATTCCTAGCTCAATTAAGCATGCTTCATCAATCATTATACGTGTACATTCAATCGCGTATTTGCACCTAGCAGCTTTCTTAATCAGGGTAAGTCTGCGCGCTCCAAAAGTTTTCCCTCTTTTCTTACGCTCAATGCTCTGGATGATTGTTGAGCTATTAAACACTGAAGAAGGGAAAAGAGCTGTTGTGAGGAAGGCATCGCTTGCAGCCGAATTCCTTTCCGAAATGGCCCAGTTTTGCGGACTGATTTGGACTATGACCTTTGAGACTTGGTCCAGCAGTTCCCTTCTTTTAGCTGGATCAAAAAGAAAATATTCATCATCCTCCCGTTTCCTTTTTCGATTTGTAGTCACCTCTATTTTGTCTTGGCCAACAGCTAGTATGTTCCCCCAAGATCTAAAAGGATATTCGATTGCTTTTTCAGGAGAATGGTTAAATTTTGAACCTGACGCAGAGATAGCGAAAAGGTGTAGGCCTGGAAGCTCTCCATACGCGGACTCCTTAGACACGTTTGCGTCCAGTGTAGGGCTCTGTGTAGTTCCTTGTGCAGACCCTATTTCCATGTTGAGACCTATAAAAGGTTTTTGCCAACTTCCCTCTTCCATATCCGAAACGGGAAACTCCAAGTTGACTTCGCCTCTCTTTGACAGGACGTGACTGGCAACCTTAGATGAAAAAGCATTGTCATGCAGATTGTGAATTGATTTAGATTGGGGAGTGCACCATTTTGTTTTGTCTTTTCTACCCTTAATTTTGTCTTGTAGTGAACTGTGGCTTTCATCGACACAGCCGTTTTTTCCAGGGTTTGGCAACTTATGCTTGGCTCCGACTGGGGCTCGTAGCCACGGGCCATAACGACCGACAAGTTTCACCATTACCAGATTGGAGTTGCAATCTCTTTCAACGTGTCTCAGACGACCACATCGGAAGCAGAATTTCAGCAAACCTTCATACTTAAAACCTATCTCTAATGGCTTGTCTTTCTTCCGGTTCAGGACGAAGCCCGATTTCAGGGGGTCCTCGACTCGGATGGCCACACGAATACTCACAGGTCCATGCCACACCGCCTTGCTATCATCATCCATCGACGACCCGTAATAACACGGAAAAAGTTTTCCGATTCTTCGTACGTTGTCGGGTGTGATTAGCCCTATGGGAAGGTGGTGGATTTGTACCCAGAATTCTTTCAGGGAGAAGTCAACCTCTTCCAAAGTCTTGTCCAGCTACCACTCCTTTAATATCAATAAGGAATCCTGCACCGACCATGGTTTGCACCCCAAGACACGGTGCCGTTCTTTTGTCGACTTGAACAGGAAGAGAAAGAAATTTCTTCCAAGGTTGTGGCATTCAAGAGTGTCACATTTCCAAGCCTTTCTTAAAATCGCCGTGATGGCCAGATGCTTGATTGGAGTAGGGGACAACAACTTACCTAATAAAGCCAGGTTCTTCAAAGAGAAATTAACTTCATTGTCTTCGTTGAGTTCCAACTCATCAAAGAACTCCTGACTTGGCAGTTTTGAGTCAGATGGGTTGGTGGGGAAGTCCCTATCCACGACCCCCAAACTGAGCCCTTGACTGTTCTACATCTAGAGTAAATGCGGATGACTTTGAGATGAAAAGGAGACTAGGGGGAGGTTTTAGGTGAACTGAAACCGTTAAAGAGGACTAGAAGGTGACTGAACTTTAAGGAACAAGAGGAAAGAAAAGAGTAAAAGGTTACAAGGTTCTCTACGAAGCAGTGGCTCCAAACCACCACCCCTCCAAAAAAATCCACACCAACAAGACCAAATCCTAACCTGGAAACCAGCTAGGATGAAGGTTCAAAGAAGAGGGAAACAGATGGATGGGAGAGAGAGCTTACTGGAGAGAACCCTTTAGCCCATAGTGTGTTGCATCTTCCTGGTGATCGCCATAATAACAAACATTGAGAAAGAAATGAGCCCTTAATAAAATGTGTTAGAAAAATGGCCCTAATAACAAGTATTGAAAATAATTGGACCCCTAATAATAAATATTAAAAATTAAAATTTAAGAATAAACTCTTAAAAATAAGTATTAAAAAATTAAATCATAATAACGAATATTATAAAAAATTTTGGGCCCTGGGCGGGCGCCTCTCCTGCCCATGCTCGGGGACGACATTAGGTTTTAGGCTGCTAGGGTTTGGGATTTAGGTTTAAATTTTATAGAAAAGTTGTGTAATTTTTTTACACAACTTGTGTATCAAAATATAACCCATTTAGTCTCTTAAAAATATATGATTTATATTGTTGACCCCTAAATTTAATATTTTTAAATGACATTCTCAATAAATAACGTTAAGTTCCGCCATTGTTGAACATTCAATTCTTACATGACTATACTTTTTTTTATTAGATTTTAATTAAAGTAGGAAACTTAATTTGAATTCTAAATAGGTTACTTGTTATGTAAATTTCTTTTGTAATCAAATAATTGCCACTATAAATAATTAACGCGATTTAGTAGCTTTTTATAAGCGAAACAAGTGACAAACATTTCAACGGTACGAAGTCTTTCTCTTATGATTTTTTTTAAATTGGACGTATCTAGTAATAATTTTCAGGTGGGGTTTTATTTTTTTGGTTAATTATTGGAAACGTCACTTATATATTTTCAGTACAAAATTGATCATCGATTTTTAAAAACAACCAATAAGGTCACTTACGTTTTCGAAATATAAATTTTTTGTCACTAAGACATTTGCTACTGTTAAACTTAAACAAGAGATTGATCTAGCACAATAAAAAAATAAATTACCTAGATAGTCCCTAAACTATTACTTCATTTCTATTTTGACCACCAAAATAAAAATAATATATATAATTTCACATTTAATGCTCCATATTTACAAATTTTTTAATTTTTCCCCTCTACCATCTTCCATATTCTTCAACATCTAACTCTATATTTAAAAATCGCATTCACTTGTCTTTACAGTTCAGCAAGAACCTCAACAGATAGTTTCAAGCTTTCCTAGTGTGTTTAGTCGGTCTGTTCTTGGTGAAAAACAAGTAGATAAATGTGATGCGGTAGTTTGTGGGTGTACATTGGGAATCTTCATTGCTACTGCTTTGATTGCCAAAGGGGTTAAAGTCAGGGATGAAATCCTCTACACTTTTTCGGTGCCCTTATTTATGCCCACACATTCAAAATTAGGTTTAGGGTTTAGGGTTTTAGGTTAGGGGTTATGGTTAGGGTTTAAAGAATTTAGAGTAGAGTGTATTTTTTAGGGTATAGGGTGTAGGGTTTAGGATTTAGAATATAGGTTTAGGGCTTGGAATTTAATTTTGTTGTGATTTTTAGTGTTGGGACATAAGTAGCAGGGATGGTGGAAAGAGATGTATTGAAAGGGGTAAGGTTGTTTCGATAGAGTTTATTGTAGAGATCTTTACAGCAAGAATAAACTGCTTCGAAATGCCTTGCTTGAAAGAGATGTAAATTAACATATTGATTTTAGAGGGAACAAGAATGGAATATCTGAAGGAAAGAGTTGATGGAAGTTGTAGAAGCTGGCATTTTGAATGAAAACGACATTGAAGAAGCTACTGCTGTGTCATTCAATCCTGAACCTCATGAATTGATTAGTGTTTCATTCATGCAATTTCTACATACAATTTGGCGCGGTGAAATGTTAGGTAGAAATCAGTCCACACGATAAACTGTAATGATCGTGATTGCAATATCAATTTGCATACTTATGGAGTGTATCAACTAGACTACTTATTAAATTATAGCAAACCTTGAAAGCACACACTTGAATATAATACTTACCATCAGTTAGTCTCATTGTTATAATACTTATGCTTATTTTTTTTCCATTTCATTAATTGCTCAGAATAGATGCTGATTTGAGAATAAGGGCGAAATCTGGGTTAAATGTAAAATTATACAAATTGTTTTTATTTCGGTTGGATGAAGAAGAATATGGAAGATAGTGGAGGGGAGGAGAAATAAAAAATTATAAATATGGATGATTAAATGTGAAATTATATAAATAATTTTTATTTTAGTAGTCAAAATAGAAGTGAAGTAATAATTTAGGGACTATTTAGGTAATTTATCCTTTTTTATTGTACTGGATCGACCTCTGTTTAAATTTAACAGCAACAAACGTCTCAGTGACAAAAAATTTACAGATCGAATACGTAAATTACTTTACAGATCATTTCTAAAAATAGATGACCAACTCAGTGTCAATTACTAACAATCATTTCATGTGTCAATTATTGAGCTAAGGGTTATAAATTCTTGGCAAATGAAAGTTTGGAGTACTGGCTGCATCAATCTATCGGAATGAATGAACCAGATGCAATAAGAAACTTTAACTTCTTTCAAAGAACAAGTGTGGCCATAGATGTTGCTCATGTGAATATTTGTATCTTCGTTATGAAACATCAATCTTTCATTGTGACTCGAAGCCAAGCAACATTCTTCTTGATGAGGAAATAGTTGGTCATCTAAACTAAGTGATTTTGGCTCGACAAAACATGTAATCGGAAAGTTGTTTTTCATAGATTCAAAGTATCGACGTGACATCGGATAAAAAAAAAGTATCGACGTGATGGGGTAGCTTTATATTTATTATGACCAATATCTGAGATTCGTAATTTTTCCTTCTAATAAAATCGTCTCTAAAGTTTGAATTTAAATTTTCTCTTTGGGAGTGCAATGTGTCTTGCCATTGCACCCAACACTTGTTAAAAAATATAATTTTTTAACTACATAGTCAAAATAAAATGATAAGGGTCTCTTCTATCTTAATCAATATGAAATTCCAAGCAATTTCCGGCCATGGATGATAATTTAAAATGGTTGTTGTAGAATCAATTTTAGTGCTTATATCATATAATATATTTCAAAACGTTAACCAACCAGATATTGGTTTTTTCTGCCAAATCTTTACTTTCATGTTAGTTGGTAATTAATTAATAAATGGTTGCATGCCATCAAACTTTATAATAATAGCCATAGTTAAACTTATGTTGTAGATGACGACAATTCTCTATTGGCTTCAGTCAAGTTTGGCGACTCTGCTTTATTTTAATATGATAAATTTTAACAAAAAGGAAAAAAAAAAAAACAGTCCAACCTGGTCTGAAAACTTGAACCAAATGACCAGGGATGGAACAGGAAAATACCAGAATTGGAACACTATTTATTCTGCACTCTAGCTCCCTTTGATAAACACAACACTCTCAAATACAATATGGAAGTTCGCAACTCTATTTTCCTTGTTTGCATTGAAGTTATAATTCTCCTCTCATGCTTCAACTTGCTTGGTTTAGCAACAGCTAGTCATGTAGGCGGAGGGAACCAGACTGATCAACAAGCTTTACTCCAGTTCAAAGCCAAGATAACTGGTGATCGGATCAAGGTCATGGAGTCCTGGAATAGTTCCGTTCACTTCTGTCGCTGGCATGGTGTTACGTGCGGTCGAAAGCATCAGAGAGTCACCAAGTTGGAGCTGCAATTCCTCGAACTCTCGGGGTCCATATATCGCCATACATTGGAAATTTGAGCTTTCTCATGAAGTTGAATCTTGCGGGGAACGGCTTCTACAATCATATTCCTCGAGAAATTGGTCGTTTAAGAAGATTGCAGACATTAGAACTGTCTAATAACTCCATCAGTGGTGAAATCCCTTCCAATTTATCTGCTTGCTCTATGCTTACAGGAGTTAATATGAGAGGCAACCAGCTAACCGGAGAAATACCTGCTTCACTTGGTCTCTTGTCAAGCCTGGAATTCTTGAGTTTTCAAAACAACAGTTTGAGAGGGAGTATCCCACCATCGTTGGGAAACTTGTCGTCTCTCGAGGTGCTTGCCTTGACGAGGAATGGATTAACTGGGATTATACCAGAAGCTCTCGGACAACTAACAAACCTGTCATTTTTCGGAGCAGCAACGAATGCAATATCCGGAACTGTTCCAGCCTCAATGTTCAATCTGTCCAACATTCTAGTCTTTGATATCGGTGGAAACAAGATCGAAGGTACTCTTCATTCTGACTTACCAATCACCATGCCATATGTTGAGATCTTTTCCATAAGGGGAAACCAAATATCTGGACGAATTCCTGTTTCTGTTTCCAATTTCTCAAATCTGAACGTACTTCAATTATATGATAACAAACTTAGTGGAAATGTGCCTTCCTTAGAAAAGCTGCATAAACTGTCTCGTTTTCTACTGTCCATAAACCATTTGGGACACGGGACAGAAGGTGACTTGAACTTTTTCTGTACTTTAGTCAATAATACCAACCTTGAATATCTATACATAGGAACAAATAATTTTGGAGGGGGATTTCCCGGATGCATTAGCAATTTTTCTACTACCCTTTACATTTAGTAATAGAAGAGAACAAAATATCGGGACGAATTCCGGAAGGGATTGTAAATCTCATCAATTTGGAGATAATAAGGGCAACACAAAATCAAATATCGGGTCTCATTCCCTTTGATATTGGAAGGCTGCATAATCTAAAGATACTTGCTGCTGATACTAATTCTCTCTCAGGAACTATTCCCGGTTCTATTGGAAACTTAACAATGTTAACCGAACTTGCTTTAGATTTTAACAATATTCAGGGCAGCATTCCTTTGGGTCTAGGGAAGTGTCGAAATTTGCTCGGATTGAGTCTTTCTCATAACAATCTTAGTGGAGCAGTACCCCTTCAAGTATTTGGACTGCAATCCATGTCCATCATGTTAGACTTATCATCAAACTATTTGAGTGGTGAGCTTCCCTTTGAAGTGGGAGAACTGAAAAACCTTGGTGGATTGGATGTTTCTCGAAACAGGTTATCCGGTTTCCTTCCGAACAACCTTGGTAGTTGTGTAAGTCTGGAGAAGTTGTTTTTGCATGGCAATTTGTTTGAAGGGTCCATTCC
Organism: Hibiscus tridactylites; assembly: GCA_958450335.1. Classification (NCBI taxonomy): domain Eukaryota; kingdom Viridiplantae; phylum Streptophyta; class Magnoliopsida; order Malvales; family Malvaceae; genus Hibiscus; species Hibiscus tridactylites. The sequence goes on from OY288289.1 coordinate 60,716,157, forward strand.
TTCATCTTTGAGTTCACTGAGAGGTCTTGTTTCATTGGACATATCTGACAACAATCTTTCAGGTGAAGTTCCAGAATTTCTTGTGAGCTTTGGTGCATTAAAATTTCTAAATATCTCTTTCAATGATTTCGAGGGGGTGATACCGAGTGAAGGAATCTTTAAGAATGCAAGTGCTACGTTCGTTGAGGGAAACAATAAGCTTTGTGGAGGCATCCCCGAGTTACACCTATCTAAATGTAACTCGAAAACAACAAACAGAAGATCAAAAACTTCCGTAAAAATTATAATTGTTGTTGTGATTTTAGGAGTGACCTTGATCTTCTCTTGTCTCCTCATCTTGTGGTTTAGAAAGAAGAAAGAGTCGCAGCCAACAAATTGTGATGAAGAAAAATTGTTTTTATAGTTATCGTACCAAAGCATCCTAAGGGCTACTAATGGATTTTCCATGGAGAATTTGCTTGGATCCGGAAGCTCCGGTTCTGTATACAAAGGAATTCTTGAAAAGAGTGGAGAAGTTATTGCAGTAAAGGTGCTTAATCTTATGAAGCATGAAGCTTCCAAGAGTTTCTTGGCTGAATGTGAGGCCTTGAAGAATATTCGACATCGAAATCTTGTCAAGGTATTGACAACAATATCAAGTGTCGATTATCAAGGCAATGATTTTAAAGCATTGGTTTACGAGTTCATGGAAAACGGAAGCTTGGAGGAGTGGCTACATCCATCTGTTAACATGAAAGACTCGGAGACGGTGAGAAAACTAAGCTTCCTCCAAAGAGTTAATGTGGCCATTGATGTTGCTCATGCACTAGAGTATCTGCACCATGGTTGTGGAACATCGATCATTCATTGTGATCTCAAGCCAAGCAATATTCTACTCGATGAGGAAATAGTTGGCCATATAAGTGACTTTGGCTTAGCGAAAATCCTTTCTTCAGATGGACCTAACAATCCAATTAATCATTCAAGCTCTAGTGGATTAAGAGGAACTATCGGTTATGCTCCACCAGGTAAGTTCACTTTATTCATTTCTTCCCTTATTTAAAAAGCAAAACATACAATCTAAAAACAGTTTTATACATATAGAATATGGCATGGGAAGCAAGTTGTCTATAAAAGGTGATGTGTATAGCTATGGCATCCTCTTGCTAGAAATGTTTACGGGAAAAAGGCCAACCGATGAAAGGTTCAAAGAAGGTTTAAGTCTTCACAACTTTGTTAGGGCAGCTTTGCCTGAACAAGTTATTGAGATTATAGATCACATTCTTATTCAAGAGAGAGTCAAACGAGGAACAATCGTAGACACGACTCTGGATGGAAACAGCCAGGGAAAAGATAGACTTGTTCAATGTTTGAATTCAATATTCGAAATAGGACTCACTTGTTCTGCTGAATCACCAAGTGACCGGATTGACATGAGTGATGTTGTTGTCCAGCTTTGTTCCATCATAGACAAGCTCCATTGGGATGAATTTAAATATACTGCTCATCAATAGGTAATAACTTCTTATCTTCACAAAATATTGAATCATTTCATCACTTAAATGTATATTTCCACTACTTTTGCATTAAATGTTACATTCAGACCATATATGTTGCAGGTATGTATCTATGTTATTGCCATAAGGATGGAACTTCTTTGAGAGGCTTAGATCAGGCAAAGTTCTTGCTTCCTTATGTTTTGTTTTTCTCGTAAGTTCTTGCTTTCTTACATCTCCTACTACTAGGAAAAGGAGATGTGTTTGTTGTATTAGTAATAATATTGGATCTTGAGTCTGCAACTTATTGTATCAGCATTGCTATTGAACATCTCATTCATGGCAACTTTATATTGTTAGAAATTAATAATATTTGGAGTTGAACGTGCGTGTTGAATCATAAATCATGGCTAGAATATAAATTATTTTACATAATGACGTGACTGCAATATTTCCCTTCCCTTGGACAGAATGTTGGTAATGCTTAGAATGATATCCCACATTTAGTGGGAAAATACCATGTGAAAGAATTGTCTGGTATTTATAGGCTGAAATTGGACTATTTGTTTTACTTTTAAGAGGGTTACAGCTGTATTATTATCTAATACAGCTGTTTTGAATTCTGAAATGAACATCAGTAACGATAGATTGAATTCTTAAAACTGTAACAGCTTGAATCAGCAGTTTCAATGTCTTAATTTTAGAAATTTAAACAGCAGTTTAAGAGGTTTAAATTCCAGAATTAAGTCAAATTTTAAACTTTGAATTTTTGGACGATTCATCCCCTGGACGTAGCTTATAAATAGCATTTCCAACTTCTCAACCACCCTAATTCACTCTCAAAATATCTCTCAAAAGCTCTCCCAACTTCTAAACTTTTTTAGTGATCAGAGGAGCAGTTCCACTGCAGTTCACTCCGATTTCGGGTGTACGATTTTCTGGAGCGACCGTGTTAACCTCGGGAGTCAATTTGCCTACTGTAGCGATTACACTCATCGGGGCAAATTCGTTTCTAAGGCAGTTGTTGCACTACGACACAATTCTTTCTTTTTTGGTTGTTCATTATTTTTTTCCATGTCAGTACTAACGATTGCATTTTGCAGTACCCTTTTTGCCTACAATTTGGAGACGAATTTATCTTCGATTAACTGTAAAATGTCAGAACCAGTTAGCAAGTTGATTTCAGACTTGTCCAAGCTTGATGCGCTTGACGGGACACACTATCGAAGGTGGTCCTGGAGGATACTTATCTTCTTCGAGCAGCTTGACTTGGATTATGTACTGCTATCTCCACCATATTCCACTCCGACAACCTCAACTGTCGTTACCTCCGGTGATGGAGGACCACTAGATGCTGATTTTGGTGCTGCATTTATTGCCATCGCAAAATATGAGAAGGACAACAAGACTATGCGAGGCCATCTCCTAAGTCACACGTCCAAAAAGCTCTTCGACATGTTTCTTAAGGAGCGAAGTGCGAAGGTTATCTGGGACACACTGGAAAAGAAGTACAGTACAAATGATGCGTGTATCAAGAAGTACGTCGTTGGCGAATGATTGAAATTCCAGATGATTGACAACAAACCAATCATGGATCAGGTCCATGATTACGAGAACCTCGTCTCTGACATACTAGCGGAAGGAATGCAAATGTGCGAGGTTCTCCAAGCCAACGTCCTGATCGAGAAGCTGCCCAAGTCTTGGTCTGACTACAACAACTCTCTCAAACACAAAAAGAGAGACATTCCGCTTCTAGAGTTGGTGGGCCACATAAAGATAGAAGATGCAACCGTTTAAAAGATAAGGTTACCAACAACTTTAATCAATTATCTTTTAAATCTAACTTGGTTGAATCTGGTGGTGCTTCAGGGTCTAAAATAAAAAAGACCGGGAAAAAGGGTTTTTAAAACAAAAAGACGAAACCCCAAAAGAGCATAAACTTTAAGAAGCCAACAAAGACCAAGCCTAACGCAATGACCCTCAAATGCTATGTATGCGGTCAAGCCGGTCAAAAGGTGTACTAGTTCCAACACTGTTCAGACCGCTAGAATGAGAACGAACCACATCTAAACATGGTGGAGGATATGACTAAAGATGCCATTGCCGCAGTGTTTTTTGAAGCCAACCTGGTGGAGAACAATACTGAATGGGTCGTGGACACCGATGCTTCTCAACATTTCTGCACAAGGAAGGATTTTTTCACTAAGTTCGAGGATGGGAACGATGGTGAACGTGTGTACATGTGGAACTCTAGCCGCTCTCAATTGCTAGGCAAGAGCAAGGTTTTACTCAAGCTAACTTTTGGTAAAACTTTAGCGCTTAATAATGTTCTGTATGTACCTGTCTTGCATAGAAATTTGATAAGTGGTGGGATTCTGAATAAGGCAGGCATTAAATTATTTTTTGAGGCATATAAACTTGTACTTTTCCGAAATGGTGATTATGTTGGGAAATGGTTTTTAAATGACAGTTTATTTGTCATAGAAACTCAACTTAATGAGAATAAAGCTACCACTTATGTTTACACTGTTTACACATGAATATTCACTCTTTAAAGAAACTAATTAAAATGAATATTCTGCCTAAACTAGACATAAGTAGCTTTAACAAATGTAAAGTTTGTGTAGAGCTTACCTTTAAGATTTTTTCTAAGAGACAAACTGAACTGTTAGAACTCATACATACTGATTTAGCAGACTTTAGAAACTCTGAAAGTAAAGAAGGAAAATACTACTACATCACTTTTGTAGACGATTACTCGAGATATACAAAAGTTTATCTCCTTAGAACAAAAGATGAAGATGAAAACTTCTTTTTATTTATAAGGCAGAAGTTGAGAATCAGTTAGATAGGAGAATAAAACAGGTTAGATCCGATAGAGGTGGTGAATATAGGTCTAATTTTCTAAAAGAGGTGAGTGAGACGAATGACATTATATACGAAACCTCAGCTCCCTACTTTCCTCAATAGAATAATATAGCCGAGAGGAAAAACAGAACTTTAAAAGTGATGATGAACTCATTGTTGATAAGTTTTGGGTTGTCTGACAATATGTGGGGGGAAGCCATTCTATTGGGAAATCATATTTTGAACTGAGTATCTCATAAGAAATTAGATTCTACCCCATACGAACTGTGGAAAGGTTATGCTCCTAATCTGCAATACCTGAAAGTGTAGGGGTGTCTGGCTAAAGTGGGATTACCAGACTTTAAGAAGTCCACCATTGGACCTAAAACCGTTGATGAAGTATTTAAAAGGGTATGCAACAAATAGTGCCGCATATAGATTCATGTTTCTACATGACTTTTCTATTTGTGAATCTATAGGTGATGTTTTCTTTGAAGATACCTTTCCTCTAAAGAAACGTAGGTTAACTATTAAAACACAAATAGAAAATATTTCATCCTCTCCTTCTAGTGTGCTTGCTAGGGGTTTTCAAGATATCAAATTTGAACCTAGAAGAAGTAAAAGACAAAGAGTAGAAACTTCTTTTGGACCAGACTTCATAACTTCCTTTATTACTGAGATCAATGATTTGGACACCATTTTCGGTCCAATAGCTCAATTCTTTCTATTAGATGAGGATTCGAAGACTTACGAAGATGCTATGAGATCGATTGATGCTAGTTTCTGAATAGATGTGATTAAGGATGAACTAGAATCAATAATGTCAAATCATACTTGAGAATTAATAGACTTGCCAAAAGGATTCAAACCAATTAGTAACAAGTAGGTCTTTCGAAAAAAACTCAAACCAGGTGGTTTGATCTAGAGGTACAAGGCAAGGCTAGTTGTCAAGGGGTTCACTCAAAAGTTTGGTTTAGACTTCTTCGATACTAACTCTCCCGTTACAAAATCTTAACGATTCGTGCATTGTTTGCACTAGCCTCCATTCATAAATTGCAAGTACATCAAATGGATGTAAAGACTACTTTTTTAAATGGAGATCTAGATGAGGAGATCTATATGGAGCAAACGCCAGGTTTTGAGACATCTTGTATGGAAGACAAAGTTTGCAGGCTCAAAAAGTCTCTGTATGGCCTTAAACAAGCTCCTAAACAGTGGCATGAGAAATTCCATAAAACTATTCTTAGTTTTGTTTTTGTTGTGAATGGTTTGGATGCATGCGTGTATTCGAGGATGTTTGATACTGATTGTGTCATCATAAGTTTATATGTTGATGATATGCTGATTTTCAGTACTAACATTAAGTCCATTAACAAAACAAAAAATGTCTTATCCACTAAATTTGAGACGACTGATCTGGGAGAAGTTGATGTAATCTTAGGAGTCAAAGTCACCAAAACTGAAAAAGGGATTTTCTTTAAATCAAACGCACTATATTGAGAAAGTGCTAAAGAAATTTGACAGTTTTGACGTTATTCATGTTCGAACACCTTATGACTCTAGCATGCCTTCAAAAATAAAGGAAGTAGTGTTTTTCTAATTAAATATGCTAAAATAATTGGAAGACTTATGTTTTTAATGAACTATACTCTGCCTGATATTGCCTACGCTGTGAGCAGGCTTAACAAATACACTCACAACCCTAGTAGTGATCACTGGGTTGCGCTTAGACGTCTGCTAAAGTATCTTAAGGGTATTATGGATTGGAAACTTAAGTATGTTAGCTATCCTGCGATTTTAAAAGGATAATGTGACGCCAACTGGGTTTCTGATAATGATGAGGTAAGCTCTACAAGTGGGTATGTGTTTACTTTGGGTGGAGCAGCAATCTCGTAGAAATCCTCAAAACAGACTTGTATTGCTCGCTCTACCATGGAGTTAGAGTTTATAACTCTTGACTTAGTTGGGCAAGAAGCTAAGTGGCTCAGAAATTTGTTAGCAAAGATTCCGTTGTAGGGAAGACCGACTCCTCTAGTCTCTTTATTGTGTGATTTACAAGTTACGATAAGTGTGACTAAGAACCAAGCTTACAATGGTAAGAAAAGCACATTCGCATAAGACATGAATCCGTTAGACACTTGATAAGGAGTGGAGTACTTGATTTAGAGTATGTGAAGTCAGAAAAAAACCTAGCAGATCCGCTTACCAAAGGGTTAAGCAGAAATATGGTCCTAGATTTATCGAGGGGATAGGTTTAAAGCCCGTTGGTTGAGGAATTCATGGTGGATGCCCAACTTAGTTATCTAAGTTCAATGTGGTCAAACGAAACCATGGAAAGACTCATAGTGTATATTTCTACCTACCTATCCCTATGATGAATAATGTACATGTCAAGATGAGCTTAATTGCTCTTAATAAATTCATAGCCCAGACTTTAGGTGGTCCAGAGAGAAAGACTTGATGAATTTACCGACTTTTGGCTGAATATCTATTCTTAATAAGTTCATAACCCAAAGTTAAGTGGGTAGTCTCTAGTGCGAATGATTAAATGAACTTACCGCTAGAAAAGGTTGAGTTTTACTCAAACTCTTAATGAATTCAAACCCAAGAATATGGGAGTTTCTATTGAGAAGGACATGTTGAGTCCACCGATTAATGAGATTGAATACTTATTCTTAATGATTTCTTATCCAGAGTTTGGGTGGTTCATTATGAACTTGAAGAAAATCACCTTACCCTTTGTGAGGCTGAGCTAATGTGATAGCTATTAATTATTTCATAGTTCTATATGGATGATTTTATTGAGAAAAACTTGATGAAATAACCTACGTAAGTGAGAAGGATTAGCCACCTTCAATGAAAAATGTTTGGCCATTTTCTAGTAAACTAACTATAAACATGAGGTAAGATGGTCAAATATATACTTTGTATATATATATTACGCATCGAGAACTTCGGTGGATGAAGGGGTTAGTTGTGTGTTATGAGTTTACCCTGATCTTAGTAAGTTCAAGACTAGTTTCACTTGTCTAAGAGAAGGATTGCTCATCATTACTATGTACTAGTTCAAGATACGTTCACTTGTGCTTAAGCAACTAATCTCGCTATTGCTCTTCTAATATGGATATTTATCGAGTTTTGGAAGAATTATTTCACATTAGTGGGGGAATGTTGGTAATGCTTAGAATGATATCCCACATTTAGTGGGAAAATACCATGTGAATGGTATTTAAAGCATTTATTATCCCATCCCTTGTTGAGTGATAGAGAACAAGGGCCAATCTCGTGTACCGTCGTCGCTGCCGGTTCAAGTCGTGGTTCGTGGTAATACGTGTCTACGACACGTCTGCGCGTGAACCATTCTTTTTGGAGAAAATTCGTAAGAAATTTTCAGAGATTCAGAGAGAATAAAAATATGAAAATTTGAACGAATTGTCTAGTATTTATAGGCTGAAATTGGATTGTTCGTATTATAGGCTGAAATGTAACAATAGTAACAATATATTGAATTTTGAAATTAAAACTGTAATAGTATAGTTAAAATTCAGAATTAATCAGTAGTTTCAATGTCTTAATTCCAGAAATTTAAACAGTAGTTTAAGAGGCTTAAATTTTAGAATTAAGTCAGGTTTTAAACTCTAGTTTTTTGGATGATTCTGCCCCTAGACGTAGCCTGCAAATAGAGAAGCATTTCCAGCTTCTAATTCACTCTCAAAACATCTCTCAAAAGCTTTCTCAACTTTTAAACTTTTCTAGTGATCAAAGGAGCAATTCCACTGCAGTTCACTCCAGTTTCGGGTGTACGGTTTTTTGGAGCGACTGTGTTAAATTCGGGGGACAGTTTTCCTACTATAGAGATTACACTCATCGGGGCAAATTCATTTATAAGACAGTGGTTACACCACGACACGGTTCTTTCTTTTTCGACTGTTCATTATTTTTCCCTGCCAGTACTAACAGTTGCATTTTGCAGTACCCTTTTTACCAACACAGAAAAAACAATTGATCTAAACAAAAGTTTTACTCCAAAGTTCATGTTAGATTAAGAGATGTGTTGCATTCAACTAGGCTGCATTAATCAAATCATTAGCTCTTCAAATACTTGTTACGAACATAGCTAAACCTGTATTAGTGAACCAATAAGCCAATGTCACCACGGCCGAGACTGCACCAGAGGAGCCAGGGAATGTGCAACCACTTCACAGGGGAACCAGGGAAAGAAAGTTACCTAGGGCATTAGCCGATTTTGTCATGTAGTGGGAAAGGTCTAAGTATAAATAAGTTGTTTGTTGTAAGTAGTCGTTATAAAAAAACCTTGTGAAAACTTTCTTCTAATCTGAAAATTTATTTTCTTCTTCTCTCAATCTATTCTTGAATCTCTGTTGTTAGTGTGGTGCTAACATTTGGTGCTTTCATCGAGTTATGATCTATGGTGAACAATACTGAGGCCATTAAGACTCTCTAGGAAGGTTCCGCTTTCCATGACCAGTCACTGCTCACACTTCAGACCAGTGCTATAGAGCACACAAAATCGTTCCAAGATATGTTGCGGCAACTCCAGGATATTGCAACTCAGTTAGGGCAATCGACGCATTCAACCATTAACCAAGACAGTTTCAGTGCAGCGAGAGTAAATCGTGGAAAAGTGAAGGTTAAGAACGATATCGACGATGGCTTTCTGTTTCCTCTAAAACCAGTGTTCGTCAAACTTCCTTTATTCACCGAGAATGGTCCAGAGAAATGGTGGCTTTGGCTTAGGATCTTTTTGAGTTTTATGGGACTGAGGATCATCACCGGGTTAATATGGCCTCTTTTCGTATGGATGGGATTGCCAGAGGTCGAATCGCCGGAGGGACAACTTACCAAGTTTATGCAAACAACAACTGTCGAAGAGTATCAGACCGCGCTTGAGGAAATAACGATGAGAACAACTAACCTGCTTGAGGCTTTTCTAGTGCAATGTCTCATTTCAGGGTTACAAGCTGACATAAAAAACAAGGTGTTATCACGTCAGCTTACATCCATGCAGGACGTGGTTGCAATGGCACGGTTTCAAGAGGCTCGTTTGGCTGAGGCCAAGCGCGGGGTTTGTCAGGGTCTAGGGAATAAGTTGCCTCCCTTATTACCAACACCTTCTTACAACTCTCAAGGACCTTGGGGCCTCCTCGGTCGACCACCTCTAGGGGACACTATCCACCACGCTCCAAATCCGTTTCTACGAAAGCTCACGGCTACCGAGATGGAAGCTCGTCGTGCGAAGGGTCTTTACTACTATTGTGATGAGAATTATATACTCGGACACAAGTGCAAAGAACCTCAATTGTTCTTTTTAGATGAGGAAATTGATGAGTCAAACGTTGTTCTTGACTCAGAGGAGACGCTAGAAAGAGTTCTACGAGCAGACTTGGGTGTGTTTGAATGCTTTGGTCGAATGTCATGCTCCGAACACATTACGGGTCAAAGGTCGGGTGCTTGGATGTGAGATTAGTATCTTAATCGATAGAGTGAGCACTCATAATTTCATTCAATCGCGAGTGGCCAAACATTTGGGTATGCCTCTTTTAGTTACGTCGAACTTTCGCGTCTTGGTGGTTAATGGTGAGAAGCTGCAAAGTAAGGGTTGTGCACAGGATGTGAAGGTTGGAGTGCAGGGTATAGAATTAACCACTGACTTCTATGTTCTTTCGTTGGAGGGCATGAAAATGGTCCTTGGCGTTGCACGGATGGCCACTTTGGGACCAGTGACCATGGACTTCACTAAGCTGACATTCGAGTTTCACCTAGGCAAGTGGCTGATTTGTTGGCAAGATGAGACCTCGTTAGGGCCACAACCAGTCCATTTTCAATCTTTACACCGAATTCATGATACATGTGGAGCCACGGGGTACTTTTGATTGCATCTTTTGGAAGACAGTGAGCCTAAGGGATCTGAGAATCGCGTTGAAATCACACGGTTGCTTCATGAGTTTGCTGGGGTGTTTGCGGTACCAAAAGGGTTACCTCCGACACAGGAAAATGATCATGCTATCCATTTGGAAATGGGGATGAAACCTATCAATGTGTGAGCTTACCGATACATGTACTTTCAAAAAGAGGAGATCGAGAGACAAGTGCATCACATGTTAGAGAATCAGTCAATTTAGAAGAGTAATAGTCTGTTTTCGTTGTCAGTGTTATTAGTGTGGAAGAAGGACGAAACATGTAGGTTTTGTGTGGATTATTACACACTTAATTCCATAACGATCAAAGATAAGTTTCCAATTCCCACGGTTGATGAGTTATTTGATGAATTGGGTGTGTCGCAATATTTCTCTAAACATGATTTATGGCAGGTTATTATCAGATTCGAGTGAAGGCCGTTGATGTTCCTAAAATGGAATTTTATACTCATGAAGGGCACTATGAATTCCTTGTGATGCCCTTCGGCCTCACCAATGCACCATCGACCTTCCAAGCGACGATGAATGAGATATTCAAGCTATTCTTGCGAAAATTTGTTCTTATTTTTTTGGATGACATTCTTGTTTTTAGCGAGACTTGGCACGATCACTTGAACCCATCTTTGGCAAGTTTTGCATGTGTTGCAAGCTAATGGGTTCAGAGCCGAAGATTCGAAATGCACATTTGGGCAAATGACGGTGGAATACTTAGGACATATTGTGTTAAAGGACGATTTGGCCATGGATCCGAGTAAGGTTCGCGCTATCCGCGAGTGGTCGGTTCCCTCCAATCTCAAGGATGTTCGTGGGTTCCTTGGGATAGCTGGCTATTATCGCCACTTCATTGGATTTGCAACTATAGCCGCACCAATTTTAGTTTTGCTGTGAAAGAGTGAGAAATTTGAATAGACTTCGAATGCACAATTGGCCTTGGAAATTTTGAAGTTGTTGCTCAGTGAGGCTTAACTTTTAGGACTACCATGTTTCGACAAGGAATTCGTTGTGGAAATGAATGCTTTGGAAGTTGGAATTGGCGTAGTTTTGACCCAAGCTAACCACTTGTTAGCTTATTTTAGTCAGAAATTAAGTCCTTGCATGCAAGGAGCATCGATGTATCACTGTGAAATGTTTGCCATTACTCAAGTTATGGGCATATGAAGGCAGTATCTTTTGGGGCAGAAGTTCACCATCCTCACCGATCAAAAGTCCTTGCATGAACTCACACAACAAACCATCCAAACCTCTAAACAACAATGTTGGTTATCCAAGTTAATTGGCTACGATTTCGAGATTCATTATCGCTTGAGAAAGTTAAATGTCGTAGCTGATGCACTATCTAGGGAGGTAAGATCGACTATTATGGCTTTCACTCAGTCCACTTTTGGTATTATTAAGGATATTTGCACCGCTACTCAAGCCGATCCTGAATTGCGCACGATACAAACCCAGCTTGCGAATGGGAGTGATATGTATCACGGCTATAGTGCACAGCAAGGACTGCTGCTCATTCGGGGACACAATTTGGTTCAGTAATAGAGTGCGTTACGGTCCAAGATTCTTCATGAATTTCATAATTCCACGGTTGGGGGAAATACGAGTATTATTCAGATTTTCAATCGTTTGGTAGTCAATTTTTATTGGAAAAATATACGAAAGGATATTCGTCGGTTTGTGAGCGAGTGTCAAACTTGCCCACGAATGAAAAATGATAGTTTGGCACTAGCCGATTTTCTTTAACCTCTTAACATTCCGAATTAGGTTTTTGAAGATATTGCTTTAGATTTCATTACTGGGTTGCCTAAGTCTAATGGTAAGGAGGTGATTCTTGTGGTAGTCGATCATTTGTCAAAACATGGGTACTTTTTTTGCTTTACTCCAACACTTTAATGTTGAATTTGTGGCTCGTGTTATGGTCTATGGTGTGATTAAATTGCATGGGATACCTCGTTCTATGGTTAGTGATCGCGATCGAATCTTTGTGAGTGCTCTATGAAAAGAAATGGTCAGGTTACAAGGAACAGATCTGTGTATGAGCTCGGCATACCACCCTCAAACCGATGGCCAAACTGAGGCTTTGAATCGTTGTTTGGAGATGTATTTGCATTGCTTAATGGGGGCTAAGTCAAGTTAGTGGGAGAACTACCTTGCTTGGGTAGATTATTGGTATAATACCTCGTATCAAGTGTCAGCCGGTATGACCCCTTTTAAGGCCCTTTATGGGCGTGATCCTCCGACCATAGTGGATTATTTGGAAGGTAGTTCGGCTAATGATCGCGTGGTAAGGGAGCTGCACGACAGAGATGCCATATTAAGGGAAATGAAGCATAATTTGGTGCGGGCACAATCAAGGATGAAGGATCAAGAAGATAAACATCGCCGTGAGGTGGAACTTGAGGAAAGATCCTGGGCCTTTGTTTTCTTGGAACTGTATCGCCAATTGTCACTTCGGTTGAGGCCCCACCAAAAGTTAAGTCTGTGATTTTTGGCCCTTACCGCATTTTGTAGGGTGTCAGACCAGTAGCGTACAAGCTCGATCTTCCCACGTCCACTCGCATTCACCCTGTCTTCCATGTATCGCAGTTGCGAGTGTGCAAAGGTCAATCAATGGAACAAGTCACCTCATTGCCATTGATGCTGGATGTTGTTGTGCCTGGGCCGAGACTGTGGATTCGAACCTTAAGGATAAGGTCCCTCAAAATGGGGATGGTAATGTTACGAACATAGTTGAACCTGCATCAGTAAACCAACGAGCCAATGTCACCACGACTGAGACTGCACCAGAGGAGCTAGGGAATGTGCAACCACTTCGCAAGGGAACCGGGGAAAGAAAGTTACCTAGGGCATTAGCTGATTTTGTCTTGTAGTGGGAAAGGTCTAAGTATAAATAAGTTGTTTGTTGTAAGCAGTCGTTGTGAAAAACCTTGTGAAAACTTTCTTCTAATCTGAAAATTTCTTTTCTTCTTCTCCTAATCTATTCATGAACCTCTGTTGTTAGTGTGGTGCTAACAATACCATCTACCCCGCTAGATTGAGATTTGCAAGGTGGCGAGGACTTTGCTTGCCTTATATCGGGTGAAGAGAAGGGGTGGTAGGTTTAGTAGAGATCGAACCTACAATATAATTGTTATGAGCGGTATGTTTCAACCAAATAAACTATAAGCCCTTACGGATCTTTAAATCACTTGGATCCAATAGCCGAAGATTTTTATTAGATGCAAGAAGTTTAGCATCCATGAATTTAAATTCTGTTAACGGGTGATTCAATTAGAATAGTCCAACTACTATTCAAGTTAAACATAGAGGCATCAAATTGACCTCAAGAGAAAACTCCATTGGTATAGAAGCATCCACTGCAAAATTAGGCCTAACAAAATCATTGAACTTAAAATGTTTTCCATGAATAATCACTGGCACAACATTAAAAATATCTGAAATCCAAGCTTTCTGGAGGTGCTAAACCTTAAAAACAACAGCTTCGGTCAAAAACTATCTAAAGAAATGAACCCCCCGATAGAAATTCTATACAGAGGCAGATCTAGAAATATAAACTTGGTAGTTCACTAACTGAAAATTAATATAATAACATATAAGCCAATAGTAAATTAAATAAGTCATCAAAATCTACATTCCAAAATTATAAGAAATTCAAATTACAAAGTAAAATGTCTATAATTTTTCACAATGAGTTATCATAGTTTGGTATCGGCGTACAATAGCATCTATTCTAACATCTACAAACAAGTCTTTTTCTATAAAAGTAACCAAACAATCATTTAATAGTTGATCTCCCATGCTATTACGCAATTTACTTTTCATGGTTGTCATTGCTGAAAAAGCTCTTTCTATTGTTGAAGTTGCCACAAGAAGAAGCAATACTAACTTCAAAAGCAAGTAGACTCTAGAATGAGTTTCATGCTTCTTTGTCTCAACAAGATTGATGGAAAGCTCATTTACGTTCTTCACATCCTAAAATTCTCTCATCATTTCGAATATCAGCAATGAAATTTCCCAATGAATATTCGAAAAATAATAATTCAGTTTCTAAAAATTCTCTAGGATAGAATTGAGCAAGTCGTACTAGTTTCTTTTTGTCAAAAGAAGAAAACCGATTAGAGGGATGAAAGCAAGACATACAAACAAGTAACTCCTTACTCACCTCACTAAATCAATTTTTAAGTTATTGCAATTGTAAATCAAATGCGCAAAGAAACACTTCAACCCGAAAATAGTAGAGATTTGTCACTTCTGGCTGCTTACTTCCACGATAACGACTCCTCCCTTGAATAACATAATTTGCCTCCATATCAGGAATATTCACTCCATGCTTAATCATAAATGAAGTAACTCTTTTCATGGGATCATTCCATTCATTATCTCTTAAATCTTGAAGATGCACTTTACTTACATCAACCATAGACATCACATTCACAATGTCTAGTTCCTTTCTCTGTAAAGCTAAATTTAGCTCATTTGTAATCCCAAATATATATAACATCAAGTGTGCCACAAAAATGAAGTCAAATGACATCATTAAATGAGTAAGCGAGTCAGCTTTGTTCGTGTCATTCCAGTTAAAAACTTATCCAATGGCATCAAGTGACTCAAAGATTGTAGGATACAAAGAAATCACATTCAAGATCATTTTAAAATACGACCCCAACGAGTATTTCCAAGCCTACTTACACCAAGCTCTTCCAGTTCCCGCTTCTAATTGACCCAAAGATAATGTCTCCACAACATTTTCAACTTAATTTTCTCAGATAAATTCTTTCCTTTTAGGTGAACAGCCTACAAAATTCAACAAAGGTGCAAAAACATCACCAAATAGCCAAGAAACATCTCTATTCTTTTGAGCAACAACAGAAAGTGTCAATTGAAGTTGATGGGCAAAACAATGAACATAATATGCACTTGAAGATTCATTCAAGATTAAAATTTTAAGACCATCAATTGAACCTCGTATGTTGCTAGCGCCATCATAACCTTGACCTCGAACACTAGAAAGACTTAAAGAGTGTTTCATAAGCAATGACTCAATTGCAGCTTTTAGAGTCAAAGAAGTAGTATTAGCAACATGCAAAATACCAAGAAAATGCTCTTTAACTTCTCCTTTTTTTGTTAACATACCACGAACAAAGTTCCATTTGCTCCTTATCAGATATGCCTGCACACTCATCAACAAGGATTGAAAAAAATTGATCACCAGGTTCTTCTATAATTGCTTTAGTTGTCTCCTTTGCACAAGCATCGACTATGTCCTTTTGAATTGAAGGAACTATCAATTGGTAATTACTGGGAGCATTTTTTAAAACTAATTTTTTATATTTAGGTTTATGCACTGAAAGAAGTTGCAAGAGTTCAAAAAAATTACCCTTATTCAACGATTTCTCACTTTCATCATGGCCACGAAAAGCCAACCCTTGAAGCAAAAGTCACTTCAAGCATGTAATAGAAGCTTCTAATCGCAAATGGTAAGCACTTGTTGATTCATCAGATTGTTTGGAGAAACCTGATGAAACTGAAATTTTTTTATTCTTGGAATCATTCAACTTCCCTAATACTTGATTGTGTGCATTCATATGTCCACCAACATGCTTAACAAATGCATCAATTCTATTTCAAGCTTTAAAACCTGAACCAATAAAAGCATCTCCCCCAGTTGTATTATCATCCTTGAATAAATAACACATAAAGCAGAAA
The DNA here is from genome assembly GCA_958450335.1 of Hibiscus tridactylites. Taxonomy (NCBI): domain Eukaryota; kingdom Viridiplantae; phylum Streptophyta; class Magnoliopsida; order Malvales; family Malvaceae; genus Hibiscus; species Hibiscus tridactylites. Next base: position 60,732,118 of record OY288289.1, read on the forward strand.
GTTGCATCCTTCTCAACACTATACTCAAGTCAAGATTCATGCTTTTGAAACCAATTAGGATTAAAACGGTGATTTTTTCATGATATATTTATTTCAGGAAACTCGTGATTACCATGCTGACAAGTTTGTTTTTGGATATATTCTCTTCTAACTATATCACTATCGTCTGGATGAAAATCACTTATTTTTCTCCTTTTCCTCAGATCATGTGGAAGATTAATAACATCAAATTCACTCAATCTCCCATCATCAATCGATACTTCATCTATAGGAATTGAACTAGTTTTAACATGTTTATTTTGATTTTGAGGGATACCTTGAGTCTTTTCATGTTCATCAGAAGAACCATTGTTTGATGGAGAGGAAGCTTGCAAACTTGCTTGAGATGGTGAAAGATTTGGAGTAGAGACACTTCCAATATCTTTTTGAAGTTTTTTTGAAAAAAATTTGAAATATCTCTATAATTTGTTCTCTTCATTCTGAAATTAGATTATAAGAAAAATATTTTCAAAAAGAAATTTAAACAAACTTGAATAATAAAATAAAGATAAGAAATACATGATAATGTGCAATTTGCCATTCTAAATATTATGTTCAATACTTTTGATTGTTTCAATTTTTTATCTTAAATGTTTCTGCCTACGTACATATATACAAAATTATAAATCATTTTTTAGCGTGCAATATATATTTCAAACATTAATGTATTGCATAATTTTCAGGGTTAAAGTTTAAAATGATTAAGAAAATATGTAAGTAAAAAGAAATAACAAAAAAATTAATGCTTATAAAGTAGATGTGCCTTTCCAAGGAGATAAATCCTTTCAACAACCTTACCTCTTAATAAGTCTGAATTGTGAATACAAAGATCTTGCTTTACCTTCTATTTCTTCAATAATCAAATAAAAAATATTTATTAGAAAAACAAAACACATATATAATAAAATTACTTCTAATTTCTTCTAATCTACCTTTACATCCATTCAATAAAAAAAGAGATTGTATAATCTAATTTAATTTGAAGTAAACATAAATCTAACTAAAACAAAATTTGAAGTAAACCTAAATCTAACTAAAGCAAAATTTAAAAACAATTAAGAAAAAATTAGGGGAAAAAGAAATAAATATGTACCTGATCACAAAGCTTGAAAAAAATTAAAAGAAATTTGGATGAATGAAACAAAAACTTAAAGTAGATAGAAAAACTATCGAAGCTTTTTTGAGGAATGAGAATTGGGTAAAATAAACAAGTGATACAGGCGGCATAAAACTCTGGAGTCTGGAATGGAAAGTTAAATAATTTTTTAAAGAAAAAAATTAAATTATAAAATCTCCCTTAGTTGTGTAAAGGAATTTAACTATTTAAGGGAAGTTATGTGGAGAATTGGGTGAAGTCAAGACAATTTTTAAAATAAAGAAATTATTAAAGGAATATTTTTTTAAACTAATGGTAGTTCACGTGCAGTCGTGCACTACCTTGCACCCTTGTCTTACTGTAAAACAATACTTAAAATAAAAGAATTGTTAAAGGAAATTTTTTATAATCAATGGTAGTTCACGTGCACTACCTTGCACAATTACAAATCTACCATTGACTCCATAGGTGTTGAAATCCCTTTTTTAAACAATAACTTTCTGGTATGGTTCCTTCCTCTGTTTTTAAATATGTGTTATGTTTTTAGAGTGCAATGTTGATTTTTTATAATAAAAATAGGAGTGGGATACCATGAGAAAGAAATTTCAAAAGTCAAATTGAACAAAAAAGACTTTGAGTGTCAAAGTGATATTAACTATTAAGATATAACTTTAAGAATCAAAATACTATTTAACCCGTTTATATAATTTGATAGATATTTTTATACTATTTTATTACTTTCTAGATTTTTTTTATAACTCTTAACTTATAGTATTATCTTTAAGGGTGAATTACATATATAGTCACCGAATTTTTAGGGCGCTTTTATTTTGGTCATCAAATTTTTAAAACTTTCATTGATGTTATCTAACTTTTATTTTATTTTTATTTTAGTCCCTTTCGTTACCTTCATACCGACGTGGTCCGTTAGTTTTCTTTTCCTCACTAATATCCTTTGAGTCTCACTTTCAACTGATTAAACTATCCTACACGTGAACCCTTCTCTTTCTTTTTCGTCCTCTTTAAATTCTATTTTTTTATTGGATAAGGAAGAGAAGAGCAATAAAGCAAAGGAAAGCTTAGCTTCAGCCTTGCATGAAGTTTCTGCAAAAGTTAGAGAGGCTACGATGAAGATGATATTCAGTGAAAAAGAGCATGAAAATTACGAGACTCAGTTGGAAGATATAAGATCTGTCCTTAAGGAAACGAATGAGAAGTATGAAACCATGGTTGATGATGCAAAAAAATAAGAATGATCTTCTTAAAATTAGTGTTGAACAGTCCAAAAATGAATTTGAGAATGCCAGAATTGTCATGCCTCCGGATGCGGCAGTTGTGGGGATGTGCATTGATATTAACTTAATTGGCAAAGACCAAGCATGCATTAACCAGTACAAATTCAACCATGGAACTGGGTTTCAACTTTCCCATTCTTTACCAGAGCCAAAGTTGAGCCATACCTACTTTTGGTCCTTCAAATAGTTTCAGGAAATCCAAATTCATAAACGGATCGCTCAAACTCCTCTGCCTGGTCAACGTCATCTTCAGAACATCCATTTTCATGCTCTTTTTCACTGGAGGAAGGCTGAAAGCATAATTTGGACCAATGGGCCTCCGAAAGGCAACCCAGTAAAAGTACGGTTTTAGAAGTAGGATTATCCAATGAGGCTTAATAGCTAATTTACCCTATACTTTAATTTCGGCATAATATAAAAAAAATCCATCCATTAGACTGAATAGTCATTTTGACCATTTTTTCTTGAACTAATTTAACCCCCAATGTTTTATTTTGGGTCAAAATGACTCCTCTGCGGATGAAAACTATTAGTCAACTAACGATAAACAACTTGAAATGATGTGATAAACATACATAGCAGTGCACACTGCACACCCCGATAACAGTGTCATATAGACAAATATGTTGACTTTACATAATGACACATCAGTCAAAAAATATTTTTATAAAATATAAAATATTTTTTTCTTATGACGCTTCATTTTGTCAAGCCATTTCAAGTTGTTTATCGTCAGCTGACTAACAGTTTTTATCCGCAGATGGGTCATTTTGACCCAGAATAAAACATTAGGGGTTAAATTAGTTCAAGAAAAAGAATAGGAGCCAAAATGACTATTTAGTCAAACGTTATGGGCATTTTTTGGCTTTATGCCTTTAATTTAATGGCTTAAACGTTAGAAATGTGCCTAAATTATACATTTTTTTTCAGTTTGGTGCCTAAACTTTGTTTCGAGCCAAACTGGTGCCTAATGTTTCATCTCGTTACTTAAATCGGGTTTTTCCGTCAATAGTCATTAAAATTTTCTATCATCCAATCAGAACATGACACGTAGCCTATTTTTTAAAATTTCCAAAATACTTCAAAAAATTGAACTTCTTTAAAAACCCTAAAGTTCTATTTTTTCCAATTAAACTCTCAAATCACATCTTACTCATCGTCCGGCATCCTCACTTGTCGTTGGTTCACCGTTCATGCGTCATGTACCTCACCGTTTGACATCCCCACATGTCAGTAGTTCACCATTCAAGCGTCATGTACCTCATCGTTCGACATCTCCTACCCTCTAGTCATCGATCGGAACCCAAAGGACCTCATTTTTTTTATTATTGGATGTTTTCCGACGGTTCATTCGTTGGTTGTTGACGACAGGATGATGGAGTTTTCAAGCATGGGGTCCGACGAAGACAATGGTGGTTGAATTGGTGGTAAGGGTTTGGGGCTTGGGTTTTTAAATAAAATTAAATATTTTTTTATCTTAAAAAAATTAAAGAAATTAACAAAAACAGGCAACATGTTATGTTCTGATTGGATAGCGAAAAATTTTTAATAGCCGTGACGTAAAAACCTGATTTTAGTAACGAAATGAAACATTATGCACCATTTTAGCCCGGAATAAAGTTTAGGCACCAAAACTGAAAAATAACAGTTTAGTCTGGGCACCTTTACGACGGTTAAGCCTAATTTAATTTTTTGTGTGGTCTATACTATTTTTTAGAGTAAAGTTCACAAGTGGCCACTAAACTTTGATCAATTATTTAATTTGAAAATCAAACTTCCAATTGCTTTAATGTTACATTAAACTTTTAATTTTGATTCAAATTGGACACTGACTCGTTAACAACCATTAAAAGGGTGACGTGGTAGTTAAATTTTTTGTATTATAACATATTTAGTCATTTATATTTGTACATTCAAACAATTTGGTCATAGTTCAAAAAATAATAAATTTAGCTCTTATTATTTGCCCATTATTTCAATTTAACCTTATTTTTAGGCTAAAGGGGTATTTTGCCCATGAGTTTGACCCAAAAAATCAATTCCGTCCCTCGCCGAAAAATGCATCTAATGTTGTCCTCCAGTCCGCGAAATCGATCAAATTGACCCTTTGATCGAAGTTGACTATTACAATGCTGACGTGGCAATTAACGGTGATGATGTGGCGGTCCACGATGCTGACGTGGTGGAAGGGGCTGAATTGGTTATTTTAACCGAATTCGAGGGCATAATTGATTTTTTTACCGAATTCAAGAGCATAACTTATTTTAATTGAAAGTTCGATAACTTTTTTAATATTTAAGTTTAAAATAATAATTTAGGAAATTATTAAAATTTAAAAATTATTAAAAATGGATAAATAATTGTTTAAATTTCAAGTTAATTTAATCATTTTTTAGTTTTTGAATAAAACTAGATAAATAATTTGGTTTTTCGAGTTGAACTTTCACAAATGGAATATATGAAAAAATGATTAACAAATAATGTAAATATCCTTTGGGTCCCGTCGTCCCGAATAATTTTAAAAATAACCAAAGTGAGGATTCTCACAAAAAATTAAAATATTCTTCAATTTTTAAAAAAACCCATAAAGTTAATAACAATTAATAAAATATTCAAAATATTGTTGAAAATAAAATTTTAAAATGTATTAGAAATTATAAAATATAAATATAAAAACTTAATAAAAATGTTTATAAAGTATTAAAAATTGAACACTTCTATCGAAAAAGTCTTCGACTTCGTTAGTCTGAGTATTAGCATTCGTTAAACAAATTTTCAGTGTAATTAACCTTGTATTAGAGTAAAAATAAAACTCAAATTTTCTTTCGCTTTTTTACATCAAATCGGTGCTCATTAATATTTGATGTAAAAGAATAAAAGAGAATTTTGATTTTATTACTACTCTGATACGAGGATGTTTCAATTAAAAATATGTTTAAGAAGCATTAGTACGCTTAGCATTTGTAAATATTTTTAAATTTTGATTAGTTTATATATTTATAACTTTTTGATATTTTTAATTTTAATGTTTTTAATTATTTTTTAGGGTAAACTACTGCAGGGGTCACTTTCGTTTCCCGTTTTTACAGATTTAGTCACCACTTTTGAAAAGTGTCAATAAGTGGTCATCTACGTTTTCCATGTGTAAAGACTTGGTCACTCCGACGTTATAGTCCGTTAGTCCCCTAACGGATTGCTGATGTGGCGGAATTAATTAACGAAAAATAAGGATAAATTACTGCAATAGCCATTAAAATTTATCTCATGTACATTTTTTTCTCCTCAATTTAAAAAAGTAAACATTATAGTCACTAATAAAAATGTTTCTTTATAATTTCACCCTTAAATTTTTAAAAATTTTATTTTGAATTTTTGTGTCGAGTTTATGAAATTATGAGTCGAGTATTTTCACATCAAACTAAAAAATTTAATTTTTTCGAGTCAAGTCGAGTGTTGCACTTCCCTACATACAAACACGGATTAAAATTAAAAATTATATTTCTTCCCTACACACAAACCTAAGTTAGTGAACATCTTATCTTGCTTAAAGGACCTAATGTCTCATTCTACTAGAATAAAAATATGTTCAATATAACATTTCCTTCTGTTTGGGTAGAGATGACAATGGGTCGAGCTTTTAGTAGGCCCAAACCTGACTCGACAATAACACAACAAAATATTATTTCGATCCGTCCTCCTTTTAAAATACATTTACACGATCTTAATCTGAACCGAAAATAAAATTAAAATTCTGATTCGTATCCAATCCAACCAATGTTTAGAGAGAAAAAAATCAATCCAAAACCATTTTTTCAAAATACGATCCTATAAAATTGATCGAATCGAACTTATTGAATTTGGATAAAATTATCATCTTGTGTTAATAAAAACTAATAACTATATTAATGATGACCATGTAAATATTCAGATGCTTGAGCGAGTATTTAACTTGAACTAAAATTAATTTTTGGAGATGTTTTTGGAAGGAATATTTGCTTTCATATTCCCCCTGGGTTGTAATCAGTGAAGGGAAGTGCAACACTCGACTTGACTCGAAAAAATTAAATTTTTTGGTTTGATGTGAAAATATTCGACTCATAATTTCATAAACTCGACTCAAAAATTCAAAATAAAGTTTGAATTATAAAATAGAAATTCCAATAACTCGAATTTTTTAGTAGTTAGTGGACTAAATTTTTAAGTTCAAGTTATTAAATAGGAGCAATTTGGGCACCTAAGTTTCAAAGAGTATACTTTGGGCACCTATTTTTCATCTAAGCATTTATAATATTATTGTACTAATTGATTGTAAAGTTTTAGGATTGAAAAATGAATTTTTAAAAATTTAAGGGTGAAATTATAAAGAAACATTTTTATTAGTGACTATAATGTTTACTTTTTTAAATTGAGGAGAAAAAATGTACATGAGATAAATTTTAATGGCTATTGCAATAATTTACCCTTATTTTTTCGTTAATTAATTCCGCCACATCAGCAATCCGTTAGGGGACTAACGGACTATAACGTCGGAGTGACCAAGTCTTTACACATCGAAAACGTAGATGACCACTTATTGGCACTTTTCAAAAGTGGTGACTAAATCTGTACAAACGAGAAACGAAAGTGACCCCTGCAGTAGTTTACCCTATTTTTTAATTCATTATAGTGTTTTTATTTTTTAATATTTTATAAATACTTAAATATTTTATTTTTTATTTTTTCTAGCTTAAAGATTAAGTAAGTTATCGAACTTTTAATTAAAATCAGTTATTCCCTTGAATTCGGTAAAAAAAATTAATTACGCCCTCGAATTCAATTAAAATAATCAATTCAGCCACGTCATCATCCCACATGTATTGCCACGTCAGCATCGTAGACCGTCACGTCATCACCGTTAACTGTTACGTCAGCACTATAACAGTCAACATTGGTCAAAGGATCAATTTGATCGATTTCGAAGACCGAAAGGCCACTTTAAATGCGTTTTTTTGACGAAGGACGAAATTGGTTTTTTGAGTTGAACTCAAATTGATTTTATATGTCACTTTATTTTAAGTGCAAAGGTTGTGTGATCTAATCAAATCGCGTCCTATATAATAAAAATTTTAAAAATTCTTAAAGACTCTAAAAAAATTGATTTTTTAATATTAAATTTGTTATAAAAATCAATAATTTTTCAGAATAAATGTTTTAAATATATATGTTTCAGATTGTAGTTATGTTTACTTTTTTAAAAAAAGGATTACAAGTCCAAAAATTTATTAACAATTTGAAAAAAAATACTAAGGAATTAAAAATGAGTTTATTTTAAATAAATTTTACTTCTAAGGTGCGTTTGGTTCACGAAAAAGATTATTACTAAGGAGAATAATCTTTTTCGAAATTACATACTCACGTTTGGTTAAGGAGAATTACTTACCGAGGAATATTACATTCCCAATAGTGGCTTCTTTTCCTCAAAATGGTGGGAATGTCATTCCCACCATATTCTTAGGTATTAGACAATTTCCACCACTTTAGACTAAAATACCCTTGAAATAATGTTTTGTATTTAAATAAATCATTAGTTTTTTATTTCTCCAACAACATTTTTTTTGTTTTGATAGGTTAAAACAATTTCTTATCTAAACTAAATTGTTGCATAATAAAATATATAAACCACACTCATCACTAAAAAATAATAATAAAATATGAAAAATAATTTTTAATATTATTTCTTCTCTAAAGAATAATATTTTTATTTATATAGTAAAAATCTGTATTATTCAATTTTAAATCACATTACAAATTTTTTAAAATTTTATATTTTAAAGAATGACTTTTGATTTTAAATATAATGTAAATTGAGTAATAAAATATATAAATATAATATTTATAGTTAATTATCAATATATTTGATTTAGTAGTGAATGTGATGATTAATATAGAAACTTATGATTTTTTTTTGTATTTTTCAAATATTTAATTATAATAAATAACAAATATTCTTTTTTAATATAAAGTTTAGGTGCTCCACAAATATTCAAATGTATAATATGTTATTATAACATTAAAAACTATATTCAATTAATAGTGTAAGAACTTTATAAAAGAAAATTATATAAATTAAAAATAATCAAAAAAATATATTTTCTATGATTTTCCATGCAAATACTTTAACTTTAATATTGGAAGTTTGATTAGTTAAAAAGAAAATATACCACAAGGATAATTTTGTAAAATATGGATTTTGATAATCTTACAATCCATTAGCCAACTACTGTAATTTTACATTCCTGTCAAACAAACCAAACAAATTAATGTAACATTCTCACTTATATGTCAAGTAATGAATCATTCCGGGAATCATATTCCCGAGGGTAATGTTACATTCCGTGAGCCAAATGTTTAGTATTTTTATGATTTTATTTGATTTTCCTCCTAAAAATTTAAATATTTATTTTATTTTATTTCATTTTCAGTCAAATTGATTAATAATATTTTTTAATCTTATTTGATTTACTATTCAACTAATTCAAATCGAATATTGTAGAGAAGCATTGTAAAAGCAACTCTCTCAACCCAGTTTACTACCTTTTTTATCAAATGAGAAACTTCTTTATTGGTAGAAAAAAATTCATACAAACATGGCATAGAAAGCAAGAATAAACATCTGAAAATATAACAAACCAGGGCACCGGATGAGCCCGAAACATAGAAATAAAGATAGGAGCCGCCACACGATCGAGCGAATGGAGGAGAAACAGGTTGCGGTGGCAACATGAGACAGTGAAAAAAATCTCGAACTTCAACGCCCACAAAGGGCATACAATAGCTTGGCGACGAGTACCAATGACACCGACGAGAAATTCAAGGGTCGAGCTGACCAGGACGACAAATGAGACACCATTCGAATGAAAGGACCTCTTCAAATGAGAACCCAACACAACAGCGAGATCCAAAGGCCACTTGCAAAGAGAACATTGGAAGGGAGAGTAGCTAGAGCCACCACCGCCACTAACATCCCTCAACCCTACAAAATAAGAAAATAGAGAACATAACCAACAAAAATGAAGACACAGATGGAAAAGACCGACAAGCACCAGATCTCTCCACTCACTCTTCCTCGTTCCAAGCTGACAGAGTGAATTGATCATCCCTCTTCCAAAAGCGGGGCTCAAGCTTGAACTAAGACGACCGGGGACAACAGAACCCATTGAGAACGTCAAAGGAAGTAAAGGAACAAAATCGAGAGAAAAAAAGGTCGACAGAGGGCTGAAAGAAGGAGAAGAGAAAGGAGGGAGGGAGGCCAGTAGTTGGACATCGTCGAAATCTCAGATCTAGTGTGAGCGAAAAGGATAGGGTATATCTAGTTTTGGGGGCTTGTGGAGCGACTAGGACAAATAATTTTACTAACTTTTAATCCAACTCAGTTTAATACATTCACAACGTTAAATTCAAACACTTAAATATTATTTAAAGAGCCTATGATTTCATCCCACTAAACCAACCTATAGTAATAATTGAATTGAATTATAATAATTTCATAGTTTATATATTGAGAATATTAGTCATAAATTTATCCATCCATTAAGTAATTAATTTAATTTAAATACAATTAACTTTACTCGTACATTAAATATTTTTATAATACCAACCAGTGTTGGGTGCATTGGTAGGACACATTGCACTCCTAAGGAGAAGACACGAGTTTGAACTTTGGAGATGACATTGTTGGGAGGGACAACCTTGCACCCCGGACATGGACCGTAAGATGAAAAAAATTAAATAAGATGACGCTCTTTAATTATCATGTTAATCTCTCTGTTTTGGACCCTCAAACTGAATTTGGTACGAGCTCGCAATCGCCATTCTTGTTTGCAGTGTGTTTGTATCTATTTTTTCAAGTCTTTGAGTTGGAGTTTTACCCTTTCTTTGTATGGTTCGACTTATAATCTAGAGATGTTAATTTTCATGTTTTTAAGAATATGTTCAAATTAAATTTGTTTACCTAAATTGTAAAGTCTAGTTGTATTTTAGATTTTTCTTCTTTAATAAAACTAGACATTCAAAAAAAATTAAGGGTAAACTACACTAGTGACCACCGAACTAATTGGGGATACCTATTTTGACCACCAAACTATCGAATTCGTCAATCAGACCACCAAACTTATAAAATCAACCTATTTTGACCACCACCGTTAAAAAGCTAACGGATGGGTGACGGAAGTGCCACGTGACAGTTAATAGGAAAATTTTAAAATTACATGTTTAGTCCCTATTATTTACTTATTAAATCAATTTGATCCTAATTTTATTTTAATATTAATCAACCAATCAAATGATGACACATGTCATCATCCAATTGGATTAATTTAAGTTAGTTTTAAATTATTTTATTTAATATTTAATATATTTTTTCCTCCAATCAGGTGGTGACATGTGTCACCACCTGGTTAAAGGAAATTTAAAGAAGAAAACAAAAGGATAAACCCAAGCTTTTACCATTGAACCAAATTGCTCTTAGTGCTATTATTTGCATCTTTTATATATATATCCTATAGTGTAGTAAAAGTTAGGGAAAAAGAAGTAAAAATGATTAAAATACGACAGGAACATAGATTACTTGGGATGTGTATAAGCACACAAACATCTGATTTAATTTAAATATGAAAACTATTTGTTGAGTGGATCGCAAGATCGATATAGACCTAGAGGGGGGTGAATTGGAAATTTAAAGTTTTGTGGTGGAAATTGCAAATTAAAAAAATGATAGACAAGGGATTTAGAGTGGTTCAAGTTCCAAATGAACTCTACATCCACTACCTTAGCTTCACTAAGGATTTGCAACAATTCCACTAATTGCTCTTCCCCTTTTCTAGGACAATGAGGCAACCCTTTACAATTTCGGTTGATTTTTCTACCCAAAAATCAACTCAATCCTCACACAAGTGAAAAAAGGAATTTGTTGGCTAATAAGATATCTCTCAATACAAATAATAGCCCAATTACAAGCACTCAACCCAATTGAACAAGATATGAATGAAAATTACAATTGGGGTTTCTAGACAAAATGGGATTTTTGCACAATTGCTTGGATTTGATGTTTGGATGTTTTCTTTTGGATCAATAGTTGTTGCTGGAGCTTTTAGAGGTCTCTTTTATACCTTCTCATTGATTTCTAGTCGTTGTGTTTGTTGCACTCATCAATAGAGCCGTTGGGGATGTTATCTCACCACCATAAATGCAGTCTGCAACAACCCGTTTCGAAACGCGGGGTACCTGTTTCGGAACGGACTAAAATAGAAAGAGCCGTTGGGGTGCATTTAAGAGCCCGTTTCAAAACGCCTTAGGGTCGTTTCGAAACACTTTTGCCACTATCAAGGCTCGTTTCGAAACGGTCTTAGCCCGTTTCGAAACACCTCAACGGTTTTTAGAAAATCAGTTAAAAACAACTTCAACGGTCATATTTTTCAATTTAAACTTAAGAGCTGTTTCGAAACGCCTGACATCGTTTCGAAACGGTTTTGCTACTGTCAAGGGTCGTTTCGAAACAGCCTTAGCCCGTTTCGAAACACCCTATTTATCTTTAAATATTCAATTAAAATATTGCAACCGTTATGCTTTTTAAATCAAATATGAAGAACAGTTTCGAAACGTGAGAGGTCGTTTCGAAACGGGTTCAAGTGTTTCGATACACGTTTCGGAACAGGGGTTGACAGTGATGAAAACGTTTCGAAACGCCTTAGGGTCGTTTCAAAACAGGTACTTGAAAATCATTGTTTTGGCTTGAAACACTTAGAAAAATATTTGAAAAACTTTGTTTTTAACTTTTGGCATAATCTTAAAATTCTATAGGGATTTTTTGAGGACTTAAAATTCGTTTTGACATTTTCGATTTAGTCCTTAGGTTTTTGGTTATATCAAAATTAAAATATTTGTTTCACAATCTCCCCCTTTTTGATATAACAAAACCAAAGTTAGAGTTTTTAAGAATTTTGAAAGTTTTGAAAATATTCTAACTCCCCCTTAATTTAAGATAGGTTTTTAAAGTTTAAAGGAAATTGTTTAACTTGAAATTCAAATTGTAAAACAAAAAAAAAACTTTTAAACATTTAAAACGAATTTTAGTTTGTGGCTCTTAAATTTCTTCTCCCCTTTTTGTTAGATCAAAAAGAATAATGAAAGCTCATAGAGAAGACAAAGGATTAGTACCAATAAGCATTAATAAGCAACAATAATATTAATTCATAATATCAAAATATCCAAAACATAAACCAACATTAAGTTCATAATAAAATCCCAAACAAAATATCAAAAGCATAGGGTCCTAAAACATAAGAAGACATAAAGATGCAATCTTAATCCTAAAATGCATAGATAATATGATATGATACGATATGAAGATCCTAGGCCTCGTCATCATCATCCGAAGTGTCATCATCGCTCTTGACTTGAGAACGGTGAAACTTCGTCCATTGCCCATAGAGAGTAGAGAAGGACAAATCCAAGTTTGAATGGGAAGTCTCAAGAGTATGAAGACGATTCTCAACATTTTTCAAACGATTTTCCATGGCAGTAAAACCCGAAGCAATGCTAGTATCCAAAGCATTGAACCGCTCGGTAATGAGAGCCGTGAGGGCTTCATTGTTTTCAACCTGAACTTGCGGTGGATGAGCAACGGGAGGAGGAACAGCTTCTCTATCAACTCTTTCCCAAACATCATTCACATATGTAAACCCGGACTTGCGAAGGGAGGACTCACCAATCTTGGACTTGCGAGGTTCCGGAGAGTCGTAGGTACAATCAATACCAAGTTCATTAAAGATGTAGCTCAAGATTGTGCCATACGTAAAAGACTTCAACTCGTTTGTGTCAATAAGCTTAACATTATTGACTATCTTGGCAAAAATAATTTTAGGCACATTAGGGCGCTCACCTCTACGGAAACATTCAAGCCAAAAATGATCGGTATGACGGATATGAGAGTATTTACCTCCGGAAGGTCGAATGAACCATGAAACCATCAAGTGAAGAACGCGATCGTGCACATCCAAAGTAAGTGCCCGACCGGTGAAAGTGCCAAAGTGACGTTCATCCTCAAGACCCTCATCTTTAAGTTTAAAAATTGACTCCAAGAGAGCAATATTAACAACAAACTTTTTGCCCAAAATGAAAGATTCAATTCCTATAATCTCGGTTTTGGTCTCATCATAAATAAAACGAGCATTAGAGTAAAAAAGGAGTACCATGTGTTTGTAGCGAATATCCGGAATGCTCAAGAAAAAGATAAGATCCCACTCACTCAAACGGTCGAGATAACGAAATAGGAATCGCTCGGAATTGAGGAAATCAAGATCAATGACACGTTCTCTACGAACTTCGAAATCCTTGACATAAGAAAAACGAGCTCGCATCTCCGGAGTTTTAAGGGATTTCTGAAAAAAGCAGAGCAAGATTCGGACGAATGCTCGAATCACCGGTTTGAACGGCCTTACGCTTTTTGTTAGCTTGTTCCGCCATCTAAAACATTAAGCAAGTATATTTTAAAATTAAGTGTATGCATTGATATTTAGAATCAATCCAATAATAAATCCCACTTAGGTTTTTGAAACAAAATAAAAAAAAACAGAAAAAAATTAAAGAAAATACGACTGAAAAATTTTATATTCGAATCAAAAAATCTGAGATTTTGAAATTTTTTTACAAGAAATTGAAAACCCACACATGAAAACATATAATTTAGACAAAAACAAAATTTTCTATCCTAAGATTCGAACAGAAATTGAAAGAAAAATAAAAAATAAAAAAAATACCTTAGTTTGGGATTTTGGATGATTTGATGAAAATCCTTGCACAATGTTGATGAAATTTGCTTAGGCTTGAGTTTTAGAGTAAAACCCCTCACAATTTTGTGAAAAACAATGAGTTTGAGAGGGTATTTATAGAGAGGGAGGCGGTTTAGGGTTTTAGGGTTTCTAAGAGTTTGATAAAAAGTAAAATTTTAACATTAAATGCCCTAAATAAAGCAATCCGCGATGCCGTTTCGGAATGGTCAGGACCGTTCCGAAACGAGACGACTAGGGTTTAGACCGTTTTGAGACCGTTAGCTGACCGTTTCGATACAGTGTTGACCGTATCGAAGCCCTATTGACCCGTATCGAAACACGTTTCGATACACCCCTTGGCAGTAGCCAAAACGTTTCGAAACGCATTGGAGGCGTTTCGAAACGCCCTTCTCTCAGAACTGGATTTAAGGTATCCGTATTGAAACAGGGTCACCCGTTTCGATACACCTGGGCCTGGAAGTGCAGATGAGGCTCTAAAAGTGCAGAAAAATGAAGTTTTAATAGGCCTAACATGTATAAATGTCATGAATGGGCAAGCAAAACATATTCAATCATAAACATACTCCCCCTAACTATAGGCATGAATGAAATTAGGAGTTTAAACACATAAACATGGCATTTCACAAAATCAAGCATATTTAAGCACAAAAGAGGTCCTGAGAGGTCAAGATAGGCTAGCTAGACCTAACTCTCTCCTAAGGGACCAAAAACGCTCTTTGTCTAAGGGTTTTGTAAATATGTCTGCTAATTGATTCAAGGTGTCTACATACTCTATAACAACATCTTCCTTAAGGACATAATCTCTAATGAAATGATGCCTTATTTCAATGTGTTTGGTTCTAGAGTGTTGGATGGGATTTTTTGTTAAACATATTGCACTAGTGTTGTCACATTTTAGGGGTATGGTTTCAACTTTAATTCCGTAATCTAAGAGTTGTTGCTTCATCCAAAGGACTTGAGCACAACAACTCCCTAAGGATATGTACTCGGCTTCGGTGGTAGATAAGGCTACACTATTTTGTTTCTTAGAGAACCAAGATATGAGCATACTACCTAAGAATTGACAAGTTCCCGAAGTACTTTTCCTATCAATTTTGCAACCCCCATATTCCGCATCCGAGTAAGCATGAAGGTTGAAGGTAGAGTCTCTAGGATACCAAAGACCTAAACAAGGAGTGTCTCTAAGGTATCTAAAGATTCTCTTAACGGCTATAAGGTGTGACACTCTAGGACTAGCTTGAAACCTAGCACACAAGCAAACACTAAACAAGATATCTGGTCTACTTGCGGTAAGGTAAAGCAAAGATCCAATCATAGAGCGATAAAGCTTAGAGTCAACACACTTACCTCCTTCATCTTTGTCAAGCTTTGTAGATGAGCTCATAGGAGTGACTTGAGGCTTTGCATTTTCCAAGCCAAACTTCTTGAGCATATCCTTTATGTATTTTGCTTGGTTGATGAAGGTGCCATCCTTCTTTTGCTTGATTTGGAGTCCCAAAAAGAATGAGAGCTCCCCCATCATGCTCATCTCAAATTCACCTTGCATTAACTTAGCAAACTCTTGACAATGACATTCATTAGTAGAACCAAAAATAATATCATCAACATAAATTTGAACTACTAAGATGTCATTTTTATACATTTTTATAAAAAGTGTAGTGTCCACCTTACCTTTTTCAAATCTTTTTTCAATCAAAAAATTTGAAAGTCTTTCTTACCAAGCTCTAGGAGCTTGTTTTAAACCATAAAGAGCTTTGGTAAGTTTGAAAACATGATTTGGAAATTTTGAATCTTCAAAACCCGGTGGTTGTTCCACATACACTTCTTCATTTATAAAACCATTTAAAATGCGCTTTTAACATCCATTTGAAAAAGCTTGAAATTATGATAATATGCATATGCAAGCAACATCCTAATGGCTTCCATTCTAGCTATGGGTGCATAGGTTTCATCAAAATCTATTCCCTCTTCTTGAGTGTAACCTTGTGCTACAAGTCTAGCTTTATTTCTCACAATGTTACCACTCTCATCTAGTTTGTTCCTAAAGACCCATTTAGTTCCTATTGTAGATTGATTACTAGGCCTATCAACTAATGTCCAAACATTACTTCTCTCAAATTGATTTAACTCTTCTTGCATAGCCACAATCCAAAAGTCATCTTTCAATGCTTCTTTTATATTTTTAGGCTCTATGCATGAGATAAATGCAACATGGTTCATTAATCTAAGAGAAGAACGAGTGGTTACCCCCTTGGATGGATCACCCAAGATTTCACCATCTTTGACATAGTTCAACTCCCTTGGGTAGCTCACTTCCTTTTCCTCAATAGCCAAGTCCTTCAAGGCTTCAAGATGTGGATCTTGTGTGTCTTCTTCTTTTGTTGGAATCTCATCCTCCTTTGAAGTTTGACCTCCATCAAAGACACTTATGATTCCTACATCATCATCATCACAAGAATCCTTCCTAGGAAGGAGGTTATCATCGAATACAACGTGAATAGATTCTTCTACTACTAAAGTTCTTTTAGGCTTTAGAGGTTAAAGAGTAACCTATAAAAATGGCTTCATCACTTTTTGCATCAAATTTACCCAAGTTGTCTTTTCCATTATTTAAAACAAAACACTTGCACCAAAAAGGGTGGAAATAGCTAATGTTAGGCTTTTTGGATTTTAAAATCTCATAAGGTGTTTTCTTTAAAATTGGCCTAATCATTACTCGATTTACAATATAACAAGCGGTGTTTGTGGCTTCCGCCCAAAAATATTTAGGTAAATTCTTTTCACAAAGCATAGTTTTAGCCATTTCTTGTAAAGTTCTATTTTTCCTCTCAACTACCCCATTTTGTTGAGGAGTTCGAGGAGCCGAAAAATTATGGCTAATACCATTTTCATTTAAAAAATCTTTAAACCCTAAATTTTGAAACTCGATTCCATGATCACTTCTAATATGTAAGTTCAAGATCATTTTGGGTTAATTTTGAAAATGTGATGAATTTTTCCAAAGCCTCATCTTTAGTACTTAAAAAGAGAACCCAAGTAAATCTAGAAAAATCATCAACTAGCACAAAAGCATAAGACTTACCACCCAAGCTCATAGTCCTAATTGGCCCAAATAAATCCATGTGAATTAGTTGTAAACATCTACTAGTAGAAACATCATTAATGGATTTAAAGGAAGACCTATGTTGTTTACCCTTTGAGCATGCATCACAAATTTTATCATTTGAAAATTTTATTTTGGGTAAACCTCTAACTAGACTTAGAGAGACTAGTTTTTCCAAAACATTTATGCTAGCATGTCATAGCTTCCTATGCCACAACCATGCATCATTTTCATTTTGAGCAACTAAGCATGCATGAGATGTATGAATGTCATCTAGATGCACCATGTATATATTCCCTATGCGATGACCTATGAGCATAATACTATTAGATTTAATGTCTACAATTTTGCATCCATTTTTATCAAACAAAACATTAAATCCTTTATCACACAATTGACTTATGCTCAATAAATTGTGTTTAAGACCATCGACATATAAAACATTTTCAATGAGAATAGTAGAGTGATTACCTATGGAGCCAATACCTTTAATGTGGCCTTTGGAGTTGTCACCAAATGTTACTACTCCTCCACTTTTTGGCTTTAGATCCATGAATCTACTCTTGTCTCCGGTCATGTGCCTCGAGCATCCACTATCAAGGTACCACGAGTTTTGACTTTGTGCTTTGGCCTTGTAGCAATGCTCCCCCTACAAACAAAGATATTAAACTTTGGTTTTTGGTACCCAAATCATTTTGGGTCCATGAGTGTTAGCTTTCAAGACCTTGGTTCCCTTAGGAATCCAAGATGACATAGCAATAATATTATTAGATTTTACAAGTTCCTTAGGAACCCATACACTTCTAATTCTTTTAGCTCTACTATGTCTAGGGTAGCTACCTTGTTTGTAGTAGTTAGTCTTTTTCTTAGGTTGGTGTGTTCTAGAGGATTCTCCTACTTCATGCTTGACACTACCAACATTTTTTAAAACTTTTTGAGCTCATTTAGCTCACCCAAAACCTTTTGGTGTTCATAATTGCATTGAGATAAAAGATTATTAAGATCAACATTTTCATCTTGAAAGAATTTTAATTCATATTTTAATCCTAATATCTTTTTCTCAAATTTAGAATTAGCTTGAGTGAGTGAGTCATTTTTCTCATTTAATTCTAGAATAATCTTTTTATTCCTAATGACCGACTCCTTAAATTTTTCAACTAATTCATCATATACCTCTTGCAACTCATCATATGCATCATTTAACTCTTCATATGAAAAATCTAAAGTAGATGAGTTAGAGGTTACCAAGGAGGAATCTTCCTCAAGTGCCATGAGGCAAAGATTAGCCACTTCTTGTTCGTCATCCTCCGATGACTCCTCATCACTCCAAGTAGCAAGCTTGGCTTTGAGCCTCTTCTTCTTCTCAAAGCCCTTCTTCTTGAGTTGAGGGCACTCCGAACGTATGTGGCCGGGTTGTTTGCACTCAAAGCAAATGATAGGATCCTTTCCTTCTTCTTTGTTCTTGCCTTTGAAGTCCATCTTCCTTTGGATTTTTCTTCCCCGGTTGGACCTCATGAAGCGTGAGAACCGTTTGGCTATCATAGCCAATTCTTCAAGTTCATCCTCCTCACAAGATGAGCTCTCATCATTTTGTGAAGCTTTAGCCTTGAGAGCTATTCCCATCTTCTTCTTCTTCTCAACCTCAAGCTTCTCTATCCTTTTCTCTTCTTTCTTCTTCTCATCTTCCCTTCCTTGCTTCATGATCTCATGAGTAAGAAGGGAACCCACAAGCTCATCAAGCTTCAACGTTTTCAAGTTCTTTGCTTCGATGATAGCGGTTCACTTCCCATCCCAAGACTCAGAAAGTGAATAGAGTAGCTTCCGGACAAGCTTGTCTTCCGGTATGATCTCTCCAAAGCCCTTTAGACCATTGACAATCGTGGAGAATCGATCAAACATCTTTGACACCGTTTCATCGGGCTTCATCTTGAAATTTTCATAACTAAGATTGAGAATTTCAATCTTAGTTTCTTTAACATCATTGGTGCCTTCATAAGTGGTCTCAAGAGTGTCACACACTTCTTTGGCACTTTCAATTGATGAGACCTTTGAGTAGATGTCCGGACCGAAAGCACAAAATAGCATGTGGAGAGCTTTATCATTTACTTGAATCTTTTTCCTCTCCTCTTCACTCATCTCCACTTTCTTCTTTAACACCATCTTGCCTTCACCATCTTGCTTCAATGGAATATATGGCCCATCCTCAATGACATCCCACACAAGATAGTCATTTGACTTGATGAATAGACGCATTCTATTCTTCCAAAAAGAATAGTTATCACCGTTGAAGAAGGGTGGCTTTGTGGTCGATTGTGACTCGTACATGCCGGAACCGGAGGTTGAAGTCATCTCTTGATACGTTGATGATCACACTCTTCCAAGGAACTCCTCTTGTGGTTGTTAATCTTCTAAGAGGTAGGCTCTGATACCAATTGTTGAGTGGATCGCAAGATCGATATAGACCAAGAGGGGGGTGAATTGGAAATTTAAAGTTTTGGGGTGGTTAAAAAAATGATAGACAAGGGATTTAGAGTGGTTCAAGTTCCAAATGAACTCTACATCCACTACCTTAGCTTCACTAAGGATTTGCAACAATTCCACTAATTGCTCTTCCCCTTTTCTAGGACAAGGAGGCAACCCTTTACAATTTCAGTTGATTTTTCTACCCAAAAATCAACCCAATCCTCACACAAGTGAACAAAGGAATTTGTTGGCTAATAAGATATCTCTCAATACAAATAATATCCCAATTACAAGCACTCAACCCAATTGAACAAGATATGAATGAAAATTACAATTGGGGTTTCTAGACAAAATGGGATTTTTGCACAATTGCTTGGATTTGATGTTTGGATGTTTTCTTTTGGATCAATAGTTGTTGCTGGAGCTTTTAGAGGTCTCTTTTATACCTTCTCATTGATTTCTAGCCGTTATGGTTGTTGCACTCATCAATAGAGTCGTTGGGGATGTTATCTCACCACCATAAATGCAGTCTGCAACAACCCGTTTCGAAATGCGGGGTACCTATTTCGGAACGGACTAAAATAGAAAGAGCCGTTGGGGTGCATTTAAGAGCCTGTTTCGAAACGCCTTAGGGCCGTTTCGAAACACTTTTGCCACTTTCAAGGGTCGTTTCGAAAAGGTCTTAGCCCGTTTCGAAACACCTCAAAGGTTTTTAGAAAATCAGTTAAAAACAACTTCAACGGTCATATTTTTCAATTTAAACTTAAGAGCTGTTTCGAAACGCCTGGCATCGTTTCGAAACGGTTTTGCTACTGTCAAGGGTCGTTTCGAAACAGCCTTAGCCCGTTTCGAAACACCCTATTTATCTTTAAATATTCAGTTAAAATATTGCAATCGTTATGCTTTTTAAATCAAATATGAAGAACAATTTCGAAACGTGAGAGGTCGTTTCAAAACGGGTTCAAGTGTTTCGATACACGTTTCGGAACAGGGGTTGATAGTGATGAAAACATTTCGAAACGCCTTAGGGCCGTTTCGAAACTGGTACTTGAAAATCACTGTTTTGGCTTGAAACACTTAGAAAAGTATTTGAAAAACTTTGTTTTTAACTTTTGGCATAATCTTGAAATTCTATAGGGATGTTTTGAGGACTTAAAATTCGTTTTGACATTTTCGATTTAGTCCTTAGGTTTTTGGTTGTATCAAAATTAAAATATTTGTTTCACACTATTAAATATTCGATTTTAAAAAATATTCGATTTAAAAGAAAAGAAATGTGATTTAAAATATTTGAATTTTTTCCTTTTTTCATATTTAAATCGAATATTTAAATATGAAAAAGAAAAAAATATTCAAATATTTTAAATCATATTTATTTTTTAGATATTCAATTTAAATATGAAAAAAGGAAAAATATTCGAATATTTTAAATCGAATTTCTTTTCTTTTAAATCGAATATTTAATAGTTTTCAGATTTAAATTAAATCGGATGTTTGTGTGATTATACACATCCCATGTAACGCCCCGAGTTTAGGGCCGGGAGTTATCGGGTTTGTTGAACCGAGTCAATTAAATTAAATTGAAGACAAACTATTTTTTAATATACCAAAAAGAGTTTTAAAAGGGTAAAGGGCAAAAAGGGGATTTTGTAATTCCAAAAAGGATTCTCAAAAGGCTATCTTCTTCTCCATTTGAACTTCAATTTTTTAAAACCTCCCCAAAATCCATTTTACTATTCCATTGACTTCAACCTCCAAACCAAGTGATTTCTTCAAGGCAAATTGTTTCCTCTTAGTTTCATATTCCTTAAGTCCTAAATGTTGATATTTTTGTAAAACTCATGGATTAAACTAATTTTGATTTTTAAAGTTTGGTTGGAAATGAAAAGAAATCTTTGGGTTTTCGTTGGGTTGATTTAGGGCTGAGTTGAGAGTGTTTTTATCTTTGTTTTAACACTAAAATAACATAAAAATGGTGGTTTTTAAGGGAAACCCGAAATGAGTATTGTTGGTGATTTTAAGAGTTAGAAAGCTTGAGTTTTTGATTGGATTTTGTCTCTAAATGGCAGCTGGAGGTTTGGTAACATTGGATTGATGTTTAGGGATGTAAAAAATGGATTTTTTATGGTACATTCGTTAGTTTTGGCTGGTAGTAGTTTGGGTTCGAATTGGCTATGTTTCGGGTGTAGTTTGAGCTTGAATTGATGTGTAATGATGCAAGGTTGTTGAATTCTGGGTTTTTGATGTGTTATGAGTGTATTTGTGTTCTAATGCTCGATTTTGGGTTGCTCAAAACAGAGGATTTGGATTCAGGCTTTGTGGACGGGAATTCGGGTAGTCCAGAGGCTTGATTTCGGCATATTGGGCATCGGTTTTATGTCTGCTGGTGAGTGGATCGATTTTAAAAGCCTTAATGTGGTTAAGAGAGTGTTTTGAGAGTTTGGATTGAGCTTGAAAGACCAATCCAAGCTCGAGAGTAAGTTTTAAAGGTTTATGCAAGTAAATTGTGTTTTTACGATTCTTGAATGCAAGTTGAGTATGATATGTTGTTATGCTTGAATTACATTGTTATGCATGTTGAGACTTATGTCTTGTATTTATACTTGCATTGTGAATACATGCCTTGCATGAAAGTTGGACTGGGTAAGTGGTCCAAGCATCGGTAATGCTTGTGATTGTGTTTGAGTATATTGACATGTGTTTGGTTGTTACGGGATATAGTTGATCGATCAATAGGATTAGAGTGCACTCGAGGTAAAATTCGCGCATGGCTTTAGTGATGTTAGATTTCACTAAGGAGGAGTACGGTGATGTGAGATTCCACCGAAAATCATGTTATTATTAGACATGTGAGTACGGTGATGTGAGATTCCATCGAAAGTGTCTAGCGAGTTTGGGAACTATCCGCATATCCGTGTAAAAACGTTGAATGTCAATATACCCTTGAATGCTTTAATTCTCATGTTAAGCATGTTGATGATTCTACCTATTTATGCTTATGTTTATGCATTGTGGTTTACTTTGCTTGTGTTATGTGAATGAGCATATGGTAAGCCTAAGGCTTGTGGTTGCATTCGGTAAATGGGAGTGAAGGTAAATGCATGACATTGTGTGTTCAAGCATGTGAAAATGATTTGGAAACGATTTTGGTTTTCAAGCAAACTATGTTTTAAAACTGCATTGTTGTAGTTACTCTTTGAGCACCGCTCACTAAGCTTAAACGCTTACGCTCTCCTTTCCAACAATGCAGACCCTTAGACCTTCGGAGCAGCTCGGGGAACAATGGAGGATTCTAAGGAAAATTAGTTTGCTCAAGTATGGTTTAGACTTTAATAATTAGTATTTAAGCAATGAGATATGACCTTTGTGTTTTGTGATGTTGATGGCATGTTCTTTTGCCTAGATAAGTTTGTTTAGATGTTTGGGGCTTGTTTTGCTTTATGTCATGTTGAAGTATGCTTTAGTTTAACTTTTGGCTATGTGGGTGAATGCCTTATATGCATGTTTCATCTAAGAATCTTATCTTGTTGGATGTTGCTTCGTTGAATGTTTAAATTGCTTCACATGATTATTTATGGTTGTCTTGTGATGTATGAGTGTTTGTATGTTGCTTGACTAGTCGTTAAATGCCTCTAGAGTTGAGTCCTTGTGTTTTTAGCAGCCAAAATAAGGTTTGCAGTGCAGGGCGTATCGATACGCTCAAGGGCTGTATCGATACGGTCCCCTGCTTTGAACCTTGTTTTAGGCAAGGTGTACCGGTACGCCGGGGTGTATCGATACACCAAAAGCTCTCTAGAAATCTGAGAAATTGATGAGATTTTGGCATATCGGTACGGGTCCTGAGGGTATCGGTATGGTCTTCAATGTTTGACCTTGGGAAAGTTGATCGTTGAGAGCATATCGATACGGTCTCCCTAGGTTGACTTTGGGGTGTTGACCAGGTCCAGGCGTTTCGATACGGTCCTCTAGCGTACCGATACGGCCTGTTGTAAAATATAAAAAGAGTTTGTTAATTGTCTGTTTCGCGTGTCTTGTATCCGTATGTGTTTTTCTGTTGCGTGTCCTCTCACATAGGATATAATTAAGGGTAAACTATACCGTTGACCATCAATCTTTAGGTAAAGTATTAAAATGACCACCTTAAAAAAATCGCATCAATTGACTACCCAAACTATTAAAATGGGATCAATGTGACCACCGGCCGTTAATGAGCTAACGGAAGGTGACGTGGCAGTTAAAAAATTAAAGGTATAATTACACATTTGGTCCTTACTATTTACACATTCTTTCAATTTAGTCATAATTTTAAACTAATAAAATAAATTAATTAGGTGGTGACACATGTCAACACATTATTGGAGGAATTTAATTATTTATATTTAATTTAATAAATTTATTTTCATCCCCAATCAGGTGGTGACACGTGTCACCTGATTGAAGGATGAAAATAAATAGAACATTTGTACCCAGCGTGAATCAAACCTAGGAAACATGGGCAACACACAGCATGGCAAAGCAACTGAGCCAAAGCCATTTTTGTGATACAAAGTGCAAATAATTAATATAATTCTTACTTGGTATCACCTGATTGAAGGATGAAAATAAATGGAACAAAACTGGGTATTTGCTCCCAGCGGGAATCAAACCTGGGTAACCTAGGGAAGAAATCGCATGGCAAAGCCACTGGACCAAAGCCATTTTTGTGATAAAAAAATGCAAATAATTAATATAACTCATACTTGGTTCTTTATGCCAAGGAAAAGTAAATAAATGTGGATTAACGAGATTCGAACATGGTACGCTTATAATGCATAAAAACATCTAATTCAATGAAATAAATCTAATAATTAAATTAAAATTAACAACATTTTGTATATATTTTAAAATATAGTTAGTGCACAATTTAAAATAAAAATAGTTTTAAGAATTTTGCATTTTTAAACTAAATTTAATATATTTTTCGTTTTCGCATTTATTTTTATAATTTCACGTATATAATCGTCGAATTGATTTTTTTTAACTTAATTTATAATTTTAATATTTATTAAAAATTTAATTAAATTCCTATATATATATATATATATATATATGAAATTATATTACAACTTTAAAATTTTAAAACTATATTAAATTTATTTAGTGAATACAAACTTACGAACATAATTGAAATGAATTGATATAATTTTAAATTATAATTTAATTATTAGATTTATTTTATTGGATTAGATGTTTTTATGCATTATAAGCGTGCCATGTTCGAATCTCGTTAATCCACATTTATTTACTTTTCCTTGGCATAAAGAACCAAGTATGAGTTATATTAATTATTTGCATTTTATATCACAAAAATGGCTTTGGCCCAGTGGCTTTGCCATGCGATTTCTTCCCTAGGTTACCCAGGTTTGATTCTCGCTGGGAGCAAATACTCAGTTTTGTTCCATTTATTTTCACCCTTCAATCAGGTGGTACCAAGTATGAATTATATTAATTATTTGCACTTTGTATCACAAAAATGGCTTTGGCTTAGTGGCTTTGCCATGCGGTGTGTTGCTCATTTTTCCCAGGTTTGATTCACCCTGGGTGCAAATGTTTCATTTATTTTCATCCTTCAATCAGGTGACACGTGTCACCACCTGATTGGGATGAAAATAAATTTATTAAATTAAATATAAATAATTAAATTCCTCCAATAAGGTGTTGACACGTGTCAACACCTAATTAATTTATTTTATTAGTTTAAAATTAGGACTAAATTGAAAGAATGTGTAAATAGTAAGGACCAAATGTGTAATTATACCTTTAATTTTTTAACTGCCACTTCACCTTCCGTTAGCCCATTAACGGCCGGTGGTCACATTGATCCCATTTTAATAGTTTGGGTAGTCAATTGACGCGATTTTTTTAAGGTGATCATTTTAATACTTTACCTAAAGATTGGTGGTCAACGGTATAGTTTACCTTATAATTAAACATCTAGACAAGATAATCTTTAAAATAAATTTTCTAGGGTTGCTAATCGGAGTGGAGCCTTAACGGGTTTCGCTTCGGTTTTCCCTGTGTAACCCATTCCATGCGGTCTGACGACTAGACCAGGTCGAGGGATTATATCCCAAGTAATCTATGTTCGAGTCGTATTTCAACCATTTTTACTTCTTTTTCCCTAACTTTTACTACACTATAAGATATGTATATAAAATGTGCAAATAATAGCATTAAGAGCAGTTTGATTCGTAAAAGCTTGGGGTTTTATCCCTTTGGTCCCAAGTTCGAACCACCATAATGCCCTCTTATTTTCTTCTTTTCACCACCACCTGATTGGAGGAAAAAATATATTACACGTGTCATCATTTGATTGGTTAATTAATTTTATTTGATTAAAATAAAATTATGATCAAATTGGTTTTATAAGTAAATAACTGGGACGAAACATGTAATTTTAATTTTTTCTTGTTAACTGCCACGTGACACTTTCGTCATCCCCTCCGTTAGCTTTTTAACGGCGGTGGTCAAAATAGGTTGATTTTATAAATTTAGTGGTCTGATTGACGAGTTTATAGTCTGATGGTCAAAATAGATATCTTTAATTAGTTCGGTGGTTTACCCAAAGTTAAATACAAATAAAATTTAAAACCAAATTACTGTCCCGTAAAGTCTCAAGCTGGGAAACTTCTTGAACTCGAAATCTGTCAATATTTTTATATTTAAAAAATCTAGTATATCAATTTTTGGGGCATTTGATTCTCCATTTTTCCCAGTCATAAAGCAGGGCTGGGGGAAGAAGAAGTAGAAATTGAGTGTAGAAAACCATGATGCTTATCTCAGATCTAACTAAAGCTTTGCTCTTCATTCATCAACTTAACTTCCCTAATCAAATCCAAATTCTGTAAACAACCCTTTGATTATCTCTTAAAATAATCACTTCCCAGATTTACTTATACAAAGATTTCTCCAAGTTTATAAAGCAGCATGGAATCTGAACTCAAGGACCTCAATTCGAAACAGGCGAAGATCCAACAACCCGATTCGCCCCACGACGATGCCTCCGCCAAAGACGACCGTCCCCTCCTCAAACCCGACTCCTCATCCGCCGCCGACTACAACATCCAGGAGCTGGAGAAGAAATTCGCTGCTTATGTTCGTAACGACGTGTACGGTGCCATGGGACGTGGACAGCTGCCATTGAAGGAGAAACTTTTGCTTGGATTCGCCCTTGTCACGCTGCTTCCTCTTCGCATCATTTTTGGGTTGACTATTGTGGTTGTATATTATTTGATTTGTAGAATCTGTACACTATTCTCTGCTCCGAACCGAGAGGAGGAGCAGGATGATTATGCTCACTTGGGCGGGTGGAGGCGGGCCGTAATTGTCCGGTCGGGTCGGTTTCTCTCTAGATCATTACTCTTTCTGGTAGGGTTCTATTGGATTAATGAAACCCGTAAAGATTCAGCAAGTACCCAGGAGAACTCAAAAAATGAGGTATGCCCACTTTTTTTTTATCTAGTTCAAAAATTTATTCAGCTTTGACTTAAATTATGCAAACTCCCAAACTGGAATGATTAAATTTTCATCAGAAGTAATTGCTTGATCAACTTTCTTTTTCTCTTATGAACTTTGTGTTTGATTTTTCTACAGGGTACTCATCTATCAGAAGAGCAGGAAAGACCTGGCGCAATTGTATCTAATCATGTGTCATATTTAGATATATTATACCATATGTCCTCTTCATTTCCAAGCTTCGTTGCCAAGGTCTGTTAACTTAGCTGCCATTCTATACTTTTGATTATGACATAAAAAGGTAAAAATTTGCTGCTTTAACTGACATGTTTCTTGTTTGGTTTTTGTCAATTGGGACCCTTGGATTCTATTTCTGAAGAGATCTGTGGCTAGAATTCCTTTAGTTGGTCTCATCAGGTGAGTTTACTTCAACCTCCTAAATTTATCTAATTGTCAAATTATTATGTCT
The DNA here is from genome assembly GCA_958450335.1 of Hibiscus tridactylites. Taxonomy (NCBI): domain Eukaryota; kingdom Viridiplantae; phylum Streptophyta; class Magnoliopsida; order Malvales; family Malvaceae; genus Hibiscus; species Hibiscus tridactylites. The sequence goes on from OY288289.1 coordinate 60,759,905, forward strand.
TTCAAGCTTGATAGTTGATATAGCTATGGTAGAAGTTTTTGTTTTACATCAACCCCCTAAATTCATGGCTTATGTTGCGGCAGTGTGTTTTTTATGGATATATACAAATCTTTGTTTTGGAAAGAGTGTTTCTTGAATGCAAGTGTTTTTTTATGGTTATTTGTTCATCTTATGATTTTTTTGCCCTGTTTCTATATCCTGCCACTTCAATCTTTCCTTTATATGTCCAAGCTTATAGTTGTTTTGGATGGTTATATATCTTGTTTTGGAGTGATGAATGATATTTTGGCTTGTTTGTTACAGCAAATGCCTCGGTTGTGTCTATGTTCAACGGGAGTCAAAATCATCAGACTTCAAAGGTGTTGCAGGTAGAACAACTATCGATCTCTCAAACATGTTCTTCACCACTTACCATTGATTGAAAACAAATGCGTAAATGATCTTTCTTTCAGGTGTTGTGACCGACAGAGTTCATGAAGCTCATCAAAATAAATGTGCTCCAATGATGATGCTCTTTCCAGGTTAATCACCGTTTTGATCTGCTATATACATTTATCACATGGTTAGTTTATGGTGCATGGTGTACCCAAATAGTGTGGGTGTGTATGCATGTGTGTATGTTGCTGATGTTTCATAGCCGCGTAAGTTTTTGGTATTGCTATAAGTTCCCAATGAGGAAGAGTTGTTTGATTCATATTCATCTTGACAACAGAAGGAACAACTACAAATGGGGATTACCTTCTCCCGTTCAAGACTGGTGCATTTTTGGCTGGAGCACCTGTGGTGCCTGTTATATTAAGGTACCCATACAAAAGATTTAGTCCAGCCTGGGATTCAATAACAGGGGTGAGTATTTCTTAAGCAAATTAAAGGTGACTGTTAATTTTGATAATTAAATTTATATGTTCCCTAATTAAGTAGCCATGTGATACATCTAACTGGTCATTGGATATCGAAAATGTGTATGCATATGGGAGTCTTCGGTTTCTTTCTTTCTGTTGTTATGAGATGATGGTCCCACTCTCTATTCGGCATCTTTTAATATGAATCACTTGTTTAGCAAACTTGATATCTGTGTTAGTTTATCTTATATTCAGAAGCTTATGGATTTGCTTCATAAATCTAAAGTGAATTTTTCGAAAAATGTTAAATAATATGGATAATTATTTGGAAAATATGTATCATGATTTATTTCATCCTGCAAGAAAACATTGAAGTTGTTGTGTATCGAAAATGTGTATGCATATGGGAGTCTTCGGTTTCTTTCTTTCTGTTGTTATGAGATGATGGTCCCACTCTCTATTCGGCATCTTTTAATATGAATCACTTGTTTAGCAAACTTGATATCTGTGTTAGTTTATCTTATATTCAGAAGCTTACGGATTTGCTTCATAAATCTAAAGTGAATTTTTCGAAAAATGTTAAATAATATGGATAATTATTTGGAAAATATGTATCATGATTTATTTCATCCTGCAAGAAAACATTGAAGTTATTGTGAATAAATTTGTGTCTTAAGTATTTTGATTGTTCCCTTTTTCCTGGCTGATGCTAACATTGTGTACTGTTCGCTGTAGGTACGGCATGTTGTTCTGCTTCTGTGTCAATTTGTTAATCACATGGAAGTGATACACTTACCTAGCTACTGCCCCTCACAGCAAGAGAAGGATGACCCAAAGCAATATGCTAATAATGTCCGAAGATTGATGGCCACTGAGGTATGCATGTACCAAATTGTGTTTTTCTTCAAGAAAATGTCTATCCTAACCTATTAAGGATAAAGTTTAACTCCAATGACGGATAGCAGATACCATATTTCGATTGTTCTAGAGTTCCGAGGCACTGGCTTAAAGCACCATTGTGTTCTTTTTGTGCCATGTAGTCACCAATATGCACTACTAGGAAAACCATCATGTTCATTCATGTTAATGCGAGTCTTACTGGATAAATTTTGTGGCTGCAGGGTAATTTGATCCTGTCAGATATAGGACTGGCTGAGAAGCGAATATATCATGCTGCTCTCAATGGTAATAATCGCCCGCCTAGTGTTTTGCATCAGAAAGACGATTGATAATTTCTTGGCCTTGCTCTCAATCAATATCGAGTCTCAGTTAAGTTTCTTAAGTTCACACCAGTATTTTCATAGATGCAGTGACAAGCCATAGGGGTGGTTTCTCCTAGCCTATTTAACTCTCCTTTGCAATTACATTGTAAACTTTATTCTTGGAACGCGTAGCCAGTAGATACAGATTTAAATATGCTATAGAACTGATCCAGATCATCTGCTATAAAAATTTGCATGTAGATTCATGCATCTGTAAAATCTTGTCTGTGTTCCAGCAGGTTTGTTTTGCCAAAGCTAATTTGATTATTTTAGATGAAGCTAACTGGCACGCTCTAAGATCAGACCTTTGAAGTTTGATGTCTATTCATTTTCAGTTGCTAGAGTTCCAGAGAGTTAAGGATCATTGTACTTTCAGTTGAGAAAGGCCATGAGCGAGGGGGAAAGGAGACTGTCATCGTAGCAAATGCCTGACCGCGAGTTAAACCACAGAAATTCTTCACTAGTTTCGATCGATCATGGAGTTTGGTCTTGGATGTATTATTTTCGGGTCAATTGTACCGAGACCCATTGTATCAAATGATGATCAGTATCAAAAATTTTGTATCATTAACATTGTACTTGCCAGATATACATGAATTGCCTTCCATATTATACAATCCATTCATCATTGCTACACTTCATCTAATCGTTGATCAGAAATCGTAAAAAACAACACACCCCATGAAACCTAAGGAAAATCTTCAAACATTGTGAATGTTAAAACTCGAATGGCAGAGAAGCCCCATATAGTTGTCTTACCATTTCAACAAAAAATATTGTTTGATTTCTTTGAATCCCAGGGAGGTAAGCAGCCTCGTAAGGGTGATTGCAGAAGCAATGAAGACTTTTGCCGCATGGACACCGATGATAAGCAACTGAAGGCACATCTCAGCCTCCTCTTCTCACTATCGTATGGTTGATAGTTCGGATCATGCCGCACAACGGAAGTCTTGAGGGCTTCAGGAAGAATGCAATTGCACATTGACCCTGATACAAACAGAAGACTAGGAATGTGACATCAGAAAATGCTTGTGCAAGAATGTAAAAGCAATGGTCACTACGATAGTAAGGATACCTATTCCGGCCAGTCGGTTTACCCATTTCGGAATGTGTTTCCCCGTCAGCTTGTAGCAAATATCCTTGCAGAAATGGTTGCAGTTCTTGACAATCAAGTGATACGTATCTCCATGATACCTTGCTGAATTGCGCTCCATGAACTCCCTAACTTTGATAGGGTCCAACGACGTCGTCCCGATGAGTATCGACTTCCTGAACTTGAACCCCGGGCACTGTCGTGGCTCGACCTCGAAAACACCACTTGTTGAGTAGTCATGAGCTCCAAATGCATACTCCACACCATGAACTGAAATAACAACATTATAAAGTGTCTCAAACTTTTCCAAATGGACAGAAGCATAAAGTAAATGGAATGAAGCGTACCCTCCACGCCAGAATGAAAGATACCAAGGCCTGCCCAGTAAAAGTAGCCATTGGCGGGCGTTAGGTCATAGACATTGAGATACACGGGTGCACAGCCCGGATCGAAACTAGTCGGCTTCACCTTTGCGAACAAACAACGAGATGCTGATTTGTTTTTCAAAATACGCGGCACCACTGATTTCCATCTCTTCCTTTCCTCAACATCCATATTTCTTCAGGGACAACACCAGACTTCAATTAACGCCTACACAACCTGGGTAAACTACAAATATTAGCTATGACATTTGAAGCAAACTTTGATTTGTTCTCTTTTATAGGTGTGGCAGTGGAGATTATAAACAAAAATGGCAACTCTTTTTAGCAGTAAGTTTAAAGTCCTGCATTTTACATATTCATCAAGAAAAGAAAGAACACAAAAATGAACTGAATTGCATGAAAAGAAAAGATTCACTTCAGATCTACCACAAAATGTGACCATTCCAGTAGAAAACGCGATGGATTAAACTAAATATTAACAATGCAATAGATCAGAAAGACTTAAGGCCATAATTTTAACCAATGATCCCACGAAAAAGAAACATCTTTTTTTTGAAGAAAAATAAAGAAACAAAGAAAAGAAAAAGAACGGAAATAAGAGAGAGAGCCTACAGATTCATAAAAGAAAGGCAATTAAGTGCCCACATGAAGTGAAGCCGCCATTAAAACGTCGAAGCAAGCAGTCATTGAACGAAAGGTTTCATCTCTTTTGCAGCGGGAACAGAAGAAGAAGAAGAAGAAGAAGAAGAAGATGGGTTTAGTAAGCTTAAGCCTCCTGGAAAAATTGAGAGCTTTAAGCATTAAAGAAGTAGACGAATGGGCACTGGCAAAGCCATGTTCTTTCTTTTTTATATATTATTTTTTCTCTTTTTCTCTTTCTTTCTTTTTGTCTTTCTCTTTCTTTTTAATCTTTCACTCTACTGCCATTATGCCCATAGTCATATATTGCTCTTTTTTTATTATTATTAATTTGGTTAAATTCTATATTTAATGGCTGTATTTTGTAAAATTTCAGATTTAGTCCATACTTAAAAAGGGTAAAACAATAATACCATTCGTACAATTTTGTCACCGTTTAAAGTTTAGAAGAGTTGACGCCAGGAACATACGTATCATTTTATATCAAATGATGTGAATTCACAAAAAAATTATATTAAAAATTTTAAAGGTATACAATTTTAGAAATTAAAAGTACGAAATAAGATCATAAATAAAATATATATAAAAAATACATAAACCATGTAAAATAAAATAAACTTAACACCCTAAAACTTTAAAATTAACAACGTTTATACCCCTAGACGGGTAACTAAAGAATTGTATGTTTGTATGATTATAATTCATAAGGTAGCATATATTCAATTTTTTTAGCCCGTTAATAAGGCGCACACACCGACACATATAGTGCCGAAACTCAGATTACCTGAATAAAATACATCATCCTTTACCACTGGAACCACTCCACATGTTCAATTGTTTCTTATTTAAAGAGTGTTTAAAAAAGTCATTTAATAACTGTAATTACATATAATTACAAGCATTAATTTTTAGGAAAAGAAACAAATCTATTTGAACCAGAATATTCTAAGATTACATCATTCTTTTTTTCATTGAAACTAATCGTTGAGTTCAGATTTGGTATAATTATATCTAAGAAATATAATTAAACATGTGTAATTGAAATCATAACTACTTATAATTAATTATGTATAATTGTCATATTTCAATCTATAAAGTTAAGCAGTGAATTTGAAAAGTCATTGGAATTGAATTTCCATGATTGTATTTGTGAGTAATAAAGCAATGAGTGAAAACAACAAATGATTTTGAAAATGGAAGGGGCTCCGACTACTATTGACTATATCTTGTCATAAATCATAAATGTAAAACCAACAACTATTCTTTTTTGCCGGGAAGACAAAAGAGACAGACGGGTCAAAACAACATGAAGAATTCAGCTTTGGATTCTTTCTTCTTTTTAGGCCACCCTTCTTCAAACACACGCCAACCTGCCACTCACTTTTTCCTCTGCTAAACTGCAAACCAACATCTCCAAATAAACTATATATGGTTCCAACACAAGTTCAGTAGTATTGAAAATGCAAATTAATATTTGGAATCTCATTATCTCAATGTTAAACATCTTGCTGGGAAAACTTAAAAAAAAAGTGTTTGCAAATTCTTACATACTCAAAAGAATCAATATGATATGTGGAAAAACAACATGAATTTACACTCTACATTCATTCATTCATTCCCCTTGTCCTAATCACCTAATTTTACTTCCTTCTGTGTTCTGTCGGCAGATGAAACGGCTCAGTCCAGCATCCATGTGTAAATCACACCCAACCAACTGAGTTGAAATGAGTCCACGCTTCCTGAGATTCCAAAATGGCTAGGTAGGTAATTCACATTTTGTATTGCCTCACTTTTCCTACTTTGTGTGTAGTAATATCTAATAATAGAATAGAAATCATCGGCTTCTTTTCGGTGTCTCTATTTATGTCCCACGCTAAAAACTTAGGTAATAAACTAAGGTAGCAAGAGGAGCTAAACATGGACAAATCTAAAAGCCATGGTCCTGATAAGAAGAGATGTTGGTCAGATATATAGAGTGTGGCCAAACATCATGTGTAGGAAATTTAAAATTGTGAAACTTCATATGATGTTGTCTTAACATGGAAATTGTTTGAAGTACAATAATTGATCATATCAGACAGATTTGGCGGGCCAGCTTCAGCACCATTGGCCAAATTTCTAAGCTTTTAGGTTATTTTTTTACTTTACTGCTACATTCAAATTTCAAGTTTAGTCTTTAGGTTTTAATTTTGCATGATTTGATTTCTCTTCTTTCATTAGTTAGTCAAAATAGTTGATTTCCAATTAACATACAAATATACATTTTTTATAAACAATATATTCCAACATGGAAAAAAGATCATGCCAACATGACTAGTTATGATAAAAGTTTAAGGATAAATATTCTATACACAGATGGTGGAAACTGAAAGTTTTCACAAGCGCCTTAATTTTAGAGTATATAAAGTTAGTTTAGGGTATAAGGTTTAGGGGTTTAGGTGTAGGGATTAGAATTTAGGGATAATTGTTGCAATTTAAGGCTTAGGGTTATAATTTAGGGTTTATAGGTTAAAACCTAAATCCTCGCCATATTATCCTAAAAATTAAACTCTAACCTATAAGCCCTAATTATAACCCTAAATTCTAAACTCCTACACCTAAACCCCTAAACCCTATACCATAAACTAACTCTTTATACCCTAAAACTAATGCGCTTGTGAAAACTTTCAGTTTCTACCGCCAGTATATAAGATATTAATCCAAAGTTTAAAATTGTTACAATTCCATATACAATTTCCAAATTTAAAATTTATTCTCTATACTTTATTTTTGCAAAATTGAGAATTTTTACAATTTTGGTATCTCTCTCTATTCAAAAAAATATATATTTTGGTCTCTCTCTCAACTTATGTTCAATTTTATTGTTAATTATTGACCTGAAAGTTATAAAAAAGGAAGAAAAAAAAACCTTTTTACTCCTTATAATTACCGTTTATATCAATATGACCTTTGATCTTTAAAAATTTTCATTAATTGAACAATATAATTTTTAATCATCCATTTTTATAACTTTTAAGGATTAAATTGATAAAAATTTAAAAACAGAAGAATAAAAAAAGTTATTTTGGCTTTTCTTATAGCTACCAGATTAGCAATTAATGGTAAAATAGAAGTTAGAGAGGGACCATGGTTTTCAAATAAAAATAGTACGAGGATTCAATTTTTAAAAAAATAAAGTATCAGGACTAAAATTTAAATTTTAAAATTATACAAAGACCCCTGACACATTTAAACCTGAAAATATCAACCTTGGTGTTTTAATTGTTTACTTTTTTGACCAACTAATGACAAAAAATGTAGAGAATCAAATTATGCCATATTTAGTTACCGGAACCATATCTCAATCCTGAACATAATAGGAAGACCAAAATCATAATTTGACCAACGAAATATTAAGTTTTTAGAAGACTCATTCAGTAGGAGTTATAGCAATAATTTCTATCAACACGAGGATGAATACATGAAAAAACATGCAATACCTGTAGAACATCAAAGACTCTTTCTGCAATGTATTTTATATCTGAGGCAACACCCTTCTGCTGCAGTTTATCTGGATGTAGACACAGTAGAGCTTTTTGGTATGATCTTTTCACTGCAGGCCCTTCAATTATGTCCACTAGAGGCACCGGCTTCCAACCACTATTAGGCCAAAGGACCTATGTAGGCAAACAAGCAAATTTTAAAACTCAAATGACACAATTCGAAATCGATACCACCCGGCCAATTGACATGTCTAACTGGCCAAAATGATCTTGGAGATCAATCTGGGAGACACTTTAACTTCGAGAAAAAAGGATAATGACCCGAGTTGGATCCATTAATACTTACATATTGTAAGGTTGACAACAATGAACGGATATTTCCTTCTTTCCCATTTGACCATTTCAGTATTTTAGCATCAATGGCCTGCATTAAATGAAGTAACCGGATGAAAAAATGTGAAGCAAAATTGGTGCTTTTGCATATGGTTATGACAGCATCTAGTGCAGTCTATATTACCTTGATTTCTTCAGGATCGATGCCTAAGTCCGGTAAAATTTTCTCTTCTGGAGTCAAGTCTTCTATCTGTCCATAAGCATGTGGTATGATAATTAGGATTAGAGTAAATAACATTGAACATCAACCATTCTATAGGAATTGTACAAATAGATATAAACCCGAAGCATACCGTGAAATTATCGTTGACTGAGTCTGTTGGATCTTCAATAATAGTGTTGAAGCCAGTAGAAACTGATGCCAACACAAATAATAGAAGAAAAAAAAGGGTGATTTAGAGTGAACAATGCATGCCACTGAGAAATCTCCTAAACCAACAAACATGAAGTGATAGAACAATAGATAAACTAACCAGGATCTGTTACTGAGATATTAGTGTTCTTTTCAGCTGTGCCATTAAACATATGATTCACAATGGGGACTTTGGGAGATGATTTCTTCTCTTGAATGTCAGGCATGTGAATTTTCACCTCCCTTTCGGTCATGCGATCACTCGGTTCATTCTCCAGCTTGATCTTATGTCTTTCAGGCCGTCTAGAGCTATGATTCTCATGGACAGTGTCCGGTTTAGGCTTCGGTGAAGCATCCTGGTTGAAAATCTTAATGAAATCATTCACCTTTCCACCAACTCTGCCTTTCCCATTATCCCTTGAGTTCCTAGGGGAACCTTTTACTCTGGTTTTCCTGGTTTCCACATAGTTGAAAGTAGCCCTTTCTGTAGTATCTGGTTTCTTGACATTTTCATCATCTAGAATTTCATATAACTTCTTTCCACTCTTTTCAGAAATGTCCTTTGTTCCATCATTTCTAGTCATCTCACCATTGCCTGCACAATATAGAAGAACCGGATCATATCATAAAAGTATTATTAGACCTATCAATTCTAACCCGAATCCGAATAGTACATACCTCTTTCATCATGTAAAAGCAATTTCAGAGTTTTAGGCTGAGGCTTTTTAGTTTCATTCTCCTTTTTATCACACAAATCTATCTGAGAAAGGGAAGGATTGATTTCCGATTCGGACTTGGGAATGTTGTCTTCCTTAGTAGATCGAACCCTTTCTCCATCTCCGTTTCTTGAATCAAACCGAGAGCTTAAACTCCCATTATCGTCACGTTCTACCCTAAAAGATTTAGCATTTGCCGACATTCTATCATTAGACAGGAAACTATTATCCAGTTCTGCCTTCGATTCCATTTCTATACTTTCACATGCTATCCATTCCTTAGCACTGGAGCACCTCTGCAGTTTATCTTTTTCTTCGAGTTTACCATTTCCCCTAATGGCTAACGGTACACCTCCTTTGCATTGCCATTTATAAATTGAGAAGTGAAATCGGCCGCCATTTTTCGATCCTGTTTCATCCTGCTCAGTCAAGTTTATTGAATCCTCAGCTTCACTACCAGTAGATAACTCCTGATACGATGGTTGGAAATCATTTTTTGGTTCCTGTTGAACTTGATTTGCTTGGCCTGAGAAACTTGAGAGAGGAGAAGAAACATACTGACTTGAACCATTTGAAGATGCATCCTTGGTTCTAGATGTGCTTCGAGTAGGATAGTCAAATGTGGGGAGGTCCGTTCCCTTGTTCATAAGGCTGTGGAATTAAAGGCAGTTAAAAGTAAGACATTGGAGTAAATATCGAACCAGCTTTATTAAATTGCAGCCGCAAGACAACGTAACGGCCTCATGATTTAGAGGTCACCACAACACCGCAAATAGCAATTGCATTTAAAATTATATTTATTTTTTTAAAAAAAATCACATTGCAATGGTCGCTATGTTCACAACTGCGATAAGTGATGAATCTATATAAGGGTTGGGACTTGGGAGGGTTGTTACCCCTCTTAATTTTTTTTGGTATAATAACATTTTATGTCTTTTTAGTTTAAATATTATTAAATTAAAAATTGTGTCCCTCCTATTTTTAAATTTAAAAGGTTAATTAACTCTAGTTTCATATAATATCTGATCCTAACTCTATCTTTAATTATAACATTACAACCGTATCTATAAGACTACAACCGTAATTTAATATTATGGCTTCACATCAAACTTGATTAAACATAAACTGTGACTATGGTAATACGTAATAAACTAGAAAATCGAACATAACAAAGAAAACAAGTAAAAGAAAATCTGTAAAAACATCGTAATGATTTTAAAGATTGTTGTATCACCGTAAATTATTTTAAAAGGAAAGTCAAAAAGAAAAGGTGAAAGCAGAACCTGAATCGAGTAGGCAATGAAGTACCCAAAGGTTCGGCCGTTAGTGGCAACCTAACCGGACTTGATAGCTGCGAACTTAATGCAAAAGGGTCCTTGGTTTCATACTTCCTCGGGGAACAACTCGAGGACCGGTTCTTCCCTCCAAAAATATCGTCATAGAAATCGGTTCTCGAGTGTCTTCTCCGGTTCATCCCTTCGTCCCCGAACACCGGCTTTTCACTTAAACCGGACAACCGCGATGCGGAAAACGACGTTTCACCACTGCTCCTGAATCCAGACGATGAATAAGAACCCATGTCTTCACTGAAACGATGCGATGTCTCTTGAACTGATGTCCTCCTCGGCGGGCCACCAAAGACATCGTTGAAGTCAATATCTGAGTCCGTCACCGGTGTCTTTGGAGGACTGTAGCCTAGAAGAATACTCTCTCTATGGGAAAATCTGTGCATATTCGATGTCAAAAGAGGTGAAATTGGCGGGAAATGGGGTAGCGTTTATAAACTGTCAAGAACGGATCAAATTTGCAGAGGAGACTGTGGATGAAAGAGAAGAACTGTTTTGACAGAGAAAGTTCATGGAAGGAGAAAACGATAAATTTGGGGGTTAAGTGTTTATGGATAGCATAGGAGTGGGGAAATGCCAAAAGAATTAAAGGGTTTATTTTGTCATGGAGTGAACAATTTTAGAAAATTCTGGTGGCGATCATTAATTCATGAATTTTTGTGATACGAGGTTGATTCTGGGTTCGTTTTCCACGAACCCATTTCACCACAACAGCCTGTTATTATGATTTTCCTCCAATCAGCCTTATTTGTTTGCCTACAAAATGATGGCGATTTAGCATAAAAGTATATCCAACTTCGCAACAAGTTAGTGAAAGACTTAATCCACTCGAAAAATTTGACTTAATTTAACATGGAATAATTTGATTCTTTTAAATTGACTCAACTCGAAAAAATTTAAATAAAATTTTAATAATTATGGATCGATTTTTAAATTCGAGTTGAATCCCTTAGTTTTATATACATACATATTAGATATGAAAATATATGAAGAAATATGTGTATTGTATATAGTTAGGATAATTATTTCATATGTAGGCGGTAGAAATAAAATGTTTCCAAAAATACCTTAGTAGGGTTAGATTTTAGGATTTAGAGGTTAAGAGTTTAGGTTTAGTTGTTTAAAATGGATGGGTTGTAGTAAGAATTTAAGGTTTGAAAAAAAAATTTAAGATTATAGGTTAAAACCTAAAACCCTAATCATATTTCCCTAAATTCTAAACCACAATATCAAAAACCTAAAACCTAAATTCTAATCACAACCCATAAATTCTAAATCTCAAAACCTAAACCCTAACCTCTAAACTTAAACCATAAAACTAAGACTTTAGTTTTCCTCACCTGTGTATTGAATACAAATCCGTATAGTTATAGAAAGTCGTTAAAATTAAAATTAATTACAATTAAATTTGAACCGAAACTCGAATAACTAGACTCAATACTCAAATTTTATAAATTCTACTTAAAAAAAATCAATCTATATCGATTAGAGATAGTACAATAACTGAAATTAATAATGGATGGTTTGGGGGCCATTGAGACAGAGATTCACTGTGCTGAAAACCAACTGGTGCTTATTGTCTCCTTCCGGACAAAGTTAACAACAAACAGGCGGCCGCATCCTCTTGTACTTATCTTTGCAATTTCTCAGCAAATTCACACAAAGTGAAAACCAACTTAGAGGAGGGAGAATCGCACAAGATACAATATGCAGTAATAGCTTTATCAGGAAAAACAACCGAAACCTTAATAGAACTTGTTCAGTATGCACAACACAGCACAAGTGTACTAATTTAAGTGCTTGTAGAGTTTGACAAAAAGTTACACAAATAATACAAAACAAAAGTTAAAAGGAAAGGAAATGAAATGAACAGAGAAAGATATTCGACTTGTTTCTCAGAAGATATTATCAGAATAACCTACCCGTATCATGTAACTTCGCAACAAGTGAGCCGGTGAGCCCATCCATCATCCATAGGTCAACATGAGATCCTCAGCAGTGTGCTCCTATCACTCGGAGCCATCTGGGTATGGATCCAATGCGTCTTGCTTGCCATTAACGTAAAACTCTACCACTGCTTTCATTCTTCGAAGTTTATCCGGGTGGTAATTTACATGAACGATTACAGGCTTTAACTTCTTCAGCTTCGCATCTTTCCTTACTGTCTTAAAGAGGACCTTACTATTCATGAACATGTAGAAATCCATAGTTCTCTTGGCAGCATGAAGTCCATCATAGCCAGGATGTGATGGGAAAAAGAGCTCCTCATTAAAAACGGCTTGGTCCCATGAGTTTGGTTGCCGAGCTAGCCTATCAGCCACACGATCTAAAAGCTCAATCGAAGGGATTGTAGGCCTTATAAAAAAGAAACCAGAGTTGTAAACCCATATTCTCATTGTATGAGCGTAACGTGCCCAACCCATGGCAGGTTCATCAAAGACATCATTATATCCGTAAGCGGTCATGTTATTGTGTCCATCAGTCATGGACTCTACATCAGAATCCCGATAAAGATGGTTGAATGGGTTTTGTAAGTATATTATATCAACATCTGATAGAAGGACACTATAACCCAGTTGCAAAAACTCCCTTAAAATGCGGAACTTCAACCCAGAGACAGCATGATTGCCTCCTGTTCTCCCAACAGTATCAATACCCGCATCCGGATCCCTCTTGTACACCGGGACATCATTTGATTTGCAGAACTCTTCAATATGGTCATCTAAAGCTATAACTAGGTAGTTCGGTATACCAACTCTCTTGATGCTAGAAACCTGAACCTCCAACATCTCTTTAACATTTGAATTGGCAAGCACAACTATAATCTCTTTCTGAACAGCAACTTTCTCCAAGATCTTAGCCAATCTTGGGTTCACAGAGTCATCGGGGACAACAGTCGGGTTAGTCCGCAAAGCTTTGACTGTACCAAAAGGTCCAGCTTTATGCTGCTGGCCCAAAACCAAAAATTGCTTTTGTGCATTATCTTTTCCTTGTTCGGCCAGTTGCAGCTTGTCCGTCAAATCCCTAACCTGCTTCTTTAATTCGGAATTCTTCTCTGAAAGCGATACAATTTCAGACTTCAGCATCTTACTCCGCTCCGATGACTCACACGACAAAGAATCAATCTAGAAAATAGCAAATAGAAAAGGCAATGTTATACACATCAGACAAAAATAAACTAAAAGAACATGATACTAACTCTGCAACGTTGGGACATCCCATATTAATCAAGAAAGTTCAAAGTCCTTCACAAACATTATTAAGTTTTCATATCATAAACTTATAAAGCCTCAAGGGTACCTGTACCAAAGTAAATGGAAGCAAGCAATTGCAAGTAAATCCATAAAAGATGGGTTAAAAACATCCTTCAAAGCAACCGTGTTTCAAAATTTTATATCTAATTTGAGCTGTACCTAAAAATGGAGCTACTCAATTTCGATGCTGATCGGCCAAAGATCTAATAAGGCTCGTTAGGTCTCTAACAAAGCAGAACAAAACAGTAGTATACAGGTTTTAGATACTTCAAACAATGAGAGATCAAATTAATATAAATCATTTGATTTCCCTGAACATCCGGATCTTAAAAGCAAAAGAACGAGTCAACACAGCCAAGAACACTCATTAATCCCAAAGTCAACTCAACCACATTTAGACATCACTCGTTAACCATTGAATTCAATAGAGGATGAAAAATCAAAACGTGTATTGGGGTTTATCAAGAACCTGGAGATTTGATTTGCCAATTCGACGATTTTGAACCGCGGCAGTGGGGTTGATGAGGCCGTGAGGGAAAAAGAAGGCGATGACACAGCCAAGAAGAACTCCGATGACAATGGCTAGGGCGATTCGAGATCCACGAGACGACTGCGCTTTGTCCCTGCGACCCGCCATATCCTCTCAGACCAGCACTTAAACAGAGCGGCAGACGGAGAGAGATGAAGTAATAAAAATGGGGTTTGCTGAATCTATTGCATCAGCAATTAGGTTAGTTGACAAACTTAAGTGATTGAGTTATGGCTTTTTGATCTGTTTAACTCTTTGCTTAGACAGATACAGAGTGCCTCAACCTAGTCGTCGCTGACAAGTTTTTCTTTTTCTTTTCTTTTTTCATTTTAAAAAATATTACTAATTAAGTTCAAATTCAATTCAAATATTATATATATAATTATAAAAATAGAAAAACATTAAATTTAATTTTAAAATGAAAAATGAATCCATTTTTATTTTAATCGTACGAGTTAAAATATATAAATAATCTTGTAAATTATTAAATAATTAATAGATTTGTTCCAGTGATTTAGGCGTCCTTATACACCTCAAGATGTCTAGGTTTGAGTCTCTTTTTGTCACTTTTTTCCCTTGCCCTAACTACAATTGAATATGGTAAAATTGGGGTAATATTGTTCCTAACAAAATATTTTGAAATTTATAGTACTTTTTATTTTATTTTTGAATCTATAGTACTTTTTACAGCGTTTTTTTAGGTAAAAAGAAAATAACCCAACGTCAACAAAATTTTAAAAAAAAGAGGGCACAATAAAAGCAACTCGACCTCATGAAAAAGATAATAAACAATTTTAAGGGCCGATTACTTTCCTTCGGACCTCATGGGTCTAAATTTTTTTGAAGACCTGCCACCCCTATATCACATAAAATCAGTCAGTCTACCACCCCATATCTCATGCAATTAGTTTTCAAATTTTTGAAAATGGATGAAGTTGGACGGCAAGCACAAGCTTTTCATTATTTTTTAATATTTTTTATGAGGTCGAAAAGTAAGCAATTGGTCTTTAAAGATTTTTTTTATTTATTAAAGTTGGATTGAAAGCAATCCGACCTTTAAAAACACTGTAGAAAATACTATATATTCGAAAATAATCTAAGAGTTGCTATAAATTTTGAATTTTTTTATGCAATATTCAACCATTTTCACCGTTGAACATATATGAATTATGGTTAATTATTCGACATTTGATTGGGGGATTAAATTTATTAAATTAAATTATTATTAGTACTAAATTGATAAAATGTATAAGTAACGTTGATTAAATATATAATTATATAAATTTACTTAACTTTCCTATCCTTAATTTTTTGTAACAGTTAGTGGCCTATGGTAATCATTTTAATAATTCAATAACCCAAAAATAAAATTATTATTATTATTAGGGTCAATTACTTAACTGATCACCTAACTATGAGAAGGTTTCAATATACCATTATATATTTTTTTTTTATCATTTTGGCCACTTAACTATTTTTTTTTTTGAAAATAAGCCACTAGTTTTATTAATGAGAAAATACCCAAAATTACAATAAGTGTTTACAAACTATCATTGTAAACTAAATACATAATTTGGATTTCCTCCTAAAACTAGCCACTTTAGATCAGATATGAACCATACATGAAAAGGTTATAAACCCATCAAAATACTCGATCGAAAATAGATACGAAACCTGACTGCATCGGCAAAACGAACCACAAAAGGGGATGAAGCTATTGATAGACCACCGAGAAAACACAAATCAGAGCCGAGCACTTAACTATTTAAGTGGTAACAATCAAGCCATCTATCATTAAAACTTAAAGGAGAAAGTGACGTGACAATTAACATAAATTTGTATAATTACACATTTTATTATTTTGGTCTTAATTTTAATTTAATCTAACAACTTTAATCCATTAATCGTGTGGTGACACGTATCACCATCTGATTGAGAATTAAATATTTTTATTTAAGTTATTTACCACCAATCAAGTATTCACATGTGTCAACAAACCTTTTGTTGTGTTTATTTTCCACTCGAATCAGGGGTATGGTTTTGCAATTATTGAAAGGAAATAGGTTTTTGGCTGAAAAGAATTTCACGAACAAAGGAGGTAGCACCATAAACGATTCTTCCTTGTTATTGTCTTGTTCAATGGATGGCATAATGTTATAATGTCTATAAGATAATCATGGAAGCAAACACCGTCTTGTGGGCGTGCCGGAGTGGTTATCGGGCATGACTAGAAATCATGTGGGCTCTGCCCGCGCAGGTTCGAATCCTGCCGCTCACGTTTTTCTTTTAATCTCTGTTTGCTTTGTAAAGCAGGGTCAGCTTGGATAAATTTAAACAACAGATGAATATGTAACTAGGCTTTACTTTCGGCTTCAGTGCATGAAAACACGATTCCAAGCCCTTTGCACTTTTCAAAATTTTAATTTGGATAGTGTTGTTTGTTCATGTATCTCCACTCCATTTTCCTTGGTTCTTATTCATGTTCTTTGGTTAACAAAAGTTTGTAGCCCTTCAAAGTCTGGACCATAAGGTTTGGTCTGCTGAGATGTGGCTGGGGCTGGACTGGCGACTGCCCTCTGGATTTAAAGTTATGTGTAATTATATAAATTTATGTTAAAATTGTTGTTATGTCACATTTTTCCTGTAAGTAGGGGTGAGCAAAACTCTACTCGAAAAGACTGAATTTTTCGACTCAATTCGAGGCGAAAAAACTCTACTCGTTTTGACTCGACTCAAAATTTTATAAACTCGACTCAATTCGAAAAATTTTCAAATAAAGTTTGAGTTGTAAAATAGAAATTTGAATAACTCGAAATTTTTAGTAATTATTGTATTGATTTTTATGTTCGATTCAAACCTCTTAATTTTTCCTGATATATATATATATACTGATATAAAAAATATGAAGAAATATATGCCAAATATGAATAAGTATGAAGAAATATATGCCAAATATGAAAAAATGTGAAGAAATATATGCCATATATGAAAAATATGAAGAAATATATGTCACATATGAAAAAATGTGAAGAATATACGTCATATATGGAAAATATGTATGCATATTTTATATGATTAAAGAAAATTGTTTAAATTAGAATCAAATTGTACTATAACATGATAAATAATTACAATTAAATTTGTATTGGAACTCGAAAAATCGACTCAACTCGAATTTTATAAACTCGACTCGAATTGGAAAAAAATTTCAAATAAAGTTTGAGTTGTAAAATATGACGCGTCAACTTGAATAACTCGAAATTTTTTGACTCGAATCGACTCAATCGAACGCTTACCCCTTTAAAGATGTCTTTACTTACCACATGAATAATTTGAATTTGATACATTAAGATATTGGAGAATTATTTATTGGGTAAACTACTGCAATGGTCACTTACGTTTAGTCATTGTGCACTTTTGGTCATCGACTTTAAAAATTGAACGTTTTGGTCACTTACATTTTTATTGTGTAAACTTATGGTCACTCCAATATTAATTTTCGTTACCCTGATGACATGTAAGTTAATAAAAATGTTTACTTCTAATTTCACCCTTGAATTTTTAAAAGTTTATTTTTCACCCAATGAACAACATTAAACACTTGACCCTTAAAATGCAATCCATTTTATCTTAGATTTGAACATCATCTTAGTTCAACGATCAAAATAGCTAGTTATTGGATGTTGAATTTAACCCCCCAATTCACCCTACACTAAAAATGCAGATATCAAAAACTCAAAACCAAAATCAAATTAAAAACAAATTAAAGTAAAATAAATAAAAGGGTAAACTACACGAAATGTTACTAAAATTTAGTCTTTGTATCGATCATACCACTGAACTATAAAATGATACACGAAATATCATTGAACTTTGTTTTTTGTTCAATCCAAACACTCGACCGTTAAACTGTAACAAACCGTTAAATCCAAAACGATGTCATTTTGGTATAGTTGTTTTGATGCCTAAGATATGCCAAAACGACGTCGTTTTGTTATTAAAAAAATTAAGAAAACATTACATTTGAAGAGGATTGAACCAAGGACCTCTAAGATGGAAAATTTACACCAAACGACCAAGCGAACTTAAATATTTAATATAATTCTAACAATAATAGTATATAAATAATACTGCAGTTGAACTTAATTTTATTTATCTCATGCTATAATTTTATAATATTTATAATATAATTTTATAAATTTATTAACTTTATAAATAAATATTATTTATAATTTATATTACAAAACTAAAATATTATTTATGATATATACAACTAAACCTAAACTATACATGTAACTAACTAAACTAAAAATCTTAAACCCTAAATATATATAACTAAATCTAAAATAACAAACCATAAATATATATAATTGTTGAGTTGATCACACAATTGCAAATGGTCAAGAGTAGACCTGACAAACTTGACCCGAGAACTGAAACTCGAATCGAATTACCCGAACCCAGACCCGAACTGAAACTGAAAATTAACCCAAAATCTGATCCAAAATTTGATCCGAAACCCAAAGTAAACCGAACCGAATTTAGTTGAACCGAATGGACCCGAACCGAATAAACCCGAACTGAATAGACCCGAACCGAATGGACCCGAACTGAATATACCCGAACCAAATGGACCCGATTAATAGAAATAAAGAAAGATAAAATATGGACAGCCGCACAAGTCACTAAAATGTCAAATATATTGACTTTATAAAGTCATATATAGGCTGTAAAAATCTGACCAACCTAAAAATTTGATTAAAATCGAATGATCTCTCATTGAACCGAAAATAACCGAACCGAAATCAACCGACCCGAAATGACCCGAAGCACAATAGACCCGAACTGAAACCAAAACCAAATCTGAACTGAAAATATCAGACCTAAAATAACCGAAACCGAAATGACCCGAACCAAACCCGTACTGATTGACCCGTTTGCCACCTCTAGTCAAGAGGGGGTGAATTGGCGATAAAAATTTTGGTGGGTGAAAATTTGGAAAAATGAAAATATGACACAAAGCAATTAGAGTGGTTCAAGTTCTCCAAACAAACTCTACATCCACTACCTTAGCTCCCGGATTTTCAACCAATTCACTACTTAAATTATTTCCCTTTTCTTGGATGAGGAGGAAACCTTACAATTTGATTAAGTTTTCTATCCAAAGCTTAATCCACTCACTTTTACAAAGAGAAGTATTTGGTAAACTCTAAAAATTCCTCTCAAAGGATGATTGTTTACCCAATTACAATTTCACACTCCCCAAGCTCACAATAAAAGATTACAATGAAGATACAAGAGTTGGGTACAAGAATTTGACTCTAAAGGTACAAAGTTTGTTTTGAGTGCTTTGATGTTGCTTGTAGGTTCAATAGTAGTTGTTGGTGCTTTTAGAAGTCTCTTTTATACCTTCTCATTGAATTCTAACCGTTGGGGTTGTTGTCTTCATTATTATAGCTGTTGGGATGTTATCTTCCCACCATAAATGCAGTCTGCAACTATCCGTCCCGAAACGCCCGAACCCGTTTCGAAGCAGACCAAAATAGAAATAGCTATTGGGGTGTAATTAATAGGCCGTACCGAAACGGATACGATCGTTTCAATACGCTAAAGGTCGTTCCGAAACAGTGACTCGAAAATCACTGTTTTGACTTGATAAACACTTAGCAAATTTTGAGTAGGTTTAAGTTTTGACTTGGACATTTTTCTTTAAGCACATAGGGAGGTTTTGAGGACTTAAAAATTTATTTTCTCTTTTTTAATTTAGTCCTTAAATCCTTTGTTATATCAAAATCAATTCATTAGTTTTACAATAATTAAATCATAAATATCAAACCCAAAACCCTAAAATTAAAATATTATTTATAATATATATTATAATTTGTAATATAAATTATAAATAATATTTTAGTTTTACGGTTTATGATTTAGGATTTAGTTATATATAATGCTTAGGATTTAGGATTTAGGATTTACTCGGATGGGGCACATCTAGGCTCCTTGGTGTGTACGTCGGGTGCTAACTTAGTCTCCATGACTTGGGCAACATGGAGGGTGCTCGACTGGGCCCCTTTGGGTGCGATGGAAGTGCTCTTTTAGGTCTCTCTCTCGTAGGCAGCATATGGGGTGCTTGTCTCGACCCTATAGTGCGTGTGCAAGGTGCAGACATATGTCCCTCGGTCGGGTACGACACTTGGTGTACTAACAAAGGCCCCTTGGTGTGCGGCCTTCTCGGTCATGGGCTAGCGGCCCGTGACATTCTCCCCCACTAGATCTAGCGACGTCATCATCGCTAGGTAATAATGAGTCTCGACAGTCTTGTCCTCGAACTGTCTCGGCTCCTCGACAAGTTCTCGATTGTTCTCGGCTTTGGGATGTCTTGTCCAAAGTTCAAGGCCTTCGCGCCTTGGGCAATGTTCTGGTGCTCGATCCATCAAGATGGTTGGTGTCTCCTTCTCATAGAAGACTGTCACTCCTCGTGGTGCTTGGCTTAGCATGCTCCGCTCTTGGCCATCGGCCTTTTCGTTCAACGGCTTGGGCGGGTTGGTGTGGTCTACTCGCACTTTTGGTGGCAACTTCTTTTTGTAGGCCTCCTTGCCTACTTGTTCCGAGGCTTGGTATTGTCCCTCGCTCGGTCTCATAAGTGACATGTTGAAAATATCACCATAAGTTAGACCCAATTCATCAAAAGTTGGCTTGCTTACCTCAGACACAATGTCTTAGTCCTGTTGGTCCACCGTGTCTTGTCGATACTCAAGACAAGTGTTGATGGCTAAAGGGTCGTGGGATATGCCCTTTTTGGTACTCTCAAGCACTTATCCCTTGGGTTGGTTGATGGTTGGAGACTCTCAGCTCGCTCCATCCTCTATGGTGCTTGCCTTCCTTGGCTCGGTTTCTATGGGTCCATTGAACTCGGCAACATTCTCTTGCCATGTAGCTCTTGCGGTCACCTCCTTCTCTTGGATGGTGTCTCTTTCTATGGCCTTGCTTGGCTTTCTACTCTCGAAAGTGATTGGATGCTCCACTTGACTTGGCAACTCTTCGATGGAAATGCTTGATGCCACATCATGAAACTCGATCGGTTTGGTGCAATCTGGCAGCAACTCTGGCTCGCCTTCCTTGGCTTGACCCACCTCTCCAAACTCGGATGATGCTATTCCAATGTTGAGCTTTGGGTGGTGGTACAACACTTGGATAGTGCTCGATCTCATGGTCCACCTTCCTTCTTAGTGGAGGGATAACATTCTCCATATTGTACCTTCGGCTTAAGGCATCGGTTATGGAGTTCACCTTTCCTAGTTTACACTTCAAAGAAAAGTCAAATTTTGCAAGAATTTCTTGCCAACGAATCTACTTACGCGACAACTTCTCTTGGTTTAGAAAATAATTATTTGAAAATTCTCAGTACAAATGGCAAACTTGAACCCAAGTAGATGGTGTCTCTATGTGTGCAAACAGTACACAACAACGATCATTTCTTTCTCTTCAACCCAGTACCTCTTATCAGACTCATTGAGCTTTCGGCTCTCACAATCAACTAGAGTTCCTTCTCACATAAGGTTCTTTCGATAACAATGTCGAAAGCTTTGGTATAGATCTCAAATGGCTTCACGTCCTCGAACTCTTCAAGGACTTGTCCCACTGCCTCAAGGACTTCCATGGTCTCCACCATGGTCTCGTCATCATTGTATATCTTTGTCTCGTGCACTCTTTTTAGGAATAGATTATTGACAACATCTTGTCCTTCTTGCCCTTATCATAGCCCAATGATTTAAGGCCTTGCCTGTGCGGATCTAGAGTACAAACAACATTGACTTTTGGAAAGACAAGTGCGTTAATTTGTTCTAGACAAGATAATCCAATAATAACTTCATGAGAATCAAAAGAATCAAGAGGTAATACCTTGATGTTTGTGGTACCGTGTCAATCTCCAATTTGAAGATCCACTTCATTTTCAACTTTCGCAATTGGCTCTTCCTTGGAATTGACGGTTTCAATCCACTCATTTACCTTCTCAACTTGAAGGTTTAACCACTAGGCAACTCGCTCAAACACAAACAACTCAAATGCACTTGGATCCACTAGTGCACTTAGCTTTATATCGGGAAACACAACGTCCACGAACATAGGCTCCTTCTTCTCACGGCCACTCTTGGCTTGAAGTGAGCTTGCGTTCGAACAAAGCTTGAATTATTTTGCCCCAGTCTCCATGATGGCAGCAAGCATGACACTCGCCGGTTCATCATACTCCACAGATCAGTGATCCTCCCACAGCTTTGTGGATTCGATGCCCTCTGGCAACTTCTCACACATCGACGCTTCTTCATCCTTGAATTTCGATGTCTCACTCACTGTACCCATTGGTGGTTCTTTACACAAAGAATCAAGCTTCAAAGACTCGGTCTCATCAGGTTTGTCTTGTACCTTGGACTGCTTGAAAACACTTCATTAGCTTTCTCTCCCATGGCCTGATAAACCACGATGTATTGTTGTTCGATGGCTTCTCATCGCCAACTCTTAAAGCCGACTCCTCGGCTCCAAACACATCTCTTGGTTTTTCCACTTCCATCTTTGCTGCAATGATCTTTCTTCCTTATGCCATCTCTACTCGATTTGGATGCAGAAAATAGCTCTGGTACCTTCAAAATCACTATGAAAAAATGCTTAGAACTTCGAATGACGGAAGCTTATGGGAAATTGGTTAAGGCGAGGCAACAAGGAAAGGAAGAAAGAACAATAGGTGAAGAGAAATTCTATACTCTTTACTCAAGAAAGTCAAAGAAATAATAGTAAGGAAGATGATTTACAATGGTGGATGAAGCCTTTATTTATAGGCTCACCTCCTACGATCTAACAATCTAGGAGGATTCAGTCTCAGGGCTAAGGATCAATCCTCAAGATACATATCTCATATCTATAGAAAGAGCATCACTCAAATACAATGCTGACTAAATTACAAATGGAAAGAATCACTCTATGATATCATACTTAGGTGGCAAAGGATACTTTCCCCAAGTGTTGGTCAAATATGATTTCCTTCTATGTGTGGTGGTCCAAAGATGACCATTCTCAATGTCTCTTGGAGTCTTGGGCAAATTGGGAATTGATGGGCCCAATTTGCTTGTCCAAAACCCTCTCGGTAGCATGCTCGGTGCAAAATCGGGCCCTAGGCATGTGGGCAACTCGGATGGGGATTGTCTGGGCTCTTTGGTGTGCACGTCGGGCGTTGACTTGGGCTCCATGGCTTTGGCAGCATGGAGGGTGCTCGGTTGAGGCCCTTTGGGTGCGATGGAAGTGCTCTCTCGGGTCCCTCTCTTGTGGGCAGCACATGGGGTGCTTGTCTCGGTTCCATGGTGCGTGTGCAAGGTGCGTACATAAGTCCCTCGGTCGGGTGCAACACTTGGTGTACTAACAAATGCCCCTTAGTGTGCGGCCTTCTCGGTCATAGGTTGGCGGCCCGTGACAATATGTAGCAGCTCGGTGAGCTTCCAAATCTGAATACCATTTCTTTTTTTTTCTATTTTCCAAAGAAAATTGGCAAAGTCTTACAAAATATATGATGTCTATCAGAGCATACGGCAGATCAACAATCAAGTTTTAGAGAACGGAAGCTGACATAAATTTTAGTATTCAAGATTATGAAGAAGAATTGAAGCAGGTGAAAGCCTCATGAGAAATAAATCTTATCTTGAATACTTTTTTTTTCTTTGTAAATTTATTGCGATGGAAACCACAATGGTTACGAAAAGGAAAGATTCTTTTTTTGTTTTCTAACAATATATAACTTAATGCAGGAAGAATTTGTGCATGTACTTTCGTCGACAAAACACTGAATTTCCTAGAGGATGCTCCAAATATATAGATGTAACCTTGCACAAGTGTGGCAGATGGGAAGCTAGAATGGGCCAACTTTTAGGCAAAAAGTAACCATTTGCACCATAATTCATTTCCCAACTCCCATTTATGTACCATTTTATTTTTCAATGTTCATTTCTTTAATCATCAATCTAATTTTTTTTTACAGAGAAGTTTATTTAGGCTTGTTTGACACCGAGATTGAAGTTGCAAGAAACGTACTTTATACCATGGTCTAAAATAAGGATAAAAATTCTTTGCCCCTACTTATGCCCTAACACTAAAAAACACTACAAAATTAAATTTTAACTACTAACCCTAAATTCTAAATCCTAAACCCTACACCCTATACCTTAAAAATACACCCTACCTTAAATTCCCTAAACCCTAACCATAAACCCTAACCCCTAGACCTAATTTTGAGCTTGGGGATAAGTAGGGGCACCGAAAAGGGGCAAAGGATTTCCATCCCTATAATAATGATATAAAAAGGAATGGAAATTCTTTGCCCCTTTTTGGTGCCCCTACTTATGCCGCCATGCTCAAAATTAGGTTTATGGTTCAATATTTTAGGTTAGGGGGTTTAAGATTTTAAGTTTAGAGAATTTAGGGTATGTGTATTTTTAGGGTATATGGTGTAGGGTTTAGGATTTAGAATTTAGGGTTAGGGCTTGGAATTTAATTTTGAAGTGTTTTTTAGTGTTGGGCATAAGTATGAGCACCGAAAAGGGGCAGGTGATTTTTATCCTATAAAAAAGGGATAAAAATCCTCTGCCCCTTTTCAGTGCCCCATTCTATGCCCCAACACTAAAAAAGTTAAATTTCAAGCCATAACCCTAACATTTAAATTCTAAACCTTACACCTTATACCCTAAAAATACACTCTACCATACATTCCCTAAGCTTTAATCCCAAACCCTAAATCTTAAACATTGAACCTAATTTTTAGTGTAAGGGCATAAATAGGGGCACCGAAAATGGGTAGAGGACTTCTATTCATAAAAAGGCAAATATGGATGTCTGGTGGGGTTTTTGATGAGTTTTTACCATACCAATTGCGGTGGCATTTGATGCACATTGCAGAAGAAGACAAGGGAAGAGGAAAGAGGTGGAAAGAAGGAGAATGAGAAAGAGGTGGTTGGAGCCATCGCCCATCAAAGAAGGTGGCCGAAACAACAACATTATGGGGGATAAAAGTAGGGTTGAGAGAGTTTAGGGGTCAGATTAATATTTTATTTAGAGTTTATGGTCAAATTAGAAATTAACTATTTTGACTAATATGCCACGACATCAAACTAACAGATGTTAACGACACAGTGACCAAAATAAAACAAATCGAAAACATAAGTGGTAAGAATAACCTTTTTTTAAATGGGTGACCCAAATAGAACATGGCCCAAACAAAAGGGACCTCCGATAAAATTTACCCTATATTTTAAATATACTTTATGTCAAATTCGAGTTAGTATTTAATGTCTAAGTTGGTGGTTAAATTAGACGGAAGACACAATCAATATAATACTGACATTTTAAAGATTCAATTAAAGCGCTTTGAAATTGAACACGAAATTAAAATTAGGACAATTATCAGAGAAATGTATGGGGATAAGGGCATATGTTGAGTGGATCGTTGAATCGATTTAAGCCAAGATGGGGTGAATTGGATTTTTAAGATGTTTGGTAGTGAAGTGGTAAAATAAAATTTTCAAGACAAGGCACTTATAGTGGTTCAAGTTCCAAATGAACTCTACATCCACTACCTTAGCTCCCACTAAGGATTTTCAAACAACTCCACTAGTTTATCTTTCCCTTTTTTAGGCTTAAGAGGAAACCTTTACACAAATGGTCAATTTTCTACTAAAAATTGACCAAACCCTCTCACAAGGTTTACAAAGAAGATTGAGGCAATTACAAAGTATCTTTCAATACAAAAGTTGCCCAATTACAAGCACTCAACCCAATTGAATCTAAAAAGTAGGAATTACAAAGAATGACAATTGGGGTTTTTACAAAGATATGGAAATTTTGCACTTGAGCTTTGATTTGATGTTGGAATGTGTCTTTGAGGATCAATTAGTTGTTGCTCGTTGTTTTGAGACTCCCTTTTATACATTCTCATTCAATTCTAGTCGTTGGAGTTGTTTCCATCATAAATATAGCCGTTGGGATGCAATCTTCCCACCATAAATGCACTTCTGCAACTACCCGTTTCGAAACACATGTACCTGTTTCGAAACAGACCAAAATAGAAATAGTCGTTGAGGTGTAATTAAGAGACCATATCGAAACATATATGATCGTTTCAATACACTAAGAGCCCGTTCCGAAATGTGCTAGATGTCGTTTCGAAACATTTTGCCACTGTCAAAACTCGTATCGAAACGGCTTAACTCGTTTCGATACACCTTAACTATTTTCTAAAAATCAGTTATAAAATTACAACGGTCATATTTTTGAATCCAAGTTTAAAAATCGTTTCGAAACGTTGGAGGTCGTTTCGATACTGCCGCATCGAAACGGATCAACCTGTTCTGTTGTTCTTCATCTGTTTCAAAACATAAGGTCTTGTTTCGATACACCCGTATCGAAACGGGAAGGCTTGTTCCGAAACATATGTTAACAATTTCAAAACGTTCTGAAACACCTAAGGGCCGTTTTGAAACTGTGACTCGAAAACCACTGTTTTGACTTGGAAAACACTTAGAAACATGTGTATAACCTTTGGTTTTGACTTAACCATTTTACTTAAAAGTTTTGAGGACTTAAAAATTTATTTTCTCTCAATTTAGTCCTTAAATTCTTTGTTATATCAAAATTAATTCTTTGGTTTTACAATCTCCCCCTTTTTATATAACAAAACCAAGTATAAATTTTTAAGTGTTTTGAAAAGTTTGAAAAACTTTTAACTCCCCCTCAATTTAAGATAGGTTTTAAAGTTTTGAAAATTTTAAATTTAAAGCACTTGAAACTCAAAACCAACTTAAAAACACTTAGGCTTTTAGGAATTACTTCTCCCCCCTCTTTGTTAGATCAAAATATATAATCAAGGCTAATATGAGAATAAAAGAGATATAGAGCATAAACCAAACAACATAATATTATAAGAAGCATTAAGTTCATAAACAAATCCAAACATAATAGCAAGATCAATCCTAAAACAAGAAAATCAAAGCATAGGCCATGAAAGAAAATACATAAATAGGTGCAAACTTAATCCTAATATGACATAATAAGATGATATGCAAAAAGCCTAGGGTGCCTCATCACCATCATCGTCTCCAATGTCATCAAAGGAATCATCTTTATCCTTTGCTTGATCTTGGCGAAAACGCCTCCAATCACCATAGAAGTTGGAGAATGAGAGATCCATGGATGATTGTTGGTTTTCAAAAGCGGTAAGACGATTTTCATTTCCAAGAACACGATTCTCCAAGGATTGTAAACGAGAGTTGATAGCACCAAATCACAAAGCCAAGTTCGTGTCCATCGTGTTGAACCTCTTGGTAAGAAAGGCCATAAGAGCATCATTATTGGGAGCCACAACGGGAGATGGAGCTTGAGGTTGAGGCTCAACTTGAGGTGCTTGAGCTCTTCTATCAACACGAACCCATTCACCAAGGGTGTAACGAAATTTAGATCTCACAAGAGAAGATTCACCAAGCTTTTTGCTTTTGTGGTTTCGGAAAATCATAAGAACAATCAAGATCAATGAGAACAAAGATATAGCTAAAAAATGTCCCATATGTGAAAGAGGTGAGGGAGTCGGTTAGACGAACCCTCACTTGATGGACCATCTCGGTAAATATGATCTTCACCAAATTCGGTTGTTGTGCTTGGCGGAAACACTCGAGCCAAAAATTATCAACTTGGTGGATGTGGGCAAATTTACCTCCAAATGGGTGAATGAACCATGAGACAATCAAGTGCAAGAAACGGTCATGGGCATCCAAGGTAAGAACCGATCCAATATGAGATCCAAAGTGTTTTTCATCCTCAATACCCTCATCTTTTAGCCTAAGGATGTTCACTAAGGTGGATGGATCAATCCGAAACTTCTTGCCCAATAAGTAAGACTCAATCACAATGACTTCAGAACGATCCTCTTTGTTGATAAGAATAGCATTAGAGTAGAAGAGCAAAACCATATTCTTATAGACAATGTCGAGAATGCTCAAGAAGGCTAGGAAACTCCATTGCGTCAAGAGAGGTAGGTATCTGAAGAGAAAACGCTCAGAGTCAAGGAAATCCATATCCACAACTCGCTCTCTTCGAACAACGACATCTTGAAGAAGTTTGAAACGACTCTTAGTGTCTTGATTTTTAAGACTCTTGGAATAGAGAAGGGTAAGGTTTGGACCAATATTGTCACCTTGGTTCGAACCTTCACCCCGTTCAGTTTTTCGTTTCTCAGATTCCATTTAAAAACACCTAAAAACAAAGCAAGCAAGAAATTTTGAGTGTATGGATTTAAATCCTAATTTGATCCAATAATAATCCCATTAAGGTTTTAAAAACACTTTGAAAGTATATACATATGTTAAAAAATTTGATGAAAACAAATTTGAAAAACCGTGTAAAAAATACGAATAAAATAAAATATATTTGAATCAAAAAATTTGAGATTTTGAAATTTTTTACAAGATTTTTAAAACTCATAATACAAAACAAGTATACAATGCAAAACTATATATTTCTAACATAAGATTCGAACAAAATCAAAAGAAAAAGAAAAAGATAGAAAATACCTCAAATATGGGATTTTGGAAGAATTGGGAGATAAATTGCACCAAATTGCTGAAGCTTGCTTAGATTTACGTTTAGAAGTAAAAGCCATCAAGTTTTAATGAAAAATAAAGAGGTTTGGATGGTTTTTTAGATGAATTCGAGTTAGGGTTTTTAGGGTTTTGTTTATGTTTGATAAAAATGATTTTAATCATTTAAAACCCTTTAAAATAAGTTTTCCGGATACGTGTTTCGAAACAGGCGTACCAAAACGTCTACGAACGTTCCGAAACATGCTGACCGTTTCGATACAGGTTTGACTGTATCGAAGCCCAAGAGATTGCCCGTATCGAAACGCATAAGGGCTGTTTCGATACATGTTTTGGCATAACCAAAATGTTTTGAAACCCTTTGGGGTGTTTCGAAACACCTTGATCCATTTGTGTTCTGAAAAGACACATATATCGAAACATGGTGACTCGTTTCGATACCAATTGGCCTGGAAGTGCATATGAGGTTCTAAATTGCAAAAAAAAATTGAATTTTAATTGATCCTAGATGCATGAATGAGATGTATGAGCAAGTTTAACATATCAAAACATAAACATACTCCCCTAACTATAAACAAGGATGAAATTAGGATCAAAAACACATAAGCATGACATTTAACAAGAGTTCAAGCAATTTTAAGCACAAAAGGTCCTAAAAGGTCAATATATGCTAGTTAGACCTAATTCTCTCCTAAGGGACCAAAAACGCTCATTATCTAAAGGTTTAGTAAAGATGTCCGTTAATTGATTTAAGGTGTCTACATACTATAAAACAACATCTTCCTTAAGGACATGATCTCTAATGAAGTGATGCCTTATTTTTATGTGTTTGGTTCTAGAGTGTTGGATGGGATTTTTGGTAAGACATATAACATTAGTGTACCAAAAGACTTAAAAGGGTATGATGTCTACCTCTATTTCATAGTCTAAGAGTTGTTGTTTCATCCAAAGGACTTGAGCACAACAACTCCCTAAGAATATGTACTCCGCTTTGGTGGTAGATAGGGCTACACTATTTTGTTTCTTAGAGAACCAAGATATGAGCATACTACCTAGGAATTGACAAGTGCCGGAAGTACTTTTCCTATCTATCTTACAACCCCCATAATCCGCATTCGAATAAGCATGAAGGTTAAAGGTTGAGTCTCTAGGATACCTAAGGCCTAAACAAGAAGTATCTCTAAGGTACCTAAAGATCCTTCTACCGGCTATAAGGTGAGACTCGCTAGACTAGCTTAGAACCTAACACACAAGCAAACACTAAACAATATATTTGGTCTACTTACGGTAAGGTAAAGCAAGATCCAATCATAATGTGATAAAGCTTAGAGTCATCACACTTACTTCCTTCATCTTTGTCAAGCTTTGTGGATGAGCTTATTGGCGTAGCTTGCTCCAAGCCAAAATTTTTGAGCATATCTTTGATGTACTTAGCTTGATTGATGAAGATGTCATCCTTCATTTGTTTGATTTGGAGTCCCAAGAAAAATAGGAGCTCCCCCATCATGCTCATTTCAAATTCACCTTGCATCAACTTAGAAAAATCTTGATGAAGCAATTCATTGGTAGAACCAAAAATGATATCATCAACATAAATTTGAACTACTAAGATATCTTTGCCATTGTTTTTAATAAATAGTGGTGTGTCCAACTTTCCCTTTTCAAAACTTTTTCCAACTAGAAAGCTTGATAATCTTTCATACCAAGCTCTAGGAGCTTGTTTTAAACCATATAAAGCTTTTGACAATTTGAGAACATGGTTTGGAAAAATATGATCTTCAAAACCCGGTGGTTGTTCCACACACACTTCTTTGTTTATAAAACCATTTAAAAACACAAATTTGACATCCATTTGAAAAGGCTTGAAGTCATGATAACATGCAAATGCAAGTAGCATCCTAATTGCTTCCATTTCAGCTACGGGTGCATAGGTTTCATCAAAATCAATTCTCTCTTATTGAGTGTAACCTTGAGCAACAAGCCTAGCCTTATTTCTCACTATGTTACCACTCTCATCTAGTTTGTTTCTAAAGACCCATTTAGTTCCAATAGTAGATTTGTTTCTAGGCCTATCAACTAATGTCCACACTTTACTTCCCGCAAATTGATTTAGCTTATCTTGCATGGCCAAAATTCAAAAGTCATCTTTTAATGATTCTTTAACATTCTTAGGCTCAATGCATGAGATAAAAGCAACATGATTAATCATTTTAAGAGAAGAACGAGCAGTTACCCCCTTGGATGGATCACCCAAGATCTCACCACCCTTGACATAGTTGTACTCCCTTGGGTAGCTCACTTCATTTTACTCAAGAGACATGTCTTGCAATGCTTATTGAGGTGGTTCTTGTTCTTCTTTCTCTTTGGTTGGAATCTCATTCACCTTTGATGATTCTCCACCATCATTGCCTTCAATGATCCCTACATCATCATCACCACAAGAATCCTTCCTCGGAAGGAGGTTATCATCGAAAACCACATGAATAGATTTCTCTACAACTAAAGTTCTTTTGTTAAACACATGATAGGCTTTAGAGTTTAAAGAGTAACCTAGAAAAATAGTTTCATCACTTTTTGCATCAAATTTACTTAAATTATCTTTTCCATTGTTTAAAACAAAACACTTGCAACCAAAAGGATGAAAATAGATAATGTTAGGCTTTTTAGATTTTAAAATCTCATAAGGAGTTTTCTTCAAAATATGCCTAATCATTACTCGGTTTATAATATAACAAGCGGTGTTAGTGGCTTCTGCCAAAAAATACTTAGGTAAATTGTTTTCACAAAGCATACTCCTAGCCATTTCTTCCAAAGTTCTATTTTTCCTCTCAACTACCCCGTTTTGTTGAGGAGTTCGAGGAGCCGAAAAATTATGGCGAATCTCATTTTCATTACAAAAATCATCAAAACCCATATTTTGAAATTCGGTGTGATCACTTCTAATATGTGAAATTTTAAGTTCAAGATCATTTTGGATTATTTTGAAAATGTGATGAAGTTTTCTAAAGCCTCGTCCTTAGAGCTTAAAAATAGAACCCAAGTATACCTAGAGTAATCATCAACAAACACAAATGCATATGATTTTCCACCCAAACTAGTAGTCCTAATTGGCCCAAAGAGATCCATATGGATCAATTGCAAACATCTACCTGTAGAAACATCATTAATGGACTTAAAAGAGGCTCTATGTTGTTTACCTTTAGCACATGCATCACAAAATTTATCTAATGAGAACTTGAGCTTAGGTAGGCCTCGAACTAGATTAAGGGAAACTAATTTTTCTAAAACACTAATGCTAGCATGTCCTAGTTTCTTATGCCATAACCATGCATCATTTTCATTTTGTGCAACTAAGCATGCATGGGATGTATGAATGTCATCTAGATGCACCATATATATATATATTGCCTATGCGATGACCAATGAGCATTGTTTTGTTAGATTTAATGTCAACTATTTTACACCCATTTACATCAAACATGACATTAAACCCTTTTTCACATAGTTGACTTATGCTCAACAAGTTATGTTTTAGACCATTGACATACAAACATTTTTAATAAGTATAGAAGAGTGATTACCTATGGAGCCAATACCTTCAACGTGACCTTTGGAATTGTCACCAAATGTTACTACTCCTTTACTTTTTTTCTTTAATTACATGAATCGACTCTTGTCTGGTCATGTGCCTCGAGCATCCACTATCAAGGTACCACGAATTTTGACTTTGTGTTTTGGCCTTTTAGCAATGCTCCCCCTACAAACAAAAAGATTAAGCTTTGATTTTTGGTACCCAAATTATTTTGGGTCTATGAGTGTTAGCTTCCAAAAGCTTGGTTACCTTAGGAATCAAAGGTGACATGGCATTAACATTGTAACCCCCTCGTCCCGGTCTGGCCAGATGACCGGTCCGAGTGAGCTACACGGGGAAAACCGAGTGAAAACCCCTTAAGGATTCCCCCTCGGTTAGCAACCCTATTTTTTCATTTTAAATCTTGTCTAGATGAGTATTTAATCCTATGTGATCATACAGCGAAACAACATTCACGAGACAAACAAACGAACTCAACCCAACCTTTTACAGCCCAATTTTAAACTTAAACTGCAGGCGGTATCGATACACTTAAGGGGTGTATCGATACCCCTTGACTAGGTCAACTGGTCAGAGTCAACCCGTGGAGACCGTATCGATACGCCGAAAGAGTGTATCGATACCCTCCCCAACGGTTGACTTCCCACGGTCAACGCTAAGATGACCGTATCGATATGCCAAAGGCCCGTATCGATATCGAAATTGACAGTAGCTCCAGTGACCAAAAAGGTATCGATACGCCCCCTCGCGTATCGAAACACGAGGCCTGAAACAAGAAGGCCGTATCGATACGGGACCAACCGTATCGATACCCCTGCTACGAACTTACAGGTTTGAGCTGATTTAAGGAACAAGGAGGCCTCTAAAACCTCAACCAACACACTAACATCAATCCTAAGGCAAACCAACCATAAAAGCATGCTTTCACATGAAGCCAAAGGGCACTAAACAACACAAGGTGATGCACAAATCATTCAAGCAACTTAGCATTCAACATGAACTAAACATTCATACTTGGCATTCCAACAAAAGGGCAAATTATGCATATATGGACATACAAGCACTCCAGATTTCATGCCTTAGCAACCAAAACATGTAGACATTCAAGGCATGTAACATAAGCAATATTTATAGATCAAACAAGGCATCCAAGAACCAAACCAATATCGACACACATCAAAACTCAAATCAACAATACCTATCCCATTGCTTAACTATTACATTCTATCACTTAAGATTCATACATTGAGCTCACCAAAAGCGACACTTGGAGACCTTTCCTTGCCCTTGCCACCCACAAGCTATTGATCTGCATTGTCGAACAAAAGAGAGCGTAAGCATAAAAGCTTAGTGAGGGTAAGCTCATAAAACAAACCTTCGACAATGCAGGGTCCAAGCACGAGCTATTTCCAAGATGAAATGCATGGTCTTACCTCCGGTCCGCAAAAGCCCAAACGAACATGATGCATGAACATATAGTCAACATTGTGTCATGCTCAACAACTCATAAGCTCAACTTACCACGATACATAATTCAAAGCATTAACCACATCATATCAATTCATAAAGGCATCACATTCATATCATATAAGCATATATGCATAATTCCATATTGGTATACACATACAACCTCATATTGGCACCTAGCTATGACTCGAATACGCGGGTAACCCGTTGGAACGCATTTCCAACAACAACATTACCTCGGTGGGATTACACTCATCACCGGTCCTTGCATGGGCGGGATTCCACTCATCACCACATGCCCTACGGATGGGATTCCACTCATCATCACGTAGAATGTATATAAATTTCCGGTGGAATATTACATCACCGTACTCCTCCTTGGTGCCTTAACGCCACCAAGGCCACGTACGTTTTGACTCAATTTGTGTGCACACTCATCCTAATGATCGATCATTGTACCCAAGCATACTAGTGCCAATATAAATCAAATTCCACAACCTTTCACAATATCAATTTCAATATAAATTCCGTGCTTAGCACGTACTCACCATGATTCTCCAAAATCATGCAACTACCTCATTACCTCATTTCACAAACTAACACCACATGTATATCATCCAAACAATTATCACATCATATGTCCACATACATGTATCCACATAATATTTGTTACCAACATACATATAACAACGCATCAAGCCATACCTCAACATAAATGTATATCACATTATACGCAATCATCACAACACAAATCATCACGAGGCATAGCATTGATTAAAGAGTTCATCCAAGGTCTCTAGCTAAAGCTTAGGATTAGGCTACCACCCTAATCCTAACTCTAGGTGGGTCTACCAAGCCCAACCTAGTCCACATGCTTGAACCAACCACTTAAAAACCAATTTAAAAACATTAACCACTCACCTCTACCTCCAAGCTCAAGTACTAAGCAACCATGGTCTTCAATTTCCGGATTTGCTCCCAAGGCTTCACCAACCCAAAACCTCGCTTCTAAACACCTCAACACAAGCAAAACAACCTCAAATCAACTCAAACATCAAAGTGGCTAACCCGAAATTCAATTTAAACATCAAACCCAACATTTCAAGTCATGATCAAACCCCAACTTTATCAAATTCGAGCAGCCCATAAACCTTGACCAAAACTCAAGTTTCCAACACATTCTATACTCACAATTGATCGCTAAATTCAACCACAACATCAACCCATAGGTGCAAGCCAAGCTCCAACAATTTCCAACCCAAACAATCACCAAAATTCCCATTTTCGTACTCCTATTTTACCCGGCAGAAAATTCCATTTTCAAACACCCAAATGACATCTAAAAGGCCCCAAATCACCTTTCTAATATACCTAAACCAACAGCCCTTCAATTTCAACCTTAAACCTCCCAAAACCCCAAGTTTTGACACCTTAAAATTTGCTCTAAGACCCTATTTCGGATTTTCCACAAAACTCAACCAAATTAATATATATTGCACCTTTTAACACGAATAAACAAAACCCCAACTCAATTTATCAAAACAAGATGAAAAACCCCTTAAAAACTCAAACTTTAAATCAAACCCTAATTTTCAAAACCTCATAACTTTAAAATCTAAGACCATGGGTTGATAGGGAATAGAGAGGAGAATAAGAAAATGATTTTACCTTTCAAAAACACCTTGAAATGAAGTTGATATTAAATGGATTAGTAGCTTGAAGTTTGAGAGAGTTTGGAGAGGGGGAGGGGGTTTTCACGTTGGGAATATGTTGAAAAGGGGATAAGATGACAACTTTCAAAAGTTGTCATCCTTTTTAAAATCTTTTGGGGAAAATTGCATTGTAGGTCCCTCCCTTCTTTATTAAAGCTCAATTACATCACAACTTAGGTTGAATTGTTTTAATTTAATTTTATTGACTCGGACTACAAACCCGACTAACTCCTAGCCCCAAAACACGGGTGTCACAACTCTCCCCCACTTAAGGAAATTTCGTCCCCGAAATTTATCGGACAATAAGAGTCACCGAAACATGCTCCTCCATACTTCCCTTGTCTTCCACCACAACATTTGCTATCTGACACTAAGATCTCAACTGATTCCTCAAGGCATGTCAATTTCAAACTCAACTCAATCTCTTCAACAAACATAGCACGGAACATATCTGACTCACACTCCCGAAGCATGGATACACAAATCACATCACCAACCCCTTTCTAACTCTGGTGGTAACCGCAACAAATAAACAACTGTACTAGCCCGATTCACAATCTCATACAACGTTGTTTGAACACTTGACTCATAACTTTCTCTAACTGACCATCTGATTCCAACAGGTAACCAAACAATATACACACGTCTTCAAAAATAATCTAGTTAAAATCTCGAATCTCTATTACTCACTTCCATTATGAACCTTCCACGGATGTAACAAACTAGGAGAAAACTGAAGTTCGGTCCTGACACGCTGGCAATTTACACACTTACTCTCATACTGAACCACATTATTCACCCACTATGACTCGAATACGCGGGTAACCCGTTGGAACGCATTTCCAACAACAACATTACCTCGGTGGGATTACACTCATCACCGGTCCTTGCATGGGCGGGATTCCACTCATCACCACATGCCCTACGGATGGGATTCCACTCATCATCACGTAGAATGTATATAAATTTCCGGTGGAATATTACATCACCGTACTCCTCCTTGGTGCCTTAATGCCACCAAGGCCACGTACGTTTTGACTCAATTTGTGTGCACACTCATCCTAATGATCGATCATTGTACCCAAGCATACTAGTGCCAATATAAATCAAATTCCACAACCTTTCACAATATCAATTTCAATATAAATTCCGTGCTTAGCACGTACTCACCAAGATTCTCCAAAATCATGCAACTACCTCATTACCTCATTTCACAAACTAACACCACATGTATATCATCCAAACAATTATCACATCATATGTCCACATACATGTATCCACATTATATTTGTTACTAACATACATATAACAACGCATCAAGCCATACCTCAACATAAATGTATATCACATTATACGCAATCATCACAACACAAATCATCACGAGGCATAGAATTGATTAAAGAGTTCATCCAAGGTCTCTAGCTAAAGCTTAGGATTAGGCTACCACCCTAATCCTAACTCTAGGTGGGTCTACCAAGCCCAACCTAGTCCACATGCTTGAACCAACCACTTAAAAACCAATTTAAAAACATTAACCACTCACCTCTACCTCCAAGCTCAAGTACTAAGCAACCATGGTCTTCAATTTCCGGATTTGCTCCCAAGGCTTCACCAACCCAAAACCTCGCTTCTAAACACCTCGACACAAGCAAAACAACCTCAAATCAACTCAAACATCAAAGTGGCTAACTTGAAATTAAATTTAAACATCAAACCCAACATTTCAAGTCATGATCAAACCCCAACTTTATCAAATTCGAGCAGCCCATAAACCTTGACCAAAACTCAAGTTTCCAACAGATTTTATACTCACAAATGATCGCTAAATTCAACCACAACACCAACCCATAGGTGCAAGCCAAGCTCCAACAATTTCCAACCCAAACAATCACCAAAATTCCCATTTTCGTACTCCTATTTTACCCGGCAGAAAATTCCATTTTCAAACACCCAAATGACATCTAAAAGGCCCCAAATCACCTTTCTAATATACCTAAACCAACAGCCCTTCAATTTCAACCTTAAACCTCCCAAAAACCCAAGTTTTGACACCTTAAAATTTGCTCTAAGTCCCTACTTCGGATTTTCCACAAAACTCAACCAAATTAATATATATTGCACCTTTTAACACGAATAAACAAAACCCCAACTCAATTTATCAAAACAAGATGAAAAACCCCTTAAAAACTCAAACTTTAAATCAAACCCTAATTTTCAAAACCTCATAACTTTAAAATCTAAGACCATGGGTTGATATGGAATAGAGAGGAGAGTAAGAAAATGATTTTACCTTTCAAAAACACCTTGAAATGAAGTTGATATTAAATGGATTAGTAGCTTGAAGTTTGAGAGAGTTTGGAGAGGGGGAGGGGGTTTTCACGTTGGGACTTGGGAATATGTTGAAAAGGGGAGAAGATGACAACTTTAAAAAGTTGTCATCCTTTTTAAAATCTTTTGGGGAAAATTGCATTGTAGGTCCCTCCCTTCTTTATTAAAGCTCAATTACATCACAACTTAGGTTGACATGTTTTAATTTAATTTTATTGACTCGGACTACAAACCTGACTAACTCCTAGCCCCAAAACACGGGTGTCACAAACATTATTAGATTTTACAAGTTCCTTAGGAACTCATACACTTCTAATCTTTTTAGTTTTAGAATGCCTATATGAGACACTTTGTTTGTAGTTCAAATTATTTCTTTTTACAAAGTTGGTTTTTGAATACTCATCTTTTTCAACATTTGAAGAACCAACATTTTTGAAAGAATTTTTGAGCTCATTTAGCTCATTCACCAATTTTTGGTGTTCATCATTACATTGAGAAAGAAGGTTATTTAAATCAATATTTTCTTGTTCAAAGAACTTTAAATCATCTTGCAAGCTTAAAACCTTTTCTTCAAAATCCGAGTTAGTTTTAGAGAGTAAATCATTTTAGGCTTTTAAATCCGAAATAACTTTTTTGTTTTTCAAAACGGACTCATTATATTTCTCTACTAACTCATCATATACCTCTTGTAACTCATCATATGCATCATTAAATTCATCAAATGTAAAATCAAAGCAAGATGAGTTAGAGGTTACCATATGATCCTCCTCGAGAGCCATGAGGCAAAGGTTGGCCACTTCATTTTTGAAAGAACCAAATTTTTGAAAGAATTTTTTAGCTCATTTAGCTCATTCACCAACTTTTGGTGTTCATCATTAAATTGAGAAAGAAGGTTATTTAAATCAATATTTTCTTGTTCAAAGAACTTTAAATCATCTTGCAAGCTTAAAACATTTTCTTCAAAATATGAGTTAGTTTTAGAGAGTAAATCATTTTGGGCTTTTAAATCCGAAATAACTTTTTTGTTTTTCAAAATGGACTCATTATATTTCTCTACTAACTCATCATATACCTCTTGTAACTCATCATATGCATCATTAAATTCTTCAAATGTAAAATCAAAGCAAGATGAGTTAGAGGTTACCATAGGATCCTCCTCAAGAGCCATGAGGCAAAGGTTGGCCACTTCATGTTCCACATCCTCAGATGACTTCTCATCACTCCAAGTAGCGATCTTGGCTTTGAGCTTCTTCTTCTTCTCAAATCCATTCCTCTTGAGTTGAGGGCAATCAGAACGTATGTGATTCGACTTCTTGTACTCAAAGCAAATGATGGGATCTCTTTATTCTTCTTTGATTTTGTTCTTGAAGTCCATCTTTCTTTGAAATTTCCTCCCTCGGTTAGACTTCATGAACCGTGAGAATCATTTGGCTATCATTGCCAATTCCTCAAAATCTTCTTCATCACTAGAAGAGCTCTCCTTTTGTAGAGAGGCTTTGAGAGCAACTCCTATCTTTTTCTTCTTTTCCACCTCATGTTTCTCTATTTTTCTTTCTTCTTCTTCTTCTTCTTCTTCTTCTTTGTTTCATAATCTCACGAGTAAGGAGAGAACTAGCGAGCTCATTAAGTTTTAATGTCTTCAAATTCTTAGCTTCAATGATGGTCGTTCTTTTACCATCTCATGATTCCGTGAGAGAATATAGAAGCTTCCTTACTAGCTTGTCTTCGGGAATCACTTCATCGAATCCTTTAAGACCATTGACGATGATCGAAAATCGATCAAACATCTTGGAGATGCTCTCATCGAGATCCATCTTGAAATTTTCATAGCTCAAACTTAGTACCCCGATTTTGGTCTCCTTCACGTCGCTAGTTCCTTCATAAGTCGTCTCTAAAGTGTCTCATACTTCTTTTGCGCTCTCGATTGAAGAAACCTTAGAGTAGATGTCCGGACCAAGTGCACAAAATATGATGTGTAAAGCTTTGTCGTTGACTTGCATCCTTCGTCTATCTTCCTCGGTCATCTCTAACTTCACCTTCGAGACTAGTCTTCCTTCATCATTTCTTTTTATCGGAATGAAAGGCCCTTCTTCCACTACATCCCAAACCATGTAGTCCGTGGATTTGATGAAGAGACGCATCTTATTCTTTCAATATGAGTAGTTGTCCCTATTGAAGAATGGTGGTTTTGTGGTGGATTGAGACTCGTAAAGGTTTGAAGTTGAGGTAGATGTCATGACTTGACTTTAGACTTGATCACACTCTTCTAGGATCTCCTCTTGTGGTTGTTAATCCTTCAAAATAGGTAGGCTCTGATACCAATTGTTGAGTGGATCGTTGAATTGATTTAAGCCAAGATGGGGTGAATTGGATTTTTAAGATGTTTGGTAGTGAAGTGGTAAAATAAAATTTTCAAGACAAGACACTTATAGTGGTTCAAGTTCCAAATGAACTCTACACCCACTCCCTTAGCTCCCACTAAGGATTTTCAAACAACTCCACCAGTTGATCTTCCCTTTTTTTAGGCTTAGGAGGAAACCTTTACACAAATGGTCAATTTTCTACCCAAAATTAACCAAACCCTCTCACAAGGTTTACAAAGAAGATTGAGTCAATTACAAAGTATCTCTCAATACAAAAGTTGCTCAATTACAAGCACTCAACTCAATTGAATCTAAAAAGTAGGAATTAAAAAGAATGGCAATTGAGGTTTTTACAAAGATATGGAAATTTTGCACTTGAGCTTGGATTTAATGTTGAAATGTTTCTTTGATGATCAATTAGTTGTTGCTGGTTGTTTTGAGACTCCCTTTTATACATTCTCATTCAATTCTAGCCGTTGGGGTTGTTGCCATCATAAATATAGTTGTTGGGATTCAATCTTCCCACCATAAATGCACTTCTGCAACTACCCGTTTCGAAACACCTGTACTTGTTTCGAAACAGACCAAAATAGAAATAGCCGTTGGGGTGTAATTAAGAGACCATATCGAAACGGATAC
This sequence comes from Hibiscus tridactylites, assembly GCA_958450335.1. Classification (NCBI taxonomy): domain Eukaryota; kingdom Viridiplantae; phylum Streptophyta; class Magnoliopsida; order Malvales; family Malvaceae; genus Hibiscus; species Hibiscus tridactylites. Next base: position 60,800,924 of record OY288289.1, read on the forward strand.
GATCGTTTCGTTACACTAAGAGCTCGTTCCGAAACGTGTTAGATGTCGTTTCGAAACATTTTGCCACTGTCAAAACCCGTATCGAAATGGCTTAACTCGTTTCGATACACCTTAACTGCTTTCTGAAAATCAGTTATAAATTTACAACGGTCATATTTTTGAATCCATGTTTAAAAATCGTTTCGAAACGTTGAAGGTCGTTTCGATACTGTCGTATCGAAACAGATCAACTTGTTTCGTTGTTCTTCATCTGTTTCGAAACATAAGGTTCTGTTTCGATACACCCATATCGAAAAGGGAAGGCTTGTTCCGAAACATATGTTAACAGTTTTAAAACTTTCCGAAACGCCTAAGGGCCGTTTTGAAACTGTGACTCGAAAATCACTGTTTTGATTTGAAAAACACTTAGAAACATTTGTATAACCTTTGGTTTTGACTTAACCATTTTACTTAAAAGTTTTGGGAAGTTTTGAGGACTTAAAAATTTATTTTCTCTTTTTCAATTTAGTCCTTAAATTTTTTTGCTATATCAAAATTAATTCTTTGGTTTTACAGCATAATTAGGGCTTTAGGATCTTATTATGCCCAACGCACTATCCGGAATCCTAAAATCTCAAAAGTAGGACCCTTGAAGTAAACTCGTCGCACCACCGTGACGAGTTTTATTTTTTTACAAAAATCTCGTCATACAATCAAGGAGAGTTTGAATAAAAAATAATATAATTTTGAAACTCGCCGTAGTGGTGCATCGAGTTTACTATCAAGGTCCTACTTTTGGGGATTTAAGATTTTGGGTGTTGCGTCGAGCATAATAAGATTATACAAATGTATGATGTAATTATTTATATAATTTAATAAGTAAAAATAAAATTAAAATTGATTATAAATTCGAGTATCTTAATTTGAATATATCATTTTTAAAACTAAAATAATTTTGCATAATAAATATTGGAAACGTTATTCACATGGGCGGATTTACATTAGCATTTGAGGGTCAATTGACCCCATTTAATTTGTTGGGTATAGAATTTTCAAATAGTTATTATAGAATGTTTTAGTTTTTTTTATAAGAAATATTAGAATTGACCCCATTTAATTTGTTGAGATACGAGATTAGAAACTATTATTGTAGTGGTATGAGAATCCTCCATTCCTCATACTTTACACTGACCCGCACTATATGAAAATTCTGGCTCCGACACTGGTTATTCAGTTTAAAAAATTTAATTTAAATAATAAGCTTAAGCGCTACTTTTGCCCCATGTAGTAGTTCCAATTTATCGATTTCACCCATATGGTATTTTGTATCAATTGGCCTATGAAGTAGTCGAATTGCATCATCGTTTACCCCTTGACTAACACTCTAACCCTAGTTTCTAAATCTCAAACCCTAAATTATAAACTACAATAGAAGATTTTATCAATCTAAAGTGATTATGAAACATAAAAGTATTCCTAAACCCTAAACGATGATGTAATTCGACTACTTCAAGTGCTAAATTGATGCGAAAATATCATAATGACAAAATCGATAAATTAAAACTACTCCAAAAACAAAAATAGCCCTTAAGGCTAAATACCATAATAGAATATTTATATAAATTTTAAATTCATTGTAAATAATAATTAAAATATTTAATTCAACCCTTTATAAAAAACTTGAATATTCATATCTATTCAAATTTATTATTCACTATCATCTAGGGGTGAGCAAAATTCTATTGGACTCGAAAAAATTTTATTTTTCGACTCGAATTAACACGAAAAAAATTTGACTCGTTTTGACTTGACTCGAAATTTCATAATCTCGACTCGAATAAAAAAAATTCAAATACCGTTCGAGTTGTAAAATAGAAATTCGAATAACTCGAAATTTTTAGTAATTAGTAGATCGATTTTGAAGTTCAAGTTGAATCCCTCAATTCTACCCAATATATATATATATATATATATATATATATATATATATATATATATATATATATATATATATATATATATATATATATATATCTGAAGAGATATCTATGTATATTGTGCACAGATATAGAATGTCGTTTAAATTAGAACTAATATATATGTAACATTGCAAATAATTGCAATTAAATTTGTACATAAACTCTAAAACTCGACTCGAATCAAAAAATTAAAAATAAAATTTAAGTCAAAAAATAAAACTCGTAAATTTAACTAATTCAAATTTTTTGACTCATCTCGATCGAACACTAGCCACGGCTACCGTCAACATTAAAACTTAGAGGGCTCAAATTGCGTAAGCCCAACCGCCTAAAGAAATCCAGAGCGGGCGAGCTCAGTTGGATAATTCACCCGGTTCGGAACGGTGTACACGGAAATCACAAATCACAATCAGATCAACGGTAATTATAGAAAACCACAATACTACCATATTCACACGCGCGCGTCGTACGCAAACTAAGCCCTTATTACTTTATTTCGATTGAAGATCCAATTCAAGGCTTTACCGCTCCCGTTAGTTCCCGCCACAAATAATTTGGCGGGAGATCATAAAATCCCAAATTATTTTTACCACCCATTTCTAAACCCTTAACATTGGTTCTCCACTGCATCGCTACGAAGCTGCAATTCCTCGACCTACTCTCCTCGTCTTCTTCCCTTTGGAAAGTCTTCAATCTCAGGTAAGTCAGACGCTCGTTTTTTAGGTTGTTTTGTTGCTTTTGACTATCTAGATTTCTATATCTTAGTTAGATCTGGAACTTTTAGATGCAACTTCTCGTTAAATTTGTTTTGTTATTTACTCTTCTGTTTTAAAAATTATACATCTTATTTGTCGTTGGTAATGGATATGAGTGAGCCAAGCCAAGACAGTGAAGTAGTTTACCAGCTTTTGTTCTTGCTTTAGTATTTCGTTTTACAGATATTGCATTTGAAAAGAGTAATGCGTTGTTTTTGTATTATTAGCTCACGCATCGCTTAGTCCCATGAATTGGCGGTTTTACCAATGAAATTAACAGTGCCGGATTGCATCTGCACAGTCTTGTTTTTTATTTGAATTTTTTTCTTCTCAAAATCAACGCCAGGATTGAGCTTATACATATTGGGTTTTCTTTTGTCTGTGGTGACTGGTTAACGCTCAAAAGTGTTAATGTTGTATTGTTAGGCTACCTTAGCATTCGAAAATTGGTTGAGAGGAAGACTTTTTGTTATGCTCGTTTATCCAAAAGTAAGCCATTTGGCACACAATTCTGACTTTTTGAGTTATTATAACGTTGCTGCTATTTTTTGGGTTTCTTGTCATTAATTTGATTGACTATTAATTATCAGTGTTTTTACTTCAATTTTGTTGCTTGCTTCTTATTTTTAAATTTGTGTAGGATTGGAGATTTAAGTTAGAAAAGCTAGACTTGCAATGTTTTGTCCTTGTTGATGCTTAGCTAGTTATTTTGAAATTAGTGCCTTGTCGAATTATGTGTCATTTATCAGGAAGTGAAAATTCTAAATGTTGCAGGCAAGCATTTCAACCTAGTTTTGAATGATCTAGGCTAGTAACAACAACACTAGCTAATGGAGTTAAGGAGCACGAGCCACTTGCACTTTGTCAATGCCATTAAAGGTGGCTCTGTGGAAAAGTCCATGAATGTGGGTTTTCGTGGGCGACCGGAACTCAAGTTTAAGGGAATCAAGGAAATATACAATTTGAGAGACACCGTATATCATAATCAAGTTCCAGCAATTTATCTGAGGGATGATTTAGACAACTCGCCAACCAAATGTTTTGGGGTCAAGGTAGAGAGGTCAGACTTCTCTTTGGTGGGAGGAATAAAAATAAAAATTGAACCTGAAACTTTTGATTCAAATTGCAAAAGTGATGGTGATGAAAGAATTCATGACCTGGATGATCTTGGCTTTGGCAATATGACATTGAAGCAGATCAAGAAGAGATGCAAAAAAAGGAAAAGAAAATGCTCAAACTTTGTTGGTTTAAATAAAGAAACTATGGAAACTTGCTCTAGTGAGAAACATGAGTTGCCTAACATTCTGCACGAGGATGGTGAATGTGATCTTGAAGAACCTCTCATCAGTTTGAAATCTAAACTATCCAAGAAAATAAAGTGTAAGAAGACTTCAAGGAAGAACGTCTCTGCTTTAGCTCCAAATGCAATGTCCTTAACTAAATCCAAGCAGGTTCATTGTGATGAAGATTTAATGCAGCCAAATGAACATTTGCTTGCACTTGTTGAAGTGGAGGTTCCTGAGCCTGGTTACTCAGAATGCCAAACCATTTTCAGTGTTACATCTGTTTCTGATTTTATTTGCAGCAAGCAGGTGCATTCTACTGTTACTGTATCTAATGATGTTGCTGAGGTGCCTAATCCTACAAATGAACCTCAATATGATTCACTTAATGAAGTGTCATGTGAATACAGCAGAAATTTGGAGCTCAAATCTGATATGAGGGTTTCTAGTTGGGATATTGTTAAGGTAGACAGTCCAGAAATAGCAACTTATGAGTACTCTGACCTCTTAGAATTTAAGATAAAGAATTATATCGCCTATCCCCTTTCCTACGATGTCTCCTCAGAATCAATGTCTCTAACAAAGGATTATAATAATTATAGTTTGATTGAAGTTCCTGAGTCAGCCATTGCTTGTGGTTTAGAAACAAGCAGCACATTGTATCCTGACGAAGATCCTCTATGCAGTGTTTCAAATGGGGTGTCTTGTGAATATCTTGAAGATGTTATTCCTAAATTTGGCGCCGGTTCCTCCGGTTGGGAGATTGTAAAGGTAGACAGTCCAGAAATGATCAGTTATCAATGTTCAGGCTTGCAAGAACTTGGACAAGAAAGATACGCTGTCTGTGCTCTACCTTATGATATTTCCCCAGAGTCAATGCCTCCAACCAAGGATTGCTCTGCTGATCTTAATAGCTTTAAAAGTCATTCTTCCGAGCATGAGATGGCTTGGCAGACCAGTAGTCATGACAGAACTGAAGCACCTGAGATGGGCAGTGATGATAGCCTCCAATGCTTGGAAAATATCAATGAAGGTAGTGCATGCTCCAATGAGGGCAGTGGTGCAGGCTGGCCTTTAAACAGTGGCATCAGTCCTTCTAGTGATGATGGGTTGTATTGGAGTTCATCTTGCTTGAATCCTGTGAGAAAGTCAGTCTCTGTTTCTGGCCATTCTCCTTCAGCAGGGAAGCAATTACAGTTGCATGACTCTGTGGCAACTGATGACGATGCTTCAGATAAGCCTATGACATCACCAGGACATCCGGATTTTCATCAAAGAATGCAGCAGCAGCAACATTCTGAAAGGCTTCCTTCAAGTCGAAAGGTGTGCAAAACATGTGTTTAAGTAACTCTAGTATTTTGTTGAAGTTTTTTTCTAACTATATGCTTTGACTTTCAGACCATTTCTCCAACCTCTCAAGAAAGGCTTTGTCGGGCTATGGAGTTAACTGGGTTGGATGAAGATGGGCATCAACGTAAGTTAACAGAAGTTTCTTATTAGATTGGTATTTGGGATCTTAAACTTCTATGCACTGCCTTTTAAAGTGGTTTTCAAAGTATTGAATCTCTCTTATTGATATTAATTGATTGCTTCGTCATGATCTGTGGAACAGACAAGTGGTAGCCATTAGTTTTTTGGGGTCAGAACTGAGCTAGGAAAAAGTATAAGTTCTATTGTAACTGATATAATTATTCTCTTTTATGGTTTATTCAATTAACTTGCTAGTGTTTGGTGCAAAAAGGTAACTGTGGCTGTCTGAAAGAAGAAAAAGAAGGAAAAAATAGATTTTCTTGATATCAAGACCTTATAGAATATTTTCATTCTCTAACATCTAATATCTTATGCCTCTAAAATGGCTAAAGGATCTTAAAACTTAAGAAACTTGTAAATTCAAGTTTTTAATATTTACAAAACTAAGTTGTTTTTGCATTCAAATGTTGTATGTCTTATTGAATTTCTATTCTGGTTTTCTAGATTGGTTTGTCCTTTTGCATACCATATCTGCTTGATATTGATTGGTTCTGTGATGCTATCAGAATGTAGGGGGAAGTTGTATTTTGGAAAGCAGACCAATCATAGGATTTTAAGAGCTCAAGGGCTTGACCAGTTTGGCAGAGATGGAGCCACTATCAAGCCAAAGCCATTCATGAGAAAAGTAAAACAAGATAAGAGGGGATCACCCCCAAAGGGCATTCTCAAGGTTACTCATCTTTCTGGTTCGGTACCACAAGTTAGCAGTTCATGCACAACTGCCCAACGTTGTTCACAAAGCGCCATAGCATTTACACAGAGACAAATGCGGGATATTGAATCTTTGGCAACTAAACTCACAACAGAGTTGAAGTCCATGAAAGATATTGTGATGGGGAAATTGCATTCGGAGTTGGAAGCTTCTGCAGCTACAGTCGTAAAAGAAAATGCTAATGAGGTGTGTTGATGTATGACCCCTTTGTTAGATGCATGAAGTTCAATAATGATATACGTATTATCATGTAAATTAAGTCATTCATATCTTGTTGGATGCCTGAAGTTTACATAGCTAACTTCACTTTACTTCTGACAGGTGAGGATAGCCGTTGAAAGTGCAACGAAAGCTGAAGAAACTGCAAGAAAATGGCTTTCTATGATGGCAAGAGATTGCAACCGTTTCTGTAAAATTATGGTATATTTCTCTTTTCCTTGTAGTGAAAAATACATCATGAAAGCACTCAATTTTTCGTTACGTTCACTGGTTAAATCAGTTGTTCTGTCTACATTTTGCAACCTCGTTTCTCATGCTATTCAAAGCAAACCAAAGCAAAGAGGAATCATTAGTGGGTTGGGATAGAGGTTATGAGTTTTGCTGATTCGTTTAATGGTTGAATTGCAGAAATCTACCGAGGATACCACTGCTGCTTCTGAACGTGTAATCCAGAAAGAAAGGAAGATTACATTTGCTGATGAGGCCGGTGGGAAGCTTTGCCATGTCAAGATTTTTAAGGATGACATGGGCGCAGCTTCTTCACTACAGTGTGGTACTGAAGAAACAGAGCTGCCGGTCGAGTAGTTTTCAGGCATCTCCTGCTTTCCGTATTCACATGAGTCGATTCCACCTGGATGTGCGGCAAATAAAGAACCACGACTTCGAGGCCGTTGTGGTTTGTTTTTACGACATGCTTTAGTTGAGAGTTGTTAGTGTGTGAGGCATCCACTATCCAGCTGCTGTTTGTTTTGTGTTCATAATCTGATGAGTGTAAGAATGTTGTATTGCTTTATAAATATTCAGAATGGATAGGAACCTTCTACAGCCTTTCTTCAGGCCAGAAGTCGGTTCATAATGGAACTGTGTTTATTGAGGATTGCAATGTAATCCTAAAATTGAACAAATGATAGATTCTAAGATTTTCTTAGCATTTTCCCAAGACCTAATTGACACAAACATGAATGACCTTTGATAAGGTCAAATGGGGTGGCTTACTTGGTCTCAAAGTTTCTATTAGGGTAGATATCCTCTCAACGAATACGCAGTATTCAATTTATTTTGAATAGGGATGCCAAGGAGTGGAAGGTGGTGGCATTATCTGATCCTTCCCCTAGGATCAAATTGTGCAATCCAGGCGCAATTGATCTAAGGTTTTCAAATGTCAAGCTCGTATCTCCTTGTTTGTCCAGTACCACGCAGAAGGCATTGCTGGTGGCTGGCGTTTTATCCCTCGTGCATTAGTTTCTAGTGCTTGGCCTGATGATTACCCCTTTTCCAGTTGACAAAACCCTCGTCATGTGACAAGGGAGCCTGCCTCCGGATGGAGTTTTCACTAGGATGTCGAGATTGTGTCTACAATCTAGTTTCGGAAATGACGAGAAGTCCTTTAGTTTTTCTTCTACCGTTCTCTGTGTTAGGAATGATCTTGTGTGCAGGATTCATCATTGTCTATGTTTTTTTGTGAAACCAATAAATTGATTTTGATATAACAAAGGATTTAAGGACAAAATTGAACAATGGAAAATGAATTTTTAAGTCCTCAAAACCTCTCTATGTATTTAAAGAAAAATGTATAAGTCAAAACTTCAACTTGTCAAATATTTTCTAAGTGTTTATCAAGCTAAAACAGTGATTTTCGAGTAACCGTTTCGAAACGGCTCTTGGGCGTTTCGGAACAGTTTAAAATTGTTAACCTCTGTTTCGAAACGTGTTTCGAAACGCATGAAGAACATCGGAACGGTTTGAACCGTTTCGATACGGCAGTATCAAAACGACCTCAAACGTTTCAAAACGAAATTTAAACTTGGTTTTAAAATATGATCGTTGAAGTTTTATAACTGAATTTAAAACTATCGTTTGACAGTAGCAAAATGTTTCAAAACGAGTTTCGAAACGGGCTCTTAGCGTATCGAAACGATCGTGCCCGTTTCGGTATGGTCTATTTATTACACCCCAACGGCTCTTTCTATTTTGGTCCGTTTCGAAACAGGGTCGGGCGTTTTGGAACGAGTAGTTGCAAACTGCATTTATGGAGGAAAGATAACATCCCAACGACTATATTGTTGAATGCAACAACCCCAAGGACTAGAATTCAATGAGAAGATATAAAATGGACCTCTAAAAGCACCAGCAACAACTATTGGTCTCCAAAGAATTATCCAAACATCAAATCCAAGCAATTGTGCCTAAATCTCATATTTTCTTGTAAACCCCAATTGTGAACTTTGTAATTTTCATTCCTATTTGTTCAATTGGGTTGAGTGCTTGTAAAATGACTACATTTTGTATTGAGAGATACTAGTCTTAGCCTTTATCCTCTTTGTATTTCTTGAGTTCGGTTTGGGTCAAATTTTGGATAGAAAATTTGACTGGTATTGTAAAGGTTACCTCCTTAGCCTAGAAAGGGGAAGAACAATTAACGGATTATTGGAAAATCCTTAGTGAAGCTAAGGTAGTGGATGTAGAGTTCAATTGGAACTTGAACCACTCTAAATCATCTTGTCTAGCATTTTTAATTTTCCACTCCACCACCAAAAGTTCTAAAAATCCAATTCACCCCCCTCTTGGCTTATATCATTTCATTAATCCTCTCAACAATTGGTATCAGAGCCTACCTCTTTGAATGATTAACAACCACAAGAAGAGTTCCTAGGAAGAGTGTGATCAACCACAAAGCAAGTCATGACATCTACCTCCGGGTCAAGCATGTACGAGTCTCAATCAACCACCAAACCGCCTTTCTTCAACGGTGATAACTGTCTTTTTTGGAAGAACCGAATGCGTCTCTTCACTAAATGCAATGATTATCTAGTTTGGGATGCAACTAAAGATGGTCCCTCTATTCCGATGAAAAGAGACAACGAAGGAAGACTTGTGCCAAAGAAGAAAAATGAGATGAGTGAAGAAGAGAGAAAGAAGATTCAAATCAACGATAAAGCTCTTCACATGTTGTTTTGCTCTTTCAGTCCCGACATCAACTCCAAAGTTTCCTCCATCGAAAGTGCCAAGGAAGTGTGGAATACACTTGAGACTACATATGAAGGAACAAGTGATGTGAAGGAAACAAAGATTGGAATTCTCAATCTTAGCTATGAGAATTTCAAAATGGAGCCCGACGAAACCGTTTCGAAGATGTTCGATCGTTTCTCAACAATCGTCAATAGGTTAAAGGGTTTTGGAGAGATAATCTCGGAAGAAAAACTAGTCCGGAAGCTACTCTACTCACTTCCTGAGTCTTGGGATAGGAAGAGAACCGCCATCATTGAGGCCAAAAATTTGAAGACACTCAAGCTTGATGAGCTAGTGGGTTCTCTCCTAACTCATGAGATATTGAAGCAAGAAAGGGAAGATGAAAGGAAGAAGGAAGAAGGAAGAAAGAAGAGTGGAGAAGTTTGAGGTAAATAAGAAGAAGAAACTAGGAGTGGCTCTCAAAGCTTCTCTACATGAGGAGAGCACTTCTAGTGAGGAGGAAGACCTAGAAGAATTGGCTATGATAGTCAAAAGGTTCTCACGGTTTATGAGGTCCAACTAGGGTAGAAAGATTCAAAGAAAAATGGACTTCAAGACCAAAAACAAAGAAGAAGAGAGGGATTAAATCATTTGCTTTGAGTGAAAAAATCGGGTCATATTAGTTCCGAGTGCCCTCAACTCAAGAAGAAGGGCTTTGAGAAGAAAAAGAAGCTCAAAGCCAAGCTTCCTACTTGGAGTGATGAGGAGTCATCCGAGGATGAGGAACACGAAGTGGTCAATCTTTGCCTCATGGCTCTTGAGGAGGATTCCTCCATGGTAACCTCTAACTCATCATCTTTTGATTTTACACTTGATGAATTGCATGATGTTTATGATGAGTTACAAGAGGTATATGATGAGTTAGTTGAGAAGTATAAAGAGTCGGTCATAAGAAATAAAAAGATCATTTCAGAATTAAATGATAAAAATGACTCACTTTCTCAAGCTAACTTGAAATTTGAGAAAAAGATCTTAGATTTACAAGATGAACTTAAATTCTTTCAAGATGAAAATGTAGACTTAAACAATCATATTTCTCAATGCAATAGTGAACACCAAAAGGTGTTAGATGAGCTTAACAAGCTCAAGGAGTCTTTCAAAAATGTTGGTAATGTGAAAAATGAGATAGGTGAATCCTCTAGAACTAACCAACCTAAGAGAAAGACATATAACTACAAACAAAGTGGCTTCCATATGCATAATAGAATTAAGAAAATTAGAAGTGTATGGGTTCCTAAGGAACTCGTCAAGTGTAATAATGTTGTTGCTATGTCACCTTGGATTCCTAAGGGAACCAAGCTTTTGGGAGCTAACACTCGTGGACCCAAAATGATTTGGGTACCAAAAATCAAAGCTTAATATCTTTGTTTGTAAGGGGCATTGCAACAAGGCCAAAGCACAAAGCCAAAACTCATGGTACCTTGATAGTGGATGCTCGAGGCACATGACTAGAGACATGAGTCGATTCATGGACTTAAAGCCAAAAAGTGAAGGAGTAGTGACATTTGGTGACAACTCCAAATGCCATATTGAAGGTATTGGATCCATAGGTAATCACTCTACTGTACATATTTAAAATGTTTTGTATGTCGATGGTCTTAAACACAATTTATTGAGCATTAGTCAATTGTGTGATAAAAGATTTAATGTCTTATTTGATAAAAATGGTTGTAAAATTGTTGACATTAAATCAAATAAAATAATGTTCATTGATCATCGCATAGGTAACATTTACATGGTGCATTTAGATGACATTCATACATCTCATGCATGTTTTGTTGCACAAAATGAAAATGATGCATGGCTATGGCATAGGAAACTAGGACATGCTAGCATTAGTGTTTTAGAAAAATTAGTTTCCCTAAATCTAGTTAGAGGTTTACCCAAGATCAAATTTTCAAATGATAAAATATGTGATGCATGCTCTAAGGGTAAACAACATAGATCATCCTTTAAATCCATTAATGATGTTTCTACAAGTAGGTGTTTACAACTAATTCATATGGATTTATTTGGGCCTATTAGAACTATGAGCTTGGGTGGTTAAGACTATTCTAAATTTACTTGGGTTATATTTTTAAGTACTAAAGATGAGGCTTTAGAAAAATTCATTACGTTTTCAAAATTAACTCAAAATGATCTTGAACTTAAGATTTCTCATATTAGAAGTAATCATGGAACAGACTTTCAAATTCTAGGTTTTGAAGAGTTTTTAAATAAAAATGGTATTAGCCACAATTTTTTGGCTCCTTGAACTCCTCAACAAAATGGGGTAGTTGAGAGGAAAAATAAGACTTTACAAGAAATGGCTAGAACCATGCTTTGTGAAAACAATTTACCTAAATATTTTTGGGTGGAAGCCACAAACACCGCTTGCTACGTTGTAAATCGAGTAATGATTAAGCCACTTTTAAAGAAAACACCATATGAGATTTTAAAATCTAAAAAGTCTAACATTAGCTATCTTCATCCATTTGGTTGCAAGTGTTTTGTTTTAAATAATGGTAAAAACAACTTAGGTAAATTTGATGCTAAAAGTGATGAAGCTATTTTCTTAGGGTATTCTTTGACCTCTAAAGCCTATCGTGTATTTAATAAGAGAACTTTAGTAGTAGAAGAGTCTATTCATGTTGTATTCGATGATAACCTCTTTCCAAGGAAGGAATCTTGTGATGATGGTGATGTAGGAATTCTTGATGCCTTTGATGGCGGACAAACTTCAAAGGAGGATGAGATTCCAACTAAAGAAGATGATGCACAAGATCCACCTCTTGAAGCCTTGAAGGACTTGGCTCTTGAGGAAAAGAAAGTGAACTACCCAAGGGAGTACAACTATGCCAAAGGTGGTGAAATATTGGGTGATCCATCCAAGGGGGTAACTACTAGATCTTCTCTTAAACTCATGAATCATGTTGCTTTTATCTCATGCATAGAGCCTAAGAATATAAAAGAAGCATTAAATGATGACTTTGGATTATGGCTATGCAAGAAGAGTTAAATCATGTAACCCCCTTAGCTCGGCCTAGACGGTTGACCCGAACTACGAAGATTACACGGGGAAAACCAAAGTCAACCTTGATTAACGACCCCTTTTTTCTTTTTAATCTTGTCTATATACATGTTAACCCTAAGTGAGTACTCATGAAGCATATGAGAAAAAGGCACAGCGATCGGATTTCAAAAAGGGACTCAATTGCACAATATACAAATTTAGGGACCAAAACATAATTTCTGAAAATTAGAAGGTCTTTACTGATTTTTAAGTTACCAATATGAAATTAGGTAAGTTACATGCTCCTCTGCCAAAACTCAACTTAAATGGACATCTCAAGCTCAAGCAATTGCATTATCAACATTTGGGACTAGAATGTAAAGCTTGCAAACTTCAGCACCATTCAAATCCGTGCCCAACGGTCACCTGTTTCGAAATGGCGTTGACCGTTCTGAAACGCGGGTTGGTTCCGAGACTGGTTCCGAAACAAGGCCTTCCAATAGCCAAATCGTTTCGGAACGCCCCTTAGCGTTTCGAAACACGAAGGTCATTTCAGGCCCCCGTTTCGAAACACTAGGGGGTGTTTTGATATGGTTTGCCCAGATTTAGCTGCAAAGCCTTTTTTTTCAAGCATAAACCCATTCAAACACTTCCTAATGACTCCCTAATCATGTTAACAAACCATCATACATAAATGGTACATGTTTAGAACTCCTAAACACATTCATAGCATCAAACATGATAAACTCATATTTCTAGAGGCATGCTTCCTAGTCAAGCAACCCATTAAGCAATCCAAACCTCAATCAAGCATTAAAGGCCATTTACAATTCAAATCAACCAAGGCAAACATGCCACAACCACAGGGAGTTTAATACATCTCCCAAAAAAAAGTTTGGATTCCCATTGCCAAATTACCAAAACTAATAGTGTATGAAAACATCACCATACATGAGCTTGGTTTCCCTTTGACACTCTTAGCTTCCTTGTTGCCCTTTAACAACTCAATTATCTGCATTATTGATAAAAGAGAGAGCGTAAGCACAAATGCTTAGTGAGGCATGCTCTAAGTAAACCAACACAATAATGTATTTTTAGAAAATACTTTTAACAAAGCTTTTAAACCACATACTCATCTCTTTCTCATGCTACCATGCATACTTTACAAGCATTTCATGCTTCATTATATTCAATACATTATATTGGCTTACAAGTGATAGTTCGTAACCATTTCAACACAAACACAATCGGATACGCGGATTACAAGCGTTGTCCCACACACTTCATACACACTACCGGACTACACAAGGTTCAAACTCAAGAGCAACTCCTCCATTGATGTGACACCCGTGGTGGAGTATAACGGTACAATCTCAACCCCTCAACACCACTCATCGGTAGTTGTATAATTCCACTAACGAGAGTAAGGGACACATAACACAAGATCCACACACAGACTTTCAACCACCGTTGTGATCTTTTCTCAATCGTTAGGGTACTTGGATGGAGTTTACGGTACAATCACAACCCCTCAACATCCAAGGCGACTTTACTTACGGTGCACCCAATCCTATAGCCGGCTAACTATATCCGATTCAAATACATTAAAACCAATTCATCACTTGCCAATATACATCAAATACCATCAACAATTTACTGTTTTAAAGCATTAAACAAAGCCATTAAACCTCATGCATCTCCATGCATCATTACCAAATTAATGTCATGACAAACCAAAGATCTCTTACCTTGAGCATCCTTCAATACATGGCTTTCAAAACCAGCATTAACCATGCTTAAAACATGCTTTCAAAACAGAAATTAAACATGCAATTTATAACCAATGCATCAAACCACTTCTTAGCACATCCGAGGGATTTTTTCCGAAAAATTACTCTTGAGCTTAGCTAAGTTGTTTAGACTTAAACTAAGCTCCCACAACCTCCAAATAATCGTTTCAAAGCTGGAAAACCATCTCCACTCACCAATTACATTTCGCTTGCTTGCTGAAACGCCAATTAAGCCTCTAAATCAATTCCAAAGGTGTCCAAAGATGTATCCCCTGTTTTAGACACATCAAAGCAGAGGTTTAATGCATCATCATGCATTGAAATCTTCAACCAACACACCTAAACTCGCTGATCTACCTAAAACCAACATTTCAGCTACCAAACACAACCGAAATCACCTCCAAACTCTTCCAAAACTTTACCCAGCCAAGATCCATCACTTCTAATCATTTCTAAACATCAATCACCATTAAAAACAAACCTAAACTCGACCTTATACCTCCAGCTATTACAGAACACCAAGAACACCTCAAAAACCACTATTTTCTTGAACAAAAACTTAGGAAACACAACCTATTCGGGATTGGATTGATAAAACCTCATTTCTAACATCATTTAATATCCAAAATACATTAAAGAACCACCTCAAAGCAGAGCCCAAACAATCACAACGAAATTCTTCAATATCTCTTCCAAAATCTTGAGTTTTAAGCCCAAATCATGTTTCTAACATTAAAACCATTTATAAAACTTAAATTAAGGATTGACAACTTGGGAATTTCAGTAAAGAACTGAGTATTTAGAGGAGAAGAACAATCTTACCTCTAAATGGTGATTTCTCCTTGATTTGAGCAAAATTCCATGAAAATTCAATGTGGAAATCAAAACGATTTGATGCAAGATTGATTAGGAACCAAAAGATGATAGAAATCTCATCAATTGAAGTAAAAATCTATGTGAAAGTTGTTGGAGAAAATGTGTTTGGATGATGGGATTTTGAGAGAAAAAGGAATGAGAGAAAATTTGGAAAAGGTAGTTATGAGAATCTAAAAGTAGTTTCCATCTTTATTTTATTTAATTAAAACATTAATTAAATCACCCAAATTAAGGGAAAATCTGGAGAAACTAGGCTTTCCCTAAAACCTCCTTTTATATTCGAACCGTTTCTCAGACCGGTCCGACCATACCCTAAACTTCTAAGCCCAAAATTTGGGTGTTACAAATCAATTTGAGAGAAGTAATGTATGGACATTAGTTGAAAGGCCTAGTAATAAATCTACTATAGGAACTAAATGTGTATTTAGGAATAAACTAGATGGGAGTGGTAACATTGTGAGAAACAAAGCTAGATTAGTTGCTCAAGGTTACACTCAAGAAAAGGGAATTGATTTTGATGAAACCTATGCACCCGCAACTAGAATAGAAGCTATTAGGATGTTTCATGCATATGCATGTTATCATGATTTCAAGCTTTTTCAAATGGGTGTTAAAAGCGCATTTTTAAATGGTTTTATAAATGAGGAAGTGTATGTGGAACAACCACCAGGTTTTGAAGATTCAAAATTTCCAAATCATGTTTTCAAACTAACCAAAGCTCTTTATGGTTTAAAACAAGCTTCTAGAGCTTGACATGAAAGACTTTCAAACTTTTTAATTGAAAAAAGGTTTTGAAAAGGGTAAGGTGGACACTACACTTTTCATAAAAATGTATAAAAATGACATCTTAGTAGTACAAATATATGTTGATTATATTATTTTTGGATCTACTAATGAGTGTCATTGCAAAGAGTTTGTTAAGTTAATGTAAGGTGAATTCGAGATGAGCATGATGGGGGAGCTCTCATTCTTTTTGGGACTCCAAATCAAACAAAGGAAGGATGACACCTTCATCAATCAAGCAAAATATGTGAAGGATATGCTCAAGAAGTTTGGCTTGGAGAATGCAAAGCCTCAAGCCACACCAATGAGCTCATCTACAAATCTTGACAAAGATAAATGAGGTAAGTGTGTTGACTCTAAGCTTTATCGCTCTATGATTGGATCTTTTCTTTACCTTACCGCAAGTAGACCGGATATATTGTTTAGTGTTTGCTTGTATGCTAGGTTTCAAGCTAGTCCTAGAGAGTCTCACCTTATAGCCGTTAAAAGAATCTTTAGGTACCTTAGAGATACCCCTTGTCTAGGTCTTTGGTACCCTAGAGACTCAACCTTCAACCTTCATGCTTATTCGGATGCGGATTATGGGGGTGTAAAATTGATAAGAAGAGTACTTCGGGAACATGCCAATTCTTAGGTAGCATGCTCATATCTTGGTTCTCTAAGAAACAAAATAGTGTAGCTCTATCTACCACCGAAGCCGAGTACATATCCTTAGGGAGTTGTTGTGCTCAAGTCCTTTGGATGAAGCAACAACTCTTAGATTATGATATTAAAGTTAAAACCATACTCCTTAAGTGTGACAACACTAGTGCTATATGCCTAACCAAAAATCCCATCCAACACTCTAGAACCAAACATATAGAAATAAGGCATCGTTTCATTAGAGATAATGTTCTTGTTGAGTTGATCACACAATTGCAAATGGCCAAGAGGGGGGTGAATTGGCAATACAAATTTTGGTGGGAAGAATGAGTGAAAATTAAAAGATGACACAAGTAGTTAGAGTGGTTCAAGTTCTCCAAATGAACTCTACATCCACTAACTTAGTTCCCACTAGGGATTTTCAACCAATTCACTACTTGAATTCTTCCCCTTTTCTTGGATGAGGAGGTAACCTTACAAATTTGATTAAGCTTTCTACCCAAAGCTTAATCCACTCAATTTACAAAGAGAAGGTTTTGGTAAACTCAAATAATTCCTCAAAAAGGATAAATGTCTACCCAAATACAATTTCAATTACCCCAAACTCACAATACAAGATAACAATGAAAACACTAGAGTTGGGTACAAGAATTTGACTTTGAAGAACAAAAGGGTTTGGATTTTTGCTTTGATGATGCTTGTAGGTTGAATAGTTGTTGCTGACACTCAAAGGGCTTCAATTTATACCTTATCTATTAATTCTAGCCGTTTGGGTGGTTGGGGAATTGAATAGAGCCGTTGGTGGTGTTATCTCACCTCTATAAATGCAGTCTGCAACCACCCGTTTCGGAACGCGAGAACCTGTTTCGAAACGGACCAAAATAGAAAGAGCCGTTGGGGTGCATTTAAGAGCCCGTATCGAAACGGTATTTACCCGTTTCGAAACACTTTTGCCACTATCAAGGGTCGTTTGGAAACAACTTGAACTAGTTTCGAAACGCCTTAACGGTTTCAGAAAAATCAGTTAAAAACTTGCAACGGTCATATTTTTCAAATCAAATGAAGAACCGTTTCGAAACACTTGAAGTCGTTTCGATACGGGTTCTCTATGTTCTAAAGTCGTTTCGATACTTGTTTCAAAACATGGGTTGGCAGTGTTGAAAACGTTTCGATACCCGTTTCGGAACAGGGGTTGACAGTTTCAAAACCATTTCGAAACGCCTTAGGCCGTTTCGAAACAATGACTCGAAAAACACTGTTTCGGCTTTAAGAACACTTAGAAAATATTTGAAAATCTTAGTTTTTAACATAGGCATATTCTTTAAATCATATGGGGATGTTTGAGGACTTAAAAATTCGTTTTGACATTTTCAATTTAGTCCTTAGGTTCTTTAGTTATATCAAAATTAAAATATCGGTTTCACAATCTCCCCCTTTTTGATATAACAAAAACCAAAGTTAGAATTTTTAAGAGTTTTGAAAATTTTGAACACATTCTAACCCCCTTAATTTAAGATAGTTTTTTAAAGTTTTAAAAAGGTTTTAACTTTGAAATTCAAGGTTTAAAACTTAAAAACACTTTAAACATTTAAAACGAAATTTTGACTCTTAAATTTCTTCTCCCCCTTTTTGTTAGATCAAAAATAATAAACAAGGCTCATAGAGAAGAGAAAGGGTTAGTACCAATAAGCATTAAGCAATAAGAAACAATAATATTAATTCATAAAATTAAAATATCCAAAACATAAATCAACATTAAGTTCAAAGCATAATCCCAAATAAAACTAAAAGCATAGGTTCATAAAACATAATGGAAATAAAGATGCAAACTTAATCCTAAAATGCATAGATAATATGATATGTCATGAATGTCCTAGGCCTTGTCGTCATCATCATCATCCGAAGTCTCATCATCGCTCTTGACTTGAGAACGGCGAAACTTCATCCATTGGCCATAGAAGGTAGAGAAGGACATGTCCATGGCTGAGTGTGGGTTCTCAAGGGATAGAAGGCGATCATCTACACTTTGCAAGCGAGTGTTGATGGCACCAAAACCCGAAGCCATGTTGGTGTCCATGGCATTGAACCGCTCGGTAATTAAAGCCGTAAGAGCTTCATTGTTTGCAACTTGAGCTTGAGCTTGAGGTTGAGGTTCAACGAGAGGAGGAGGAGGAGGTGCTGCTCTATCAACACGTTCCCAAGCATCGTTCACATAGTGAAAACCGGACTTGCGAAGAGAGGACTCACCAATTTTTGACTTGCGGGGTTCCAGAGAGTCGTAGGTGCAATCGAGACCAATCGAGCTTAAGATCGTGCCATAAGTAAAGGATTTCAAAGCATTAGTTTCAATAAGCTTAACATTGTTAACCATCTCGGCAAATATGATCTTAGCAACATTAGGGCGCTCACCACGACGGAAACACTCAAGCCAAAAATAGTCAACTTGACGGATATGAGAATATTTACCTCCGGAGGGGCGAAGGAACCATGAAACCATCAAATGGAGGAAACGATCGTGCGCATCCAAAGTAAGCACTTAACCGGTGTGAGAACCAAAATGACTCTCATTCTCAAGTCCTATATTCTTAAGGGAAAACGTAGACTCCAAGAGAGGAACATTAACAACAAACTTTTTCCCTAAAATATAAGATTCAATCCCAACAACCTCGGTATTTGTTTCATCATTAATAAGGTGAGCATTGGAGTAAAAGATAAGTACCATGTGTTTGTAGCAAATGTCCGGGATGCTCAACAAAGGAAGAAGATCCCATTCGCTCAAATGCTCGAGGTAACAGAAATGAAATCGCTCGGAGTTAAGGAATTCAAGATCAATCACACGCTCACGACGAACTTCGTACTCCTTGACATATTTGAAACGAGCTCTCATCTTTGGAGTTCGAAGAGATTTTTGAAAGAGCTGAGCGAGATTCGGACGCATACTCGAGTCACCGGATTGAACGGACTTACGCTTTTTGCTAACATTTTCCGAAGCCATCCTAAAAACATTAAGCAAGCAAGTTTTAAAAATTAGGTGTATGCATAGATTTCTAAATTCAATCCAATGATAAATCCCACTTAGGATTTTAAAAAAAAGTAAAACAAAAATAATTTTTTTTAAAAGAAAAACAGTAAAAGAAAATACGAGTGGAAATTTTTTATATTCGAATCAGAAAATTGAAGATTTTGAATTTTTTTTACAAGATATGAAAAACCCAAGCATAAAAACATATAAATTATACAAAAATAAAATTTTCTAACCTAAGATTCAAACATAAATTGAAAGAAAAAGAAAAAAAAGAAAAAAAACCTTAGTTTGGGATTTTGGATGAATGGATGAAAATCCTTGCACAATATTAATGAATCTTGCTTAGACTAGTGTTTTAGAGAAAACCCCCTCAAGATTTGGTGAAAAACAAAGAGGGTTAGAGGGTTTTTATAGGGAAAAATTCGGGCTAGGGTTTTGGGAGAATTTTAATTAAAGTGAACTTTATCATTAAAATCCCCACTTAAAGCATCAGCGAAACCGTTTCGGAACGGTCCTGACCGTTTCGAAACGCGAGCACGAGAGTTTGACTGTTTTTAGAATTTCAGCTGACCGTTTTGATACGGGGTTGACTGCATCGAAGCCCCCTTGACTCGTATCGAAACTTGCTTCGATACACCCCTTGGTAGTAGCCAAAACGTTTCAATACCCTTTTAAGGCGTTTCGAAATGCCCTTCTCTCAGACATGATTTTGAAGCATCCGTATCGAAACAGGTTGACCCGTTTCGATACACCTTGGCCTGGAAGTGCAGATGAGGCTCTAAAAGTGCAGAAAATTGAATTTTTCTAAGGCCTAACTTACATGAATGATCAGGAAAAAACATATGCAAACATAAACATACTCCCCTAGCTATAGGCATGGATGAAATTAGGAGTAAAAACACATAAACATGACATTTCACAAGATCAAGCAATTTTAAGCACAAAAGAGGTCCTAAAAGGTCAAGATAGGCTAGCTAGACCTAACTCTCTCCTAAGGGACCAAAAACACTCTTTATCTAAAGGTTTTGTAAATATATCCACTAATTGGTTCAAGGTGTCAACAAATTCTATAACAACATCATTTTTCAAAACATGATCTCTAATAAAATGATGTCGAATTTCTATGTGTTTAGTTCTAGAGTGTTGGATGAGATTCTTAGTGAGACAAATGGCACTAGTGTTGTTACACCTAAGGGGTATGGTTTATATTTCAACACCATAATCTAAGAGTTGTTGCTTCATCCAAAGGACTTGAGCACAACAACTCCCCAAGGATATGTACTCTGCTTCGGTGGTAGATAAGGCTACACTATTTTGTTTCTTAGAGAACCAAGATACGAGCATACTACATAAGAATTGACATGTCCGGGAAGTACTTTTCCTATCTATCTTACATCCCCCATAATCCGCATCCGAATAAGTATGAAGGCTAAAGGAAGAATCTTTAGGATACCAAAGGCCTAAGGTAGGTGTGTCTCTAAGGTATCTAAAAATTCTCTTAATGGAAACTAAGTGTGATTCTCTAGGACTTGCTTGAAACCTAGCACACAAGCAAACACTAAACATAATATCCGGTCTACTTGCGGTAAGGTAAAGCAAAGAACCTATCATGGATCTATAAAGCTTAGAATCAACACACTTACCTCCTTCATCTTTGTCAAGCTTTATGGAAGAACTCATAGGTGTGGCTTGAGGTTTTGCATTCTCCAAGCCAAACTTTTTGAGCATATCATTCACGTACTTAGCTTGATTTATGAAGGTGCCATCTTTCCTTTGTTTGATTTAGAGTCCCAAAAAGAATGAGAGCTCCCCCATCATGCTCATCTCGAACTCACCTTGCATTAGCTTAGAAAATTCTTTACAATAACACTCATTAGTAGAACCAAAAATGATATCATCAACATAGATTTGTACTACTAAGATGTCATTGTTATATCTTTTTATGAAGAGTGTGGTATCCACCTTTCCTTTTTCAAAACCCTTTTCAATTAAGAAATTTGAAAGTCTCTCATACCAAGCTCTAGGAGCTTGTTTTAAACCATAGAGAGCTTTTGTAAGTTTAAACACATGGTTTGGAAATTTTGAATCCTCAAAACCCGGTGGTTGTTCAACATACACTTCTTCATTTATAAAACCATTTAAAAGGCACTTTTCACATCCATTTGAAAAGGCTTGAAATTATGATAACATGCAAATGCAAGCAACATCCTAATGGCTTCCATTCTAGCTACGGGTGCATAAGTCTCATCAAAATCAATTCCCTCTTCTTGGGTATAGCCTTGAGCAACAAGCCTAGCCTTGTTTCTCACTATATTACCACTTTCATCTAATTTATTCCTAAAAACCCATTTTGTTCCTATAGTAGATTGATTATTAGGCCTTTCAACTAATGTCCAAACTTTACTTCTCTCAAATTGATTTAATTCCTCTTGCATGGCCAAAATCCAAAAATCATCTTTTAAAGCTTCTTTAATATTTTTAGGCTCAATGCATGAAAGGAATGCAACATGATTCATTAATTTAAGAGAGGATCTAGTAGTTACCCCCTTGAATGGATCACCCAAGATTTCACCACCTTTGACATAGTTGAACTCCCTTGGGTAAGACACCTCCTTTCCTCAAGAGCCAAGTCCTTCAAGGCTTCAAGAGGTGGATCTTGTGCATCCTCATCTTTAGTTGGAACCTCATCCACCTTTGACGTTTGTCCTCCATCAATGGCATCAAGGATTCCTACATCATCATCATCACAAGATTCCTTCCTCGGAAGGAGGTTATCATCGAAAACAACATGTATAGACTCTTCAACTACTAGAGTTCTTTTATTAAATACACGATAGGCTTTAGAGTTTAAAGAGTACCCTAAGAAAATAGCTTCATCACTTTTAGCATCAAATTTACCTAAGTTTTCTTTACCATTATTCAAAACAAAACACTTGCAACCAAAAGGATGAAAATAGCTAATGTTAGGCTTCTTAGATTTTAAAATCTCATAAGGTGTTTTCTTCAAAATCGGCCTAATCATTACTCGATTTATAATATAGCAAGCGGTATTTGTGGCTTCCGCCCAAAAATATTTAGGTAAATTATTTTCGCAAAGCATGGTTCTAGCCATTTCTTCTAAAGTTCGATTTTTCCTCTCAACTACCCCATTTTGTTGAGGAGTCCGAGGTGCGGAAAAATTGTGGCTAATCCCATTTTCATTTAAAAACTCATCGAAACCTAGATTTTGAAATTCGGTTCCATGATCACTTCTAATGTGAGAAATTTTAAGTTCAAGATCATTTTGAGTTATTTTAGAAAATGTGATGAATTTTTCTAAAGCCTCATCTTTTGTACTTAAGAATAGAACCCAAGTAAACCTAGAATAGTCATCTACAAGCACAAAAGCATATGATTTTCCACCCAAGGTCATTGTTCTAATAGGCCCAAAAAGATCCATATGAATCAATTGTAAACATCTACTAGTAGAGACATCATTAATGGATTTAAATGAAGTTCTATGTTGTTTACCCTTTGAACATGCATCACAAATTTTATCATTAGAAAATTTAAGTTTGGGTAAACCTCTAACTAGATTAAGGGAAATTAATTTCTCTAAGACACTCATGCTAGCATGTCCTAATTTTCTATGCCAAAGCCATGAGTCATGTTCATCACGTGCAACTAAGCATGTATGAGATGAATGAATGTCATCTAGATGCACCATGTATATGTTCACTATGCGATGACCAATGAACATTAGTTGATTTGTTTTAATGTTTATAATTTTGCAACCACTTTTATCAAATAAAACATTAAAACCATTATCACATAATTGACTAATGCTCAATAAATTATGTCTAAGACCGTTGACATACAAAACATTTTCAAAGAAAATAGAAGAGTGATTACCAATGGAGCCTATTCCTTCAATGTGGCCTTTGGAGTTGTCACTGAAAGTTACCACTCCACCACTCTTTGGCTCTAGTTCCACAAATCTACTCTTGTCACCGGTCATATGTCTTGCGCATCCACTATCAAGGTACCAAGAATTTTGGCTTGAAGCTTTAGCCTTGTAGCAATGCTCCCCCTACAAACAAAAAAATTAGGCATTGATTTTTGGTACCCAAATCATTTTGGGTCCATGTGTGTTAGCCTTCAAAATTTTGGTTCCCTTGGGAATCCAAGAAGCAATAGCACTCATATTATTAGAAATAATGAGTTCCTTAGGAACCCAAACACTCCTAACTCTTTGACCTCTAGATTGCTTATTAAAATTTCTTTGTTTAGGAATAAAGGGTTTTCTTTTTACATATTGGGATTTAGAATGATTTCCTTTTTCAAAATTGTTTTTCCCAATAACAATAGATGTTTTAAGATTATCCACTTCCTTTGTGTGATAATCTTGAAAATCAGAAAGAAGTTTTTCAAGTTCAAGATTTTTTTTGTTTTAAGATCATTTGAAAGATTTACTAAAAACAAAACTTTCTTTTCCAATTCGGAGTTAGCTTTAGAAAATGTCTCATTTTGATTTTTCAAATCGGAAATGGTTTTCTTGTTTTTCAAAATGGATTCTTTATATTTTCCTACTAACTCATCGTAAACCTCTTGCAATTCATCATAAGCATCTTGAAGTTCATCAAAAGTAAAATCAAAATTGGATAAGTTAGAATTTACCTTTGGTTCATCATCAATGGCCATGAGACATAGATTGGCCACTTTCTCCTCTTCCTCTGATGACTCATCGTCACTCCAAGTTGCTATTTGAGCTTTGAGCTTGTTCTTCTTCCCAAAGCTCTTCCTCTTCAATTGAGGACATTCTGAACGGATGTGACCCGGATTCTTGCATTCATAACAAGTGATTTGGTCCTTCTCCTCTTCCTTACTCTTGCTCTTGAAGTCTCCCTTTCTAATAAACTTTCTTCCACAATTGGACTTCATGAAGCGAGTAAATCGTTTGGCCAACATGGCCATCTCCTCATCTTCATCTTCACTTGAATCGCTTTCTTGATATGAAGCTTTTAGAGCGATTCCCACTTTCTTCTTCTCAACATCCTTCTTCTCAACCATCTTCTTCTCTTCTTCTCTTCCCTTCCTCATGATCTCATGGGTGAGTAGAGATCCAACAAGAGCATCAAGCTTGAGAGTCTTCAAATCTCTAGCTTCAATAATAGCCGTTCTCTTGCCATCCCATGACTCCAGAAGAGAGTACAACAATTTCCTCACTAGTTTATCTTCAGGGATGATCTCGCCGAACCCCTTCAATCCGTTGACAATGACCGAGAATCGATCAAACATCTTGGAGACACTTTTATCGGGATCCATCTTGAAATTTTCATAGCTTAGATTGAGTAGCCCAATCTTTGTCTCCTTGACATCACTACTTCCCTCATATGTTGTCTCGAGGGTATCCCAAACCTCCTTGGCATTTTCGATTGAAGACACCTTGGAGTAGATATCCGAACCAAGTGCAAAAAATATCACATGGAGAGCTTTGTCATTCACTTGCATCCTTCTTCTTTCATCATCCGTCATCTCGGCTTTTACCTTTGGGACAAGTCTTTCTCCATCTCTCTTCATAGGAATGTATGGACCTTCTTCAACCACATCCCACACCATGTAGTCAATAAACTTGATGAAGAGCCTCATCATATTCTTTCAATATGGGTAGTTATCCTCATTGAAGAATGGTGGCTTGGTGGTAGATTGGGACTCATAGAGGTTGGAGTTAGAGGTGGATGCCATTGCTTGACTAGTTGTTGATCAAACTCTCCTAGAATCGACTCAAGAGGGTTGTAATCCTTCCAATGAGTGTAGCTCTGATACCAATTGTTGAGTTGATCACACAATTGCAAATGGCCAAGAGGGGGTGAATTGGCAATAAAAATTTTGGTGGGAAGAATGAGTGAAAAATAAAAGATGACACAAGTAGTTAGAGTGGTTCAAGTTCTCCAAATGAACTCTACATCCACTACCTTAGTTCCCACTAAGGATTTTCAACCAATTCACTACTTGAATTCTTCCCATTTTCTTGGATGAGGAGGTAACCTTACAAATTTGATTAAGCTTTCTACCCAAAGCTTAATCCACTCAATTTACAAAGAGAAGGTTTTGGTAAACTCAAATAATTCCTCAAAAAGGATAAATGTCTACCCAAATACAATTTCAATTACCCCAAACTCACAATACAAGATAACAATGAAAACACTAGAATTGGGTACAAGAATTTGACTTTGAAGAGCACAAATGTTTGGATTTTTGTTTTGATGATGCTTGTAGGTTGAATAGTTGTTGCTGACACTCAAAGGGCTTCAATTTATACCTCCTATATTAATTCTAGCTGTTTGGGTGGTTGGGGAATTGAATAGAGCCGTTGGTGGTGTTATCTCACCTCCATAAATGCAGTCTGCAACCACCCGTTTCGGAACGCGAGAACCTGTTTCGAAACGGACCAAAATAGAAAGAGCCGTTGGGGTGCATTTAAGAGCCCGTATCGAAACGGTATTTACCCGTTTCGAAACACTTTTGCCACTATCAAGAGTTGTTTCGAAACAGCTTGAACTAGTTTCGAAACGCCTTAACGGTTTTTGAAAAATCAGTTAAAAACTTGCAACGGTCATATTTTTCAAATCAAATGAAGAACCGTTTCGAAACACTTGAAGTCGTTTCGATACGGGTTCTCTATGTTCTAAAGTCGTTTCGATACTTGTTTCAAAACATGGGTTGGCAGTGTTGAAAACGTTTCGATACCCGTTTCGGAACAAGGGTTGACAGTTTCAAAACCATTTCGAAACGCCTTAGGCCGTTTCGAAACAATGACTCGAAAAACACTGTTTCGGCTTTAAGAACACTTAGAAAATATTTGAAATCTTAGTTTTTAACATAGGCATATTCTTTAAATCATATAGGGATGTTTGAGGACTTAAAAATTCGTTTTGACATTTTCAATTTAGTCCTTAGGTTCTTTAGTTATATCAAAATTAAAATATCGGTTTCACAATCTCCCCCTTTTTGATATAACAAAACCAAAGTTAGAATTTTTAAGAGTTCTGAAAATTTTGAACACATTCTAACCCCCCCCCCTTAATTTAAGATAGGTTTTTAAAGTTTTAAAAAGGTTTTAACTTTGAAATTCAAGGTTTAAAACTTAAAAACACTTTAAACATTTAAAACGAAATTTTGGCTCTTAAATTTCTTCTCCCCCTTTTTGTTAGATCAAAACTAATAAACAAGGCTCATATAGAAGAGAAAGAGTTAGTACCAATAAGCATTAAGCAATAAGAAACAATAATATTAATTCATAAAATTAAAATATCCAAAACATCAATCAACATTAAGTTCAAAGCATAATCCCAAATAAAACTAAAAGCATAGGTTCATAAAACATAATGGAAATAAAGATGCAAACTTAATCCTAAAATGCATAGATAATATGATATGTCATGAATGTCCTAGGCCTCGTCGTCACCATCATCATTCGAAGTCTCATCATCGCTCTTGACTTGAGAACGACGAAACTTCATCCATTGGCCATAGAAGGTAGAGAAGGACATGTCCATGGCTGAGTGTGAGTTCTCAAGGGATAGGAGGCGATCATCTACACTTTGCAAGCGAGTGTTGATGGCACCAAAACCCGAAGCCATGTTGGTGTCCATGGCATTGAACCGCTCGGTAATTAAAGCCGTGAGAGCTTCATTGTTCGCAACTTGAGCTTGATCTTGAGGTTGAGGTTCAACGGGAGGAGGGGGAGGAGGTACTGCTCTATCAACACGTTCCCAAGCATCGTTCACATAGTGAAAATCGGACTGGCGAAGAGAGGACTCACCAATTTTTGACTTGCGGGGTTCCGGAGAGTCGTAGGTGCAATCGAGACCAATCGAGCTAAAGATGTGACTTAAGATCATGCCATAAGTAAAGGATTTCAAAGCATCGGTTTCAATAAGCTTAACATTGTTAACCATCTCGGCAAATATGATCTTAGCAACATTAGGGCGCTCACCACGACGGAAACAGTCAAGCCAAAAATAGTCAACTTGACGAATATGAGAATATTTACCTTCGGAGGGGCGAAGGAACCATGAAACCATCAAATGGAGGAAACGATTGTGCGCATCCAAAGTAAGCACTTGACCGGTGTGAGAACCAAAATGACTCTCATTCTCATGTCCTATATTCTTAAGGGAAAACGTAGACTCCAAGAGAGGAACATTAACAACAAACTTTTTCCCTAAAATATAAGATTCAATCCCAACAACCTCGGTATTTGTTTCATCATTAATAAGGTGAGCATTGGATAAGTACCATGTGTTTGTAGCAAATGTCCGGGATGCTCAACAAAGGAAGAAGATCCCATTCGCTCAAACGCTCGAGGTAACGGAAAAGAAATCGCTCAGAGTTAAGGAATTCGAGATCAATCACACGGTCACGATGAACTTCGTACTCCTTGACATATTTGAAACGAGCTCTCATCTCTGGAGTTCGAAGAGTTTTTTAAAGAGCTGAGCGAGATTCGGACGCATACTCGAGTCACCGGATTGAACGAACTTACGCTTTTTGCTAACATTTTCCGAAGCCATCCTAAAAACATTAAGCAAGCAAGTTTTAAAAATCAAGTGTATGCATAGATTTCTAAATTCAATCCAATGATAAATCCCACTTAGGTTTAAAAAATTTAAAACAAAAACAATTTTTTTTAAAAGAAAAACAGTAAAAGAAAATACGAGTGGAAATTTTTTATATTCGAATCAGAAAATTGAAGATTTTGAAACTTTTTACAAGATATGAAAAACCCAAGCATGAAAACATATAAACTATACAAAAATAAAATTTTCTAACCTAAGATTCGAACATAAATTGAAGGAAAAAGAAAAAAGGAAAAAATTCCTTAGTTTGGGATTTTGGATGAATGGATGAAAATCCTTGCACAATATTGATGAATCTTGCTTAGACTAGTGTTTTAGAGAAAACCCCTCAAGATTTGGTGAAAAACAAAGAGGGTTAGAGGGTTTTTATAGGGGAAAATTTGGGCTAGGGTTTTTAGGGTTTTGGGAGAATTTTAATTAAAGTGAACTTTATCATTAAAAGCCCTACTTAAAGCGTCAGCGAAACCGTTTCGGAATGGTCCTGACCGTTTCGAAACGCGAGCACGAGAGTTTGACCGTTTTTAGAATTTCAACTGACCGTTTTGATACGGGGTTTACCGTATCGAAGCCCCGTTGACTCGTATCGAAACTTGCTTCGATACACCCCTTGGTAGTAGCCAAAACGTTTCGAAACCCTTTTAAGGCGTTTCGAAACGCCCTTCTCTCAGACATGATTTTGAAGCATCCGTATCGAAACAGATTGACCCGTTTATGCATATAGGACTTCATGAAATTCATTTTTCTGCAATATTAGAGCCTCATCTGCATCTCCAAGCCTAGGCGTATCGAAACAGGTAAATTTGTTTCGATACAAGTGCGTTAAAAGAGTGATCTTTGACTAGGGTGTTTCGAAACGCCTTAAAAGGGTTTCGAAACGTTTTGCCTCTTCCAAGGAGTGTATCGAAACGAGTTTCGATATGGGTCAACATGTGGGATTCAATACGGTCAAAGCCGTATCGAAACGGTGAGCTAGATTTGAAACGCCAGTTAACGTTTCAGAACGATCGTGTCTGTTCTGAAACGGGTATGTGGACAACTTTGTAAAGGGCTTTCAATGCTAAAGTTTACTTTTAATTAAAACTCTTAAAAACCTTAACCCAATTTTCCCCTATAAAAACCCTCTAAATCTCATTGTTTTTCATCAAATCTTGAGGGTTTTTACTCACAAACACAAGTCTAAGCAAGCCCACCAATTTTGTGCAAGTTCTTCGATTCATTCATCTAAAATCCCTATTTGAGGTATATTAAAAGGGTTTTTGACGGAGTCTTGATTTGTAAAGTTAATTTATGTTTTAGTCTTGCCCTTAGATGTAATATATCTCAAAATGGTGGGTTTTTATCAAAAATCCCGAAATGGGTTTTCATGGGTATTTTAAAAGGGTGAATATATGAGTTTTTAAAGTGGTTTAGTGTTTGGGAGTGGGGCTGATGTTATAACAATACTATAAGGTTGTTTTGAAGGTGTTTAGTGGTGTTTTGGGTGTTGGAATCATTGGTTTTCTGCTGGGTTATTGGGGTGTACGAAAATGAGAGTTTTGGTGTTGGATTTGTTTTAAAATTGTAAGAATTTGGCTTGTGGTTGTAATTTGGGGTTGTGACAGTGTTTTGTGATGATTTGGTTGAGTAATGTATTGTTTTTGATTGGTTAGAATCAAGGGAAACCGTTGGACAGGCTTCGAGTACGATTCCGAGGAATTTGGAGACTTGAGATCGGTGTTTCGGCTTCTGTTTTGTTTTTTTTGTTGATAAATTTCGGGCCTCATTAAAAACCCTACTAAACCTATTAGGGGAAAATAGTGCCCTTATTTTATTAATATTAAATGCCTTTGTTCATAACCGAGAAATACACCACAAAAGCAAGCTCAAAAACAAATAACACCCTATATGCCAGACCCCTAAGCATCCTCAACCAATGCCCTCTTTTTCTAGCCGGTCCGCTTCTGTATTCCCAGCTCTCGGGACCCATCGAGCTATCCACCCAAACTCTGAAAATATTCCCTTCATTCCTGCAACCTGGGTGGAGATGCATGGCGGGGGTTCAGCTGCCCCAGTAAGCCAATCAGTCACCTTCCTACAATCTGACTCCACTATGAGTCTCTTGTTACTACTCCAGCTTGAGCTTAAGAACCTATTCACACCTTCTGTCACAGCCTGGAATTCGATCAAACTAGGCGGGCCTGAATTGCTTGAGCACGAAAAAGAGCTTAACTTCCTTCCTCTGCCGTCTCTAAGAAGTCCACCTATGCCACCTCTCCCGTCAACTTTCGACACAACGCCATCCACATTTAATTTTAAGTATCCCGGCGGGGGAGGCTCCCATGCTATCGCGGAGACGTGGGGTGATTTAACCACTGTAAGGGATAGTGCTAGTCCTGGGTTGGCAACCAAACTTTCAATCGAAACCGCACCATCTGGGACTTTGGCCTTAATCCAAGAAGCTAAACGCCATTTGGCCAAAAAAATAAGGTGTGTCAAATCCATTTTCCTACCATTAAAGACCATTTCGTTCCTGCACAGCCAAAACGTCCAGAGGACCGCAAATGGAATGACCTCCCACCAATCACTGTCTCGGGGATCCGCAACACTGTTCCAAGCATTCAAGAAGTTCTTCGGCGATCCAGGCAGGACCAGAACTGATCCATAGTTCATACAAAAATGCATCCACAGTTGCAAGGAAAATTGGCAACTGAAAAATAAATGAAAGACATATTCTTCCTCGTTGTTACACAACGTACAGGCTGATCCTCCACGAACCTCTATGCCTCTCTTCTGAAGCTCCCTTCTAACTGGGATACGACCCAGCATGATCCGCCATACAAAGGTTTCGACCTTGGGGGGCGATTCCTAACCAGATTCTTTTGTATCTCACTGCTGTTGAAGTGCTGGAGTCTCCGACTGCTTCTTTCAACCCACGAACATTGTAAAGTCCGTAACTACTCCCCTTCGACCTCACCCAATCCTTTGCACCAATGCTCGAAGTAAAGGAGTTCAATAATCCCAGCAAATTCTGTCACTGTGACCTTTCCCAGTTGAAGATTTGTCTTCGTAAGAGAATGTTCCATTCCTACGTGTCCTCTCTTCTAGTCCCGAACTCAGAAATGCATCCGTTCTTGTTACAGGCTAGCGCAAATATACGGGGGAAATGATCCTTCAGAGGTAAATTCCCTAACCAAACTTCCGACCAGAACTTAATTAACTTTCCGTCCCCTACTTGGAGTACGTAATTGTCTCTGAGACATCTCCCCACATTGTCCTCGATGTGAAAGATGTTGGAAATGTCCCTCCATATCCAGGATGTAACCTTGGTTATGGGTTTCTTTGTCCACGGCTCCGATGAAACATTGCCTTCCAGACTCCTTATAACCCTCCTCCACAGGCTGTCGTGTTCGTTACCGAACCTCCACGCCCACTTACCTAAAAGTGCCATGTTGGTGCACCCCAGGTCCATTATTCCGAGACCACCCTCGGATTTGCTTTTACATACGTTTTCCCAACTAACCCAGTGGATTTTGGAGTTGTTTGCATCGCCTCCCCATAGGAAGTTAGCCATCAGGCTGTTGAGACGTTTTTCCATAGTTCTAGGCATTTTAAACAGCGACATATAATACATAGGTAAGCTTGAGAGGACCGACTTAAGCATAGTAATCCGCCCACCCATCAAGAGAAGCTTCGACTTCCACCCTTCTAACCACCTTACAAACTTGCAAATGATTGGATCCCAGAGTGATACTAGATTACGTTTAGCCCCTAGCGGAAGACCCAGATATGTCGAAGAGAAATGATCTGTTTGACAGCCTATTAGATCCTCCCAGCGAGATAATTCTGTCTCAGCTACGTTAATGCCAAATAACTGTCTCTTCTTCAAGTTCAGCTCTAATCCTGATGCAAGTTCAAAAACATGAAGTGTTTTTTTAACGTTGCGAACTTGGCGCTCCTCTCCATTGCAAAAGATAAGGAGATCATCTGCAAATTGGAGATGGGATATTTCGACATTCTCCCCATTCCTTCCAACCAGTGCTCCGGAAAAAAGGCATATCGACATAGATTTTTTCAGCATTAAATTCAGAGCTTCTCCAACTAGGTTGAAAAGAAGCGAGGATAAAGAACAACCATGTCTCAATCCTCTCTTGATAAAGAATCTTTCTGTCGTAGCTCCATTAACAAGAACGGAGATCGAAACTGTCGATATGCAACATTTTATCCAACTACACCACCTCTCCCCAAACCTACATTCCAACAAAATTCTGATTAGGAAATCCCAGCTAATAGTGTCGTAGGCCTTTTTAAAACCAATTTTGAAGGCTACCCCGCCTCTTCCACTCTTTGCAATAAAATCAATGGCTTCATTCGCAATTAGAGAGCAATCCAATATTTGACGGCCTGGGATAAATGCAAACTGGGTCTCACCCACTAGTTTAGGCAGTACCGAGCGAAGCCGCCTGGCTAGAACTTTAGATAATATTTTGTAGAGGCCTCCAACTAGACTAATCGGACTGTACTCATTTAGGGATATCGGATTTTGTACCTTAGGAATGAGTGCAATATATGAGTGGTTCACCCCCGGGTCCCACCTTCTCCCTTCATAAAAATCCCTGAAGAATCTCATGATTTCCTGTTTTAGCTCCGTCCAAAACTTCTTTTAGAAACCCATGTTGAATCCGTCGGGACCGGGTGCTTTGTTGCTCTCGGATGCAGCCAGTGCTTCCCATACTTCACCCTCGGAGAAAGGTTTCTGCAGGAATAGACTCTCTTCTTTACTGATTTTACTAAAATCTAGCTTCATGTTTTCAATCTCCAGAGCATGAGTCTTACTGTATGCTTCACGAAAATGGTCTACTACAGCCAATCTGATCAAAGTAGGATCTTCCACATCTACATTATTCATTCGCAGGTTTTTAATGACATTCGTTCTTCTTCTCTCGGAGGCAACTAAGTGAAAAAATCGGGTGTTCTTATCACCTTCATGCATCCATTTAACTCTTGATCTTTGAATCCAAATACTCTCCTCTATCCTGTATTCTTTCCAAAGAGCCTTTTTCAGAGAAATCAAAATATTCCAGGCATCCAGTGGAGCTGTACCATTTTGCATATCAGTTTCCAAAGCAGTAATTCGTTTCTCTATTTTCAATATGCCTTCCTTGCTCCCAACCTTATTCGATCCATGCCACCTTCTAGCCACGTCTTTAGATACTTTCAGCAGTTTGCGTATTCTGGTACCCGGCTTGGCTGCTCTCAACACATTCAAAGAATCCCTGATTGCTCCCATGAAACTATCCTCTTGCAAACAATAATTAAAGCAACGAAAAGGCTTTGGTCCCCAGTTCTTGCTTTCTTCGAATAAAACAATGGCGCAATGGTCCGAAATAGATTTGTCACATACCTTCTGATATAGGTCCGGGTAGCTAGCTCTGAAGCCATGAGATAGCAAAAAGCGATCTAGCCGAATGAATGTAGGGGGTTCCCGGTTGTTGCTCCACGTGAACCGTCCACCCAGCATTGGGAAATCCACCAAGCCTGCTTCGAACACGAAATTATTGAAAACTTCCATCAAGGAGTGATTCAGAGAAAATCCCAACTTTTCCTCCGCATTAAGAAAGACGTTAAAATCACCTCCCAAACACAATGGAATGTCCCACTGCTTTAAAAACCCCAGTAATTCCTCAAAGGAATCCCTCTTTTCTGAGTCTACCATTGGTCTGTATACGTTCATAATTCCACACTTAATATTCCCCCTGTGCATAGATCCCATTGTGGCTATGAAACGCTGCTTCACTATGACATCCGAAACAATAAATATCTCTTTGTTCCATAGGCTCAGTAACCCTCCCGAAGTCCAGGTCGCCGGTGAGTAAATTGACTCAACTTCTCCCCCCTTCCACATTCTCCTAACAACTACTGAATCTATAGCTTCTAACTTGGTTTCTTGTAAAAGTAAGAAAGTTGGATTGAATTTCTGCACAAGCATCCTAACTGCCCTTTGTTTCTCTCTTTTCCTAATGCCTCTGACGTTCCAGGATACAAAATTTAGACTGTTCTTCATGACAACTAGTTATATTCCCTCAACTCCGACTGGTCTATTGACCATTCTTTAGTTCCTTTTTGAGGTCTGTCACCCTTTTAATCAACGCTTCCTTCCCTCCTTTGAACGAAACTTCAAGTAGGTTACTAACCGCCCAAACGTCTTCCGCTTCTTGCTCTTCATCTGATTTTCTTAACCTTTCCACTGAATGATGTTCGGAATAGTCTACCCTTACCGGTCGTTCATCCAGTTCTTCTCGTATTTGGCGTCTAATAATTTTCCTTGTTTCTGCTCTAAAAAACTCGTTTGTCTTGATGTATTTCCCGCAAAGCCAATTTTCCGTCGAAATCCTTGCTGGAGCCGCTCCAACGTCAATACCATGCATGCCCACGTCAAAACTGTCAAGAACCTCATCAACTAGGTCAATGTGCAGGCCATTTGATAGGATAGAAGGAATGCTTCCCTGATTGGCTACAGCCCTAGCCTCTTTTTCAGAATCCTCCCCACTCATATCTGAGACCGTGTTCCTCAGAGCAGACACCAGTCCACTAGCCACTGCTGGGTCTATTCTGGCTACTCCTACCGTACTGGGCCCACCGTACTCAGTACTTATATCATTAAGCCCAACGGTTTTGAGTGAGTTATCATTACCCAAAGAGATCCTTGTCTTCTTATCCAGCTCAGATGAAACCCTAACTTCGATATTCTCCTGATTGGCAGCTGCAGGTAAGTCGTCCACGTTTAACTCCTGCCTCGGGAAGCCACTCATTCTATCGAGAACTACATCCTCATTATTTCTGACCATTGAATTTTCTGACGGGGAAAACTGGCGATTCGAATTCAGGTCACCGTTAACCGAGGCCCTTCCCTCTTGACCCTCCCTCCCCGGCTCTCCATCCACCCTAACCTCCTCCAGCGGTCCTAACTCGTTGTTTGACTCCCAACTCTGCCAGGCGTTAGCCCCATTTACTCCAGTACCCTCCTCTCCCATGTTTGGAACTGCCTCCGTGAAAGATCCAAAAGAAAGTTTAATACAGTAGGTAAATCCCATAGAAACTATTCTTATTGAACTTGGGAACACCGAAGAACTTGCCGCTCGAACCCAGATTATTGCGACATCTAAACGTTCTTTTTCTTTGGTAATATTATCGACAACCACAAACGATCCCCACTTATTGCCCAGAGCCGTAAAAAACTTCTCATGCCAGCAGGCTAGAGGTACTCCTTTCACCATCACTGGATAGAATTGTAAAGGAATCCCGTTGACACAAAGGGGGGCCAAATGGTCAAACAAGAACCAAATGTCCTCGCTCTTCTTGTTCCACACCTCCTCAAGAATAGGTTTGGAAGCAAACTGTACTACATACGAGTTTCTGTCAACCCCCCATTTTGATAACCTGGCTTCAATGCCTTCGTGTGATAAGGCCTGCTGAATGAAACCAATCTCATATAACGGTTTGAGCACCCCAACCAGGCAGTGTTGCAGCCACGATACGTCCTCTTCCTCCAAATCCACACTGATATTACTCACCCCATTTGCTGGATTGTCTTGTTCCTTGTTCCCCCTCTTTTTGTTATTGAGAAGAGCTTCCTTGTAAGACCTTCTATTTATTTCCTCATTACTTCCCGTGTCCGGCGATCCCCTTTTGGTCTGAGGACCCCTGCTTTGACCCCCGTACTCCTTCCCCTTATACTACCTCGTCTCCTTTTGTCCTCCATTATCCCTAGGATTAGGGAACTTGGCCCTCGAAACCCTTACCGACATCCCATCTATGAAGGATCTATCCATCACCGTGATCAACCTTTCCATATCTGCTCGGCTCGCCATTGTAACAAAAGCAAATGTGGAGCTCCTATACTTTGCTTTCTGATTATTGCTAGGTATAAAAACCCTCAAAACTTTACCATGATGATTAAACAATTCCCTCAGGGCGCCTCTATGGACTCTTTTGCTAAGATTATCCACGAAGAGAGTCCAAGAAACTGTAACGTTCCTTTTCTGCTCTGCGCCACCATTGAAACTTGACGCAAGCCCCGCCACCTTCACCGCCCCTCCATCGGAAGACTCCTTCCTACCTTCTGGTCCGCCTCCAACACTGTGAGATGACGCTTCAGCTCCCGCTCCCCCTCCTACTCCCGCTTCGCTCTCCATTACGTTTCTGTTTGGGTTTCATCGGTGAGTGGAAATGTTTTGAACTTGACTTGATTTCGAAAAAGGTTTTCAGGGGTTTGGGTGGAGCCTAGAGGGCTAACCTAAACCCAAGTTTAAGTTTGCTAAATTTTACCTTGATTGTTAAGTATTGGTGTATGAACAATTGTTGAGATATTGTGTGAATTGTGGATTTCCTTTACTTCCGTTTGATGTTGTTGTGTAGTCGTTGTTGGTGTCGAACCTCGCGTGATGGTTGTTGTTACTACGGTGATGTGTGGTCCCATAAAAAAACTACTAGTTGAACGGTGATGTGTGGTCCCATCGTGTTTTGGTTGTACATGTGCAAACCATGTAATTGTGTTGCTTATGCCTCTTTCGTGCATTTAAGTGGTTTACTTTTCAATTAAGAAATGTGTTTTGAAAACTGCATTGTTGATGAGTTTTTAGAGCTTTGCTCACTAAGCTTTCAAGCTTACGCTCTCCTTTTTCCAACATGCAGATCGTTAGAGTTTCGGAAGGCAAGTGGGCAAGGGAAGAGTTTTCGGAGTTCTCGAGTAGCTCAAGTATGGTTTAAGTCTTTGTAATAATGCCTAGACAATGGGGGTATTAGACTTGTATGGAGTTGGTGTTCAACTCCTTAGTTTGGCTTATTGATGTTCTAGCATGCTTGGTTTGATTATGCTATGTGTTTTTGTATGAGCGTTGTTAGACTCATATGTGTTGGCTTTTGATGTTAATGCCTTTGATGTGGATTGTAAACCATGTTTATGTTGCTACCCAAATGCTTTGTGTCTTGAGGGCGTATGACCATGTTCTATGATGTTTATATGTTTTGCTTAAAGGCATGTAGACCTTGTTATGCAATGTATTTTGGTGAATGCTTGATTTCCTTTATGAATGGCCTTTTCATGTATGTTAAGTGTTCGAACATGCTTGTAGTATGGTGTATGCCTCCAGAGTTCATGTATGTATGATGTATCTTGCTTCTTGAGGTTTTGGGGTTGTTTGGGAACATTTGGAGATGCTTAAAACTGATTTTAGAAACACACAGACTGTAGGCGTTTCGGAACGAGTGTGGTTCTAGGGATACCCTTATCAGAACGCGTTCCGGTACGGTTTGAAACTGTGAACCCCTATTTCGGTATGCGTACCGAAACGGTTTGGCTACTGTGAAGGCCTGTTCCAGAACGTGTTTTGGAACGTCTAGGCGAAAAGGACCCCGTACCAAAACGTGGTGGGCTGTATCGGTACGGCTGGTCTGGCTTTTAAAATTGGGGCCCGTGTATCGAAACGAGCAAGCTTGTTTCGAAACACATGCCTGAAATTTGGGCTTTTGGTATCTTTAAAGGTCCTCAAGTGTTGAGCTTGGGTCTGGGTTGTTGTATGTTTTCTTGTGAGCCTTGTTTGTAGTCGTTAATGTTTGGTTTTGGCGCGTATGTAAGAAACCGGATTAACTTGTCACGTGGTAAATTTAAATTACCTTACGTTTCGTCTGTATCGTCTTGTCCTCTTTTTCCGCTGTCGTTTTCACACTTAGGACCTAACGATACATTTAGATAAGATAATTAATGAAAAATTTTCTAGGGTTGCTAACCGAGGCGGGACCTTAACAGGTTTCACTTCGGTTTTCCCCGTGTAACCTACTCGGACTGGTCAATCGTCTAGACCGGGACGAGGGTGTTACATTTGGTGGTATTAGAGCCTCAGTTACGAGGTCTCCCGGGAAAGGTAAGTAAGGTAAGTTTGATGTGTTATGTTGTTGCTATGTCTCGGTTAGTGTTTTGCCATGTATGCTTGAAGTTTGCTTGCTAGTACGGTGTTTGAAAGCATGCTTTAGTGGCCTTGTTATTGGTTAAGGGTTAGTCAAATGTCCCCATTGTTAGGTATTGTTGTAAAAAATGATTTGGTTTAACGAGCTTGAGAACTTGGGTCCTTGTCCTTTGTTAACCCAATGTTTCCTTTTTTGTGATGTGTTGTTTGTTTTAGATTTCATCCCATCATGGTGAGACCGAGGGGGCGGCCTAGAGCGGGTGACCAGGAACCCGGGGGTGAGCTTCCTGTTTCTCCTGCTCCTGATGGTAATGGAGTAGGTGGCGAAGGTAACGTGCCTCAGGCAGGTGCGCAAGTCGGATGTGATGGTAATGAGTCTCAGACCGGTGCTAATGTTGGAGGTGTTGGGGCTCAGGCGGGTCAGGGTCCAGCGGGCGCGGACATGACCCATTTGATTCAGACTATAGCCAGAGCTTTTCAGACAGCTTTGGCCGGTGTGCAAGTTGCAGCACCACCTCAGGGTGCAGGGACAGGATTACCCCTAGAGAGGCTTCGTAGCTTGGGAGGAGTTGAGTTCCGTGGGTTGACTCCCGAGGGTTCAGAGGCGTAGCTTGAGAGTACTACACGCATCTTGGGTTAGATGGAGTGCTCAGACGCCCGTAAGTTAGGTTGCATTGTCCCCTTGCTTCAGGGGGACGCATACACTTGGTGGACCACTGTTACTTCGGGTATGGCCGAAACAAATATCACGTGGGAGTTCTTCAGAAATGCCTTTAAGAGGAAGTATCTCGGAGTTCGGTATTTGGATGAGAATAAGAGGGAGTTTATGGCCTTGGTTCAGGGTAATAGGACCGTGTCTGAGTACGAGGTTCAATTTGTGAGATTGAGCCAGTATGCACCTGAGTTGGTTCCTAATGAGAGGGAACAGTGTGAACGCTTCCGGTATAGGTTGACTAGAGATGTGAAGACCTACATGCTTGCCTTTGACTACACCGAGTTTGATGTTTTGGTTTCTAGGGCCAAGGATATTGAGCAGAACTTAGGCTCCAGTGCTCGTGCTAGTGGGTCCGTGTAGAACTAATGTTTTGATATAATAATTGAAAAATGTTTTGGACTGATTAAAAAGTATTTAAAACATTTCCCAAGTCCAAATATATGTTTAGGGATTTTTTCAAAAGGGTGTTTCATGTTTTCAAAGGCCAATTTTCTCAAAACTGACCAAGTGTTTCGAAACACCTTAGGGCGTTTCGAAACAAGTGCCTCCAGTGGCCAAAACGTTTCGATACTTGTATCGAAACAGGGCCAGCGTTTCGAAACAGGCTAGGCCGTTTCGATACGCCCACGTGGCACTGACCACAACGGTCATAAACCCCAACGGCTCTTTCCCAACTAACTTTTAAATGCAGGTCGTTTCGATACGGGCTTATAGCGTTCCGATACGCGTTCCGAAACGGCAAGGGGGTGTTCCGAAACGGGTGCCCTGACAGACTGCAACGGCTCTTTCTATATTGAGGGTGTTTCGAAACGGCTTCGAGCGTTTCGAAACGGGGAGCTGCAGAACTGCATTTATGGAGGGAATTAAAGGCTCCAATGACTCTATTTCAACCCCAACGGTCCTAAACGGCTATAAACTCAATTGGGAGTATAAAAGGGACCTCCAAGCATCAAGAGAAGGCTAATGCTTCAATTGTCAATCAACAAATGATCAAGAAATTGTCTTAGTGCTTAAAGTGTCATTTCTTGTATAGACAAACACTAGTGAGCCAAAATTGTCAAATTTGCTCAGGTGTTTTAGGATTTGGGTGAGTGCTTCATTGTGCAAACAAACACCTATTAGAGGGTTTAAGTTTGCTTTCTTTGTCTCTTTGTAAAAGAGGGTTTTGATCAAGGCTTTGGGTAGAAGCTTGATCGGTTGTAAGGGTTTCCTCCTAATCCTAGAAAAGGGGACGAATCAATTAGTGGATTGATTGTTAAATCCTTAGTGGGAAGCTAAGGTAGTGGATGTAGGTGCTTGTTAGAAGGCCGAACCACTATAAGTTATTGTGTCTTTAATCTTTCTAGCTTCCACAACCCTTCCACCCAAATATCCACCTCTCCACCACTTGGTGAGCTAAATTGGTTGATCGAATCGAGCCCCATACAACTCAACAGTCCGACTCAGGAAAGAGACACGTGAATTGGGATAGAGATCATGCCAAGAGGCATAGGGATAAGAGGTATCAGCCTGATTCGAGACATATGGGTTGTAACTATGGATGGTGCCATCAGGGCCAATGAGCTTTTGTACACACTCTAGAGTGCACTAGATGCGGGAGACGCCACCAGGGCGAGTGTATGGGTACCTTTGGGCCATGTTGGAACTGTGGTTCCCGAGATCATATGATACGTAATTGTCCACACCCGGTTAGGGGCGGACTGTCTCCAACTAGGGGTTTTGAGCATCAGAGAGGCCGTGGGCGCAGTCGTGGTAACTTCCAGCCAAGGAATGAGGGTCAGAGGAACTTAGCTCATGTAGTGGCAGTTCAGCCCGAGGGTGGAGGACCGGCTAGGGTGTATGCACAACGAGATGCTGGGAATGACACGGATGTCATCGCAGGTAATTCCTCGTTACAGTCTTTGAGTTTGTTTTCTTTGATAGATTCGGGTTCGACACATTCATACATTTTGGGTGAGCACTCAAGGTCATTAGAGTTACAATGTGAATGGTTAGAGGTAGGTGTAAATGTTACTAGCTCTTTTGGTGATACAGTGGTAGTTAGGAAAATGTATAGGAGGTGTCCCTTGATGGTTCAGGGCCACGTGTTTCTGGTTGATATGATGGAGTTACCGTTCTATGGTTTTGACGTGATTTTGGGCATGGATTGGCTCGTGGAGCATAGAGCTATGGTCGACTTTGAGACCAAGAGAGTCTCATTGAGGCTTACAGATGATTTCGAGGTTGTGGTAGTTGGCAAGAACGTTCGGTTCTTGTCCAATATTGTTTCTACTTTGGAAGCTCAGAAGTTGTTGAATTCGGGTTGTCAGGTTTATTTGGCTTATGTGATGAATCCGAATATGAGTGAGGTTAGACCGCAAGACATCAGGACAGTATGTGATTTTTCGAGTGTTTTTCCAGAAGAGTTGTCGGGTTTGCCTCCAGATAGAGAAGTTGAATTTGCTATTGAGACGTATTTTGATTCTGCACCAGTGTCTATTGCTCCGTATAGAATGGCACCGAAAATGTTGAAAGAGTTGAAGACACAGCTTCAGGAGTTGTCCGATAGAGGTTTCATTAGGCCTAGTATTTCTCCATGGGGTGCTCCGGTCCTGTTTGTGAAAAAGAATGACGGTAGTATGAGGATGTGTATAGATTATTGGCAGTTGAACAAGGTAATAGTGAAGAACAAGTACCCTTTGCCTAGGATAGATGACTTGCTTGATCAGCTGAGAGGTGCTTTAGTGTTTTCGAAGATTGATTTGAGGTCCTGATACTATTAGTTGAAGGTGAAAGATGTGGACATACCGAAGACAGCTTTCCGTACACGTTATGGGCACTATGAGTTCTTGGTGATGCCTTTCGGGTTGACTAACGCTCCAGCAGCTTTCATGGATATGATGAACAGTGTGTTTCACGAGTTTTTGGACAGGTTTGTGGTAGTGTTCATAGATGATATCTTAGTATACTCTAGGACCGAGGAAGAACATGATGAGCATTTGCGATTAGTGCTTTAGACCTTACTTAAGAATCAATTGTATGCCAAGTTAAGCAAATGTGAGTTTTGGATTAGGGAGGTAGTCTTCCTAGGTCACGTGATCTCGGCTAAGGAGATTAGTGTGGATCCCAAGAAGATAGAAGCCATAGTGAGTTGGAAACAACCGAAGTCAGTGACAGAAATCCGTAGTTTCCTAGGTTTGGCGGGATATTACCGAAGATTTGTCAAGGGATTTTCAAGGATAGCGGCTCCTTTGACTAAGTTGCTTCAGAAGAATGTCACATATGAGTTGTCAGATGCAAGACAACAAGCATTTGAGAAGTTAGAGAAAGCGTTGACCGAAGCTCCTATATTGATTCAACCTAAACCGAGAAGAGAGTTTGTGGTTTACAGTAATGCCTCATATGTAGGTTTAGGTTGTGTGCTTATGAAAGAAGGTAAGGTGGTAGCTTATGCTTCGAGGCAGTTGAAAGTTCATGAGAAGAACTATCCCACTCATGATATAGTATTAGCCGCAGTAGTGTTTGCTTTGAAGATCTGGAGACACCACCTTTATGGTGAGAAATGCACTGTATATACTGGCCACAAGAGTTTGAAGTACTTGATGTCTTAGAGGGAGTTGAACCTTAGACAGCGTAGGTGGTTAGAGCTTCTTAAGGACTATGACCTTACGATAAAATACCATCCGGGTAAGGCAAACGTAGTGGTCGATGCTTTGAGTAGAAAAGTGGCAGTTGAGTTGCGAGCTATGTTTGCGAGATTGAGTGTGTCCAAGGATGGTGGTTTGATAGCCGAGCTTCAGGTTAAGCCTTCGTTAGTTTAGATGATTCGAGAGAAGCAGTTGCGAGACGAGTTTTTGGCACCTCACGTGCAAGATATAGCCGAGGATAGACCTACCGATTTTTGCTTTGGTGAGAATGGGATACTACGTTACAAAGATAGGATAGTCGTTCCGGAAGATTCCGAGTTGAGACGTGTTATCCTGAATGAAGCACATAATAGTCCTTTTGCTATGCATCCGGGTAGTACGAAGATGTATCGTGGGTTAAAGGAAGAGTACTATTGGATTGGGCTGAAGAAGGATGTGGCCGAGTTTATGAGTAAGTGTATGGTTTGTCAGCGAGTTAAAGCCGAGCATCAGTTTCCTTCAGGGTTGTTACAGCCGTTGAAGATTTCGGGATAGAAGTGGGAACATATCACCATGGACTTTGTGTCAGGTTTACCGTTGACTCCTTCGAAGAAGAATTCAGTGTGAGTGATAGTCGATAGATTTACTAAGTGTGCTCACTTCATACCCGTTCATATTACCTATACCATAGATAAGTTGGTTGATCTGTACATCAGAGAGATAGTGAGGTTGTATGGGGTACCGAAATCGATTGTGTCAGACCGAGATCCGAGGTTTACAGCTAGATTTTAGGAGTGTTTGCATCGTGCCTTGGGTACTTGGTTGAACTTCAGTACTTCGTATCATCTGCAGTCAGATGGTCAGTCCAAAAGAGTGATTTAGGTGTTGGAGGACATGTTGAGGTGTTGTATCATCTATTTTTAGGGGTCTTGGGAGAAACATCTACCGTTAGTAGAGTTTGCATACAACAACAGTTATCAGGCTAGTATTAAGATGACACCGTATGAAACTCTATATGGTAGAAAGTGTATGACTCTGATTTGTTGGGCCGAAGCCGGACAGAAGCTTGTACCGATGCCCGATTTGCTTAAGGGCACTACCGAGAAGGTAAAGTTGATACGTGATCATTTGAAGGCGGCTTCAGACCGACAGAAGTCATATGCCGACTTAAAGAGAAAAGAGATAAAGTGTGTCGTGGGTGAAAAGGTGTTTTTGAAAGTCTCACCTTGGAAAAAGGTGGTGAGGTTTGGTAGGAAGGGTAAGTTGAGCCCGAGATTCATTGGACCTTATGAGGTAGTTGAGAGGATTGGTCCCGTTGCGTATAGATTGAGGCTCCCGACCGAGTTAGAGAAGATCCACGATGTATTCCATGTATCGATGCTCCGCAAGTATAGATCGAATCCGTCTCACGTAATGCCAGTGGAAGAGATTGAGTTGAACTCTGACTTGTCCTATGATGAAGAGTCGGTTGAGATTCTCGCTTCAGACAAGAAGGTGTACTGTGGGAGGTCTGTCGAGTTAGTCAAGGTTTTGTGGAGACACCGAGGTGCGGAGGAGGCAACTTGGGAGAAAAAGGAGGACATGGAAAAATAGTTTTCGTACCTCTTTCAGTTAGGTAATTTCGGGGACGAAATTCCTTAAGTGGGGGAGAGTTGTAACGCCCTGGGTTTAGGGGTCAGATGTTACACAGGTGGATCGGGTTTGAGTCGTGGGCTCATTTTAAATTAAACTGGGCTTTGGTTTTAGTTTAAAAGGGTTTGTGGCTCATTAAGGGCAAATTAGTAATTTTAAAATAAAGGAAAATAAGATGAGAAAAAAGGACTTTTGAAAATGCTATTCATCTTCTTCTTCCTCTAACAACTTCACGTTAAAACCTCCCCAAAACCTTTGTCACTATTCCATCAAATCCCTCCACCATTTCAATGGCTCTCTTCAAGGTAATTATATTTTTGATTTCTCTTCATCATTTCCAACATTTCCATAGCTTCAGTTTTTCATAGAAATCACTTTTAAAGTTTTTGAAGTTTTCAAGTTTTGAAGTAAAAGTAAGAAGCTTTAATGGGTTTTGATGGAGTCTTGATTTGTAAAGCTAATTTATGTTTTAGTCTTGCCCTTAGATGTAATATATCTCAAAATGGTGGGTTTTTATCAAAAATCCCGAAATGGGTTTTCATGGGTATTTTAAAAGGG
Organism: Hibiscus tridactylites; assembly: GCA_958450335.1. Taxonomy (NCBI): domain Eukaryota; kingdom Viridiplantae; phylum Streptophyta; class Magnoliopsida; order Malvales; family Malvaceae; genus Hibiscus; species Hibiscus tridactylites. The sequence continues at coordinate 60,845,570 of OY288289.1, forward strand.
TGAATATGTGAGTTTTTGAAGTGGTTTAGTGTTGGGAGTGGGGCTGATGTTATAGCAATAATAGAGGGTTGTTTTGAAGGTTTTTAGTGGTGTTTTGGATGTTGGAATCATTGTTTTTCTGGTGGGTTATTGGGGAGTACGAAAATGAGAGTTTTGGTGTTGGCTTTGGTTTAAAATTGTAAGAATTTGGCTTGTGGTAGTAGTTTGGGGTTGTGACAGTGTTTTTTGATGATTTGGTTGAGTAATGTATTGTTTTTGATTGGTTAGAATCAAGGGAAACCGTTGGAGAGGCTTCGGGCACGATTCCGAGGAATTTGGAGACTTAAGATCGGTGTTTCGGCTTCTATTTGGGTTTCACCGGTGAGTGGAAATGTTTTGAACTTGATTTGATTTCGAAAAGGGTTCTCGGGGGTTTGGGTGGAGCCTAGAGGGCTAACCTAAACCCAAGTGTAAGTTTGCTAAATTTTACCTTGATTGTTAAGTATTGGTGTATGAACAAATGTTGAGATATTATGTGAATTGTGGATTTCCTTTACTTCTGTTTGATGTTGTTGTGTAGTCGTTGTTGGTGTCGAACCTCACGTGATGGTTGTCGTTACTACGGTGATGTGTGGTCCCACCAGTAGTGACTAGTAGAAGAGTACGGTGATGTGTGGTCCCATCGAAAAACTACTAGTCGAACGGTGGTGTGTGGTCCCACCGTGTTTTGGTTGTGCATGTGCAAACCATGTAATTGTGTTGTTTGTGCCTCTTTCGTGCATTTAAATGATTTACTTTTCAATTAAGAAATGTGTTTTGAAAATTGCATTGTTGATGAGTTTTTAGAGCTTCGCTCACTAAGCTTTCAAGCTTACGCTCTCCTTTTTCCAACATGCAGATCGTTAGAGTTTCGGAAGGCAAGTGGGCAAGGGAGGAGCTTTCAGAGTTCTCGAGTAGCTTAAGTATGGTTTAAGTCTTTGTAATAATACCTAGACAATGGGGGTATTAGACTTGTATGGAGTTGGTGTTCAACTCCTTAGTTTGGCTATTGATGTTCTAGCATGCTTGGTTTGATTATGCTATGTGTTTTTGTATGAGCGTTGTTAGACTCATATGTGTTGGCTTTTGATGTTAATGCCTTTGATGTGGATTGTAAACCATGTTTATGTTGCTGCCCAAATGCTTTATGTCTTGAGGGCGTATGACCATGTTCTATGATGTTTATGTGTTTTGCTTAAAGGCATGTAGACCTTGCTATGCAATGTATTTTGGTGAATGCTTGATTTCCTTTATGAATGGCCTTTTCATGTATGTTAAGTGTTCGAACATGCTTGTAGTTGGGTGTATGCCTCTAGATTTCATGTATGCATGATGTATCTTGTTTCTTGAGGTTTTGGGGTCGTTTGGGAACATTTGGAGATGCTTAAAACTGATTTTAGAAACACACAGACTATAGGCGTTTCGGAACGTGTAAGGTTGTTTCGGAACGGGTCTGGTTCAATGGATACCCGTATCGGAACGTGTTCCGATACGGTTTGAAACTGTGAACTCATGTTTCGGTACGCGTACCGAAACAGTTTGGCTACTGTGAAGGTCTGTTCCAGAACGTGTTTCGGAACGTCTAGGCGAAAAGGACCCCGTACCGAAACGTGGTGGGCCGTATCAGTACGGCTGGTCTGGCTTTTAAAACTGGGGCCCGTGTATCAAAACGGGCAGGCCTGTTTCGAAACACAGGCCTAAAATTTGGGCTTTTGGTATCTTTAAAGGTCCTCAAGTGTTGGGCTTGGGTCCGGGTTGTTGTATGTTTTCTTGCGAGCCTTGTTTGTAGTAGTCGTTAATGTTTGGTTTGGGCGCGTATGTAAGAAACCAGATTAATTTGACACATGGTAAATTTAAATTACCTTACGTTCCGTCTGTATCGTCTTGTCCTCTTTTTCCGCTGTCGTTTTCACACTTAGGACCAAACGATACATTTAGACAAGATAATTAAAGAAAAATTTTCTAGGGTTGCTAACCGAGGCGGGACCATAACGGGTTTCACTTCGGTTTTCCCCGTGTAACCTACTCGGATCGGTCAGTCGTCCAGACCGGGACGAGGGGGTTACAATATTAATTTTGTATAGATTATATGTTTTGCAACTTGGGTTTTTCAAAACTTGTAAAAAAATTCAAAATCATTAAATTTTTGGTTCGAATATATTAATTTTTACTAGTATTTTTTTATTGTTTTTCATTTTTTGTAATTTTTTTAAAACCTAAATGAGATTTTTCATTAGGTTGAATTAAGGATGTTCATGCATACACTTATATATTTTTTAAAATTGCTTGCTTTATGTTTTTAGGATTTTTCCATATAAAACGTTAACAAGAAACGCAAGACAGCTCAATCGGGTGAAGCTTCAAACCAAGCCAATATTCGTCCTAAACTCACCCAACTTTTTTCTCAAAAGTCTTCGGACTTAAGAGATGAAGGATCGTTTCGCTTACGTCAAGGATATAGCCGTTCGTCGAGAGCGGGTTGTTGATATCCCTTTCCTTGACTCCGAGCGTTTTGCTTTCCGTTATCTAGCTCATCTGCAAGAATGGAACCTCGTGGCCTTCTTGAGCATACCAGATATTATCTACAAGCACATGGTCCTCATTTTTTACTCAAATGTCGTGCTCACTGATAATGAAGATCACACCGAGGTGATTGGCATTGAGTCGTATCTCTTGGGGAAGAAGTTCATTATCAACATATCCTTTTTAGAGAATGCTCTTGGGCTCAAGAACGAAGGCATTGAGGATGAGAACCACTTTGGTGCTCACACCAGATCCGTTCTTTCTTTGGATGCTCATAACCGGTTCTTACACTTGACGATTTCATGGTTCATTTTCCCCTCCGGAGGTAAATTGTCTCATGTTCGTCAAGTTGATTATTTTTGGTTAGAGTGCTTTCGCCGAGGAGAACGGCCAAATCTTGTCAAAATTATGTTCGCCGAGATGGTCAATAATGTGAAGCTTCGTGAAACCGATGTTCTCAAATCTTTCACTTATGGGACTGTTTTGAGCTATATCTTTGGCGTCCTCAACTTTGATTGCTTCTATGATTCTTCGGAACCCCGTAAGAACAAGATTGGTGAATCTTCTCTCCAAAAGTCTGGGTTCCACTACACTCTTGGCTGATAGGAACGTGTTGATAGGCAAGCCTCTCCACCTCAAGTTGAGCCACCACCTCAAGCTTCGGGTCCAAACAATGAAGCTCTTATGGCTTTCCTCACCGAGTGATTCAACACGATGAATACAAACATGGCTTCGGGTTTTGGTGCTATCAATCGTCGTTTGCAATCCGTGGAGGATCGTCTTCTTGCAAATGAAAATCGTCTCACCACTCTTGAGAATCAACAAACATCGATGGACTTGTCATTCTCTACCTTCTATGGTCAATGGATGACCTTTCGTCGTGCTCAAGCTAAAAACGATGATGATTCTTCGAGTGTTGATGGTGACGATGACGAGGCTTAGGATCTCCATTGCATATCATTTTAGTTTATCATATTAGGACTAAGTTTTCACCTTTGTATTTTATTTATGCTTTATGAACCTATGCTTTGATTGCTTTGTTTGGGATTAAGTTTTAAACTCTATTGCTTTAAGTTTTATGTTTGGTTATTTGAACTTTATGAATCTATATTATGTTGTTTGGTTTATTGCTTTTAACCTTGTTTCTTCTCTTGATGAGTCTTGTTTATTATTCTTTTTGATCTAACAAAAAGGGGGAGAAGTAATATAAGAGCCAATTTTCTTATATCGGTTTTGAGTTTTAAAACTTGAATTTTAAATCTTTTCAAAACTTTAAAACCCATCTTAAATTGAGGGGGAGTTAGAACGTCTTCAAGATTTCAAAACTCTTAAAAATTCTAACTTGGTTTTGTTATATCAAAAAGGGGAGATTGTGAAACCAATAAATTGATTTTGATATAACAAAAGATTTAAGGACTAAATTGAAAAATAGAAAATGAATTTTTAAGTCCTCAAAACCTCTCTATGTATTTAAAGAAAAATGTATAAGTCAAAACCTCAACTTGTCAAATATTTTCTCAGTGTTTATCAAGCCAAAACAGTGATTTTCGAGTCACTGTTTCGGAACGGCCCTTGGGCGTTTTGGAACAGTTTGAAATTGTTAACCTCTGTTTCGAAACGTGTTTCGAAACGGATGAAGAACATCGGAACGGTTTGAACCGTTTCGATACGGCAGTATCAAAACGACCTCAAACGTTTCAAAACGGAATTCAAACTTGGTTTTAAAATATGACTGTTGAAGTTTTATAACTGAATTTAAAACTATCGTTAAGGCGTATCGAAACGCTTCTAAGTCGTTTCGATACAGGCATTGAAAGTAGCAAAATGTTTCGAAACGAGTTTCGAAGCAGGCTCTTAGCGTATCGAAACGAACGTGCCTGTTTCAGTACGGTCTATTTATTACACCCCAACAGCTCTTTCTATTTTGGTCTGTTTCGAAACAGGGTCAGGCGTTTCGGAACGGGTAGTTGCAGACTGCATTTTTTGAGGAAAGATAACATCCCAACGGCTATATTGATGAATGCAACAACCCTAACGGCTAGAATTCAATGAGAAGGTATAAAAGGGACCTCTAAAAGCATCAGCAACAACTATTGATCTCCAAAGAATTATCCAAACATCAAATCCAAGCAATTGTGCCTAAATCCCATATTTTCTTGTAAACCCCAATTGTGAACTTTGTAATTTTCATTCCTATTTGTTCAATTGGGTTGAGTGATTGTAAAAGGGCTACATTTTGTATTGAGAGATACTAGTTTTAGTCTTTATCCTCTTTGTATTTCTTGAGTGAGGTTTGAGTCAAATTTTGGGTAGAAAGTTTGACCGGTATTGTAAAGGTTACCTCCTTAGCCTAAAAAAGGGGAAGAACAATTAGTGGATTGTTGGAAAATCCTTAGTGAAGCTAAGGTAGTGGATGTAGAGTTCGATTGGAACTTGAACCACTCTAAATCTTATTGTCTAGCATTTTTAATTTTCCACTCCACCACCAAAAGTTCTAAAAATCCAATTCACCTTCTTGGTTTATATCATTTCATTGATCCACTCAACACTTTTGTTTTATTAGGCCGCGTGTTCTTAAGTTTTGTGTTCTTTACCGATTCTCATGTTTTTCATGTTTGATGGCTTAGTTTGCGGAGGTTTCAACACTCCTTGCTCTCGGTTGCATTCCTTTGCATGTCATTTTGCTTTACTCGGTTCAGCATTGGTGGATGTATTCCTCTTTTTCTCTTTAATAAAGTTGACTTTTTTTATATAAAAAAATATAAATAAATTAACCTATTTGGTAGTACTTACATTATCATATTATAATATATATTTATTTTAATATAAAATATAAACAGAGAAGAATAACAACATATAATTGGATTCTTTTCTTTCTTTTTTTTTTGATCAAAAAATTGTATTGGAATCTAAATGGACATAATAAAGCAAGCCCAAATAAAAGGCCTAGCAAAACCCTAATTCCTCTAATTTCCTTTTATAAACTACGGAAGCGCTCTCTTTGTTTCAAGTTGCCGCCTCCAAAGATTTCGCTTCTCTCTCTGTTTCTCCCTATAAAATGTTCTGATTCGATTGATTGTGAAAAAGCTCATAGTCTTTCCTGCAATTTTCATATTTCTGGTTCTTATTTTGAAATTCAAATCAAACTGTAACATTTTTAAAGTATTTTTTCTTTTGGGTTGCATCTGTTTATCCAATTCTCTTTGTAGCAAAATTAAGTAATTGCTGAAGGAGAAATGACAGATGCAGATAGTGAAAAGGTTAGCTTACCAGCCCATTGCAATTTATTCTTTTTCCTTGGTGTCAAATGGACTTACCTATATATTTTCCTTCATTTTGTTTCAAATGATAATTAGTTGTTTTTATCTTAGTTTATTACTGCCATTTGTTTTATTTTCCCTGAATTTTAAGCTGAAGGCAGATGATGTAAATGTTTTTTGCTTATATTCTGAAATATGAATGTAGACTAATAAACTCCGCTTATTATCTGATGCCTTAACCTTTTTTTACTAAATCGGAACTTGATGGTGATTTTAAGAGTATTTTCAATGATGAGAAGAAGCAGACGGGCGGTCTGAATCTGATGCCATGTTGAATGTCTGCAATTTTCCACTTGTGGAATTTCTCTGAGTTTTAATCTTAACCCATGTTTTAAAGCTGATTTCTGAATGTATGGACTTATATATTGATTCCATAATGAATAAAGGTGTCAATTGGACTGGTTTGGTTTGCTTAATTTGGGTTTCGAGTTTTCTTAGATTTATGGGGTTTTTTGGTTGAATTGCTCTCTAGGTTCATATATGTTTCTCTCTTGAGTTAGGATGTAATATATTATAAATTGATTGTCTTACTTTTGAAACTATTGATTAGATCAATTTCATTTTGATAAATACTGTATAATTTTAATTTTGTGAGTGAAGAAACATAGCTTGCATTTTCATGTACTAATTTGACGATATAAATTATTTGTTTTATTTTTTAAAAAAATATTTGTTTTATGTATAATCCTTTGAATTCTATTTTCTATTAATTTAATAATAACATTATTAGGGTAAACTACATAAATGATTACCAAATTTTTAGAGTTAATTTATTTTGGTGACTGTACTTTTAAAATATTTGATAAGGTCATTTAACTTTTAGTTTGATTTCAATAGTCAATGAATATTTTAATTGTTCATATTTTGGCCACTCTCAAATGATTAAAATATCGTACCAAAGATAGAAATTTTTTATTAATTATTAAAAAATTATTTTGGTTAATTGGTAAATTTAAATTATTTAATTCTTGATTTTATATTGTACTAATTAGAATAGATAATTGATTAACTAGTTAATTGAATTTTGGAAATAATTTTTTATTTAGTTTATTAAAATATTAAATATGATAATATGATAAATTTATAAATTGTTTAAAGATAAATATTTTATACACAAGTTCTTTAGTTTTAGGATATAGGGAGTTAGTTTAGGGTATATGGTTTAGGGGTGTAGGGGTTAGAATTTAGGGATAGTTATTTCAATTTAAGGTTTAGGGTTATAATTTAAGGTTTATAGGTTAAAATCTAAATCTTTATCATATTGCCTTAAAAACTAAACCTTAAATTATAACTCTAAAAATTGAGTAATTGTATTGAAATCAAACTAAAAATTGAATGATTTTATCGAATTTTTAAAAATACGATGATCAAAATAAATTTATCTTAAAAGTTTGGTGACTATTTATGCAGTTTACCCATAATATTTATAATGTTTGCAGGGCAGATTTGTAAGAAGGCCAAATTCATGTATCACAAGTGAAGAAAGGTGAAAAACATTGGAGGATTACATTACATACATTCCAAGAGTTGAAGACTAGTTTACTATACAAGTCAACAAGGTCGCCTAAATTATTAGCAACAGTTTTTCTCTGTTTACAAAAGAAAGTAGGAGTCTAAACTATTATTTGAAATTATTTAATTTTCATCTAAGATGAAAAATTGGTTTCCCTCTAAACTAATGCTTTTCATATTCATATATATATTTTTGGAAAATTACACTGATAGTCTCAAACTATTACCGTTTTTTCTATTTTGGTCTCAAAATTAGTTTTGCTGATGTAGCATTTAAATATTTTTTAATTATTCTCTTTCATCAACCCAATCATGTAGTGTCATGTGATATTTCCCTATTGGTTGAACCCAAAACGCAAATTGAGGCTATTAGGATTTGAACCCAGGCAACCAACATGCAAGGCCAAGATGCAAACCAACTATGCTAAGGTAATTATTTGAATTAAATCTTCTAACATTTATATTTAACCTATAAATATTCGAAACAACACATAGTTAATGAATATAAAAGATAGGGAGTAATTTGAACATAATACCTTATTAATAAAATTTTAAATATTTAACCACCAAGTTAACTAATAAATTGTGCTATTTTAAACTTAAATATATTTAACTAAATTATGTTTAAAATTTTAAAAAATCAAACTAGATTTCTTTTACTTTGTTTGATAATAAAAAATTAATTAAATATTTATTTATTTTATAAAAATAAAAAATTTCTAAAAATATTTAAGTTAAAAATAGCACAATTTATTAGTTTAACTTGGTGGTTTCTAATTTGTATAGGTTAAATATAAATGTTAGAAGATTTAAATCAAATTATTAGCTTAGAACAACTGGTTTGCATGTTGGCCTTGCTTGTTGCTTGTTGGTTGTCTGGGTTTGAATCATGGTGGCCCCCATTTATCTTTTTAAGGTTTTTTTGGATTAATATGCATAGCTTATATATAAGTGTTAGTAGATTTGAATCATGTAATCAGCTTAGCACAAGTGGTTTACACGCATGGCTTGTGTGCTGGAGGTCTTGAGTTTGAATCCCAGCAGCACTAAATGTGGCTTTACAACCAATAGGGTAATGCCACGTAACACCACATGATTGGGTGAATAAAATCATTTTTTGGGGAGAGGGTTTACAACCAATAGGGTAATGCCATGTGGCACCACATGATTGGGTGAATAAAATTAAATAAAAAATAATATAGGAGGAGAGAGAAATGATTAAAAAATATTAAAAATATTAAAAAAATGTCATGTCAACAAAATCGTTAGCTATTTAACATCGGGGACCAAAACAGGAGAACTGTGTAACAGAAGTGACGGTTTGCCAAAAAAAAATAGTTTTGAGACTAAAATAAAAAAACGATAATAGTTTGGGGACTACCGGTATAATTTTCCCTATATTTTTTGATAATGATTCATATTCATATCTTGAAAACACTAAAATTGAGGGAAGTCAGAAAAGATAAATTTAAGTGAGAGTAAACTTTATCGTATGTACTATCGTATGTGTCAAAGTTTAGTTTACTGAATTTAATATTTAAAAAAAATTAAATTTATGGTCATTTCCTTGTGACCTGAGTTTGAGCATCAGTAACCCGAGTTCGAGCATCAGTAATGCATACTGTATGTACTATCTTTATAAAAAATAAGAAAATTGAACAGATGCTCTACCTTATATCAGTGTATATTCAAAGAATTATATTAATAATTTTTGACTTATGATAGTTTAATTCACATATAAAAATATCTTAGAAATAATAATAAAAAAATTTAAGTGCGTAAACTTTATAGTCTAATACTGAGGATGTTCAACTACTTCTACCTTATGTGGGTTCAAATCTCATATTTATATTGAAAATTTAAATATCATCCTATTGTAAAAAATATTTTAAAAATATCGATTTAATTTAATATATAAATATATATAAACATATAACAATGATAAATTAAAAAAATTGGAAGACAAATGTAAAATTTTCAAACAATTTAATATAAAAGATAATACTCGTTAATTGTAACGATCAACTATTTTTTATCATGATTTTATATATAGACAAAATATATTGTAGATAATTCATTAATTAATAGAAGAAATGAATACAAATAAATTTATCAAGATGTAACGGAGACCATGAAGGGTAAAATTAGAACAAATCTTGAAGCAATGGGTTTGAATAATGTAGATGTTAATAACAACAATCTTTTAAGTTAGTTTGTTTTATTTATAATTTTAAAATTTATATAATTTTTTTATTAAATAAAAATTTTAAACTCTCTAAACATGTCAGGATCTGAACCTACACAAAGAAACATCTTTGGTCACTTCGTCAATTAGTGTATCTCATTAAAATTCAAACATTGTTTAAAAGATAAATATTTCATCACAATCATGGTAGATAAATCTTTTCATTACTTGTCGTGAATCAAATCCAGCTCCTTACTGACCTGAAAAACAAAATGTTCAAATTTGTGAGAATGAAACATTTATGCATGCCAATTTACAATTTTTATGTTTATAAAATGCTCCAATCCTAATTTTACAAGCCATTACAGAGCAACTCATACACTTCTTAGGAAAAAGTAGCAAAGTTCACCTTGAAAATTGATCGAACTAAATCCTAATTGAACTGAAATGTCAGCAGCCTGACATTGCAACCAGCCGAAACTACAAAAAAATTCCTCCAGGGAAAGGAAAGAAAGGGGTCTGTTACAACTTTTGTTGGGTTAATAGCTCTCCATTCATTTTATAAACATGCCATTTTCAAGGAATCCCCCCCCCCCCCCCCCTCCAAATTCTCCCAATTCGAAAGCACCTACAAAAAATTCGGGTTTGGAAATCTTGAAACCAGGCAGTGCAGGAATGCAGCAGCCCAGTCATTAATGATAGTGCAAGGTCATCCGTCTTTAGGCCGCTTCTAATCTTTAATCACTATGATAAATCATGCTAAGAGAACAAAAGAGATAGGGAAAGGGAGTGCAAGCATACCTTTCTACTTTTTAGTGCCAAGTAGCGGGCATTCTCGAACCATTTATTTACCTGGAACATTAAACTCAATGATAAGAACTGGAAGGTGCGAGGAACAAAGAGCTAACAACTTACAAAGTGTAAACTACGGGGAGGATATAACATTATTCCTCTAATTCTCCATTGCTACTTTGAACTAGCTATCAAATCCGACAATGATCATTGCTTTATCTTGGTGATAACTGTGATACTAACTCACACGGGTCAATGTTAGTAGATGCCATAGATGTAGAATATTACCCTCTATTATACTCACATCAAGGTACGCTCCAGCAAGCATCTCAGAAAGAATGCTTTCAGACAGATGAATTAAGAATCATCATGAAGCAATTGTAATGGTTAGTCAGTCACTCTGATTTCCTGAGAAACATTTGTAACTATGGGAACCAAAATGCACTATCAATTGGTAGCCATCTGTCCTTGAAATTTCAGTATTTTGCAAAACTTAGTCGCTACCTTTTCAGGGTCAAGGCCCAATTCCTTTGAAAGGTTCTCCCTGACGACTCTAGATGGAAGTTCATTCTCAGCAAACACTTGTCTGAGTTTCTGGAAGGGCATAGAAAATAAAGAGAGCAGAAAATAAGCATGACGGTAAATTTATTTACAGAGAGTGCAAAAAACAGCTTGGGGGACGAGACAAGCAGATTAGCAGACTCGAATCATACACTTTTATTGGAGAATTCAAGCATTTCTGTCGTTTCAACGTTTAAAAACTTTGTCTCACTTTCATACAAAGTCATTAGTGTGCTAGCAGCATCTGACTCTTTTTCTCTATGCTTTATTTTTTGCCAGGACCCCAATCTTCATCTTCACTCACTTGCTCATATTGAGGAGCATCCTTTCCAAACATTTCCTACCCAGAAGGGAGAAACACAGTACAAAAAAAAGGGTTAAGTACTGAGAAACAACATGCAAAAAGTCCACGTTATTGTTTACCCTGATATAAAAGTTCTATTGCTTAAGCAATACTATGATGGCAAACCATGAGCATGTAGTCAGAATTTGTCTAACATTTGCCAGTGTACAGCCAATGCATTCTAGCTACAAACAATGACATATCACAAAGCTTTCTTCTCTGCAGACATTAGTACCAAGTTCAAGACCTATCCTTCACCCTAACCAATTCCACGACTCCCAAAAGTGTTTCTTTTCCTTTATTTCTTAGTTTCGTGCCCCTACCCATTTCTTTCCTTATTGAGAGTTTTAATATATCACTTAAATTTCTATCGTCAACATGTTTTAAGATCAACTTCTTTTCCTCACTTAAAAGTTAATAATAGGCAACAAAAATTCTTCAAATACTCACATCATATAGCTTCTTGTAATCGACTGCTCTTCGCCTCCTACGGCCACAAACAATTTCCCCATCATTGGCTTCATAAGAATCTGCACCACTGTCAAATGGATGGTTTTCACGCCTTCCAAGTCCAGAAAGATCTTCACTATCCACAGACCAACTTAAACCGGTTGAACTGTCTGTATCATCTGATTCATCACCATCAGTGGCCGTGCCACTGATCCTACAGCTGTTTTCCCTTCTCTCTGGATCTTCAGAATCATCTGAAGGCCATTCGTCCTCTGGATTTAGGGATGTAATTTGCATCATCCGGGAGAGCAGCTTCATCTTTGAAAATATCCTAACCCATTAAGAATGGAATCATTGTTAATTTGATTGATGGAACAGTTAAATCCAATTCAAGTACAAAGAGCAGCACAGGTGATCAACACTCGATAAATATTGCAATAATAACCTGCCAATGGCTGTCGACAGAGAAATGGGTTCCAATATGTGCATTCATTGCTCTATAATTGCCATCTTACACTCACAGAACTTGCAAAATCAGCCCTGATCTCTTGGAGGTACTGTCCATTGATTTGAAAACATCTTATTGTGAAGCTAATTAATTTATAATTTGGATCAACTTATTTACACAACTGAAACTTACTATTTTCAGTGTCCAGTGGAGGATCCATGCACTTTTGGTGGAAGGCCCGATTGCATGTTCCATCACAAAGTACTATATCATTATCCGGAAAAGCCTCACGTAACTTGCACTTTGCACAAAATATCTAAAAAATGATAGCAGAAGATGAGAAAATAGAAAATTGAATATAGAAATCTTGCAAATCATGATTTATAGTTTGATATAAACAACTATGGAAGTTTACAGGTTCATGGTAAACAGATCCATCTGGAGCAATAACAGAGCTTTCAATGCTTCTTACTGAACTAAGTGAATCCAACTGGCGAATAGCCTCGCGTATCCCAAGTTTGCACTTCAATATTTGTTTCTTGGCTCTTTGCAGTTCCTTTTCTGGCTTAATCTTTTCTCGACTGTGATAAAAAGAGAAAGGAACAAATAGTTCTGAAAACAATAAATAAATGAATATTTGTATAACCAAAAGTACTCTAATACTTGATTTCTATTGAATGTTTGACCATGTATAGCTCAATTTCTTTCATTTCACTGGTATATGTAATAGCTTGTCTTCCCCAATTGCTATATTATGATTAAGGCGATGTTTATGTTTTATCTTAAGTAGCTTGAAGAGGCTTTTGTGGTCTACATAAAGATTTGAATGGGCAAGAAAGAAAGATTAGTACCTTTGACCTTTCCAACCTTCCCCAGAGGAAGCATCAATAAGATTCTGTTCCAGCTTCATTTTGATCAGAAGGTACCTTGTTCTCCTCTGCAACCGAGATGCTTCGTCCAGCTCCACCTTATCATTTTGCCCCCTTTTTGTCTTCTTGGTTAGGTTTTTAATTCTAACATCCGCATTAGCCCTTTTACCATTCTCCTCCAAACTACCACAAGTAGCATTTTTACCCTGAAGCTTTGATGAACCCAACTTCTTAGAAGATCCTTTCTTGTTTGCTTTGTGCAGGTTTGCCTTACCACCCACTTTTCTGCTGGAAGAGAAACCATTCCCCGGCCCCTTGGTAACAGAAGCAGTAACTTTCCTCTTCAACAAGGTTGAACCAACTTTCTTCACATGATGTTTGGGCTTACGTACTCTGCCATGGGAAATTTTGCATAGGTTTTCAAATTTTAAAGTTGCAATTAGCTAAGACCCAGCTTCTCTTTTAGATGAATAGGATTTGGCAGATCCATGATCAGTTAGTTTGTTTCCGGTACCACGCATACGGATCTATGCTGTACAAAAACTGAACACATTTGGGCAATGCTAATAAGATTTCTCTACCTAAAAATTAGAATAGATGCGATATAACTTAACTGAGTCACCGAGATATGTTTAACTAAAGGATTTCTCTTTCAAGAGAAATGGAAAGGCAAAAAAAAGACTAAGTGGTTGTAAGATTAAGATGAAAAGAAATTCCGTCTCCTTGCAGAGCTAAAGCTGTGAGGGCATCTAACATGTCATCAATCCTCGAGTGAGAGAAATCCCCAACTGTAAATTTTTCAAAACCACCCTTTACTTGAACCATGCTATAACCGGCTTCCTTCTTCAGTCCACTACCCTTCATCTTCTTTCTCGCCTCTGCAACACCATCCCACATCTCATCTGAAGCATACAGGTTTGACAATAGAACAAAAGGTGATGTGCTCCCTGCTTCGTGTTTCAGAAGCTGTTTAGCTAACCGCTCCCCCATCACCACATCTCCATGCAGCCTGCACGCAGACAACAGGCTCCCTAACACCACTGCATCTTCTCCAAATGCATATCTCCTCATGTAATCTTCTGCCTCATTTAATCGCCCTACTCGTCCCAGCATATCAATAAGACATGAAATATGTTCTATATCAGGAGCAATGCCATAGGTTTCTTGCATGCGATCGAAAACAACAAGGCCTTCATCCACCATACCAGAATGATTGCATGCCATCAGAAGCCCCAAAAACGTCACGCAGTCTGGCTCTAATCCGTCTGCCCTCAGCTGCTCAAAATGCTCCAGGGCTCTGCTTCCAAGCCCATGGTTTGCAAATGCAGCAATGATGGTATTCCATGACACAAGATTTTGATGGGGCATCCTGTTAAATACATTATATGCATATGCAATGGAACCGCATTTTGCATACATGTTGGTAAGGGCATTATCAACTTCCACATCTCGGTTCAGCCCTGTTCTTATAAGATGAGCATGAATCTGTTTGCCGTGAAGTATTGAAGCAAGCGCAGCAGAGGCAGAAAGGGCAGTAGCAAAAGTGAAATCATCTGGTCTCATGTGATATAACATCTCCCCAAAAGCTCTTAAACTTTTTTCATGATTTTCGCAATGATAACAAGCAGCTATGAAAGTGTTCCAGGAAATGGCATCCTTTTCCTGGACTAATTTGAAGACCTTCTCTACCTCTTCCATCAAACTAAATTTTGAGTACATTGTCATTATCACATTACCTATAAAAGTGGTGGAGTCAAGCCTGAGTTTGATTGTCTGGCAATGCAACACCATTCCTCTGTGTAAAGCATTTGAGTCGGCACAATTCCTGAGTAATCCAACAAAAGTAAAGCGGTCTGGCACAAGGCCTTCTTGATGCATATGTTTAAAAACTTGAAAACCCTTTTCAGGTTGCTGGTTTTCTATGAATCCCGTGATTATAGCATTATAAGACACGGCATTTGGTTCTAAAGCCTCGGAAAAGACTGACATGGCGTCGCCAGAATGACCGCATTTCATGTACATTGAGATAAGGGAGTTAGAAACAAACGATACAAATGTGTATCCGTACTTGAATGATTGAGCATGAATTTGCCGTCCTTCCCCTAACAACATGAGGTTGGAGCAAGCAGTAATGGCACTGGAAAATATGTACTCATTGGGCGCAAGGTGCATTTGGGAAAACAAATCAAGTGCTAATAAAGGGACCCCAGCCTGGTCATAACCAGAGATCATGGCAGACCATGAAACAAGGTTTCTTTCAGACATTTCATCAAACACCTGCCGGGCAAAGTTGATACGGCGACACTTTGCATACATATTAAGGACATGGTTGGAGAGAATGACATCGGCCAGCATACCAGCCTTGAAGATAGCAGCATGAAGTGAAAGACCGGAACGAAATGCCTTAGTTTTGGAGCAGTGGTGCAACAGAGAGCCAACAGTTTCAAGAAGCATTTAATCAAGGAACTGCAAGGGGGGGGGGGGGGGGGGGAATCGGTTAAAACGTCAGATTTTTCTAGGTAATGTTTTCCTCACTGCCATGATCTAAAGTTAATGTTTTCTTCACAAATTTTACTTATTTGCTTCAATTTGAAGAGAAATTATCTCATCCGGAGTTTGGTTTGGTGATGGATAAGATTGACGTTTTCTTAAAATAAGGACTAATTATGTTTTAGTCCCCTCTATTATGCCAAAATTTCTCATTTAATGTCTCAATTTTAATCTAGTAAAATTTATATTGTTATCGGTAGGTTTAAATTGATAACACGATGTATGATTTTTTTTTTTTGAAAAAAAATAACTTCTATTGTTATCAGATTTTCATGTAACTTTTTTTGTGTGGTCGAATAATAGTAAAAACAATATATACAGTAATATATCTTACTTCACCGAAAGTAGCAGATGGTGTTGTTAATTTAGACCTAAAAATAATACTATAAAATTGAAATAACCAAATTAAATCAAAATTATATAGTTAAAATCCAAATTTTTAATACAATTAAATTCTAGGTTTAAACTCAAAATTCTGTTAGGCACACAGACCAATAAAATTGAAAGACATGTGAAGGGATAAGGAAAAAAAGGCAGAGGATCGATGAAACACACTAAACAGATACATTCCATTTCTTGTTGGTTATTGAGACCAAACATCATAGCAAAAGGAAGGTTGCAGCCAAACTCAACTGCTTGTAAAAAATGTTCCCAAATAGCCTCACCCTTATTCTTTGTTAACCCGCTTCCCCCTTCTAAATTCTTAAAACTTGCTTGTTGTTCAGTCTCAGTGGCGTGGTCTTCCTCCCCGAAAGACAACGTCGGTTTTCGTTAGAACTTTTAGTCTGGATGCAGAGGAGAGGCGGGCGAGAGTCATCGAGGGCAGGGGCTTCTTGGTTTCTCCGTTCGGGTGTCGATATGGTTCTTGTTATTTTAGAATCATGCGCAAGGGCAGGCTGCCATTTCTGGACGGGCGATCCATATCTATTCTCTGGAGTTTTGAGCTTTGTGGGTTCCTCACCACCCTTTGGAGAAGAAGCTCTGTCCAGACTGTTTAATCACAAGAGTTAAGGTTGTTAATACTCATTTTCTTAAGAATATGCCCTCGATTCGCAGCTCAAAAACAAGAGAGGAAGATGAACTCTATGGTGTTGCTGCTGGAAAAGTTTTGCAACTCATGGAGAGTGATGACCCTGCAATTCGAAAGGTTAAGAGTGATGGTCTTCACCTTGTAGCTCCTGGAAAAGTTTTCAGCCGTCGTCTTCTTCCTGCCGAGCTAAATAGAGAAGCAAAAAATGTTTTCAGATGCAGTGGCGCATTCTTCGAGAAAGGGAAGATAGTTTGTCCTTTTTCCGGGTTTGTAGGGATCATGTCCAAAGATTTTTGCTGTCATTTCCCCGATGCCTCGTTTCTGGTGAAAAAATTAGTACCAAGGTTTCTTGCGCAATAAGACAAAAAAATTGGGGAATTGGTTTGAATATTCCCTTTTGGGAATTTATTGGGGAAAATAACCCCCAAAGATTCATATTGGGAAAAATACCCCCTTTCATGCCATGTAGGACGAATTCGCGTCCTGGGGAAAGCGAATTTAGAATTCGCGTCCTGCAGGACGCGAATTCCTGAGACGTTTCAGTGAAAAGGGATTTCGCGTTTTGCAAAACGCGAATTCAACGATTTATTGCTGCTCCCGCACGAGAAATTCAACATGAAATTGAATTAAAACCAATATAAGATGTTTAGGTAGCAATATTTGTGATCGAATAACGGATTATCGGGGTACCCGATTAAAATTTTTGAACTATAACAGTGTCGTATTGAAACATATCTTTAAGATGGTGTGAAGATACGAGCGTATATAATATCCTAAGATGTGTGAAAATGGCCTAGAAATAGGCAAGTAACAATGTTTTAAAAGGAAACATTATCGTATAGGCATGTTTAAATGCATTTTACGGTGTGTTTCGAACTTTTTTTTGGTTTTTCCTAAGTTTGGAGACAAAGATCTGCAGCTTAATTTTACAGTGGTGCTAAAGTTCTGAGGAAGACGGTGTCCGAAAATGTGAGAAAATTGTGTTAAAAATGCTATCAAAGTAACATTTTTGAAGCAAAAAATGTGTCGATAGGCATGTTTTTTTTTTAAATTTAAAGGGCCTCATTAAAAAACCTCTCTAAACCTATGTAGGGGGAAAAGAGTGCCCATAAGATTTATTAAATTACCAGATAATAGAAGTTCACAAATCAGAAAAGAGTACACAATGGTTGATCTAGTTAATTCGGGGGCCGGTCCTAAGAGGGCATTTCCTAATATCATGTCCAATGTTCCCACATTTACTGCACCTCCTAGGTTGTCCGGTCTTTTCTCTCGGAACCATATCTTCGGCACAATGAATCCTCGTTGATGGTGGCCGGCCTTTTTTCTTTCGTCGCAGGGAGGGATCTAGGCATATCTTTGGTTCGTTGCTGATTATACGACGGTCACGTGCATTTCCGATCGGAGGGAACTCCTTCCGGTAAACCTTGAAAACGGTTTCGAGCCTGTAGACCGGATCAATGAGTGTCGTTGCATCAAAATGAACCGATGCACATGCTGCGAAAGCATGCGAACACGGGAACTTGAACGTCTGGAACTCCCCGCAATCGCACGTTCGTTTTTGCAAATCAACCACGTAGGTGTATTGCATTATTCCTTGTAGCGGTTCAGAAAATTGCGTGACCTCAATGATGTGTTCCCGACGAGAGAAGCACAACGCACCCATCGAGTTAGCATGCGCAATGGACGCTTGGATTTTGTCAGCGAGATCTGGATTAAATATGCGACCAGCTGCCATCCAGTTCATTGCTTGTTTGCCGAGGGTTGCGAAAAGGGTTGCCAATCGGTAATATGTTGCTTTGACAACGGACGTGATAGGTAAATGGCGTGTTCCCTTAAGAGACGAATTGATCGCCTCAGCCAAGTTTGTTGTCATATGGCCGCATCGATGACCCCCGTCATAACATCGCAACCATTTCTCCTTCGATATCTCCATAAGATAGTTATACCCGAATGGATTCCTCAATTGCAACTCCTCCAACAGCTCTTCCACTTGATTAACTCGGTGTGCGTTGCCTGTTGAATAAGACATGCAAAATAGTTAATTGGTAATAATATGAAATTGGTTGACGTAGAATGACAAAATGAAATGGTTGCATACCCATACGGAGAACCATTATACGTTCATCCTCGTTCTTGAACCTCTGATAGTAGTTTGCTGCTATATGCCGCAAACAATACCGGTGATGTATGTATGGGGGTTTCCATGAATCTCCCAAACGTTGAATTGCTCCCCAAATCCCTGCGCCTCTATCTGAAATAATAGCTAGGCCATCTTCACGTGTACGCAAAACCCGACGCATGACATACTTGCGGAGGTTGTAAAGGAAAAACTCCCAAGAAGGTATATTTTCCTTTTCAACAATCGCAAAAGCAACTGGGATACATTTTCTGTTGCCATCCTGGGCAACTGCAATTAGCAATATCTGCGTGTACCTGCCATATAAAAATGTACCGTCGATCTGCAGCATAGGTTTGCAGTGACGGAAAGCTTTTATGCATTGGGAGAACATCCAGAAAAGGCGATGAAATTCGACCTCCCCTGGTACAACACGATCGTTGTAGTACTTCGGAACAGTCTCCAATTCCACAATTGTCCCTGGATTGTATTCCTGCATAACTTGAAGCCATGCTCGCAGATCATTGTATGATAGCTCCCATTGCCCGTACAGTGTTTCGATGGCTCGATATCTTGCATACCATGCCTTATCGTAATTGACGGTGTACTTGTAAATGGATTTGATGGCAGCTATACACACTGGCACAGATACACGTGGGTTTGCTTTCACGAGTGGAAGGATTGCATCGGAAAGTACGTGTACATCCAAGTTAGGATGGTCTTGGCTGAGGCATATTCGAATTTAACTAATTTTCTTAGTCTAAAAATAATATCTAGAGACATATTCGAATTTAACTAACATTCTTAGTCTAAAAATAAATACTATTAACATATTCGAATTTAACTAATTTTCTTATTCTAAAAATATAATCTAAAGACATATTCGAATTTAACTAATTTTCTTAGTCTAATAATAAATACTATTAACATATTCGAATCTAACTAATTTTCTTACTCTAAAAATAAATACTATTCACATATTCAAATCATGCCGGCAACACTAAATTAAATTTACATATTCGAATTAAAATAATAAAAAACTTACATTAAGACGACGATAGTTGGATACATGGCCATCTTCTAATCTTAGCAAACCCGCCATGATTCTTCAAAACTCTTCAAAAACTCTTGAAACTCTTCAAATCCTATTCAAAATTTTGGGAGAGAATGAAAATTCTCTCCCAACTCCACTGCTTTTATAGAGAAAACGGACGTTGGGGTAGTGAATTCAAACCGAATTCGCGTTCTGCAGAACGCGAATTCAATATAATAAATAGAATTCGCGTCCTGCAGAACGCGAATTCTATTTCCCCAACCGTCCGTATTTATTCGCAATTTACTGCGATAATTTGAATAAAATCTCGTGGAATTCGCGTTTTGCAGGACGCAAATTCCCTTTTCCACTGAAACGGCGCAGTAATTCGCGTCCTGCAGGACGCGAATATTGAATTCGCTTTCCCCAGGACGTGAATTCGTCCTACATGGCATGAAAGGGGGGTATTTTTCCCAATATGAATCTTTGGGGGTTATTTTCCCCAATAAATTCCCAAAAGGGAATATTCAGACCAATTCGCCCAAAAAATTACCTTTAATCCCTTAGTTTATTCGAAAATCATTGAGGAATTGCCATATATCAATCTTTTTTGGCGTTGTGCTATGCTACCTTTTAACACTGTAAAGTTTATTTTAGAAGGCGTGCCTTTGGCTGTTTTGAGAAAGAAAATTCAAACAAAGTTGGAGAAGTTTGGACTCATTTTCGGAGCTAGTTTGGCGAAGGAGCAAGGCTTTGTTTTAAAAGCTAGCAAACATGTCCCGACTTTTGGTCCCAGGCCTTGGTTCCTTTGTTTCAAAAATTGGTTTGATTTTGTGGTCTTGGTTCGTGTGTTTTATGAGCAGATGGTCCATGGGTTACTCTTTTTTTTTATTGTTTTGGGTGATTTTTTCGTCGGAGTTTTGGCGGATATCCTTAACGAGGGATATCTGCAACATCCATGATTCCTTTGTTCCCAACTATGCTCGAAGGGTGGAAGGATCGAAGCATAGCAAGGGATTTTGTTTCTTCCCCAAGGATCATCCATGGGTTTCTTTTTCGTTGTAATCTCTGGTTCTACAATGGTCTATCATCTGTTGATTTTCGTGTTCGACTAAGCTCCTTTTTATGGCCGAGGTTCGTTGAAGCCTCTAGCGGAGCTCTCTTTTTCCTGCTCAAGCATAAAAGTACTTCAACATCGCTCAGGATGACAAAACCTTCACCCAGGTTGGGTTAGAGAGCCTGCCTTCTAATAGAGCTATCGCTTGAATGTAGTTGGAGTTAAGGCTTCCATCGCCTCGATTTGGTGTTTGTTCGGTTCCCTGGTAGCTGCCAGATTTGCTATGCTCTTGTTTTTCTGTTATGTTTTTTAAGCCTTTTCTTGTGCTTTTGTGCTCAAGGCTTGTTGTGCCTTTGTGTGTTGTTTGTGTTTTCTTGATATTTCTTGCTTTGTGTTTGTGAGCTTTGTGCATGGGGTTCGGCCCATGGTGTCGCCTGGTTCTCGTTTGGTTTAATAAATTTATGTGGTTTTTCTTATAAAAAAAGGAAAAAAGTCAGAGGAAGTCTACTTCCCGTCTATTGTTTGTATCTGATTTTCTTTTGTTGATAAATTACATGTCTATTTTATAGTTTATGTTCGAGAATCTTGATTCTTCCTTCTAATAATGTCTTTTTCAAAGTTTGAAATCGAATTCTCTCCTTAAGAAAACAATGTGCCTTGCCATTGCACCCAACATTTGTTGGTTTTGTATCCAGTTCTTAGTAGTCGGTGAATACGAGTTTTTCGTGGCCTTAATATTGTTAAATAAATTTAAAATTTCTTTTATTACCTGCATTTTTATTTAAATAAAATTAAAATGTTTATTAAAAATAAATTTTTATTTATAACTTAATTGATTTGGGACACAAATTATCTATCTTTTTTTATCTCTTATTGTGCCACAACACTAAAAATATCAAATTATAAGTATAACCTTAAATTATAAATCATAAATTCTAAACCCTACATCCTACACTCAATACTTAAAACCTTAAACCTAAGCCCTAACCTTTAAATCTAATTTTAATCCATAAACCTAATTTTTTAATTGCAGAGCATAAGTAGCGGCACTGAAAATGGCAGACTATTACCCATTAATTTGACAAAAATATAAGTAATAAAATTATAAATTGTAAATTTATTTATTTAAAATTAACTTCTCTCTCAAATTTCAACAAAAATAACAGAAAAATATATTACATTCTTATTTTCTTTTAAGTTATCTTTTTCTAAAAATATTTATAGATGAGTTATAGACTTTTACTAAAAAAATATTTATTAAAAAATTTAATTTTAATCTTAATTTTAACTATATTTTTTGTTTGTATTTATGATCATTGTATAGGGGTGAAACCCCAACAATGCTTGAAGAAATCAATTTTTCTTTAAATAATATGTAATTAGTAACCTATGTTTAAATTACTTTTATTAAAAATGTAAATATATAACATTTATAAAATGTAATGAAAATATAAACAATTCCATCTTTTCTAGTTTTCACCTTTTATTTCAATTTAATTTTATTTTTAAGCTAGTTCAAGGCTTAAAAACTAAACTAAATTTTTATATTGGACCATTTTTTATACTTATTCAAAACTCAATTTACATTAATATTATATATAAACTAAATGACATTTGTTTAAGCATAGGGTGGGCCAAGGCCTAGACCCAGATCTTTCTCTAGGACTAAATCTTGACAGGAAGAGTCAATTATCCTCTCAAATATGTGTTCGCTATTAGAACATGGTCGTCGGAAAAAGGTCCCAACAAGTTGATCAGAGGAAAACATCAGAAGAGCATAAAAAACAAGGAGAAAGGAAAATGATGGCCGAAAAAATAGATAGACATTAAAAAACACTCTCTTCTCTACAAGTTTTCTCGAGGTTTAATTTTATTTTAGGGTAAAGTACACCGATGGTAACTGAACTTTGATGCAAAAAACAAAATGATAACCAACCTTTCAAAAATCACGAAGTAGCAATTAAACTTTAAATTTTAAAACAAAATGGTAACTAGGGCGTTAAACCCCGTTAATCCCTAACGGAAATCTGACGTGTATGCCACATCTCACCCAGTTTTCCACGTCATATATAAAAAATAATAAAACTGGAGCACATATGGGATGAGTATTTAGGTTTTACCCCATTTATCTTAACTATCGGTTATGAATCCCAACGTGGAGCCTCCTCCTCCCCCAGCATTAGCGCCGGAACCTCAACCACCGCAGCCCCTCCGCCCTTCTACTTCCTGTCATCGACACCCTGAAGAGCGTTTCACTAGCTTTTGCCCTTTATGCCTCTGCGAATGTCTCCATGTTCTTGAGTCTTCTTCTACTTCTTCTGCCGCTGCTTCATCTTCTTCTCGGAAGCCTCCAATCGCCATCACTGCTACCGCCGCACTTAAAGCCATTTTCAAGCCTTCCGGTGGAGGGGGTAACCGACCCGGGTTCCTTCCCGAGCTATATGGGCTCTCTCTCTCTCTTCTTCTACCTATATATCAAAAACAAGGAGGCCAAGGTAAAATGTTGGCGAGAAACCAAATGAAGAAACCAGAGAACAAGAAAAAAGAAGGCTGATTTGGGTTTGTTGAGCCATTCTTTGATTCATTCTTCATCTTCTTTCAATTCGCCTTCAATGGCCGTTCAAGCTCAATACCCTTCAAATGTCCTGCTTTTAAACATGTTTGTCCTTTTTCTTTCTTTGCCTTTCCTTCTCTGTAAATCGTGATTTATGTGTTCTTCTTTTTTGGCATATTTTTTTTTCAGAAGTGGGCAAGATGAGTTTCCATTGCAGCAGCAAGGAGGAGTTTATGTTGATCAATCCCACATGTTCTTCAACAACAATACCAGTAATAATAACAACCCGAGGAAAAGAGGAAGAGAAGCGGCGGTGGCGGCGCCGATCAATTCATTTTCTTTGCAAACGCAACCGCAACCGACTCAATTGATAGACATTTCTCAACTCCAAAGACCCAATGTAGTTTCCACCGGACTCCGCTTATCTTTTGGCGACCAACAGCAGCATTTACAACAAAACCAAAACCAAAATCAGAATCTTGTTCCCAATTCCTCTGCTTTATGGTCGGTAATATCCGATTATTTGGGTATCCAAATCAAACGCCAGAGAGAAGAATTGGACCAATCTTGTTCCCCATTCCTCTGCTTTATGGTCGGTAATATTCCTCTGCTTTTTGGTCGATTTTTTGTTTGAGGAAAATTGTGGAGTGACAATTTTTTTAATTTTTGTTTTGAAGGGGGAGGCATTGCGGCTTACCTTAGTAGAGAAAAGGCATAGGTACTACCGAGCGCTGTTGGGGGCAGCAGAGGAATCGGTGGTTAGGAGGCTGAGGGATAAAGAAGCGGAAGTGGAGAAAGCAACTCGCCGGAACGCAGAGTTGAAGGCACGCTTGGCGCAACTTAACGTGGAGGCGCACGTTTGGCAGGCGAAAGCCAGGGCACAGGAGGCAACGGCGGCTTCATTACAGGCGTAGCTTCAACAGGCTATAATGAGTGGAGGGGCTGCGGCGGTGCATGATATCAGGAGAGGGGAGGAGTTCAAGTTTTATTATTTTTTATATATGACGTGGAAAACTGGGTGGGATGTGACATACACGTCATATTTCCGTTAGGGGTTAACGGGATTTAACGCCCTAGTTACCATTTTGTTTCAAAATCTAAAGTTTAATTGCTACTTCGTGAGTTTTGAAAGGTTGGTTACCATTTTGTTTTTTGTATCAAAGTTCAGTTACCATCGGTGTACTTTACCCTTTATTTTATTTTACTTTTTCGAGGTGTTGACGTCGAGGGTAGCCTGATCCCTAACGACCACTCTCCCATCTCTCTCGTGTTCGTTGCTGAAGCGTTTTTGTCTTCTTTGCTCCCAGCTCTTGGTTAGGTTTTTCGATCGTCGTTCGTTAAAGGTTAGTCCTCCAATCATCGTTCGATTCTTCCTCCGGAGTCATGGAGTCTTGGGAAGCAAGAACTCTTTCTCGTCAGCAATGAGATCAAAGGGTTCAGTGGTATGGTCAGGTTACTGACGTGCCCGCCTGCTTCTTCTGGCGCCTCCCAACCCTATCCATCCTCCATCACCGCGACTTATTTGTGTCGCTCGGCCACCTCGCAAGCCCCCCATTTTTCCTTTTTGCTTTGGTTTTCGGTTTTCCTTGAAGCTTCAACATTGTGTTGCTGTGCTTCTGGTAGATCGACGACGGTCATTACCATATTTAAGAGCGTTGCTGCTTTGCCTTTCAGTTGCTGCTATATTTCCTACTGGTGTCTCCGGTGATGCGAATTGAGAACTAGAGGGTTCAAGCAGTTGTTTTCGACCAAAGAGCTGTCCCGGATCTGTCTTTCAGTTTGCCGGATACGTTGTTATCGACATTTAGGCCTATGGCTGCCAACTGTTGGATTGTTGCTAGAGTTTTTCATTTTTCCTTTGATTTTGGGCATGTTGGCTTTGTGTTCTGTGGGTACTCTGTTACTCTTTTGCTTTTGAACTTTGGTGTCATATCCTGTAACGTTTAGTTTGTTTTGATGATTTTTTAGTATTTAGGAAAATTCTTCGACCGACTACGAACATTGATGAACACCATTAACTATGAACACTATTATTTTTTTTTTAATTTTAAAAATCTAAAGGACTAAAATTATAATTAAAATCTTAAAAAAATAAAAACCAATTTATAATTTTTTAATAGATTATAATCAAATTAGGAGAAAATTAGGATTTGATTGAGGGAAAATTATGAGAGTTGGGTATATTTGTTACGCTTGTCTCCCAAAGGACGACCTTCGATCAAACTGTAACTGTAGGAATGAAAGAAGTAACCTTCAGCAAAGTTGATCTTGACGATGGTTCCAGGGCCACCATTACCCTCGAGCTCAACGCTCTTGATTGCGTGAGGAGAGTTGGGTATATTTGTTAGGGTTTAAGTTTAGGGTATATTTGATTTTAATCTATTAAAAAATTATAATCTGATTTTTATTTTTTTAAGAGATTGATTTTGTTAGGGTTTATGAGAATTGAGTATATTTGATTCTAACCTATTAAAAAAATATTATAAAGTAATTATTAAATTTGATTTTTATTTTTTAAGAGATAATTTTAATTATAATTTTAGTCCTTTAAATTTTTAAAATTTAAAAAGAAAATTAATGGTGTTCATCAATGTTCATCGTTAGTGGTGTTCATCAATGTTCATCAATGTTTATCGTTAGTGGTGTTCATCAATGTTCGTCGCACGTGATATACTCATCTTTTGGTATATAAAAAAGGAAAGGATGATAGAAAGCAAATGAAAGAAAAAAGTCAGTGGAGGGAGGTCCGCTGATAACTAAAGAGTAGTTTACTGCCAGAAGAAAAAGATGTGAAATGTTTTTTCTTTAAATGAGGCTTAGAGTTTTTTTTTTTAGAACTTATATGGTGAAATTTTTTTATTGTTAAGGTAAATTATACGATTAGTCTTTTTTTCGTTCTATTATGTTTTGATCATTAATTTTGATCACTTACGTTATCGATATGTTTCATTTTAACCATTCGATCCTTAATCACTGTTAGATTATAGATATGACACGTTAGTAAAAATTAATTTTTAGCTTAAATCCTAAATTTTTAAAACTTTATATTTTACCCTATTTAAAACCCTTCAAATTCTCTTTTATTTTCTTCCCAAAATCTTTATTCTCTAACGATAACCCCATCATAAATCTAAGATTCAACCTCTAATCATCGGTATTGGATACCTTCCTCATTTGATTAATGAAAAAGTTCTTCTCAAGCAAGCTCAAGATTTGGCCTTGTAAATTGTGCTCCATGAGAGAATAAAAAGAAAGTTTGCATGAAAAAGTAACTTTCCTTCAAAGCATTTTCTACTTAGGCTTTGTTTTTAGTTGTGGTGGGCAAACTAAAGTTTGGGGCAAACCAAGATTTTGCAAAAGCTAGAAGAATTAGCTTTTGGCAAACCAAGGTTTGGGAAGCTAAAATGGTGAGCAAACCAAGATTTTGACTCTCAGAAGTTGAGTGTTTTTGGTTGCTTTTAGAATTTATTGGGTGAAAAAGTTAGTTTGGCCCTCCAAACGCAACTAAAAACAAAGCCTAAAGCTTCTCTGCAAGTACTTTTCGTCATTATTATGAACATGACGATAAGTAGAATCGAAATCCACTCGAGATTCTTTATTCTTAACTTCCAAAATTTTGTACCTATTTTCTAAACTAGAACCAAAAGACAGAGAAAGGGAATTTGGATAGTTTTACAAAGGCTGAAATTTCCATATAACAAGTGTAGAATGAATCCTAAATTCATGATAAAGTTAGGTTTTTATTTTTGAAAAGTAAGATTGGATTCATTCGAAACGAACAGAAGAAAGAGGTTAATAGGGTTCAACAACATCAAACGATAAGAGACCTTAAAACCTCGAAAGAACAAGCCGGACAGGCCAGAAAAAACAACACAAGTAATTCAAAAAAGGAAAGCATAAAAACAAGTCAATCACCAAACGACCAAGCCAGCATCAGACAAAAATAACATAATGCGGAGACAATACAGAAACACAACCACAAAAGGGAGCATTAGAAGAACAAGAAAGCAAAGCAGGGACATCAAATTCCAAGGCTAGTTGAACCTATCCTTGGTCATCGCACAATTTCTTAGAGAGCTCCAAGGTCGGAGATAGGTTTCTCTATATGTTAGATATAAGAACTGAATCATAAGAAACAAACAACGGAGAGGTAAAGACCACTAGAAAATTCAAGACCACACCAAAGGTGTTGTAAGGGTTTAACCTAATGACCAGAGATTACATTCTTCAAAACAAAGAACCTTCACAAGGCACAAAGGCATTGAATACTCAGAATGTGAAGAGCAACCACTCTCGATAATCCTTAAACAAAACGAGAGATCAACATGTTTAAGACCCAAGGCTTGAGAATCGTAATTGATCGTTAGGGAAGGTAACACACCCATAGACATCGTTCAAACCTTCATACACACGATGGTGGCTGAGATCAAAGAGATCATTCTTGCTGCAGATGATCTCTAGAGGAATCATCCGCAAAAATATTTGGATCACAAATCATCCCTGCTTTTGAAAGCTGGCCATCAACAAAGAAAAGATCGTGTATTCCATAAGCATGACTTGACAAAGAAGTTGCCATTCCACCCAAGGATAGGTTGTGGGCCATGTCGTTTCCTTTATATTTAGGGTAAAGTATGCTAGGTAACACCAAACTATAGGGTGTGACCTGTTTTTAACATCAACCTTTTAATTGGTCCAAACTTACCACTGAACTTTATTTTTCGACTCGTTTATACCACCCTGCCGTTAAATCGTTAACGCCGTGATGACATGGACGCTGCACCAAAACGACGTCGTTTTGGTGCCGCTATTTTGATAATAAATGACCCAAAACGACGTCGTTTTGCTAACGAAAATATATGAAATTGTGCACTCAATGGGATTTGAACCTAAGACCTTAAGCATCAAAGATAAACATCTTAACCACCAAGCCAACCTAATATCTTTAAGTTAGTTTTAGCACAAATAATATATATTCCCAACTGTAGTTTGTCATATAAATATATTATTTCTAATATAAAAATATTCAAATATTGTTATTAATAATATTAAATATATAAATAGATAAATATATTATTATAAAAACTAAATGACTAATTTTCAAAACAAAATTTGTTTAAAAAATCTAAAATTGGACAAAATTTAATCCCTAAACTCATAAACCCTAACCCTAAACTATAAACTTTAAACCCTAAAATTTTATTCATAAACAAATAATATTAAAATATATAAACAAACAATATATTATTATAAAAACTAAAAATCTTATTTAAAAAATATAAAAAATTTAATATTTACGAAAAGACCCAAAAATTCACCAAAATCTTAAAGATTTGGGGTTTAGGGTTTAGGGTTTAAGATTTTGGTGAATTTTTGGGTCTTTTCGTAAATTTTAAAAAATTTATATTTTTTAAATAAATTTTTTAGTTTTTATAATAATATATTATTTGTTTATATATTTTAATATTACTTGTTTATGAATAAAATTTTAGGGTTTAAAGTTTATAGTTTAGGGTTAGGGTTTATGAGTTTAGGGATTACGTTTTGTCGAATTTTAAATTTTTTAAATAAATTTTGTTTTGAAAATTAGTCTTTTAGTTTTTATAATAATATATTTATCTATTTATATATTTAATATTATTAATAACAATATTTTTATATTTTTATATTAGAAATAATATATTTATATGACAAACTACAGTTGGGAATATATATTATTTGTGCTAAAACTAATTCAAAGATATTAGGTTGGCTTGGTGGTTAAGATGTTTGTCTTTTATGCTTAAGTCTTAGGTTCGAATCCCATTGAGTGTACAATTTCATATATTTTCGTTAGCAAAACGACGTCGTTTTGGGTCATTTATTATCAAAATAGCGGCACCAAAACGACGTCGTTTTGGTGCAGCGTCCATGTCATCACGGCGTTAACGATTTAACGGCAGGGTGGTATAAACGAGTCAAAAAATAAAGTTCGGTGGTAAGTTTGGACCAATTGAAAGGTTGATGTTAAAAACAGGTCACACCCTATAATTCGGTGTTACCTGGCATACTTTACCCTTATATTTAACTTTTCCTTTAAAACTCTCATCTTTCGGTTTGTTCGAGGAAGCAAGTAAAAAAGCTGGTGAAATCCCTTGAACCAGGAGATAAGGAGTAAAAATTTTATGCCCCAAATCATGCCTCTTCATATGCCCCTATTAAAAAATACTTAAAAAATAAATTTTAAACTCTAACCCTAATTTTTATATCATAAACCCTAAACCCTAAAAAATATACATACACCTAATTTTCTACACCATAATCCACTAATCCTAAACCCTAAACCCGCTATTTTAAAATGAAAGCACCAATGAAAGCATAGTTAAAGTAGACTTAAAACATTGTCCTAATTATATTCCTCATCTTCACGCAACCTTCTCCGTGAAAAGTGAGGAGCAAAATCCCCAAACAACCGGGTGCAAGCATAAGAGTAGGGATGAAATTCACCTGCCCCTTTTCTATGCCCCTGATTATGCCCCACTAGTAATATATTGCCACGTGTATTAGTTATTTTCATCCAAGTTAACATAGTCTTGCCGTTAATTTATATGTTAGTTTTGCTTTTTAGGTTCGCTTCAGTTTTTACTTTCTTTTATGCACCAATTCTTTCACCGCCACAAAATATATGTTGGGATTCGAGAAAAAAATTTAAAGCTGCTGCAAAACATCAATATCAAAGAGACTAATACACGTGCTGGTAAGTGTTTTTCTCCATCAATTTTACTACTTTCTTTTCGTTAACCGATTTCTCTCTGATCGTTGGATACCGATATCAAGAATGCCGACAACGTCGTGCTGTTAAACACTAAAAACCTTCATTTAATCGGTCAAGTAGGTTTTTCGCCAGTAAATATAATCAATTTTTATTTACTTTCTTTAGTTTTATTTCTATTTTATCAAATCTCTTCTTTTCGTTTTATCTTTTACATTATTATAAATAATTTATTTTTAAATAATTAAATTTATTCTTTTAGGTGATGGACAAGGTCATGGATGAAGATGTGAGTGCAACTAAAAGTCAATTGTGCAGACGGTTAAAGTTTGTAGAAGTTGTTACATCAATTGAACCGACAAATAAACAAATTTTGGAACGAGATAAGAGTTCGGGTGAGAATGATTCTTATGCTAATTTTGTTATTTCGGTTCATGCAAATCTGTCTGATGAAATTATTCCGGTTGTTGGTATGTAGTTCAATACAGAACAAGAGGTTTATGATTTTTATAACAACTATGCCAGACATGTAGGATTTAGTATCCGAATAAGCAAAGGACATAAAGATTCATATGGTCATTGGGTAAATAGAGTTTTTTGTTGTTCCTGTCAAGGTACCCGAATAACAGATAAACGAGATGATGTTGTAAAATATCACCGTCCAGAGACAAGATTTGGCTGTTTAGCTGTGTTAAAAGTTTCACGATTTGATGGTAAATTTCGGATCATAAAATTTTATTGCAGATCATACTCATGCTTTAGCTTCTCCTTCTAAACGTATGTTTCTAAGATCTCAAAGAACAATTAATATTGCCCAAGCTGCAAAACTTAAAATTGCTGATCGCTCAAGTTTAGCACCAAAAAAAGTGTTGATTTCTTAGCTAGAAAAGTTGGTGGAGTTGAGAACCTTGGTTTTATTCCTGCAGATTATAGTAATTATTTGCGTACTAAAAAAACTGAAGAGATGAAAGTTGGAGATACTGGCGGCATATTAGAGTATCTACAAAATGTGCAACATAATGATTCAAACTTTTCTTATGCCATTCAGGTTGATCTTGATGAATTTATAACAAATATTTTTTTGGCAGATGGTAGGATGAAATTAGATTATGAATCATTTGGAGATGTTGTATGTTTTGATACAACATATAGAAAAAATAAGGAGGGTAGACCTTTTGCATTATTTGTTGGTGTTAATCACCATAAGTAAAGTGTTATCTTTGGTGCAGCTTTGTTGTATGATGAAACATGCAATACCTTTATTTGGTTATTTGATTCATTTTTGAAAGCAATGTCAGGGAAAAAGCAAGTTACTATTCTTACCGATCAAGATGCTGCAATGGCAAAGGCGCTTGCCTCCCAATGACCCGAAACATGTCATCGATTGTGTGTGGCATATGTATCAAAATGCAGCTAAGCATCTTAGTGATGTGTTTGAAATGTTTAATAGTTTTACTAAAAATTTTAGTAGTTATGTTTATGATCATGATGAAGAGGAAGATTTTTTAAATGCAAGGGATCAAATGCTTGTGAAATATAATTTAGAAAACAACAGTTGGCTGCAAAAACAATTTGAGTTGAGAGAGAAATGGGATTTAGTTTATGGAAGACAAATTTTTTGTGCAAATATGTCTACTACTCAAAGAAATGAAAGTATGAATAACCAAATAAATATGTACATTGGTTATAACTATGATTTACTGCGTTTTTTTCAGCACTTTGAAAGATTATTGGTTGATAGGCGTTACGAAGAGTTGAAAGTTGACTATAAGAACAATCAAAGTAAGCCATCTCTTCCATATCCTGTAGAAATATTGAAGCATGCTTCAGATGTGTATACTTTAACAGTATTTAAAGCTTTTTTGCAAGAACTATGGCTTACTTGGGACTGTGAGATACACATAATTGAAAATTCAGGGACTATTACTAGTTATAAAGTGATTTCTTCTGGAAAACTTCATCATCATATTGTTATATTTGACTCATCAGATTCTACGATCAATTGTACTTGTAAGAAATTTGAATTTGTCGGTATCCTATGTGCTCATGCTTTGAAGGTGCTCTCTTTTCAAAATTGCAAGAGACTTCCAAATAAATACATTTTGAAAAGATGGACAAAGGAAGCAAATAGTGGAGTTACAATAAATTCTTCCATTCCTACTAGATCAAATGATCCTAAAGTAGATGTAGGAACTCGTTACAAAATTTTACTTAGATGGTATTCTCATTTAGCGACACGAGCAGCAATGAGTGGACAATCATTTGATATTGCTATAGGTGACAGTGAAAAAACATTAAGCAAAGTTGAGGCAACTTTGAAGCAATTGTCTACCGAAGAATCTTTGAGCACTTGTGGTGAGAACAAGATATCTCAACCTGATGCAAGTGAACAGAAAGAAAATAATGAGAAAAGAGTTAAAGGAATCAAGTGCAAACCCAAAAGAAAAGGGGAAGGATCATCAATTCGACCAAAAGTGCTCTAGAAAAAGCTACAAAAAAAAATCGTCGGAATGATAAAGCAAAAACTTCAAGAGATAAAGAGTTAAGAACAATAAAATCTTAATATTTTTATATGTTACTCTTGAATTTTTTTACATTTTATATTTTTAATACAATACGATACTAACTATTTTATGGTAATTTTTATATTTTTATGTTATTTTATTATTTTAATTTTCTTTTAAGCCTAATGAATTAGTTTTATATTAATTATATATTTGAATATTTTTACAGCTCCAAGTTGACAACGATCAATTAAATTCAGATACACTCAATTCATATGGTCAACCTACAACATTGCAGTACACACATGTATTTTAAGTTTTATGGTCACATTTGAACTTATATAAAGATTATTAGTAATTTTATATTTTTCTAACCTTTTTGTGTATTAATAAGCAACAATGGAATTCTAATTTGGACATGAGCATTACCAATCAGACCTCAATCACAAGCATGGTAGATTTATTACAGGTAATATCTATATGTTGTAATAAAGAAATTCAATTTTATTTTACTTTAATTATTATACTTATTTTTTTTCTTTTTAATATTTGTATGCTCAAATGCCATAAACTCAATTGTTAAGAGAATGTAGAAGATGATTGATGGTAGATGGTGATTTTTGACCTTTTTCTCTAATTGATAGAAATTAAATCCATCTACAAATATCCCATTTGTGCCTAGGAGAGAAACATTAGACAACAATCTTTATTTTTTTTTCCAGCAACAAGCCCCATCAAATGAGAGAGTTATATAAATTTTGTTTAACAAGATCTTGTTTCGGCTTATTTTATTAGACTATATTAAAATTAGATGTTTTCTCTAAGCGTTTTGACTTTTTTATATTTCTTTTAAGAATGATTCTACTCTAAAATGTTGGAAGACAATGAAATTTATTTTCTATGTATGTATTTTGTTCAACAATAAGACACTGTTTCGGCTTATTTGATTAGACTACATTAGAATTAGATGTTTTTTTCTAAGTATTTTGACTTTTTTATATTTCTTTCAAGATTGATTCTGTTGTAAAATGTTGAAAGACAATGCATGTACTCTAGACAAGGGCAACAATACAGACAAAATATGCAAGCTTGAAAAGTATAGCTTATGCAATTTCAAAGGATAACAAATAACAAGACAACCATTAACCAAGAGACATTTCTACTTTCTACTTTATCACTAAATTCGTTCACAGTAACTCAAGCAATGTGAATCCTTCAAAATTAAAATGCTGAAATTGATAATCAAGTGCCAATAACTTTCATTTTTTATCTTTAGAAAAGCTTTTCATTTTTTCCGTCCAAACACAAAAAACTTCTGAACTTGTATTGCAAAAGTTTTTTTTCATAAGTAAAATAAACAACTCGATTCACCAAGCTTTAAAAGACCACTACAAGACCATGAGCAATTCAGTTCACAAAGCATTAAAACAAAGACAATCTCAAAATGCCTACCATATCAAAGTAAAGTTACAACTCTAACTTGCAAGTGAACATATCATGAAAAAATATAGCTTACATCTTCATAAATGTCCATAATTTTATCAACTATAAGACATCTAGAGATTAATCACTATGATCAGCTACAGTAATATCGACTACATTATTAAGCATTACTTGACAACTAACAATATTACCAAAAGAAATAAAACTAATAACATACTAATGAATCAGAACTCATACAACAATTATACACCCTAATCACTAGTGTCATATGTGTGTTTAGGCTAAAATACTTAAAAAGTACAAGGACTTCTCAAATTTTCTAGATAATCATACTTAATAACACCTTAAGAAAAATAATACTTTAAGGGCTTAATCGAGTACAAAAGAATGATGAGGGCTCTTTTAGTACTTGAACTGTTAGTTTTATCTGCAGTTTTGCAAATTCACACTATGTTAATTTAGCTTGGAAAACAAAGTTAAGTGCTGATTTGGGGGGCAGGCATTCAGCCACATCCTATACACATTGAAAACAAAACGATTACGGGAAGACAAAAGTTAGTCTTATTAACAAATCATCTGTTATATGTTAGACATTTTAATAAAAATTGGTAAACAAACGTTATTCTAACAAGAAATTTGCAACGAATTGTATTAAAAAACAAACATGATTACTTAGATAGCTCCCCAACTTTCAAAGTGAATCAAACATAAATTTTATAAACCTGATTATCAATGAAATTAAGCTTAAAAAGCAATATATCCAGGAAATATCAGTTTTGATATATATATATATATATTTCCAACCAATATAAGCATATCAACACACCTCTCAATCTTTTAGGTTAAAGTGATGACTTCATTTTCTTGTCCTCCTTGATCGAACGTTAACGTATCGTCTTGATTGACTGTTAGAGCTATGATATATTTGTTGAAATCCAAGCTGTAAACAGTTGTTAGGCAGTTAGTTTGTTAATACCAGGCTGTTATAGTCGTTGTAATTCCTGATGATTAGCTTATCATCTCTTAATGATTATGTATAAATACCCTTATCATATATGAATGAAATACATCCTTTTGGTCTTCTATCTTCTTGAATCTCTCTTCTTTTCTACATACATTGATAATTCTTCATGGTATCAGAGGTTGCAAACATGGCAGATTCTTCTTCCTCCTCGAAACCTTTTACAAACAAAACCATATCCATCCGCCTTGATGACACCAACTACTTGCTGTGGCGTCAGCATGTGCTCTTTGCAATTGAAAGCTTGGCCTTGCTGGATCATGTTGATGGCACGTTAACTGTTCCTCCCAAGAACATTCGTGCAGAAGGAGGTAACACTGTAATCAACCCTGAATTTGTTTCCTATAAGCAGCAAGATTCTGCTTTATGTTCTTGGTTACTGTCCTCTGTTAGTTCTTCTGTCTTGCCCTCTCTAGTCAGTTGTAAAACTGCTTTAGAGATTTGGGACAAGATTCATCAATCTTTTTCTGTTTCTTCCACTACGCGAGTTATGCATCTTCATTGCTCTTTAAGAAGTTTGCGGAAGAGGGATCAAAGCATGAAAGAGTATCTTGGCCAAGTTCAATCCATTTGTGACAGCTTGGCAGCATGTGGCAATCCTCTCTCGGAAACTATGCACATATCTGCTATTCTTTCTGGTCTTTCTCCTGATTACGAGCCTGTTGTGGCTGTGATTACTTCGAGTCAGCAACCTTACAAACTCGATGGTGTGTGTTCTGTTCTTCTGGACACTGAAGCTAGATAGCAAGATTTTGCTTCTCAGAATTTCTTGGTTAATATGGCTCAAGGACCTGGGTTTGGGCCTCGTTTTATGGCCCAAAACTCATATGGTCAATATTCACAGGCTTTTGATAATGGGAGGAATGGTTTTGATCAGAGGTTAGGACGGGGACAGGTTCGACCTCCGATTCCTGATCCGCGTCAAGGTTCTGGTCAAGGTCAAGGTCTTCCGTCATATCGTGGTGGTTCGACTGGTGGTTTTCGTGGTCGTGGTGGACGTGGCTTTCCTGGGCGGCCGCGTATTCAGTGTCAGATTTGCGGCAAATTAGGTCATTTGGCACTTCGGTGTTATTTTCGCTTCGATCAGTCGTACGATGGTCAATTTCATGGTGGCTTCTCAGCGAATTACTGCAATTTGGATGAGTCTGAGGATCCGTCTGGATTGCAAGATTTTTCGTCTGGTTCGGACACTGTAATTCACAATGGTGCATCTGATTCGTCTGGTGCTGTGGCTTCCGTCGCGGCGGTGTCTGATGAATTTGGGCTTCCTTCTTACAACGATGCTGCTTGGTATCCAGACTCTGGGGCTACTGCGCATCTTACCCCTGATGCAGGTAATGTTTTCGACCCTATTTCCTCCCCTGGGTTAGGTAAGGTTTCTGTAGCAAATGGTATGGGGGTTCCTATTGCTAATGTAGGATGTTCTGTCATTAATTCTGTTTCTAGGCCATTAGTTTTAAATAACTTATTGCATGTACCTAATATCAGAAAGAATTTATTATCAGTTTCACGTTTAACTAAAGATAACAATGTTTCAGTGGAGTTTTTCCCTAATTTTTGTCTGGTGAAGGATCTGGCAACTCAGGAACTGATAATGCAAGGCATGGAAAGTGATGGTTTGTACAAACTATCTTCTGCTGCGCCTGGTTTGGTCAATTCTAACTCTCAGAATTGCTTTTATTCTAATGAGTGTACTGCTGATGCTAAGTTGTCTCTAGGATCTGTTGGTTCTGTTGAGAAATGTAATGTTGCTATGCATCATAGTTTAGAGATATGGCACAGAAGATTAGGGCATCCATCTTCTGCTGTTCTTGATATTGTTGCTAAGAAATGTAATCTTTCTTTTCTTGGGAATAAAGACAACTTTTTCTGTGAAGCTTGCAAGTTAGGAAAAAGTTGCAAATTGAAATTTAATCCTTCTGTTTCTACTTATCAAGAACCTTTGCATTGTATTCAAGTAGATCTGTGGGGCCCTGCTCCTTTAATTTCGAACAGTTGTAGATATTACATAAGCTTTGTTGATGTTTATTCCAGATTCACATGGATCTATTTTCTCTCTAACAAATCTCAAGTTCATAATGTGGTTATTTCTTTCATAAGACTTGTTGAGAAACAATTAAATCACAAAGTTAAAATTCTTCAAACTGATTGTGGCACATAATTCAAACCTTTAGTTTCCTTTTTTGAACAACAAGGGATTGAATTTCGAAATACCTGCCCTTATACTTCTGAGCAGAATGGCATTGTAGAAAGGAAGCATAGGCATATTGTAGAGCTTGGTTTAACTTTAATGGCTCAAGCTTCTGTTCCTCTAAGTCAGTGGTCTAATGCCTTCTTTTCATCTGTCTTTCTTATAAATAGATTGCCTTCTAAGGTCCTGAATGGTGTTTCTCCTCATGAAAAGCTGTTTGCTAAAGCTCCAGATTATTCCTTTCTCAAAGTTTTCGGATGTTTATGCTATCCTCTTACTCGGCCATATAATAAGAATAAACTTCAATTCAGATCTGTTCCTTGCACTTTCATAGGCTACTGTTCTAATCAGCGTGGCTATAAGTGTCTGAGTAGTGATGGGAAAGTATATGTGTCTCGTCATGTTCAGTTCAATGAGAGAATCTTTCCTTTTAAGGAAAAAGCCTCTAAGAACAATTCTACTAATTCTTCCAACGATGATCCTCCTCCTGTTTTTAAGTTTTCTGGCTCTACTAAGAAACTCAATTCTTTTCCTTCAAACTCTGCTCCCAGTTCTTCTTCCAGTTCTGGTCAAAATGCATCTCTTAACTCCTCTCAGCTTGGTGCTTCTTCAGCTCAAAATATTTCTCAGTCTTCTAAGACAGCTTCTGTTTCTGGTCAAATTGGTTTCAATCATGTACCTGTTGATGATGATCCTCCTGGTGCTGGTGATAATGGTCCTGTTTCTGATAATGGTGATCATCCTGGTGATGAGATTGGTTCTTCTGCAAATTCTGCAGCTGTTTCTACTAGTTCTGCAGCTGTTTCTGTTGGTTTACATGAACCTGATGAAGTTCATGATTCTGTTGATGTCTGTAGTCCTGGTTCTGCAGTTAATCATGAAGAGAGTCCAGTTCTTGTCCCTGATCAACTTCAACCTTCTGCTAAGGTGACATCTTCTCATTCTATGGTTACTAGGTCCAAGTTAGGTATATTTAAACCCAAAGCATATCATACTGATGTTGCATTATCTAAGCCTAAGAATATTCATCAAGCCATGGTTGTAAATGAATGGAAAGATGCAGTTGAAAAAGAGCTTCATGCCTTGGTTAAAAAAGGAACATGGCAGTTAGTTAAGTTGCCTGCTGATAGGGTTCCAATAGGCTGTAAATGGCTCTTCAAAGTTAAGAGGAATGCTGATGGAAGTGTTGCTAGGTATAAAGCTAGACTTGTTGCTAAGGGGTTTTCTCAACAAGCTGGTTTTGACTATGGTGAAACTTTTAGTCCTGTGGTAAAATCAGTTTCTGTTAGAGTTTTGCTTAGTTTAGCCCTTACTAATGGTTGGATTTTGAGGCAAATTGATATAGACAATGCCTTCTTGAATGGTGATTTAACTGAAGAAGTTTACATGGACCAACCTCCTGGTTTTGAGCAGTTTGATGAGGATGGGAATAAATTGGTGTGTCTTTTAAAGAAGTCCTTGTATGGGCTCAAACAAGCTCCAAGGGCTTGGTTTGAAAAATTCAGAGCTCATTTGGTGAATAATTTGCAGTTTACTGCTTCCTTAGCAGATTCTTCTTTATATTTTAGAGATTTTAATGGGAGCAAGATTTATGTCATGGTTTATGTAGATGATGTTGTTATTACTGGGAATATATCAAGTGATGTTGAAGATGTGATCAAGGAGATTAATACAACTTTTTCTCTTAAAGATCTTGGTACATTGGATTATTTTCTGGGTATGACTGTTCAACCTGTTAATCATGGGCTAGTTCTCAGTCAAAAGAAGCACATACTAGAGTTACTTGATAAAACAGCAATGGTTGAGGCTACACCAGCTCCCACACCCATGGTGACTTCCCCTTCTTTGTCTGCTAAGGATGGGAGTCCTTGTTCTGATGAAGAAGCTACTTTGTTTAGACAAGTTGTTGGATCATTGCAGCATATTTGTTCTACCAGACCAGACATTCAATTTGCAGTTAACAGGGTAAGTCAGTTCATGCAGTCCCCTCTTGATAAGCATTGGAAGGCTGTAAAAAGAATTGTTAAGTATCTTAAGGGTACTATAGGACATGGGTTGTTCTTTAAAACCAAGTCTGCTACTTCTTCTATTGTGGCATACACTGATTCTGATTGGGGGTCTAGTCCTGATGATCGGAGGTCTACAGCAGGGTATTGTGTCTATCTAGGAGGTAACTTGGTTGCTTGGAGTTCTAAAAAGCAAGGAGTGGTTTCAAGATCTTCCACTGAAGCTGAGTTCAGAGGCATAGCTAATACAATGTGTGAGATTTTGTGGATAAAATCCTTGTTAGCTGAGCTAGGCATTTCTCTTACTTCTCCTTCTGTAATCTGGTGTGATAATACCAGTGCCATAGCTCATTCTGCGAATCCAGTGCATCACGCCAAACTGAAGCATGTAGAGCTTGATTTGAGTTTTGTTCGAGAGAAAATACTTGATGGATCGTTTCAGATAAACTATGTTCCAGCCTTGAATCAGATTGCAGATGTTCTTACAAAGCCTCTGTCTGCTTCTTTCTTTGTTCATCTTCGACAGCAACTCAATGTGTTTTCAGCTGAAGAGTTACAACTTTCCTCTGTGTAACTTTGTTTAGGCTCATGTTGTTCAAAAAAGAAGAAGAAAGGAGAAATAGGAAGTATGTTAGAGCTATGATATATTTGTTGAAATCCAAGCTGTAAACAGTTGTTAGGCAGTTAGTTTGTTAATACCAGGCTGTTATAGTCGTTGTAATTCCTGATGATTAGCTTATCATCTCTTAATGATTCTGTATAAATACCCTTATCATATATGAATGAAATACATCCTTTTGGTCTTCTATCTTCTTGAATCTCTCTTCTTTTCTACATACATTGATAATTCTTCATTGACCCTTCAATTTCGTTTTAACATTTGCCCCTTTTGATATTTAAACTTCATTTTCCTCAAAGATGCAGTGAAATCCTTCAAAGTCGACAAAAAATATATCTAGGAAATATCAGTTTTGATATATATATATATATATATATATATATAACTCCAATCAATATAAGCATATCAACACACCTCTTAATCTTTTAGGTTAAAGTGATGACTTCATTTTCTTGTCTTCCTTGATCGAACATTAACGCATTGTCTTGATTGACCTTTCGATTTCGTTTTAACATTTGCCCCTTTTGAAATCTAAACTCTTTTTTTCTCAAAGATACAACAAAATCCTTCCAAGTCGACAAAAATTTCCTTACTTTACTTTTGTTGAAGACTCTGTATTGGTAAAGTTGAACTGCAAAACCGGCTGTTAGCACTGACTGGAAAAATATAAAAACAGAACGTAAATATGTGAACCGTGTCGTGGTATGGTGGCCACTGCCTTAGAAACAAAATTGCCCCGAACAGTGTAGTCGCTTCACGGGCAGACTGTCCCCCGAGGTGCACACGGACGCTCCTGGAACCGTACACTCGACTCCGGAGTGAACAACAGTGGAACTGCTCGAACAAGTAGTGGCCGGACGGCGGCGGCGGCGGCGCGCGAGGACTTCCCCTGTTCTTTCCCACTCAACAAGGGAGGGAGGAAGCATGGGTATAAATACCTTTCCCTATCTATTTTCCCAACCAATGTGGGATATAGCTTTGGTAACTCTTGAAGCATTACCAACATTCCCCCACTAATGCGAAAGAATTCATCTCTATCTCAAACACAGACCTCCTCAGACGAGCAATAGTGGAATTAGTTGCTTAAGCACTAGTGAACGTATCTTGAATTAGTACATAGTGATAATGAGCGATCCTTCTCTTAGATAAGTGAAACTAGTCTTGAACTTTCTAAGATAGGGGTAAACTCATAACACACAACTAACTCCTTCATCCACCGAAGTTCTCGATGTGTAAGATATATATACACAAGTGTATATTTAGCCATCTTACCCTCAGGATTCTAGTAACTGTTTTAGAAAAACGGCCCAACGCTTTTCACAGAAGGTGGTTAATCCTTCTCACTTACATAGGTTATTTCATCAAGTTTATCTCAATATAAACCACCCTGAATCTGGGCTATGAAATAATTAAGAACCATTTATAATGGCTCAACCTCTTATAGACTTATGGTGATTTCTTCAAGTCCATTAAAATGAACCACCCAGTCTTGGGATAAGAAATCATTAAGAATAAATATTCAACCTCGTTGTCGGTGAATTCAAAATGTCTTTCTCAACAGGATCATTTAAACTTTGAATTCATTAAGAGTTTCTTGAATTTCAACCTTTCTGGCGGTAAGTCCATATTGTCCTTCTCAATAGGACAACACATTCATACTTGTGTTATGAACTTATTAAGAATAAGTATTCAACCATGATTCGGTAAATTCATCAAGTCTTTCTTACAAAGACCACCCAAAATCTGGGCTATGAATTTATTAAGAGTAATAGTACTCAACCTGGACATGTACATTATTCGTCATAGGGATAGACAGTGAGAAATGTACACTATGAGTCTTTCCATGGTTTCGTTTGACCACATTGAACTTAGATAACTAAGTTGGGTATCCACCATGAGTTCCTCAACCAATGGGCTTTAAACCCATCCCCCTCGACGAATCAAGGACCAATTTCCGACTTAACCCTTTGGTAAGGGGATCTGCTAGGTTTCTTTCCGACTTCACATACTCTAAAGAATTCATGTCTTATGCGAATGTGTCTCTTTTTACCATTGTAAACTTGACTCTTGGCAACACAAATCGCGGCTTGTGAATCACACAACAAGGGAGGGAGGAAGCATGGGTATAAATACCCTTCCCTAGCTATTTTCCCAACCAATGTGGGATATAGCTTTGGTAACTCTTGAAGCATTACCAACACTTTGAAATCGCTAAACTTCTTTTGAACAAAACCCCCCATTGCATCTTGATTCAACAAATTTTTTTAAAAGATGAGTGAATCTCTATTTTTAGAGCAAATTTGAGTTAAAGAGTTTTCTTTTTATTTTTTAATACATCTATAATTTAATGCTGCCGTTAATGATAAGACTATGTTAACTTGGGTGAAAATTACTAATACACGTGGCAATATATTACTGGTGGGGCATAATCAGGGGCAGGTGAATTTAATCGTAAGAGTATACTTAAACCAAGCATAGAAGTTCTTTTTACCTTGTCTGACACCCACAGTAGTAGACTTAAAACATTTTAGACCATCACACCTTTAAACAAAGACTAGAAAACCCTCACTCTTTCATCCCTTACCATCATACCTACGAAGCATCCACTCGCAGAGGATCTCCGGTGAGTGGTGACCCCAAGCGACCAAACCGAAAGATGAACGCCACTCATTGCTTGCTTTCAGGCTTGCCGTCGAAACGGTATGGCAACCCCAGCATTTCACAGCTCCAAAAAAACAGAAGGGCTCCTAATGGTAATGAACAATCATAAAACCAACAACCATAAAAAGATGAACAGGGCTCTTACCACTCCTACCATGTTCGTCGCTGTGTTCGGTCCAGTCAAGCTCACTGGCGGATAACTTGAGTCTGGAAGAGGCCACTGTATTCGACAACTGAAGGGATGTGATTTTCGAAAAAAGACCCATAGCCAAGGATGATTCGTACTACCTTTCCACACCCAAAACTGATAGGACCCATTAAGAACTACCAAACCCACGTTAACATAGATTTGGGGTTGTCGTTCCCTCTGTAAAA
The DNA here is from genome assembly GCA_958450335.1 of Hibiscus tridactylites. Lineage (NCBI taxonomy): Eukaryota > Viridiplantae > Streptophyta > Magnoliopsida > Malvales > Malvaceae > Hibiscus > Hibiscus tridactylites. Next base: position 60,888,502 of record OY288289.1, read on the forward strand.
AACCATCAAAAATGGCGTCGGACCTCCATCCCACGGCCATTCTCTGAACCCATCATTTTTTCTCTAGATCAGACACGCTAAAAGAACGAAGCAGCCTCTCGACGGGGGGAGTCCACCCAACCGAAAGCGCAGCCAAGCAGGATTTCAAAGTGGTTTGAAAACTAGGAAGGAAAACATGGGGATTGAAGAAACGGATGGGGAAAGAACCAGAGTTCCGATATTGCAAAGCCATTTTCGTGTCTTTATGCATGATAAGGTTAGGGTTAGAGAATATGAATTTTGGGAGAGAAAATAAAGGAGAATTTGGATTTTTTCTGAAGAGAGTGAAAAAAATAAAATTTTAAAAATTTATGAGTTAAATTAAAAAATAATGATTTTTACTAACATGTTATGTCAACAATCTATCATAGATTAACGCTCGAGTGAAAAAAATAAAATAGATCAATAATGTAAGTGATTAAAATTATTTTTTTAAAAATCGATGACTTAAACAGAACAAATCAAAAACAAAAGGGACTACACGTATATTTTACCATTATTATTATTATTTTATTTCAAAAATTGCATTGCACATAATACAGCGGATTATAGATGAAAGGTCTACGGTTATCCATTTCCTGTTTTTAGCCCAAAGTTTATAGTTGGTAACTGAACTTTAGTAAATTATATAATTAATATTAAATTTTTAATTGCTTCAATGTTGCTATTAAATTTTTAGTTTTGCTTCAATGCCACCATTGACTCGTTAATAGACGTTACCAATAGTTAAAATATTTTCTATAATAACATATTTAGTCTCCATATTAGTACGTTCAAATAATTTAGTCCTAATTAAAAAAAATAAATTTAACTCTCATTATTTAAACATTATTTCAAATTGTCCATATTTTTATTAAAAGTAATTTTACCATAAACTCTAAAATTTAGACCTTAAACACTCAAATCATAAACCTTAAACTCAAAAATCTAAACCATAAAAATATGCCGATCAATTTTTATAAAAATCGTGAGCTTCGTTATTTTGAATTTAGATACAGATGAATTGTTAGAACTATTGCGAGATCTGTCCTTCAAGGGCATGATCTATACTTAAAATCTAGTATTTTGATCCTTCTTTATTTCAATATTTTATGTTTAATTATAAGCTACAATTTTATTTGTGTAAATTCATTTTGCTATAATTTTTTTTTCTTGGGGCCCAATGAATAATGATCGAGATTTCATTGAAATGGAGTAGTTACTTCTGAATTTCGTTTTGGACCTTTATTATCAGCAATGACATTGTAACGTTGTGTGATTAGAGCCCAGGAGATAATCAGGTTTGATTAAACCGGTTCGGATTAAATTATTTGAGAGAAAGTATTTTTAATGAACACTAAAAGATTTTAAATGAAGAATGGTAAAAAGGAAATTTGAAATTTAAATTAAGAAAAAGGAGTTTTTCAAATTACACTAATCTTCTTCTTCCTCTTTTCACGTTACTTTTGCTCAAGACACAATTTCTACTATTCCATTGCTCCAACCATTCATCCAAGCAAGTTTTCAAGGTAATCCCTCTTTTGTTTTGATTTCCTCTTCTTTAAATTTATTGTTGGTGAGATTTTCCTTAAAACCCATTGTTTAAATTTGTTCCAAAGTGCTTTGAGCTTGAAAAAGAGGAAAAAGAAAGGATTTTCGTTTGGGTTGTTTGATGACATGTTTAAAGGTGTTTTTAACCTTGTTTTAGTGTTCTAAAAATGTTGGGATAGTGGCTAAATTTAGGGAAACTCGAAACTAGTAAAAAAGATGGGTTTTTGGAGTGGAAAGTTTGAGTTTTTGGTTTGTTCTTGTGAAGAACTTCGAGCTGATGGTTTCTAGACCTTGGATAAGTGTTTTGGATGTTGAAAGATGTAGTTTTGATGGTAAATTTGTTGGGTTTGGCTGCTAGTTGGGTTGAGTCGTTTTGATGGTGTTTCCAAGTGTTTGCAGGTGTGAATCGATTAGGTTTTGATGATAAATGATGACTTTATGTGTTGCTGCGAGTTTGGGGTCTTGATTTGGGTCTAATGCATCATTTTTGAATTGGATAGAAACAAGTGAAACAAGTTTGGGTTCTTTGGACGCGAGACCGGGTAGTTCGGAAGCTTGAATCGGTGTTTCGGCTATCGTTTGGGTTCTATCGGTGAGTGGAAATGTTTTGAGAGTTTAGGTTGATCTTGAAAGGCCAACCTAAGCTCAGGAGTAAGTATTTAAATGTTTACGTTTTACTTTTCCGGAAATTATTTACTTTAATCTTGTTATGCATGGTTGAAATGAGATGAATGTGTGTAATTGATTAATGAGAGTGATATTCTATGTTGGATTTCATGATGTTTGAGTATTGGCAAATATGAGAGTCTTATCAGGTATAATTGGTCGACCATAGAGTTAGAGTGCACTTGTAAAATTCGCGTGTGGCCATAATGATGTAAGATTCCATTAGGGAGGAGTACGGTGATGTAAGATGTTACCAGAAGCTTTATTATTAGACCTCATTAATGTAAGATGCCATAGTGAGTCTTGTTGTTCTTATAGATTTGGTGATGTAAGATGTCATCGAGTCTAATCCGCGTATCCGAGTAATGTAACCATAGTTGCCAATGTACTCCTTTTGTTGAATGATTATATGTTATCATGTTTCATGTTGAGACTTGTGCTATGTCGTTATGTGTAATTTCTTGATGTAAGATGCCAAGTATATGTATGGTTGATGTTAGTCTTATTGATGGGAATCATCCTTGTGGTTTTATTTTCAACTCTTAAATGGTTTTACTAAAACTGCACTATTGTTGTTGTGGTTTTGAGCACCACTCACTAAGCTTTATGCTTATGCGCTCCTTTCCAAAAATGCAGATCATTAGCGATCCGGGAAGCAAAGGAAGGCGAGGGAAAGGCTCCGATGATCATAGCTTAAGCTCAAGTATGTATTTTAAGTTGTAATAATAATTTAGCAATGGGTATACTTGCTTTTGTGGTTAGGGAGGTGGTTGTAAACTCTCATGTGTTTGAGCATGTTGCTACATGTTTTAAATGTTGAAATCATGCTATGTTGAGACTTGCTTTGGCTTTTAGTTAAATGGCTTATGTTTTGGCTTGTTGGTGTTTTGAGTTAAAGTGTTCCTTACGAGTTTTTAAGTTTGAGATCCATGCTTGTGTGTATGCATGTTTGAAACCTGTTTTTAGGGCGTTTTGCGTCTAGAATATTTGCTCAATATGTTGCTTTGTAGTCTGTGCTCTTTCGGGGTAAGTTTGGGAATGTTTGGGGATGCCAAAATGTATTTTCGGGCCAATTTGTGCCCAGACATTTTGAAACACCTGATTTGGTTTCGGAACGACCAGGCTTTTGGGGCACCCGTATCGGAACAAGGGTGGTGCCGTTTCGGTACGTTTTGTCTTTGGAGATTTCCGTTTCGAAACCAAGAGGAGTCGTTTCAGAACGACCTAGTTTGGCTTTTTGGTGAGAGCCCATGTTTCAAAACGGGCAACCCCTATTTCTAAACACATGCAATTAAAATGGTTAAAAGTCATCTTTAAAGGTTTCCAAATGTTATGTTTTAGTCCCTAATGCTTTTATGATTCCTAAGTGAGTTTAAATGTCTCGTTTGTGTTGGTATTGCCTCGTGTGCATGAAATATGACTGATAAACTATTTGGTAAGGTTTAAATTACCTTTTGACCCTGTATTGGTGTGGTTTTGCAAAATGGTCCTTCGTGGTTGTTTGGCTCCAATTGGACATCCAATTGATGTCCGATTGAGACGTTATTTCTTCCGCTAAGACCTTAAAACCATAAGACCACTAAATTGCATTTAGACAAGATAAACCTTAATCTAGGGTTATTAATTGGAGGGAAATTTTTGGATTTTTCTCCGGTTATCTCTGTGTGACTCTTCCGATTCGGTCTTGCGACTAGACCGGGTCGAGGGGGTTACATTTGGTGGTATCAGAGCCTCGGTTATGAGGTTCCCTGGGAAGGTAAGTCAAGTAAGTTGTTTATGTTTATATTTGTCTGATATGCATAGTGTTTGTGAGTATGACTTTGTGTTTCTGCTGATGTTTGAAGGTTGATTAAGCATTCCCATTGTTAGGTATTATTATGGAAAAGTGGTTTTGAATTAAAAGAGCTTAAACACACGAACCCTGCCTTTGCTAACCAGTGTTCTTTTCTCGTGTTTTGTGTTGGTTCTTTTAGATTATTTATTTGTTATGGTGAGACCGAGAGGACAACCTAGAGCGGGTGACCAGGCACCTGGGAATGCGCCTCTTCCTCATCTTGCTCTCGATGGTAATGGGGCGAATGTCGGAGGTAATGCACCTCATCCGGGTGCCAATGTTGGAGGTGATGGTAATGGGCCTCAGGTTGGCCAGGGTCAGGCTGGTGTGGACATGGCTCAGATACTTCAAACTATAGCCGGATCTTTTCAAACGGCTATTGCTGGTCTTCATGTTGCAGCACCACCTCAGGGTGCGGGGACAAGTTTTCCCCTTGAGCGACTTCATAGCTTAGGCGGAGTCGAGTTTCGTGGTATGTCTCTCGAGGGTTCGGAGGCATGGCTTGAGAGTAATACACGCATCTTAGGTCAGATGGAGTGCTCGGACACTCGTAAGTTGGGATGTATTGTTTCGTTGCTTCATAGAGACGCGTATGCTTGGTGGACCATAGTTATCTCAAGTATGCCCGAGGCCGAGATTACTTGGGAGTTCTTCCGTAGTGCGTTCCGCAAGAATTACCTTGGTGCTCGTTATCAGTACGAGAATAAGAGAGATTTCATGGCTTTAGTGCAAGGCAGTATGTCCGTATCCGAGTATGAGGTACAATTTGTGCGCTTGAGTCAGTATGCTTCAGAGTTGATTCCCATTGAGAGGAAAAGGTTTGAACGGTTCCGTTACGGGTTGGTTACAGAGGTGAAGACCTACATGCTTGCTTCTGATCGCATCGAGTTCGATGTCTTGGTCTCTAGGGCCAAGGACATTGAGAAAAGTCTAAGTTTGTCTGCTCGATCAAGTGGATCCAGTTCAGGGAAAAGGTCTACCGAGTGGGAGCGAGACCGTAACAAGAGGTACAATGATAAAAGGCACCAGCCGGACTTTAGACATGGAGGTGGTAACATGGGACGAGGCCATCAGGGTCGAGGTTTTGTTGCTCGCACACCCGAGTGTGCTAGGTGTGGGAGGAACCATTCCGGAGAGTGTTGGGGTACTTTTCGTGCTTGTTGGAACTGTGGATCTCGGGCACATTTGAGGAGTGAGTATCCTCATCTGGCTAGGGATGGTCAGGCACCTGCTAGAGCTGTTGAGTATCAAAGAGGTCGTGGGTGCGGACGAGGTAACTTCCAGCCGAGGAATGATGGTCAGAGGAATGTGACTCATGTTTTCGCAGTACAGCCCGAGGGAGGTGGACTGACTAGGGTTTATGCATAGCGTGAGGCTGGGAATAAGACATATGTGATCGCAAGTAATTTTGTGTTACAGTCCTTATCTATGCTTTCATTGATTGATTCTGGGTCGACATATTGATACATTTTGGATGAGCATGCAAGATCTTTAGGTTTGCCTTTTGAGTTGTTAGATATAGGTATGAATGTTACGAGTTCTTTTGGTGATATAGTTGTAGTTAGGAAAGTGTTCCGGAGATGTCCTTTGATGGTTTAAGGTCATGCATTTCCCGTTGACATGATGGAGTTGCCCTTCTATGGTTTCGATGTAATTATGGGTATGGATTGGCTTATGGAGCATAGAGCTAGGATAGATTTTGAGACTAAAAGAGTTTCTTTGAGGCTTTCAGATGACTACGAGGTAGTGGTAGTTGGCGAAAACGTTAAGTTCTTGTCTAATGTTGTTTCAACTTTAGAGGCTCAGAGGATGATAGATTTCGGTTGTCAAGCTTACTTAGCCTATGTAATGAATCTGAATTTAAGTGAAGTTAGACCGCAAGATATCAGGACAGTTTGTGACTTCCCGAGTGTTTTCCCAGAGGAGTTGCATGGTTTGCCTCCAGATAGAGATGTGGAGTTTGTTATTGAGACATATTCAGATTCTGCTCTCGTATCGATTGCTCCGTATACAATGACACCAAAAGAGTCGAAAGAGTTGAAGACACAACTTCAGGAACTGTCAGATAGAGGTTTTACTAGGCCGAGTATTTCACCTTGGGGTGCTCCGGTCTTATTTGTGAAGAAGAAAGATGTATGATGATGTGCATAGATTATAGATAGTTGAACAAAGTAATAGTGAAGAACAAGTATTCCTTGCCGCAGATTAATGATTTGCTTGATCAGTTGAAAGGTGCTACAATGTTTTCGAATATTGATTTGAGATCGGGGTACTATCAGTTGAAGGTAAAAGATGTGGACATATGGAAGACAACTTTCCGTACACGATATGGGCACTATGAGTTCTTGGTAATGCCCTTCGATTTGACTAATGCCCCAACTACATTTTATGGACATGATGAACAGAGTGTTCCAAGAGTTTTTAGATAGGTTTGTAGTAGTGTTCATAGATGACATTTTAGTGTACTCTAGGATCGAGGAAGAACATGATGAGCATTTATGATTATTGCTTCAAACCTTACTTGAAAATCAGTTGTGTGCCAAGTTAAGTAAGTGTGTGTTTTAGATTAGGGAAGTAGTCTTCCTAGGTCATGTGATCTCAGCCGATGGGATTAGTGTGGATCACAAGAAGATAGAAGCAATAGTGATTTGGAAACAACCGAAGTTAGTGACCAAAATCCGTAGTTTTCTAGGTTTAGCCGGATACTATCAGAGGTTTGTTAAGGGGTTCTCAAGAATTGCTGCACCTTTGACTAAACTGTTACAGAAAAATGTTTCGTATAAGTGGACAAATGCAAGGCATCAAGCGTTTGAGAAGTTAAAGAAAGCATTGACAGAAGCTCATATCTTGATTCAGCCCGAACCAGGGAAAGAGTTCATAATCTTCAGTGATGCGTCATAAGTAGGTTTAGGTTGTGTGCTTATGCAAGAAGGAAGAGTTGTAGCTTATACCTCGAGGCAATTGAAGGTTCACGAGAAGAATTACCCCATTCATGACATAGAGTTAACGGCTGTGTTTTTCACCTTGAAGATTTAGAGACACCACCTTTATGGTGAGAAATGCACATTTTACACCGACCAGAAGAGTTTGAAATATTTGATGACTCAAAGAGAGTTGAATCTTAGACAATGTAGGTGGTTAGAGCTTCTTAAAGACTATGACCTCACAATAGAGTACCATCTAGGTAAAACAAATGTAGTGGCTGATGCTTTGAGTAGGAAGATGGTAGTTGAGTTGCGTGCTATGTTTGCAAGATTGAGCGTGTCTCAAGATGGCGGTCTGATTGCCGAGCTACAGGTTAAACCTTCATTAGTTTAGTTGATTTCGAGAGAAACAGTTACAAGATAGATCTTTGGCACCTCACGTGCAAGATATAGCCGAGGGTAGACCCACAAATTTCTACTTTGGCGAGAATGGGATCTTATGCTTCAAGAATATACTAGTTGTTCCACAAGATGTCGAGTTGAGGCGTACTATCTTGAATGAAGCTCATAACAGTCCTTTTGCTATGCATCCAGGTAGTACGAAGATGTATCGTAGGTTAGAAGATGGGTACTTTTGGATTGGGTTGAAGAAAGATGTGTTCGAGTATGTGAGTAGATGTATGGTTTGCCAGTGTGTTAAGGCCGAGCATCAGTTTCTTTCAGGGTTGTTACAACCGTTGAAGATTCTGGAATGGAAGTGGGAACGGATTACCATGGATTTTGTGTCAGATTTATCGTTGACTCCTTCGAAAAAGAATTCCGTATAGGTAATAGTTGATAGATTCACTAAGTGTGCCCATTTCATACATGTTCATACTACTTACACCTTAGACAGGTTGGCCGAGTTGTATATCAGTGAGATTGTAAGGCTACATGGTGTACCGAAGTGTATTGTGTCTGATAGAGATCCGAGGTTTATAGCCAGATTTTGGGAGTGTTGCATCGTGCCTTGGAGACTTGGTTGAACTTCAGTTTTACCTCTTTCCATCAGGTAAATTTCAAGGACGAAATTCCTTAAGTGGGGGAGAGTTGTAACGTCCCGGGATTAGGGCCCGGGAGATAATCGGGTTTGGTTAAACCGGTTCGGGTTAAATTATTTGGGAGAAAGCATTTTTAATGAACACTAAAAGATTTTAAATGAAGAAGGGTAAAAGTGGATTTTGAATTTAAATTAAGAAAAAAAGGGGTTTCAAAATACACTCATCTTTTTCTTCCTCTTTTCACGTTACTTTTGCTCAAGACACCATTTCTACTATTCTATTTCTCCAACCATTCATCCAAGCAAGTTTTCAAGGTAATCCCTCTTTTGTTTTGGTTTCCTCTTCCTTAAATTTATTGTTGGTGAGATTTTCTTTAAAACCCATTGTTTAAATTTGTTCCAAAATGCTTTGAGCTTGAAAAGAAGGAAAAAGAAGGGATTTTCATTTGGGTTGTTTGATGCCATGTTTAAAGGTGTTTTTAACCTTGTTTTAGTGTTCTAAAAATGTTGAGATAGTGGCTAAATATAGGAAAACCCGAAACTAGTAAAAAGGAGGGGGTTTTGGAGTGGAAAGTTTGGGTTTTTGGTTTGTTCTTGTGAAGAACTTCAAGCTGATGATTTCTAGACCTTGGGTAAGTGTTTTGGATGTTGAAAGATGTAGCTTTGATGGTAAATTTGTTGGGTTTTAGCAACTAGTTGGGTTGAGTCAATTTGATGGTGTTTTCAAGTTTTTGCGGGTGCAAATCGATTTGGTTTTGATGATAAATGATGAGTTTCTATGTTGCTGCGAGTTTGGGGGATTGATTTGGGTCTAATGCATCATTTTTGAATTGGCTAGAAACAGGGGAAACAAGTTTGGGTTCTTTGGACGCGAGACCGGTAGTTCGGAAGCTTGAATCGGTGTTTCGGCTATCGTTTGGGTTATATCAGTGAGTAGAAATGTTTTGAGAGTTTATGTTAAGCTTGAAAGGCCAACCTAAGCTCGAGAGTAAGTATTTAAATGTTTACGTTTTACTTTTCCAGAAATTCTTTACCTTAATCTTGTTATGCATGGTTGAAATGAGATGAGATGAATGTGTGTAATTGATTAATGAGAGTGATATTCTATGTTGGATTTCATGATCTTTTAGCATTGATAAATATGAGAGTCTTACCAGGTATAATTGGTCGACCATAGAGTTAGAGTGTACTTGTAAAATTTGCGTGTGGCCTAGTGATGTAAGATGCCATTAGGGAGGAGTACGATGATGTAAGATGCCACCGAAAGCTTTATTATTAGACCTCAGTGATGTAAGATGCCATCGAGTCCAATCACGTAGCCGAGTAATGTAATCATAGTTGCCAATGTACTCATTGTGTTGAATGATTATATGTTATCATGTTTGATGTTGAGAGTTATGCTATGTCGTTATATATAGTTGCTTGATGTAAGATGCCAAGCATATGTATTGTTGATGCTAGCCTTATTGATGGGAATCATGCTTGTGGTTTTATTTTCAACTCTTAAATGGCTTTACTAAAACTGCATTGTTGTTGTTGTGGTTTTGAGCACCACTCACTAAGCTTTATGCTTACACGCTCCTTTCTAACAATGCAGATCGTTAGCGATCCGAGAAGCAAAGGAAGGCGAGGAAAAGGCTCTGGTGATCGTAGCTTAAGCTCAAGTATGAATTTTAAGTTGTAATAATAATTTAGCAATGTGAATACTTGCTTTTGTGGTTAGGGAGGTGGTTGTAAACTCTCATGTGTTTGACCATGTTGCTACATGTTTTAAATGTTGAAACCATGCTATGTTGAGACTTGCTTTGACTTTTAGTTAAATGCCTTGTGTTTTGGCTTGTTGGTGTTTTGAGTTAAAGTGTTCCTTATGAACTTTTAAGTTTGAGATCAATGCTTGTGTGTATGCATGTTTGAAACCTGTTTTTAGGGTGTTTTGCCTCTATAATGTTTGGTTAATATGTTGCTTTGTGGTTTGTGCTCTTTCGAGGTAAGTTTGGGAATGTTTGGGGATGCCAAAATGCATTTCCAGGCCAATCTGTGCCCAGGCGTTTCGAAACACATGGTATGGTTTCGGAACGACCATGCTTTTGGGGCACCCGTATCGGAACGAGGGTGGTGCTGTTTCGGTACGTTTTGCCTCTAGAGACTTCTATTTCGAAACTAAGAGGAGCCGTTTCAGAACGACCTAGTTTTGTTTTTTGCTGAGAGCCCGCGTTTCGAAACGAGCAATCCTGGTTTCGAATCACAAGCGATTAAAGTGGTTAAAAGGCATCTTTGAAGGTTCCCAAATGTTACGTTTTAGTCCCTAATGCTTGTATGCTTCCTAAGTGAGTTTAAATGTCTTGTTTGTGTTGGTCTTGCCTCGTGTGCATGAAACATGACTGATAAACTATTTGGTAAGGTTTAAATTACCTTATTACCCCTATTTTTGGTGTGTTTTTGCAAAATGGTCCTTCGTGGCTGTTTGGTTCCAATTGGACATCCGATTGATGTTCGATTGAGACGTTGTTTCTTCCGCTATGACCTTAACACTATAGGACCGTTAAATTACATTTAGACAAGATAAACCTTAATCAAAGATCGTTAATCGAAGGGAAATTTTTAAATTTTTTTTCGGTTATCCCCGTGTGACTCTTCCAATTCGGTCTTGCGACTAGACCGGGTCGAGGGGGTTACAGGGTTACAAGCATCAACATTCTTCTTCTTCTTCTTCTTCTTTTTCTTCTTCTTCTTCTTCTTCTTCTTCTTGTCATAGCTATTTCTCTTTCTCTCTTTTTCCACATCAACAAGCTGCTGATAGGGTGAAGGCCTGTAACGAAATTATTGAGTTAACTGCAAATGATATATCATAGCTATGACATCTGAGGGCTTCTCTTGATTCTTCTTAATCTATCTTTATCACACTATGCTGTTGTGGACTATTTTCTTAGCTTATGATTTTTATCTAGGTTACTCTAATTTGTGTGCGTGTTCTGAACACATATACAGCCCTGCTTTTTTTTTAAGATTCTCATATATTTGGTGGGTTCTTGCAAGATCACATCCTCATATTCATATTTGGATATGCGTCGAGCATGAAATTATTAGTTGTTTGCAAGCTAGGCTTGTCGATGTGCAGATTTTCTTTGTGAGTGTTTTTTCCCAATCCGTAATGCTTCATGTTTCACTTCTGCTGCTATTTAGTCCATAATTTGAATTGTAGTGCACTATCTAATGTAATGCATGCTTAGTAAACTTCACCCGCGGTCGATGATTCGAAGATCAGATTGAAAATTTGAGATTGATAAGGGTGTAGGGTTTAGTGTTTAGAATTTAAGAGTTTAATGGATCAGTGTCTAGGGTTTAAGGTTTAGAAATTTAGGTTACGAGTTTATAGTTAAATTATTTTTAATAAAAAGTAGAGCGAAATTGAAATAATAAGGGTTAAATTTATTATTTTTTTAAATTAAGACTAAATTGTTTGAATGTACAAATGTGGATAACTAAATTTATTATTATCCAAAATATTTTAGTTGATGTTAATTTCTATTAACGGGTCAGTGATAACATTAAAAAAACTAAAAGTTTAATGGTAATATTTAAGTAATTGAAAGCTTAGTTACTAAATTAAATAATTTACTAAGTTCAATTAACATTTATGAATTTCACCCTATAATTAATCTATGTACTTAGCACCGTCAAGAACACCAAAGTCAACTACAAGAAAACGCGGTGGTCAAAGAGTTGTACTCTTCGGTCCCACACCGAAAACCAAACATGAGTGTCGGTTGTTTGCAAAGGGTGAAATAAACACGGTGGCCTTTATTTCTTTATTACTCCTACAAGATTTAGTTAATCAATTGTTGTGAAGCTCTTTCTTTTATATTTTATGAAACCTAAATCTTAAACTTCACATTCCATTTAAAGATATAATTATTTTTCATAATTCTATCAGTAAAATAATTCCAGCTCAACTTTAGGAATTCAATAATCCTTTTTTTTGTTTTTTAACATTCCAAATTAACAATACTATTAACTAAAACATAAACATTAATAATAAAAAATTACGTCATAACAGCAGTTGAATCAACTAAAGGCTATAAATATCGAAAATGCTTGTGGGGTTGAAGCCGAAGGAGTATAATTCATATCCTGCTTTCAAAGTTGTGGTCTGAGAGGTAGAAAATGGGCAAAGATTCACCCACATCCCTCTCAATTGCAATCCATTCACAGCAACAAACAACTCCAGAGAAAGATAGGTCCTCCATAGCTGGTTTGCTTGGTAAAAGTAGATACAAATTCTGGGTTTTGGCTGCAATTCTCTTACTTGCTTTCTGGTCCATGTTTACTGGCTCCGTCTCTCTCAAATGGTCTTCTGGCAATCTCGACACACTCTCACATGACCCAGATTTCTCTCTTCGTGAAGATCTCGACGTCCTCGTAAGAAATTCCGTTCTTCCTCGTGTTTTGTTTGAGTTTGCTTGGGTTTTTGGCTTTGGGGTTTACTTTTGTTGTTGAATAGGAATTGGAGGAAAGAGAGAAAGTGGTGAGGAAGATGTGGGATGTTTATACGCAGAGCCCAAGGGTCCGTTTGCCCAGGTTTTGGGTTGAAGCTTTTGAGGCTGCTTACGACAACTTATCAAGCGATGTTGCTGGTGTTCGAGATTATGCTGTCTCTGAGATTGCTAAATTATCTACGCGCTCACTAAATCTTGAGCCCCCTTCCTCTCAATCAAAGGTCAGTCTTCTTCTTCCTCTCTCTCTCAAAATATTTATTTCATTTTGTTTACAACTTAGATTTCTGCCATTTTGTTTTCTACGATTGAATCGAATTCTGTTTTACTATTTGAGTTCAGCTCGGATGGATTAAGTGATTCTTGAGTCGAGCTAATTGAGTTCAAATATCTTGATACTCTATTGGAGAAGAGCTCCTTTAAGTCATTGAACCAAAAAATTAAATCAATCAAGCCCTTTTATTAATTTTGACCATTTAAAATTCTAAAAATGTCAAGTAAAAATATTGTGACACGAAGTACTACAACAACATATCTAAAAATGTTAATTTAATGGTCAGAATTGGCCATTGGGCTTAATTGATTAAATTTCTTGGTTTAAGGGTTTAATTTGATGTAAAAAATTTAGGGATTTAATTTTGTTTTTCTTCAAAGTTCATGGGCTTGTTACACTCTTAACTCCTTTTAAGTCTTTACTTTATTTGCATATGGAACAAGTTTGAACTGGAGTAAATGTATGGTGTAAACGAACCAAGCTCTGGTTTGAGCTTCTTACTATTCAAACTCAACTAACCTAAAATTTAATGTTAAACACTTAAAATCTTTGGCTAAACATCTGAAGGCAGTTTAATTATCTGGTTTGATTAAACTTTTAATGTATAAGTTTCTCATGTTGTTATAATGTCCAGAGCAGCAGCAGTCAAGGGAGGAAAAAGGCTTCCAAGCAAGCTGATAAGAAGAAAGACATGGATGCTCACAATGTGAATTTGCTGTCCTAATTTGGCGTTGCAATCCCTTGACTCAAGCCAGAGAAAAACATGTGTATGATGTATCAGTAGAAGTTTTCTAGTATTATTTGAAACTGCAAAAGAGAAAATGGTTGTTTCGTTAAGTATAAGGCCCTTGTTTATGGACAGAAATGGGGGAACAAAAATGGCCTCCATATCCTGTTTGAAATCCAACGAATCACTAAACCCTGCCGCTACCATTTTTATTATTTAACAACTCCTCACTCGGAAGAAACCTCTGTATGTTAATATTACTCAAATGTTAGTTATGCAGTTAAGCCATGGTGGAGGTAAAATGAACGGCCAACAGGACAGTACCTAGAAGTGGGTAATTAAATAGGGGGCAAACTATTTCCCACGTGGCCAAGCATTTATATATATATAAAAGGGATATAAGAAGTGTGCGAGCAAATACGACCCATTGGTAGGGTTGGTCGAGCTTTTGGTTTAATAAATTCGATTCCTTGTTATCGTTAGGCTAAGCTCATATTCTTAGTTAGTCTAAGTTTTAATATCGAATTTAATTAATATTTTTGTATCAATTCGACATCGTTTTATCGATTCTAACCAACTCCTATTAATTAACTTAGTTCAAGAATTGGAAAAGAGTAAACCGACATCTCCAACAAAAGTTAGGGACAAAGGAATTATTATTCGGGAACCTTAATATCGAGGTGAGTGTAGTTGTGTCAAGGGATAGACTCGGTGTCGTCCCGTTACATTATTTATAAGGGCAAACTACTGCGATGGTCACTTATGTTTCCCTTTAGTACAGAGTTGGTCACCGATTTTGAAAAATGACCAGTAAGGTCACTTACGTTTTCGGGGTGTAAACTTTTGGTAACCAACCGTTTAATGCCGTTAAACTTTAACGGTTTTTTGATCTGGCAATTGAAAAAATAAGGGTAAGCTACTACAATGGCCCCAAAATTCTCGAAATTTCAGAAAACCCCCAAATTAATAAATTCCTAAATCCTTAAATACCTAAATTCCTCAATCTGGCCACTCTTGCCGTCGTTGGCCACGATTCCGGCGATGGAATGGAGCGTCCTCCCTTCTCCCAAACACCCATGCATCAATCATCATCGTTCAATCGTCGCTTGTTACAAATCGATCGAATGAATTTTTCAAATATTTCAACCTTCGTCCGACATTTTGCACGACCCTGATTAATTTTTGGCAGCGACGTGGTAGGGTAAACGATCATGGTGGTCCGGCGACGGATGTGGTGGGCGGCGGCGTTACAATCGGCGACGGAATCGACTTAAATCGTGATTTAAGTTTTAGTGAGCTGGGGATTTCGAATTTGGGGGTTATTCTGTGAATTTTGAAAATTTAGGAATTTTTTAATTGCCAGATCAGAAATTCGTCAAAATTTAACGGCATTAAATGGTTGGGTGACCAAAAGTTTACGTCCCGAAAACGTAAGTGACCTTACTGGTCGTTTTTCAAAATCGGTGACCAACTCTGTACAGGGGAAAACATGACCACCGCAATAGTTTACCCTATTTATAATTATGTTTGCATTTGTTAAGGGCTCACGTAAAAAAATTATGTTCGAATGATAAATTTGGTAAGTGCCTTGCATTACTTTTAATATGTTCGTATATGACTATGATATAGTACATGTATGTGATAAATGTGAAAATAATATGAAAAGCTACATGATATGATATGAAAATTATAAACCATGTGAATTTGTGTATTTATGGACATTGGATACAATTGGCATGTCATAAGATTATTTGAGCTCACCATGTAAGAAAGGACTACGGTCCAAGTCTACGACCTATATGTGGGAGAAATAAGAACAGATGTGTAAGGGATATATGTTCTGGAGCTCCGGCTCATTTTCTGATTATGTGATTTGGTGTACAAAAAATTCGCGTATCCATTAGTTTTCGATGTGATATGTGTTTATAAATTATGCTATGACATTATGATTATGATATGAACGTGTGAAATATATTTGTGAATATGAAAGCATGAAAATAAGTGGAATAAGCTTGAATTGTGTATAGTGTGATACGACTTGTACATTTGATTATCATGCATTTCATAACATTGATCATTTATTGTAATTGTTATAACTACCTCACTAGGCTATGTAAGCTTAAAATTCGTATGTCTCATTGCATTTCAGGACCATAAGAATTCTGGCATTCGATCGTGTTGTTATGGTTACAAGTCACTTCTACAAATCATATGTATGCTAATCTTCTGCTCTGAACTCCTAGTAAGGTGGTATATGGTCTAAACATGTCATATATGTACTTTTTGATATGCGTATGATTGCCTATTGTTGTGCGAGGGTTAAATATGATTTTTGGCATATTTGTGAATGATTAAAA
The DNA here is from genome assembly GCA_958450335.1 of Hibiscus tridactylites. Taxonomy (NCBI): domain Eukaryota; kingdom Viridiplantae; phylum Streptophyta; class Magnoliopsida; order Malvales; family Malvaceae; genus Hibiscus; species Hibiscus tridactylites. The sequence continues at coordinate 60,904,385 of OY288289.1, forward strand.
CTAATAAAATTAGCTTATATGTGCTAAAAGGTAAAAACTAGGTAAATTGATTCGAAACGCCTTAGAACTTGGCATGCTATTACAATTATAGATTTCATACTTGCTGATAAGATTTGGTAAAATTTAGAATTCGTTTGATGGGTTAATTCTAATGAAAACAATTTTGAACAATTTACAAAATAGTCACTAAATATAGTTTCATTTAAAAGGAGGGGTAATTGCCTTCGTTAATAATGACATTTCATAGGATAATAATTATTAAGTTTAGTTTCAGTATGGTAACACGAATTTCAGATAAGGACACCTAATTTGTAAAAATTACAATTTAGTCCCTAAAGTTTGAAAATTTAAAAATTGACCCCAATTTGAGTAAGCTGTTAACATGTTAATGTGTTAAGTCCTAAAAGAGATAAATAAAATATTATGAATAAGATTTTGTACTCCGATTAAGTTTCAAACTCTGAATATGTCTTTAGGTAACACTTTCTGATATGGTTCTCCACCAGGCCGGGAAGGGGGTGTTACAGGTTATGAGCCCCTCTCCCCTCCTTTAAATCAAGTGGCCTGCAACAACACAAAGGAGAAATTTTTAGAGAGAAAAATAGAGACTGAAGTCGGATAAAAAAATACAAAAAAAGAAGGAAAACAGATCGAAACAAGGTAAAAAAAATACAAAACCCATTCGGTTTGAATCAGATCTATGCTATCAAGAAAAACCAACCTTAGATTCGTAACCTAGAGCCATAAAAGAACCCAAACGACCTTTGCATGCACTTCGGACGCGGTGCACGATGCCTCTTAGTCGCTGATCAACTACGGCCCGCGACGATTTTCGAGCGACGACTGGGCTGGGGGGCAGAGAGCAGTTGAGAGAAAGTGGAGATATTTAGAGCTTTTTTTTGAATTATCAGATACAAATGAGTGTTTAGACAAGAAAGTGGATATTTAAGGGCGCTCAAAAGGATGTCCTTTAGGCCCTGTGTAACCCGCGCGGTGACCCGACCTAGGGAGGATTCGCACGTTTTCGATTAAATAGAGAAATTGCCGCTTTGGTCCCTCTACTTTCGTATCCCTAAAATTTCGCATCTAAGTTTATACTTTTATTTCATTTTAGTCACTGTTTTATTTCTTTTAAGTCATTACACTATGTTAACAACAAAGACGACAACAACAACAACAATAATAACATTATTATTATTATTATTATTATTATTATTTATTATTATTATTATTATTATTTATTATTATTTATTTATTATTATTATTATTATTATTATTATTATTATTATTATTATTATTATTATTATTATTATTATTATTATTATCTGCACCCATTCGTTTTAAATCAAATTTTAAATTAAAGTTATTTTCTTTATTAGGTATTCTCACGAAAAACGTACCTCGAACTTAAAAGGACGCCGCTTTCTCGTTAATCTCTAATGTAAAAACTCCTTTTTTTTCTAAATTCTAAATTATAATATTCTTTTATCCGGGATTTCAGGAAATTATGTCTCGAACATAAAGGGGCCTAAGTTTCTTGTTAGTCCCGTATAACGAAGCATTTCATTTTAATATGTTTTACAATAAATTCATACATTCAGGGATCACAATTTCTAAATTAAATTCGAATTCATAATTTCCATTGTGGGGGTGCTCACCCTTCCCCACACGTAACCGACCCCCGAACATATTTTTCTGGTTTCGCAGATCAAAACTCGTTGTTTTAATAAAAATGAAAAAAAAACAAGTTTTATTAAAATAACCAGGTTTTCAGATGATCCAATCTCACCTAAATCAAAAGATTTGTGGCGACTCCCATTAAAACCGAAAATATTTTTGTAAAACAACGTGTCAAGCTCGGCGGGATCATTATTATAGCTTGGCTACTCCACTAGGGTTTTTTTAGAGAGTCAAACCACAAGTCAATTATTTTTTGTTTTAATAGATGAAAATTATGACTTCAATTTAATTTAATTTTTGATCCTTTCCTTTTTATTTCTGAATTTTTTTACATAAGTTTTTATAAAATCTATTGTTCTGGTTTTTCATATCATGAGCTCTGCACCCGAGCTTCGTCCTTTCTATGTGGAAGTGAGAAGCTACTCCTTCGTAAGATATCACCTCCATGCAGGATAGTGGATCGCTTCTGGGATACATATGTACCTTTGTCTTCGTGAGATTTTCATCTACGTGTAGACCTAGGGAAATGTATCCTCCCGAATTGATGTCCTGGCGACATTTCGAGTACCGTCACCCTAGAACCTAAAACGCATATAGCGGGCCGTAGGAGCAAACCTTTTATAGCCAATGCAAAACTTTGCTCGTTAGCAGTCACCCTGTTTAGGTTTTGATATCTTTATTTGTCATTTATGTACAATTTTCTTTACTATTTTAATTTTTCCTTGTTCATCATTTGATTTTTTCATTCAGTTCTCTTAATTTAGACTAACCCATTTTTTGGAGATCATACTGCATTAAGTCATTCATTCATATTAATTGCATGACACCACTATAACATTTTAATTTTTTTCATTTCACCAACATGAAGTATTGATTCACGACTGATTCCCAATTTGAAAAATATTTATCATCGGGAGAAAATCTAGTACCATAGATATCGACGCAACATTCAAAGTTGCGAATGAATCTTGTGAATTCATAAGTTGAGCCTCGAAAACCATTTTTGAATCACTACCTTCGCATCTAGGACATGCACCTTACATTTACTTGCAGACATTTCAAAATTTTGAAACCGGTCCCCAAGATGCACATGCTAGTAAATACTGGATAAAGCAAAGTCGGTCGATCTAGCACCATACTAAACCTATGCAAGAGCCCGGTCCATGGGCATTTTCGAATAACCTTTGCCTTCATACATGCACCACTCCTCTACAAGGCCCCAAATCTGAGGGCATTCCCCGACGAGTTCAAGAAGCGAGCCTCCTATGCCGAATCAGACTTTTGCACCCTAGAAGGCTACATCAATTATCTTCTGTAGCACTTCTCTAGAGCCGAAAGTAATAAGTTGCCATGAATTAACACAATAGATTTATAGACCCGACCGGGGGACAACATAATGCGTTCACGAGAACAATGAAAGCCCTTCAAGAAAATGCGAAAACATACTTCAAGCTTCGAGTTCACTTCAATAGCAGTCTCAGACGAAAATGTTGGGGCATTCACCCGAGGAAGTAATCCAAAAGATGATCGAACCCAAGGAAGTTTGGGGCATCCTCACATACAAGGCATTGAACACTACTTAATTAGAAGCAAAGATTTGACCATCATAGAGTTAAGAGCATCCCTTTGAGGGCCGAGGATTCATGTCACATTAAGAACGCGCATCATACACACATCTAAAGTTTATCATGCATTTAAATTATACATACAATTAATGGCATTCATGATGCAATTATTTTTGGCTTGAACGTATAAACAGGTCTAGGAAATGAGACAAAATACCTCAACTATGGGGGCAACAACATGATGACCAACCTTTAGCCCTGAAGGAGGTTGAATACGCAAAAAGCTCAAACATCTAGATAACAATGATAAAATTTTCTGAGCATATTACTAACTAATGTTTCATTTTGTTTTCAATTCATAACTCCCCACCATGAAATAATAGAATCAACTTTTTCCCGATCTCGCCTCCGTCAGTGGTGGTGGGCTAGTTTAATCCATATTCTGCATCTCCGACGGTGGTGTCGCAAGTCAATTTCCCTTGAGAAGAAGAAAGGAAATGACGTTATGGTCATTCAGATTAAAAGTTTAAATTCAAAAAAAATGAGGACAATGAAAATTTGGGGGCAAACTTTTGCTGGGGCAAAGTTGAAACAAAAATGGATCAGAAGATCAAGCTGAGACAGAAGAAGAGGACTTCTGCAATTATTTCATGCATCTTCATTCATTATGAGGGCATACATGAAAGCATATCCATCATTGCATCATCAAACATGTTCTTACATCATGATATCTAGCATTGATAACTTGAAAATGCCAACAAGAATTTCATGCATCTTTGTATCACCACGAAAACATGCGCATGCATATCATTTGCATAAATTTCCAGAAAGTAATTTTGCATTCACTGCTCAATGAAATTTCTTAATTCAATCCTTTCATAAGGATATTTTTCTTAAAACTGAATTCTTGAATTCGATCCTTCCACAAGAATTTCTTAATTCCATCCTTTCATAAGGATGTTTTTCTTAAAACGAGAATTTTTTAATTCCATCTTTACATAAGGATATTTTTTCTCAAAACAAGAATTTCTTAATTCCATCCTTACATAAGGACGTTTTTCTCAAAACATGAATTTCTTAATTCCATCCTTTCATAAGGACATTTTTCTCAAAACATGAATTCCTTAATTCCATCCTTTCATAATGATACTTTTTCTTAAAACAAAATTTCTTAATTTCATCTTTCTATAAGGACGTTTTTCTCAAAACATGAATTTCTTAATTCAATCCTTTCACAACGATATTTTCTTAAAACAAAATTTCATAATTAGATCTTTTTTCAAAGATCTTTTCTTAAACCGACTAAATCTTTTCTTAAAGATATTTGATCCTTTCTTAAAGGAATTTTTTACAAGTTTAGTATTCTCAAGTAGGAAAGAACATATTGTCGTCAAAAAATTCTAGCATCCTTAACTCGAAGGACTGGGGAAAATATGAAGATGTTTTGTAGCGTCTTCAACCAAGAAGGAACAAATGATCATTAACAAGATCCAACGTCCTTGACATGAGGGAGTGGATCAACCAAATCAAACATTCAAATCAAAGCCTTTCAATTTTGCAATTTTTAATTTATAACTCATTTTGACCAGACACTCTCTTAGCTTTTTCAGGTCCCATCTCATCCGTAATATATTGTAGCGGATCAACAAACTATCTTCAAGATCCTGTCTCTTCGTCAGCATTGTAGCGGATTAAACTCTCAGATCATACCTCTTCCTCAGAATTGTAACTTGATCAAAACTTTCTCCAGATCTCGTCTCTTCGTTAGTGTTGTAGCGGGTCAACTTTTTTTCCCGTTCTTGCCTCTGTCTGTTGTGGTGGGACAGTTAATCTAGATTCTACATCTTAGACGGTGGTGCAACATATCGAATTTTTCCTCTGAATCTCGTCTCTTCACCAAAGATGTAGCAGATCCCACATTTTCCTGGTCTAGTTTCTTTGTTAATGGTGCGACTATACAAAATATTTTCTCCCAATCTCCTCTCCAGACTTATAGTTAGGCAAAAATAAAAAAAATAAAAAATAACGGAAATAAAAGAATGAAAAAATCCAAAAAAGGTAAAAATGAAAAAGAAAAAAAGGGCAAAAAAGAAAAAAATTCAAAGAAAAGTCCAAAAAAGAAAAAAAAAATAAAGTTTCGTCCTCCGATCCTGCCTCTTCGTTGGTGTTGCAACAGGATCAAAATTTTTACCTTTAGACATCGTCTCTTCATTGGTGTTGTAGCTCGGTCAAATCCTGGTCATGCCTCTTCATCAAAGTTGTAGCTTGATCAGAATCAAACTCTCAGATCATGCCTCTTCGTCAATGTTGTAGTGGATCAAACTCTCAGATCATGTCTCTTCGTTAGAGTTGTAGCTTAATCATAATCAAACTCCCAAATCATGCCTCTTCGTCAGAGTTGTAGTTTGATCAAAGTCAAACTCTCAGATCATGCCTCTTCGTCAGAGTTGTACATTATTATTATTATTATTATTATTATTATTATTATTATTATTATTATTATTATTATATAATCCACACCCATTCATTTTAAATCAAATTTTAAATTAAAGTGATTTTTTTATTAGGGATTCTCGTGAAAAACATACCTCAAACTTAAAGGGACGTCGCTTTCTCGTTAATTTGTAATATAAAAACTCCTTTTTCTAAATCATAAATTATAATGTTCTTTATCCAAGATTTCAAGAAATTATGTCTCAAGCTTAAAGGGCGTAAGTTTCTCGTTAGTCCCGTATAATGAAGCATTTCGTTTAAATATGTTTTTATAATAAATTCATACATTCAAGGACCACAATTTCTAAATTAAATTCAATTTCATAATTTTTATCGTTAGAACACTACGTAATCGACTAGGTACCAATTTTTGGGCGTTGTGGGGGTGCTCACCCTTCCCCACACGTAACCGACTCCCGAACCTATTTTTCTAGTTTCGCAGATCAAAACTCGTTGTTTTAATAAAAACGACAAAAACAAATTTTATTAAAATGATCGGGTTTTCAGGTGATCCAATCTCACCTAAATCAAAAGATTTGTGGCGACTCCCATTAAAACCGAAAATGTTTTTTTGTAAAAAAACATGTCAAGATCGGCGGGATCGTTATTACAGCTTGACGAATCCACTAGGAACTTTTTTAGAGAGTCAAGTCAAAAGTCGATTATTTTTTTAATAGATGAAAATTATGACTTCAATTTAATTTAATTTTTGATTCATGCCTTTTTATTTCTAAATTTTTACAAAAGTTTTTATAAAATCTATTGTTCTGATTTTTCATATCATGAACGATCTGCACTCGAGCTTCGTCTCTTCTATGTGGAAGTGAGAAGCTACTCCTTCGTGAGGTATCGCCTCCGTGCAGGTAGTGGATCGCTTCCGGGATACATATGTACCTTTGTCTTCGTGAGATTTTCATCTTTGTGTAGACCTAGAGAAATGTATCCTCCCAAATTGATGTCCTAGCGATAGTTCGAGTACTGTCACCCTATAACCTAATCTACATATAGCGAGTTGTAGGAGCCAACCTTTTATAGCCAATGCAAAACTCTGCCCGTTAGCAGTCACCCTGTTTAGGTTACTAAAATATAAAAATATATATTTTAAAAATTTGAACGTAGTATTTTTAAATAGATTTTGTTATAAAATTTAATTAGTTAAAATATTTAAGATAATATAGGTCAAATTTACTTGCATAGTTTTTTTAAAATAATATATAAATATCAACCGCTATAAATTGAATAGGACAAAAGTAGCATGAAATTTCAACATATACCATAAGATCTTGTTTGAAAACTACAAATACAATGCACACTTAATGAAAAAGAAATTTGACCAAATTGTTTTAATGTAATCGATTTTTTTCTCTCTTTTGGTTAATTTCAAATACTTATACTAAAACTAAAAATATAAAGTTATATTATCGAGATGGTCACTTACGTTTTAGTAAGTGTACACTTTTGCTCATTAATTTTAAAAAATTAACATTATGATTACCTACGTTTTTGGTTTTTAAACATTTGAGCACTCATGTGTAAATTGTCATTATAAAACTGAAGACGTGCCATTTTATTGTGCCAAGTCAGCACACCTTCAAGTGTATAATAGCAATTAACACCCGAGTGGCCAAATGTTTAAAAAATGAAAACGTAAGTGACCACAACGTTAATTTTTTAAAATTGATGAGCAGAAGTGTAAAATTACTAAACATAAGTGACCATCTAGGTAGTTACACTATATAATAATATAATATTTATAAAATTTGTATACATATAATATAATCATAAATATTATATAAAATTTAATTTTCATTATTATATTGTAATGGAATCAATGATTTCATGTACAATAGTTATCAATATTTTAAATTCGAAACTTCTAATCAAATTCGAAAATTTTTGGTTGACTTTTCGATTTTCAAGGCTTCGTCTTGATTAATTTAGACCGACTCGCGTCGCACACCTAGTTTTGGTGGGTGAGTCTCCAAGCGAAGATTTTCTGCATATACAATGCCTCGAGCTCGATACCTACTTAAGCAATACTAAACTATTTACCAGTTGAATTAACCCCGTTGGTCAAATAATCAAATTCGAAATGTATAATCTTCAAATAATCAGATTCGAAACACTTAAAACTTCAAACCTAAAATAACCCGAACCGAAACTACCCGAATAAGATGCTTTACCGACACATATGTGATGAGTTAACTTGTTCTTCCTTTGAATGGAATAAGATGTTCTTTACCTCAGCATCATCAACCACTCCTATTTCATTTTGTTTTTATCCACTCTAACGGTTGACTTTGTTTTTATTTGAATACCTTTTTTTAAACGAAGAACTTTAGCTGAAATTTATTAATCAAAGAAAATAATTACAAAGTATAACACACTCTAAGCCATGAATATCTATAGAGATGAAAAAGATTACAAAATCGAAGAGTGTGAAAGATAAAATTAAAGGCAATCTTTCTTAAGAAAACTTGTTCCGCCTTCCAAATAAAATTTCAGCAAAGATAAACTTTAACCAGAAAGCTCCATGTATTAAGCATTCTTTTAACTGCAAGTTCTTAGCACATCGCCAAACTAACACAAGAGAATTCCAAAAATAACAAACCGCTGATTATCTTGTGACTTAAAACGCTAGATAATATTTATTATCTAAACGCTAAATTACCATAAAATGCTTTGATAATCCAACTTCCTTGTGATTTAGATTATTATTTCATTATTAAATTATAATTAAAGATTTAAATTAATAAAGTTTGAGCAATATTAAATAACATTTTCTATTCAGCTTGAATTAATAATTTATTATAATATAAACCATTCAAATTTATAAATAAGCAATATCTTATTTTTTTTAAATTTATTTCCTATTTAAGCATGCATAATAATAATAATAATAATAATAATAATAATAATAATAATAATAATAATATTATTATTATTATTATTATTACTAAAACTAAAAAATTGAATATATAAAATTTGATAAATATTGAATTAAATTTATATTACTTTTGAATTATATTTTATTGTAATTTAAACTTTTTATATTTGTAGACAAATAACATCTTAATACAAAATATTTATTTATTTTTATTATATGAAATAAAAATATATCATTAAATCAATATTATTTAAATGCTAATTGCTTTTTTTAATAGAAATACTAATTACTTATATTAAATAAATAAGTATAATTAATTAAATGGAAATAATTAAGAAATCCATGTTCAATTGCTTTATTAATATTATTATATGGGAAAATGGCGTCAATTGAGAGCTTTAAACCTTAACCACTTGCTCTAAAGATTGTTGACATTATAATACAAAATTTAATTATATAACTTCTTAAATGTTATGAATATCTTTATTTATAGTGGATATCCAAATATTAAATGAGACTTTATTATTAAGGTTTAATACTCATTGGAACTAGGGTTTCTATCTTATGGCTATAAATATAGAGTTTGGAGAAATCATTGTACACAACCCTACTTTGAGAATATAATACAAGTCTCTCTATTTTCATTTATTTTTTTCTTGATCTTTACTTTATTCACAACACGCGCTCAATAACTGTGGTTCTTGTCGACAATTTCTGAAAAAAGATTTCAACAAAATATTGGTGATTACATCTACTATATATTCAACTTAGCTTGGAAATTCTGGTATGTTTTGTTTATTTGTATATCGATATAAAGATTGATTAATCACTCTTATATTGAGGTTAGTGTATTTTGATATATTGTTTGATTATTATTTTGTTCTAATATTTTGAATATTTGACTAATCACCATTAATTATCTGTCACTTTCTCTAAAAATTTATTTTTCTCCCTGATTGATTTTTCCCTTGTAGCAACAACCTTAGTTTTAAAGAGCGCTAGGCACACTGAGGCGCAAAAGATCTCTGAAGTCGAGGCGCTAGGCGAAGGTGCGCCGCCTTTTGTAGGCAAGGCGCCTTTTATATTAAAATATTATTTATATTAATTTAAATATAATAAACAAATAAAAAACATATATTCTTTATTAAGTGATGCAAATAGCTAATAAGTATATATTTGTAATAATTTATAGATGCTTAATATCAAAATACTTCAATCAAATTTAAAAAATATTAGAAAAGAATATTCTAATATATTAATAAATTTGTATTACTTGAATATGTAACTATAATATTTTATTTAAATTAATAATTAGATATAAATTTTATTTATTATATTAATTTACATCAAAATTAATATTAAAACATTCTCATCAATCTAGAATAAAATTTTGAATTACAGAATTAATAAGATAATTGTTTTCCTAAATAATAATAAAAGAAATTAAAAAACATTTTATTTAAAAAAGTAATAATTAAATAAAATAAAAAAGAGGGATTCGGTAAACCATGCCAATAAAATTGTCATTAAAACACTTTTTAGGCTCCACAAGAGCCACAAATAATAATTTTCAAAAATTAAAATAAAATGCTTTACTTCTTTTTATAACAGGATGTCATTTATTGGAAAAAAAAAGAAATAAAACAGTATCACTTAATGGCCAGCTGTACCACAATTAAACACCTAGAAAATCTAAACAAATGAAAGAATATTAAAAAAAATCTATTTTTCTTCTTCTTCAACTCGAAGGAGAGAGAAGAAACTTAAAGAATAGAGCAAAGAAACTAAAAATAAAGAAGAAAGAAAAAATTTAAAGGTATGCTAGAGTTATTTTTTCTTCTTCCTAAAGGCGCAAAAAACACCGCGCCTCGATCGCCTCCTTGCGCCTCCGGTACCTCGCTATGCCTTTATAGGCAGAGGCGTTCTCTTTCATGCCTCCATGCACCCAACACCTTAGGCGCGCTTTTTAAAACTAAGGCAACAATGTCTATAAAATAATATAGACTTCATCATGTTCGGGTTTAACGCAAAGGAAACAAGAATTTTTTGAGTATTTTACTAGAATAAGAAAAAGAAAATTTTAGTTCTTACATTGCAATAGGTTGTACGACATTATGAGGATAAGGGTCAGAATCCAATGTGTAGACTTACTAATATGGCTTTCCTTGCTCTCAACTCTGGACCAATGCTTAACAATAAAAGAAATTAAAAAACATTTTATTTTAAAAAAAATAATAATTAAATAAAATAAAAAAGAGGGTTCGGTAAACCATGCCAACAAAGTTGTCATTAAAACAAATTTTAGGCCCCACAAGAGCCATAAATAATAATTTAACAAATAAATTAAAATAAAATGCTTTATGACAAGCGTCGTTTTACTCGCCAAAATAAATTAAAATAAATCTCTTCAAACAAATAATAAGATAAAAGAATTAAAGTAGAATAGAGGAAGATGGTCGATCCACAAGAAATTTTGTTGGAATCGCTGACTGGGCCTTGTCGTAATTTAGATCCCAGAAGTAGCTAAAAGGGGGGAGGGGTTGGCGTGATTGAAGTAACGAGAAAATAATAAACAATTAAAGAAAAATGCAGTAAATAAAGTGAGGAATGAAGTAGAAAAATCACTAATAAGAAAGCAGCCTCGAGCTAGTTTCGTCATTTCCCACGATCATTGAAAATAGATTTTTACTCCGGGATTCATGTCGGTTACAGTCTACGAGGCCCAACCCATCGTAACTTACTTTTCTCTCATGTAACCGATCTTCCCAAGTCTATCTCCGAAAGTCGATTCTTAAATAATTCAACCACGTCTATCGCCGTTAAAATACTTAGTTTAGAAACAGGAAAAGCTCGACTCAGAAGTTATCTCATCGAGATTCGTTTTTTATTTCATATTTCCTTAGCGGACCACTGCTAAGAGTGTTCATAGGAAGTCGAAGTGCCACAGGCCGATCCTTCCTCCCAACTCTATAATTAAACGATTCCAAACCAACGGTTCTTTTTTGATTTGAAAAACGTTTAAAAGTTTTAGTAAGGTCGATTGCCAAACTATCTAAACAGAAAGATGAAAATGTATCCCGAAGGGATTTAAGCAATATTCAATTCTCACGTATGAAATTTATTTGTACTAGCTCTCGGCTTTGGGAAAATTAGCCAATCATGATATTGATTATCATACTTAACATGTTTTTGACAAAGTGTTTAAAAAGCATAAAATAAATATGAAGCAAAGATGAAACAAAGAAAAACTTCTATTAAAATGAAAGCAAGTAGCAACAAGAGCTAAAACAAGAGATGATCCCCTAAGCCTTACCAATGGAAGGTATTTATAGGCTTAGATTTACTAAAGATAACAATTTAAAATGTTTGGTTTAAAATTTGAAAATTAAAATTACTAAGTTCAGATTGTGCTAACTAGATCTTCCAGAGTTTTTCCCTTGTGGTGACTGTATCTTCTAGAAACTGCCACGTTAGACGCATCGTGCCTAGTGTCGTGCCCATGATGTCAGCCACGACCAAAAAAATAAATAAAACTGCAGAAATGCACCTTTCTGCTACTAATTCCTGAGTTGAGTCCGTGCACAGAAAATGAAATAAATGCAACCAATTAAGTAGTGAAAAGTCCTCAAGACAAAGAAAATAAGAAGAAAAAAGTGTCATTTATAAGAGCTTATCAAATTCCCCCACACTTGTCTCATACTTGCCCTTAAGTATGTTTGAAAGAAATTAATCAAAAGCACCCATCTTTCTAAACCGTTGCAAGCTTCAAGCAAAATCATGAGAGTTCAAGAGCACCAAGAATGACATGTGTTGAGTGTGTAAAAGTTCTATTATTTACACCCTTTTTAACCCACATTTCTGTTGCATTCAAGCATCATTGCATTGCATTTAGGTTAGTTTTCAATAAAACATCACAATTATATAAAAGGCACGGATTCTACTAAAAGATGGTGTATTTTGCAGGTAGCTGCCATGGTTGACGATGAAGGCAGGCGCAGGGCAGATAAGCAGGAAAGCTGAACTGGACAAGCAGCCGAAGAAGACGAACCTGTCATGGACCTGTCACGACAGCTCGGTGACAGCAGATTTATGAAGAGGAAAAGTGAAGTGGACCTCGATAGATAGAGAAAAATCTGCTCGTCTGTCGTGTGGAAGCCGAATATTTTTCCAAGCCCCGGATCAAAAGATATGTCAAGCCAAAGCTCAAAGGAGAGGAAATCCCTAAAAACAAGGATGCAGCTGGAAAGTAGGAGTCTTTAGAGATTTAGTCTTTATTAGAATCTTACTTTTAATTAAAGTTGTAATCCTTGTTACTTTAGATAACTTGAGCCCAAAGCTTATATAAAGGGCATAGATTAAACCTAGGGCAATACCCGATATCCCATAACCGAAACCAAACCCCTGCCGTCCACCCGTCACCGACATGTTCTAAATTCCCCCTAGGGCTACGGGTTGTTTTGTAAAGTAGTTGCAAGGGTTGCTTTGTTTTAGGATTTTTCAAGTTCAATAAAATAAACTTCAAGTTCTTTTATCTTGGTTTTAATATCTTGCAAGAGCATCGGGAGAGCATTGTGAGGTTATCTATTTACTTAGCATCGGGAGAGTTAAGTATACGAAAGAGATAAAAGCGCGTTCTCTAGTTTATAGTTGAACCATCTCGTGCTTAGGGATAAGGCGAGGTTAAGTGGCTAAGGAAGAATTCATACACATCGGTGTTCATCCTTCGATTCACGCCGGGAGGTATCATCAAAGACGTGTTCATCGACAGACTTGTGCCTAGGGATAGGGCAAGGCAGATCTGGGATTCTTGCCAAGCTTGAAGTACGGAGTTAGTGTCTGCTGCCGCGACAACTAACGGACAGACGCCGCGACAGGTGCTGTCGGCGACGGGAGCGACGACAGAACTGGAGATCCTAAGCAATTCAATACCTGCACTACCGAGCAATACAATACCAGCCCATTCTCTCTATCTTGATAACTCAATCTTTTATTTACATTTTCATTTTATTATTCTCGTGACAATTCTAAACTATTTCCTTTACTTCGTGCAGTAAACTAAGGTGAAGTCATTAGCCCAATCCCTGTGGAGACGATATCCGATACTTCGTATCACTTTACTACTTGCGTCGTGTACACTTGCACTACCATTGCGATAGACTATTTTACACGCAACAAGTTTTTGGCGCCGTTGCCGGGGATTGGCAACATAACTACATCTTTCTTTTATTGCACTTTTTGCTTTTATTTTTATTTTTGTTTTCGTTTTTATTTTTAATTTGTCTTTAATTTTATTTTTGTTTTCAACTCTTGCTTTTCACGAGGTTCTCTTGTTTATGCGCAGATCGAAAAGAGGCGAAGATCCTGAGTATAAGTTAGATCCGGAAATCGAACGATCATTCAATCTCAAGAAACAGATTCGCCACCTTTTAGACAGGAACGAATACCTTGAAGAACAGCTAGAGCAGATGGCCCGTAACCAGCCTGCTGGAGGAGACATACCGCCTGTCGGCGACCCGCCGAGGGCAGATGGACGACGGTCATGTCGTGACTACATGCTGAATGACCATGTAGAGCTGGAGACCACGCTGCCGGATATTGATGTTGACAACTTCGAGCTTAAACCCGTCATGTTTAGTATGATCAACAACGCCGGACAGTTTAGTGGTTCTGCGACAGAAGATGCTAGAGAACATCTCAAAACGTTCCAGGAGATCTGTGGTTCGTTTAGGCTGCCAGGAGTTAGTCCGGAGATACTGAGGCTTCGGTTATTCCCCCATTCATTGAGGGACAGAGCTAAAACTTGGTGGAATAAACTTACACCGGGTTCTATCATGACTTGGGCAGATCTAACTCGTGAATTTTTATCTCGTTTTAATCCTTCGCATTTATCTGAGCGATTACGTAATGAAATTGCTACTTTTCAACAGGAAGATGACGAGCCGATGCACGAGGCCTGGGACAGATTTACTACTCTTCTACGGAATTGCCCAATGCATGGATTCCCTGTCTGGAATCAGGTAACTAAATTCTATAATGCTGCTAACTTACAAACTCGCATTCGCATTGATTCTGCAGCAAATGGACTATTATTGGATAAAGATCCAGACGAGGCATTGCAAGTTCTGAAAAATCTAGCCAAGAATGAGGAGCAGTTTCCGACAGCTAGAAGAGGGAGTAAACGGGTACTTGCTGTCAAGGACTATGAGGCCGACATCACTATGAAATCTCAGGTAGCATTCCTTACTAAAGCAATGAAACACTTATTGAGTGAAGAGGACTTACGAGGATTTGCTGTCGAGGAAATTTGTGCTACTTGTGAAGGAAATCATAGTAGTGAAGAGTGCCCTATAAATATAGAAGAGGGCAAATATGTTGGAAATTACAAGCCGAACTACAATTCCAACAACTACAACCCTAATTGGAGGAAGGATCCCAAATTTTCCTGGAGTAATCCTAACAATGCCCTGAATCCGCAAGCATATAATCAGAATCAGGGGGTCCTAGATTGTTGACGCGACAGCAACTGCAGCCGCAGAACCTGCCGCAGAACCTGCCGCCTCAGCAACAACAGCAGCCACCACCTGCCACGAGTAGTGTATTGGAGCAGACTCTGGCCACCTTTATGTCTCAGACTGGCACGTATATGGATAATATTAATCAGTTTGTCAAGAAGACAGAAAATTTTATGGATGAAACTAAGATGAGAATGACAAACCATGAGGCCACCTTGAAATCTCTAGAGACACAAATGGGTCAGGTGTCGCAGCATATTAAACCGAGGCAGAATGGAGGTTTCCCTAGCAATACTGAAAATGCTAGACCACCCCCACACGAGCAATGTAAGGCGATTACTACTAGGAGTGGGAAAAAGTTACCAGGGCCGGAAAAAGAAGTTGAAACAGAACAGGACCCTGCTTTGAATAAACCTGCCGAGGAAGCTGCCTCGACAAGTGACAAACAGACTGCTGCCGATGAGCCTGTCACGACAGCAGAAGCGACAGAGGAGAAAAAGGAAGATTATCGTCCTCAGATTCGCATGCAGTGGGAAGGACGCATTGCTGATTATCGTCCCCCACCACCCTTCCCTCAACGGATACAACAAGCTAAGCATGAATCTCAACTCAAAAAAATTTATGATATTTTTAAACAGGTTCATATTAACATTCCGTTGTTAGATGCTGTTAGGGAGATGCCCGGTTATGCTAAATTTCTCAAGGATGTCATGTCTAAAAAATCTAAGCTTGGGGAATTTGAAACGGTAAGGATGCAAGAAGGTTGCATGAGTATTCTTCATCGGCAACCACCCCAGAAAAAGAAGGATCCGGGGAGCTTCCTCATACCTTGCGTAATCGGCGATAAATTTGTGGGTAAGGCACTTTGTGATCTTGGTGCTAGTGTTAATCTAATGCCAAAATCTGTTTTTCAGAAACTAGGTATTGGCAAGGCGCGACCCACGACAGTTACTCTACAGCTAGCCGACCGCTCTTACGTTCACCCCGAGGGAAAAATTGAAGATATCTTGGTAAGAGTGGATAAACTTATTTTTCCTGCTGACTTTCTTATTTTAGATTGTGAAGCAGATGAGAACGCACCAGTCATCCTAGGGCGACCCTTCTTAGCCACGGGAAGATCATTGATTGATGTGGAGAAAGGAGAACTCACCATGCGTGTGAATGATCAAGAAATTAAGTTGAATGTTCTCCAAGCAATGAAACATGCTGATGTGGACGAGGAATGCAAGGCCCTCATTGAGGTGACCTTTGATCAACCCTGCATCAGGTCGGGCTGCCGAGATATAAAATTTGGTCACTGCTGCGACAGCCACCTACAAGCCTGTCATGACAGTGACGACGACAGCACCGACGACAGCGACTCCTTTGAATCCGATACATCTGATACTGCAGGTCATGAGGAGGTAAACTGGTTAGACCATCGTCCAGGTAAGTTATTCGAACCCTTGAATTACACTTCGGATAACCATTTAATCCAAAAGCCCTCTACTGTTGAACCACCTGTCTTAGAACTTAAGCCCCTGCCAGGGCAGCTTAAATATGCTTATCTTGGTTGTGATGACACACTGCCCGTAATCATCTCTGCTAAGCTGCCGCAGGAACAGGAACGACAGCTGATCGACATGCTAAGGCAGCATAAAAGGGCGATAGGATGGACGATAGCAGACATTCAGGGCATTAGTCCGGCAATCTGTATGCACAAAATCCTCCTAGAGGAAGATCATAAGCCGACTATTGATGCCCAAAGGCGGTTAAACCTTGCGATGAAGGAGGTAGTGCGTAAAGAAATAATTAAATGGTTAGATGCAGGTATTATTTACGCCATCTCCGATAGCAAATGGGTAAGCCCGGTGCAATGTGTCCCCAAGAAAGGAGGCATGACCGTAATAACCAACGAAAACAACGAGTTAATCCCAACCAGGACTGTGACCGGTTGGAGGGTTTGTATGGACTATCGGAAGCTTAACAAAGCTACCCGAAAGGACCACTTTCCGTTACCCTTTATTGATCAAATGCTTGACAGATTAGCGGGTAAACCTTACTATTGTTTTCTTGATGGTTATTCAGGGTATAATCAAATTGCTATTGCACCGGAGGACCAAGAGAAAACGACTTTCACATGCCCCTACGGAACATACGCATTTAGGAGGATGCCGTTCGGCCTCTGTAACGCACCTGCCACCTTCCAAAGGTGCATGATGGCAATATTCTCCGACATGGTAGAGGACTTCCTCGAAATCTTCATGGATGATTTTTCCGTCTTTGGAGACGATTTTGAGAGCTGCCTCGGCAACCTTAAAAAGGTACTTGAAAGATGTGAAAAAGCTAATCTTGTTCTTAATTGGGAAAAATGCCACTTTATGGTGGATGAAGGGATAGTCCTAGGTCATAAGATTAGCTGCCGTGGGATAGAAGTCGACAGGGCAAAGATTGAAGTCATAGAGAAGTTGCCGCCGCCAACCACAGTCAAGGGCATTAGGAGTTTTTTAGGGCATGCTGGTTTTTATAGGAGATTTATCGCCAATTTCTCAAAAATCACTAAACCCCTATGTCATCTCTTAGAGCAGAACCGACCCTTTGACTTTAATGAAGAATGTACTGAAGCATTCAAGGTTCTGAAGGAAAAGCTAGTGACAGCCCCCATAGTACAGCCACCAGACTGGACGCAACCGTTTGAAATTATGTGTGATGCTAGTGACTATGCTGTCGGGGCAGCACTTGGGCAGCGCAAGGACAGGCTGTTTCATGTAATATATTATGCCAGCAAAACGTTGAATGATGCCCAAGTGAATTATACCACCACAGAAAAAGAGCTGTTAGCTGTGGTGTTCTCCATCGACAAGTTTCGTTCTTACATACTTGGAACGAAGGTTATAATACACACCGACCACTCTGCCCTCAAGTATTTATTTGCAAAAAAGGATGCAAAACCTAGGTTGATACGGTGGATCTTACTATTACAAGAGTTCGACCTTGAGATAAAAGATAAAAAGGGGACAGAAAATCAGGTGGCAGATCACTTGTCGAGGTTGAAGATGGGACAGAGTCTACCTTTAGATGAGACACACATACTAGAGACCTTCCCAGATGAGCAGCTCTTTGCTGCCGCAATAGCTGTCGCGACAGCCATGGCGGCAGGTAAGTCTTCTAACCTTCCCTGGTATGCTGATTTCGTTAATTTTATAGTTAGCGGAATATTACCTTCCGATCTCACTTATCAAGCCAGGAAGAGGTTTCAAAATGATGTTAAACATTATTATTGGGACGAACCTCTTCTTTTCAAAATGTGCGCAGATCAGGTTATAAGGAGATGTGTACCACAAGAAGAACAAGAAGACATTCTCCATCACTGTCATGCTTCACAATATAGAGGACACTTAGGAGGCAATAAAACTGCTGCCAAGGTGCTGCAGTCAGGGTTCTACTGGCCGACACTGTTTAAGGACGCACAGGAATTTTACAAAAACTGTGATAGGTGCCAGCGGACAGGTAACATCTCGAGGAGAAACGAGATGCCACTGCAAAATATTTTGGAAGTCGAGATCTTCGACGTTTGGGGGATTGATTTTATGGGACCTTTTCCATCTTCGTGTGGAAATCTTTACATCCTCCTAGCAGTAGATTATGTCTCCAAGTGGGTAGAAGCAATCGCAACTCAAAAGAATGATGCCAAAACGGTCCAAAAGTTTTTGCACAAAAACATCTTTTCTAGATTTGGCATCCCTAGGGCGATTATCAGTGATGAAAGGAGACATTTTGACAACAGGGTAATTGCTGCTGCCTTGAGAAAATACGGTGTCAAGCACAGAATCGCGACAACATACCACCCACAGACCAATGGACAGGCTGAGATATCCAATAGGGAAGTGAAGAACATTCTTGAAAAAATGGTTAAACCAAATAGGAAAGATTGGTCTTTGCTTCTGAATGATGCACTATGGGCATACAGAACAGCTTTCAAGACTCCATTGGGCATGTCTCCATACCGTTTGATTTATGGGAAAACCTGTCACTTGCCTGTCGAGATAGAACACAAGGCATATTGGGCGATCAAGGCAGTAAACATGGACTTGGACAAGGCAGGCCAGAAAAGGCTGTTAGATTTGAATGAGATCGATGAAATACGGACAATGGCCTACGACAATGCAAGGATTTACAAGGAAAAGACTAAGAAGTGGCATGACAAGAAGTTGCTGCCACGACAGTTCTGCCCAGGGCAGCTTGTGTTGTTGTTTAATTCTAGGTTGAAACTCTTCCCAGGGAAACTCAAATCTAGATGGTCTGGCCCGTTCCAAGTAGTTCAAGTTTTTCCCCATGGTGCCATTATAATTCAATCACTAAAGGACGGGCACCAATTCAAAGTTAATGGACAACGCCTCAAGCACTATCAAGGAACTGAAGCCCCAGGAATACAGGAAGTGGTTACTTTAGGTGATGCCCCACAAGGCATCCCTAATTTAACCTAATTTTCTATTTTTATTTTTATTTTTATTATTAATATTATTTATTAGGAATTAGATTTATTTTATTCAAATAATGTTTCTATTTTAATTTCAATTTTTAGGAAATAAAGGAGTCAAGTGAGAAAGAAGAAGTGGCCCAAGCCCACCGCTCATCCACCAGCCCTATAAAGCACATTTATGGTAACCTGTCGTTTCGGCTGCCGGCGCAGACGGATTTGACAGGCTGTCAACAGACGCACAGCAGACGAAGAAGCGTGCGGCAGACGCACAGCAGACGCATTAATGCACGTCAGACGCGTCAGACACGATACATTCAATCTGCCGCCCCGTTATTCCCGCCTGCCGTTGCGGCATTAAATGGGCAGCACCCCAACAGCTATATAAACCCCTTCTCATTTTCATTTTTCATCACTTCTGATTTTTCTCTTGTTATTCTCCTCTAGTTTTATCTATTTTCTCTCTTTTCAGCCCTTGCAACCAAAATGTCTTCACGACAAACCCGTCAAAACACTGCTGCCGCTTCTTCTTCAGCAGCAGCATCGCCATTCACCAGAAAGGAACTATGGGAGGAGCGGAGCTTCATCTATAACAGAGATGCCCCCCATATGGGACTCCGGCCATTCATTATGAAGGCCATAACATCACAACTTTGGGAGGACTTTGCCGAGCAGCCGGCAGAGCTTAATGACACTCTGGTCAGGGAATTTTATGCGGCAATCGAAAGTAAGACGGCGACATCTGTCACCGTCCGAGGAGTGACAGTTCCTTTCACCGCCAGCAGCATCAACCATGTATTCGGCCTCTTCTTTGGCCCCAATGATGATGCTCATCAACAATTTTGGGACACCCTCGACGCTGCCGGACATGATGCTGTCATGAGGGAGTTGACAGAGGCAGGCACGACATGGAGCACCAGTAAGAAGAACCCCCACTCTGTCAATAGGGGGCAGCTACTACCTGAGGCAAAGCTATGGAACGCTTTTATCAAAAAGCGTATCCTGCCCTCGTCCCACCATACGACAGTTAACAGACAGCGGTTGGCCCTCATCCATTCTATCATGCATGACAGGCCCATCAATGTGGGCAGATACATGCGAGACAGCATTCTCGATTGTGCCTTCCGATCAGACTCACGACTCTGCCTGCCGTTCACCATCACCGCCCTCTGTCGCTGCGCTGCCGTACCGGAGGACCCTTCAAACAAAATCAAGCAGGGCAGCGGCTGGACAAATAACAACATCTCCAGCCTCATGGAGATCATCGTCGTATCGCCCCTCAACGCCTTCGACCCCAACGCCCCTCCTGCTGAGTCTGATGATGAGCCTGCCACCGAACCTGCCCCAGAAGCTGCCACCAACACCGCTCTGGCAGATCAGAACGCCTACATCCTTGCTGCCATCTTGAGGATAGAGGAGCGCCAGATGGGTTTGATGACTTTCATCCGTGACTTCTCCAATGCAACGGTAAATTTCATTACCAATACTTTGAATTTTCCGGATGTCATTTTCCCCACCTTCCCCGCCCATTATTTCAATATCCCCTCCCCCACTCCCACACCACCTGTCTCTCCCCACGGAGAATCTGCCTCCTCCACACCTTCCCCGACAGCAGCCGGCAGCCCACCGGCAGACACCTCCCCTCGAGGAACCAAGCGAGCTGCCACTGATGACAGCCCTCTTGTTCGGAGGAATTTGGACAGCGCCTTCACGCGGGTCAAACGTATTAAGCATGTGGCCAACAAGAGAATGTTGTCCAAATCCATCACTAGTAGCAGCTGGGACAGCAGCAGCAGTTCCGATGTCAGACTAGTGGAGCCACCTGCCCTTCAACCTGCTGACGACCCTGTCCCCCAACCGGAGGAAGAACCTGCACCTCAACAGGCTGATGAACCTGTCGATCTACCTGCTCCGGAACCTGCCCAGCCACCTCCACAACGCAGACGCCGCCATCAGATCCGCGTCAGCAGCAGCAGCGAGGACAGCGAATAAAAATTTAAGTTTTTATTTCTTTTTCTCCTCTTATTGCTGCCTGCCCTTCTATATTTGTGATGTACTTTTTTTTTACCTTGTTTTTCTTTATTTTTGTGTCATTTTGCATTGAGGGCAATGCAACCCTCGAGTTTGGGGGTAGCAACCCTCCATATCTAATGGAGTCTTAGTACATCTTTTACTATTTTTTTGTGTCTTATTATTTACTCATTTAAAAAAAAAACTGTTGGCTTAAAACTGTGAAGTTAACTAACCTGTCATGACGGCTCTGTCGTGGCAGCATCTTTAGGACAGGTTAAGGAAAAGTTTAGAGCCTTTCTATAGTTCTGAAAAACTTAAACACTTTTGTGACTGTTATATTGCTTAGATTTCTTTTAGCCAAACTAGAATAGGAAGCTTAGAACTTGAATAGCCCCTAGAGGTGCCTAACACTGGCTCTAGGAAAGAAGTTTAGCAAAAGAAAATTAAAAACCTAGAGGTGCTCGAAACCGGCTCTAGGAAGCTAACTAGAGGTGCCTAACACTGGCTCTAGAAAATTTTAGCTTGAAAACAAAAGAAAAAGAAGCATGAAAATGTGCCTTCTAAAAAAAAATAAACTTTGGCATAAAAATTCGAGTTAAGGAGTTGAATATTCTAGTGAAACTAAGAGAGTCTTAGCATATAACTGTTCACAAGCATGCACACACTGCACGAGAGCTATAGGGAGATTCCGGACAGATCCTAACCTCTCCGACAGGTTGCTGCCGCCATGGAGAATGAGCGACGGGTAAGGGACAGTTCACTGTTTGAAGGCCAACACAAAAATTTTCATTTTTCTTTAAGTTTAATTGCTTGAGGGCAAGCAAAGATTTGAGTTTGGGGGTGTGTTGAGTGTGTAAAAGTTCTATTATTTACACCCTTTTTAACCCACATTTCTGTTGCATTCAAGCATCATTGCATTGCATTTAGGTTAGTTTTCAATAAAACATCACAATTATATAAAAGGCACGGATTCTACTAAAAGATGGTGTATTTTGCAGGTAGCTGCCATGGTTGACGATGAAGGCAGGCGCAGGGCAGATAAGCAGGAAAGCTGAACTGGACAAGCAGCCGAAGAAGACGAACCTGTCATGGACCTGTCACGACAGCTCGGTGACAGCAGATTTATGAAGAGGAAAAGTGAAGTGGACCTCGATAGATAGAGAAAAATCTGCTCGTCTGTCGTGTGGAAGCCGAATATTTTTCCAAGCCCCGGATCAAAAGATATGTCAAGCCAAAGCTCAAAGGAGAGGAAATCCCTAAAAACAAGGATGCAGCTGGAAAGTAGGAGTCTTTAGAGATTTAGTCTTTATTAGAATCTTACTTTTAATTAAAGTTGTAATCCTTGTTACTTTAGATAACTTGAGCCCAAAGCTTATATAAAGGGCATAGATTAAACCTAGGGCAATACCCGATATCCCATAACCGAAACCAAACCCCTGTCGTCCACCCGTCACCGACATGTTCTAAATTCCCCCTAGGGCTACGGGTTGTTTTGTAAAGTAGTTGCAAGGGTTGCTTTGTTTTAGGATTTTTCAAGTTCAATAAAATAAACTTCAAGTTCTTTTATCTTGGTTTTAATATCTTGCAAGAGCATCGGGAGAGCATTGTGAGGTTATCTATTTACTTAGCATCGGGAGAGTTAAGTATACGAAAGAGATAAAAGCGCGTTCTCTAGTTTATAGTTGAACCATCTCGTGCTTAGGGATAAGGCGAGGTTAAGTGGCTAAGGAAGAATTCATACACATCGGTGTTCATCCTTCGATTCACGCCGGGAGGTATCATCAAAGACGTGTTCATCGACAGACTTGTGCCTAGGGATAGGGCAAGGCAGATCTGGGATTCTTGCCAAGCTTGAAGTACGGAGTTAGTGTCTGCTGCCGCGACAACTAACGGACAGACGCCGCGACAGGTGCTGTCGGCGACGGGAGCGACGACAGAACTGGAGATCCTAAGCAATTCAATACCTGCACTACCGAGCAATACAATACCAGCCCATTCTCTCTATCTTGATAACTCAATCTTTTATTTACGTTTTCATCTTATTATTCTCGTGACAATTCTAAACTATTTCCTTTACTTCGTGTAGTAAACTAAGGTGAAGTCATTAGCCCAATCCCTGTGGAGACGATATCCGATACTTCGTATCACTTTACTACTTGCGTCGTGTACACTTGCACTACCATTGCGATAGACTATTTTACACGCAACAACATGAATCAAACATGAATCTAAACGAATGGATATAAGTAAGAAAAATTCTTCACCCTTACAATTGTCTATCAAGTGATAATTAAATTCCAACCTAAACTTAATCCTCACCAAGATGCACTCAAATCGCTCAAAGTGTTTCGAGTGTAGAAAGAAAATTCTCTCAAAGTTAAAATTGAACAAGGGTCTCTATAGGCTTGTGACAAGATCAATTCTCCACTACTTTTAAGAAATAAGATGCAAAAATCATTAGGACTTAAATCAGGGGTGTAATGGTGGCTTAGGTAAGGGTAGGAAAAAGGCTAAAATAAGACTAGAACAATCAAGACAAGAAGTTTCCAACAAGTAGTTAAATCATGTCCATAAGCTTAGAAAATGTAGGCAACATAAACAACAAAGGTAACTATAATGAACAACATCAAACTTTTTTGTTTCGAAAGTTTCTGCTCTTTCTTTTTCTTTTTCCTTTTTCTGTTTTTTGTGGAATATGATTGCACAACTCAAAACTCATACTTCTGTCTTGTCAAGGGTGAAAGAGAGGGATAAATGAAAAAGGCTTGGGTTTAATATCTTGGTGAAAACAAAGAAAGTGGAATTAAGCTTCAACTTGGTTCACTAGGGGGAAACAAAGGGTAGGCCTTTAATGGGGTAAAAAGAAAGGGTGAATCCTAGTGCCTAAATCATATTAATGCATCACATTCTAATGTAATCTCAAATTGCATACAAGCCATAAGTTCTAGATTCCAATATCCAAATTGACACTCTCAATCAAGAAAAACGAGCATAAAAATATAGTCGTACATGCTCAAGGCTCAAGTTCTCACAAAATGAGCTAATTGATTAAGCTAGGTGAGGAATTCAACTATCACAATCAAGACAAGTTGCAAGGAATGTCAAACTAGACTTAGTCATATCATTCGATTATCAAGCATGCTAGAATTCAAGTATTCTTATGAACTAAAACAATCATAAAATGCTTAATGGCAAGTAACATCAAAGGAGATGTTCTTCTAATCAACTCAAACAATCATACTATCAAGCATATATGACAAGCAGGGCGAAATTAATGTCATCCTTTACCCTCCCCCTCACTTAATCATATTGTCCCAATGCGAAGAAAATAAAGGAAATGAAGAACAGAGAAGGGTAAAGGATACTCCTCGTGATTAAGGGCGACCGCGACTAGGATGAAGGTAGGAGAGTATTTTCGCAATGTTATCCTTGAGGGTATGGATTCGTTCGGCAACGTTGGGCGCTTCTTGCGGATTTCGGTTCGGTTGAGGTGAAGAAGGTGGGACTTGTTGTGGCGTATTCTGGCGATTGAAAACTCGTCTTGAACGTGATGTCATTACTCTAGGAGGGTTGAGATAAGGGGCGTTAGGAGTTCCGTCGAGTAAGCCTATCGAATCCAAGCACTGTTCATCTAGAGCATCCATAGAAAATGCATAAGTGAAATTGGTGACATCAAAATTTGCAATTCTGGAAGCTAAATGAGTGATATATGGACCGAGGATTAAACGCCGGTTTGACCGGATCACAATTTCAAACTGTCGAGCTAACCAAAAGCCAAGATTTACCTTGCGATCAGTGAACATGCACCAAAGAAAAAATAATTCAGTCTTACTTAGAGTGCCGGAAGAGTCATTTCGCCCTGAGAATTTGTAGGCCAGGAAACGGTGAATGTATCTCAAAGCAGGGTCGTGGAGGTGGATTGCATGGTGGTGATGCGAAATTTTTGGAACCCGACTCTTGGAAGTTGAATAAATGATGCCCGGAATGCGAATGTGCAGAGGTTGGTTGTTGTCCCAGAGAATACTCGGCCGAAAAATCCTCTGTAAAACCAAACGAGGGATGGTACATTAGTAAAGGGCGAATGGAAACAAAACTAGAATTTACCTTGGGGATGTGCTCTGATTCGGCAGAATGCATTGAGAATGAGGGTATGCTCGAGCGTCTCGGGTGAGTGTTGGAGTAGCGTGGCCGAGAGGATGAAGTGGAATCCACCGTTGGCATAGATTGAAAAGATGGGGATTGCGACTGTGAAGTAGGGGAACGACGGGTGGAACTTGGTCCAGCGGTATTGGGGGAGAGCAGTGAACATCGGCTGACAGATGAAAGAGAGGGCAGAGGTGCGACAAAAGCCGCAGGAGCGGGATTCTCGTTCGGGGGATTGAAGGCTTGCCTTCGTCGACCACCACGGCGAGGATGAGGTGTTGGAATCGGGTTGGAGTCACTGTTGATCACCATGAACTGTGGCGGTGCAAAGCGGCGTCGTCCACTGATGACCAGTGGTGGCTCTTGGGGAAGCCGGGGAGCTTGTTCCCTTGTACGCGGATGGTGGTTCTGGTGAAGGTGGTGTGGTTGAGTGCTTGTTTTAGGCTTGGCTGAGTTGTTTTAGGGTTATGGTAGGTCATGTGAAAAGGAAAAAAGAAAAGAGGAAAGGGGATTCTTGTAATGGGTTGACGGTAAAGGGTGAAAAAAAGTTTAAAGAGAATTTACTAATGTGCGTCGGCTTTCTTGGGGTATGCTATTATGCACTGATTAATGAAACAGTGCACTCCACTGCTCAATTTCGAATTTTGGCTGCTATGAAAGGTCTGAAAATGCGATTGAGACACTGTTCTGGCACTGATAAAATCCTGAAAAATACTAGGGGAGTTAGAAAATATTAAGGTAAAAATTAATCTCAATTACACTAAAAATTAGAAGAAAATCAAGATTAACGAAAAGGAAACGAATGGGTTGCCTCCCATTTAGTGCTTTGTTTAACGTCGTTAAGCTCGACAATTTTTCGTTCAGATTTTTGGTTCTTCTAAACTGATATCTTCAATTTGTTCGATTGGTGTGTTCTCGAGGAAAGGCTTTAGCCGATGTCCATTTACTTTAAATTGTGCACCCGAGCCATCTTCAGTTTCTACGGCTCCGTAAGGAAAAATGATGACTACGGTAAATGGTCCGCTCCACTTAGACTTAAGTTTTCCTACAAAATTTTTTAACTTTGAGTTAAATAGGATAACTTTTTGTCCAACTGAAAAAGATTTAAATGAAATGTGCTTGTCATGAAACGCTTTTGTTTGCTCTTTATAATATTGTGCGCTATTGTAAGCGTTTCGACGAATCCTTTCGAGCTCTTGAATATGAAGTTTCCGCGCTTCGCCAACCGGATTCATCTTCATATTACACTCTTTTACCGCCCAAAATGCTCTATGCTCAAGCTCGACAGGTAGATGGCAAGGTTTACCGAAAACAAGCTGGTAAGGTGACATGACGATAGGTCCTTTGTAGGCCGTTCTATATGCCCACAACGCATCAACTAATTTCAAACTCCAATCCTTTCGATTTGGTTTAACGATCTTCTCTAGGATTGATTTGATTTCTCGATTTGAAACCTCCGCTTGTCTGTTTGTTTATGGATGATAGGTCGTCGATATACACTGTGTTATGCCATATTTCTTCATTAAAGATTTGACAATTTGGTTAGCGAAATGTGTTCCTCTGTCGCAAATGATTGCCTTTAGAGTTCCAAATCCGGAAAAGATAAAGTCACACAAAAAATTAGTTGTGGTTTTCACGTTATTTTCTCGGGTGGCTTTCGCCTCTACCCATTTCGAAACGTAATCAACAGCCAAAATAATATATAAATTTTCATATGATGAAGTAAACGACCCCACATAATGAAGCCCCCACACATAAAAAATTTCACAGATGTGTATCGGGTTTAATGGCATCTCACTCTTTCGGCTTAGATTTCCAGCTCTTTGGCACTTGTCACATGTTTTGCAAAAGTTGTAAGTGTCTTTGAACAAGGTTGGCTAAAAAATCCGCACTCAAGAATTTTTTGTGCGGTATGTTTAGGGCCGAAATGTCCACCACAAGCGTAGAAATGACAAAACTCAAGTATGGATTTTACCTCGCTGTTACTTACGCATCATCGGATGATTTGATCTGAGCAATTTTTCCATAAATAAGGATCATCCCAAATATAATACCTAGATTCTCTTTTAATGCGTTTAATCTCGAATCGGGATAGGTTGTTAAGAAGTTTACCAGTAGCTAGATAATTCGCCAAATCGGCGAACCATGGGAATGATGCATGTACCTCCATCAAGGTTTCGTCCGGAAATTGATCTCGTAAGGGAGATTCGACTGTTGATGTAGGAAAACAGCTTAGATGGTCTGCCACCAAGTTCTCGCTTCATTTTTTTCTTTGATTTTGAGATCAAACTCCTGCAATAAGAGAATCCATCGTATCAACCTTGGCTTCGCGTCCTTTTTGTTTATCAGGTATTTTAACCCTGCATGATTAGAAAAAACAAAAATTTTAGTGCCCAATAAATAAGAACAAAATTTTTCTAATGCAAAAATAACAACAAATAGCTCATTTTTCGTTGTCAAATAATTTCGTTGAGCTGAGTCGAGGGTCCTAAAGGCATAAGCTATCATTTTGAGATCGGATGCATCACACATAATTTTGAAAGGCAAGGTCCAATCCAGCGGTTGTACGATTGGTGCGGAAATAAGCCTCTCCTTAAGCTTATCGAATGAATCTTTGCAAGCTTGGTCTATAATAAAATTCGCATCTTTTTGTAACAATCGGCAAAGAGGTTGTGTTATATTGGAGAAGTCTTTTATGAAGCGTCGATAGAAACATGCATGGCCCAGAAAACTACGAATTTCCCTCACCGAAGTGGGGTATGGGAGTGAGCGAATTACATCGACCTTTGCCTTATCAACGACAATTCCTTGAGCAGAAACCACATGACCAAGTAGTAACCCTTTACTTACCATGAAATGTCATTTTTCATAGTTTAGAACTAAATTAAATTTAATGCATCAGTTAAGAACATAAGAAAGATTGGAGAGACATTGGGAGAATGAATCACCATAAACGATAAAATCATCCATAAATACCTCAATTCCTTGCTCGATGTGGTCAGAGAAAATGCTTAACATGCAGCGTTGGAAAGCCCGAAAGGCATTCTCCTGTATGCAAAAGTTCTGAAAGGACAAGTGAACGTTGTTTTTTCCTGATCTTCGGGTGCCACCGGAACCTGAAAAAATCCAGAAAATTCGTCAAGACAACAATAATGTGATTTTCCAGCAAGTCTTTTGATCATTTGATCGATAAACGGTAAAGGAAAATGGTCCTTTCAGGTTTGAGAGTTGAGTTTCTTGTAATCGATACACATTCTCCACCCATTTTGTACTCTCTTCAGAATCATTTCACCATCGGCATTTTCGACAACTGTGACTCCGGTCTTCTTTGGTACAACATGGACTGGACTCACCCATTTGCTATCAGAAATGGCGTAGATTATATCAGCGTCGAGTAAATTTTGTATTTCTTCCTTCATAACGTCCATCATGGGCGAGTTTAAACGTCGCTGCCCTTCTCTTGTGGGTTTCACGCCTTCCTCCATCTTAATTTTATGCATGCAAGTGGATGGACTTAAGCCTGCTAATGTCTACCTGGTTGCCTTTTTATAAGTGTGTAAAATAGAAACTAATTCCTTTTCGTCTTGCTGTGATAACTCGCTCGAAATAATGATTGGCAAGGTTTGGTTATCGCCCAAAAATGCGTATTTGAGATGCGCCGGGAGTTGCTTTAACTCCAATTGTGGTGCCTGCAAAACTGAGGGAAGAGGTTTAGATCGAGATGAAGTTAATCGCAAATTAGAAATTGAAGAAAGAGTAGAAATGATTTCGCCTATGTTTTCATCGTCGAGATCAGCCAATTCCCTACAAAAGTCATAAAACAAATCAGTTTCGATAAAGTCATCGGCTAATGGATCTATAATGTCAATGAAATTCAAACTTGCGATCGAATCAGGATACTTCATAGCTTTATACACATCGAACTTAACTACTTCCCCATCAAATTCCATAGTTAAGATGTCGTTACGGACATCAATTTTTGTATGTGTTGTTGACAAGAAAGAGCGTCCAAGCAAGATTTCTGATTCGTTGTTGCTACGATCATTTTCCATTTCAATGATGTAAAAATCAGCAGGAAAAATAAGATCGTTTACCTTTACCAACACGTTTTCTAGTACCCCCTCGAGGCAAATAACTGACCAATCAGCTAACTGAACCGTCACTCGCGTTTCCTTCATTGGTTCAGTCGAAATTTTGTTGTAGACACTCAATGACATGATATTAATAGATGCGCCTAGATCGCACATTGCCCTATTTATTCCAACATTTCCGATCTTGCAAGGAATTGCGAACATCCCTTGGTCCTTATATTTTGGTGGTAGGCGTCTTTGAAAGATGGCCGAAATATTCTCGCTGAGGTTAACTCTTTCATTCCCGGATAGTCGCCTACGATTTGTTCATAAATCCTTCAAAAACTTTGTGTATTTTGGCACCTTTCGAATGACATCAAGGAGTGGAATATTGATTTCCACCTTCTTAAATATATCCAAAATTTCCTTCTCCTTTTCATTTTTGTCACGTTTAGCTAGTCGACCTGGGAAAGGAGGAGTAGGCTTGTAAGTAGAAAAAGATGGATTGGGAATGATGTTACCTGAGGTTGGTGAAGATTTTTTCTCCTGGTCCTTTGAGAAAGCACCTTGTTTGTCGTTGTCAGATTTTTTCTCGGGCTCTTTTGGCGGTTCTGCTGAAATGACGGTACCACTGCGCAAATTAATCACACTCACATTTTCCCTCGGGTTTGTTTCGGTTTGAGAGGGCAATCGTCCTTGAGACTCTAGGCGGCCAATGGTTTGAGCTAGGTGGCTTATTTGTTTGTCAATTTCTTGGAGATGGGATTGTGTTTGGTTTTGGAACTTCTCTTGTGAAACAACTAACCTTTCGACAATGGTCTCAAGTGAGGTTTTTTGTGGCGCTTGATTTGGGAAGAGAGGTTGTTTTGGTTGGTAATTTTGATTCTAATTACCATAGCTCATGTGTGGGTGATCTCTCCAACCGGGATTGAAAGTGTTACCGTAAGGATTATATGGTCTTTGGGGAGGTCCTGGGAAATTTATGGCATTGACTTGGGCGCCCGACTCATCTTGTAGAAGTGGACATGAATAAGTCAGGTGATCTGGCATAGTGCAGACTCCACATACCTTCTCAGCTCCTAATTTACTTGTAATAAGAGAATTAACAATATCAATCAATTTGTCTATTTTATTTTCCAAAGAAACGATACTTACCTTGTGAACCCGTCGGCTAGGTTCACTTAAGAAGCCAAACTGTTGTGAATTTGTGGCCATAGTGGAAATCAGAGCTAAGCTACTACTTGCAGCTACTTGCGTCTTGTTAACGAGTGCGCCGCTACTTGCTGCATCCACCATCTTTTTGTCCATTAGGAGCATCCCTTCGTAGAGATACTAAAGGAGGGTCTGTTCAGATAGGCCATGTTGCGGGCAACTTGCGCATAACCTTTTGAACCTCTCCCAATAATCGTAGAGAGATTCGTCGCTCCTTTGTTGGATTCCCAAGATGCTTCGCCTAAGCTCGCTCGCCTTTACCGCAAGAAAATACCTATCAAGAAAAATACGAGAAAGTTCATCCCATGTAGTAATTGAGTTAGGCGGAAGATAAAATAACCATTCCTTAGCCGGCTAAGGAAAAAGGAAATGCTCGTAGTTTGATTTGGTCTTCCGAGACCCCTTGCGGCTTCATACTACTGCACACTATATGGAATTCGGCGAGATGTTTATGTGGACTTTCGCTAAGGAGACCATTGAATGTATGAGGAGATGAATTAACCACGTTTTTAGTTGAAAAGGGATCTCGCCATTAGGAAAAGTAATGCAAAGTGGTTTTTGTAGAACATGGGCTGCGGTTAGTTCTCGAATTGTTTGATCTGCCATTGGTTCCGGTTCTGGTATAGGATTTTCGACTGGTGTAGTTTCAGAAGTGGATTCCTGATAGGATTGTTGTCTGCTTTGTTCTCGTTGTTATTTCTTTCACCGAAGCGTTTCACTGTGAGTTCTACGAGCTCTCGCTTCAATCTCCAGGTCAATGTCAACTAGATCTCCCGGATTGCTTCTGGTCATAAAAATCAAACAAAACAATTAGTGATTGCCAAAAAATAAAACTTCCCGGCAACGACGCCAATTTTGACAAGAAACGTTTTACTCACCAAAATAAATTAAAATAAACCTCTTTAAACAAATAATAAGATAAATGAATTAAAGTAGAATAGAGGATGAGGGTCGATCCACAATGAGTTATGTTGGAATCGCTGACTTAGCCTTGTTGTGATTTAGATCCCATAAGTAGCTACAAAAGGGGGGTTAGCGTGATTGAAGTAACGAGAAAATAATAAATAATTAAAGAAAAATGCAGTAAATAAAGTGAGGAATGAAGTAGAAAAATCACTAATAAGAAAGCAGCCTCGAGCTAGCTTCGTCAATTACAACGATCATTGAAAATAGATTTTTACTCCGGGATTCATATCAGTTACAGTCTACGAGGCCCAACCCATCGTAACTTACTTTTCTCTCATGTAACCGATCTTCCCAAGTCTATCTCCGAAAGTCGATTCTTAAATAATTCAACCACGTCTATCACCGTTAAAATACTTAGTTTAGAAACAGGAAAAGCCCGACTCAGAAGTTGTCTCATTGAGAATCGTTTCTGATTTCATCTTTCATTAGTGGACCTCCGCTAAGAGTGTTCACAGGAAGTCGAAGTGCCACATGCCTATCCTTCCTCCCAACTGTATAATTAAACGATTCCAGACCAACTGATCCTTTTTTATTTTAAAAACGTTTAAAAGTTTTAGTAAGGCCGATTGCCAAACTATCTAAATATAAAGATGAAAATGTATCCCGAAAGGATTTAAGCAATATTCAATTCTCACGTATGGAATTGATTTGTACTAGCTCTCGGCTTTGGGAAAATTAGCCAAGCATGATATTGATTATCATACTTAACATGTTTTTGACAAAGTGTTTAAAAAGCATAAAATAATTATGAAGCAAAGATGAAACAAAGAAAAACTTCTATTAAAATGAAAGCAAGTAGCAACAAGAGCTAAAACAAGAGATGATCCCCTAAGCCTTACCCATGGAAGGTATTTATAGGCTTAGATTTACTAAAGATAACAAAAAGATAACATAATTTAAAATGTTTGGTTTAAAATTTGAAAATTAAAAATCTTAAGTTCAGATTGTGCTAACTAGATCTTCCAGATTCTTCCAGAGTTTTTCCTTGCCCTGACTGTATCTTCTAGAAACTACCACATTAGATGCGTCGTGTCCAGTGTCGTGCCCATGATGTCAACCATGGCCAGAAAAATAAATAAAACTTCAGAAATGCACCTTTCTGCTGCTAATTCCAGAATTGAGTCCCTGCACAGAAAATGAAATAAATGCAACCAATTCAGTAGTGAAAAGTCCCCAAGACAAAGAAAATAGCAAGCAAAAAGTGTCATTTATAAGAGCTTATCACTTTAATTCTTTTTTTTAACGTGATGTCATTTATTGGAAAACAAAGAAATAAAACAGTATCACTTAATGGCAAGTTGTACCACAATTAAGCACATAGGAAATCTAAACAAATTAAAGAATATTAAAAAAGTTCCATTTTCTTCTTCTTCAACTCGAAGGAGAGAGAAGAAACTTAAAGAACAGAGAAAAGAAACTAAAAATAGAGAAGAAAGAGAAAAATTAAAGGTATGCTCGAGTTATTTTTTCTTCTTCCTAAAGGCGCAAAAAGCGTCGTGCCCAATGCTTTAAGAAAAGCGTCGCACCTCGATCGCCTCTAGTACCTTGCTATGCCTTTACATGCAGAGGCGTTCTCTTTCGCGCCTCCATGCGCCCAGCACCTTAGACGCGCCTAGGCGAGCTTTTTTAAAACTAAGGCAGCAATGTCTATAAAATAATATAGACTTCATCATGTTCGGGTTTAATGCAAAGGAAACAAGAAATTTTTTAGTATTTTACTAGAAGAAGAAAAAGAAAATTTTTGTTCTTACATTGCAATTGGTTGTGCGACATTATGGGGATAAGGGTCAGAATCCAATGTGTAGACTTACTAATATGGCTTCCCTTGCTCTCATCTCTGGACCAATGCTTCTCGAATTTGAAGGCTTTAATTATGGGGTAAGAAAATTATGTCGTAGACTTATTAATATATTCTCATAATTAAAGATTAATATTTGTTTATGTTATTTTATTGATTAAAGATGATATTTTAATCATATTTTGAGTATATCTTTAAATGACTTGGAAAGAGATATGACATAAAGCGATTATGAGGACCTATCTTGGTCATTTATATCACCATTGTCCTCGAGAGGATAATCAATATCGGTAAACTCTATTTTATTTTTATTCTTTAAATTACGATTTTAAAGTGCAATAAATTAAGGTGATTTATGATCTACAAGAAGACTGTTATAAATTATTATGATTTATGTTCTCTGTTATGTTGGTTTAATCCAAGTATATTGGCTGGACATCCCGTTCTGCGAGGTTACTGGTTCAAAGAAGGTTTCTAAAGGGCCTTATGAACTAGTTTAACAATGTCGCGTACGAGGATTAAATCTTTGGAATAATCTGCTCAAAATAAGGCCAGAGCCATTATACTTCTTCGCCGTCACCTCCATGAGGGCTTGAAATCCGAATATTTAAAGGTGAAAGATCCTCTTATTCCTTGAAATAATCTAAAGAACGATATGACCATCAGAAAACTGTTATTCTACCTAAAGCTCAATATGGTTGGTTGCATCTGAGATCGCAAGATTTTAAATCAGTAAGCATATATAACTCTGGTATGTTTCGAATTACTTCACAATTGAAGTTATGTGGTCAAAATATTATTGATGAGGATATGTTAGAAAAAAAACATATTCCACTTTTCACGCAAATAATGTTGTCCGCAGACACAATATCGTAAAAAATATTTTAAAGGTCCACTGGCTCCACTCCATTCCCTAAAGTGAATCTGAAATTTTATAATAAATTCCACATTAGTAGTTGTGGCCATGGTCAAGGCTATGGACATAGACATTATGGTCATTTTAAGAATACTTATACCCACCAGAACTGAGATTATAAGGATGACAAGAATGATAGATATCATATTAAGTTTTTTATTTTATCAATGTGATAGTACAAACCATTGATCTCATACTTGTCAAACGTCGAAGCATTGTGGACCTTTATCCACAACCATGCATGATAAAGGAAAGAAAATATAAACAAATTTTGTTTACGAAAATGGCAAAAATAATTGTGGCGTTGTTGGTCTAACTCAATTGATATTGTTGATTTCCTCATAACCATTGAAGATAATAATTCGCCATTTAGTTTGGTTCCATATAACATCTAAAGAAAATAATTGATTTTTACTTTATTTTGCTTTATGTTAATATGCTTTACATATTATTTATTTATGTTTTATATTATATATATTTAAATGTTTTAAACAATTATTATCCTTTAAAAAATATGATTACTTTCAGAATAAAATATGCAATGAATTGTGGCGATTTATGCTTAGCAGACAGTGCAAGTACTCATACTATACTTAAGCATAAGAACTATTTTCCCATTTAAATGCAATGGGAAAATGTGAGTACTATATCTCAAAGTACTAAAATATCAATGCTCCGGAAGAGAAATAAGTTATTGTGACATTATCTTTGATAGATAATTGATTTGATATGTGCTATATTTAATATTTTTCATTCTTTGAAGTGAATGGTACAAAACACATATTTTTCATTCCCCGAAATGAATGGAACAAAGCACATATTGAAAGATGCATAATTATACATATTTTCCCATTTAAAATGCAAGAGAATAATGCAAGTACTATATCCGGAAGTATTAATATCATATAAGGCTCTGAAAGGGCAAATATGTTATTGCCAAATGGAATTTAATTTCATATTTACAATGCGTTATACTCGTTAAAGTCACAAAGAGACTTATTGGATTTTAAAGATATTCACAGAAATAAATATCATATTAGGACTGTTAGTTAAAGGGATGCTGACTATCTTCGTATTACAAGTATAATTCAAAGCAATAAGAAAATCTTGACAAAATTACATGCACTGTCATCCGGATTGTACTACACAAGAATTAGTACAAATTGAAGCTCATGCTATTGTAAACCAGAAGTTTACTAATAACTTTATTATTTGGCATGACTGGTTAGGCCATCCTGGTTCAATTATGATGCGAAAAGCTATTGATACTTAATGCGGCTATTCATTGAAGAATTGATAGATTCTTCAAAGTAATGTTTGTCATGTGATGCTTGCTCTCAAGGCAAATTGATTATTCAACCATCACCAGCTAAGATAGATTATGAATCTATTAATTTTCTAGAATGAATACAAGGTGATATATGTGGGCTCATACACCTTTCTTATAGATCATCTAGATATTTTACGGTTTTAATCAATGCATCAACTATATGGTCATATATATATCCTTATTATCAGATTACCCTATAAAGACAATTGGTCTTGATAATGCTGGTGACATGCCATTTTATATGCAACATCATTAATTAGCATCAAGCCAACATAATTATCATAAGTTCTCCCCATTATATATGGCTTTTGGGCATGAACCAAATATTTCTTGTCTTAGAATTTTGGGTGTGCGATATATATTCTAATTGCTTCACCACAACGCACAAAGATAAGTATTCAAATGAGGTTTGGAATATATGTCGCATTTGAATCCCCATCGATAATTAAATATAAGAGCTTTTGATGGGCAATTTATTTACAGTTCGATTTGCTGACTATCATTTTAATGAGTTAGTTTTCCCAATATTAGGGGGAGAAAATAAATAGATGGGTAAAGAAATAAGTTGGAATGAATTATCATTATGATCCACGTACTCAACAATGTCAACTATAAGTTTAAAGGATAGTTCATTTATAAAACTTAGCAAATCATTTTCCAGATGATTTTGCTGATCCTAAAAGAGTGGCTAAGTCACATATACCAGCTATGAATGCTCCGATTAAATTTAAAGTCCCGGAAGGACAAACTCTAGTTGCTAATGAGTCTAACTTACATCTGTAGCATGGTAGACAAGTAGGTTCCAAAGATAAAATTCCTCTAAAAAAAGAAAAGGAGTTATATCTTGTGATGGTCCGATTGAGAAATCAACGAATTATGAATGATCTCAATAAGAGATTAAAAGGTCTCCAGAATAGACATTAGACATGACTCAGGTACCTGATATTGATGAGATCTCAATAAATTATTTAATGTCTGGTAATAAGTGGAACCGAAATCAAATCGACGCCGATGATACATTTTCATGCAATATAGCACTAGAGATTTTGGATGATGATGTGGATCATTAACCATTGTCAATTGGAAAATGTAAACAAAGAAATGATTGGCCAAAATAGAATGAAGAAAAACAAAAATCTTTTTCAAGAGAGAAATATTTGTGAGATATAAATGAGTCTTTGTGAGAAAAAGAAATAAAAAAGGGGAAATTACGAGATATAAGCTCATTTGATTGCACAAGGACCATCACAAAGACATGAAATCGATTATGAGGAAACATATTACTCGGTGGTGGATGCAACTACTTTTAGATTTTGATTAGTCTGGAAATAAATGAAATGACTTAGTTTCCACCTAATGGATGTTGTTACATCATATTTGTATGAGCCTCTTGATAATAACATTTACATGAAACTTATGGAAGGATTTAGACCGCATAAGCAGTTAATTTAAGTTCTCGAGAACACTATTCAATCAAATTGAACTTATCTATTTATGGATTAAACAAATTGGGTGCATATTGTATAATCACCTCAATGAATACTTATTAGTGGGAGGCTATAAGAATGATTCAATCTCCCGAGCATTTTTATTAAGAGCTTTAGCTCTGGATTTGTCTTTGTTGTTGTGTATGTTGATGATCGTTGAGACTCGTGAAGAGATCTCCTTAACAATAAAATCTTGAGCATCAATCGACATACACAGGAAATTTTTTTAAAGAGACTTTACATGCATAACACATATTTGTTGATCACCCTTATAGTTGCTAGGTCTCTTAATGTAAACAAAGATCCATTCCGCCCTCGAGAAAAGGGTGATGATATTCTTGATCCAAAAGCATCATATATATATGCATACATATATTAATTGATCTGGAAGCATCATATCTTAGTTGGTCCAGAAACTATCTAAGTGCTACGAGACCATTACCTTTAGATATTGTAAAACTAATGAATTGATTTTGATATAACAAAGGATTTAAGGACTAAATTGAAAAACGTTTTGAAACTGTTAACCTCTGTTTTGGAACTAGCTTTCTCGTTTCGATACAAGTGTATCAAAATAGGTCTTCGTCTTTCGAAATGATGAAGAACAACGGAACGAGTTGAACCGTTTCGATACGGCAGTATCGAAATGACCTCAAACGTTTCGAAACAATTTTCAAACTTGGTTTCAAAATCTAACCGTTGCAATTTAAATAACTAAGTTTTTAGAGAAGGTTAGAGCGTATCGAAACGTTTTTAAGTCGTTTCGATACAGGTTTTTTAGCAGTGGCAAAATGTTTCGAAACGTGTTTCAAAATGGGCTTTAGCACGTTTCGGAACATGCTCTTAGCATATCGAAACTATCGTGTCCGTTTCTGTACGACCTATTAATTACACCCCAACGAATATTTCTATTTTGGTCTGTTTCGAAATAGGGTCGAGCGTTTCAAAACGAGCAGTTGCAGACTGCATTTATTATGGGAAGATTGCATCCCAACGACTATAATTATGAAGGCAATAACTCCAACGGCTAGAATTCAATGAGAATGTATAAAAGGGAATTCTAAAAGCACCAACAACAACTATTGATCATAAGAGAAACATCCAAGCATCAAATTCAAGCTCTTGTGCTAAATTCCCATATTTTCTTGTAAACCCCAATTGTGGTACTTTGTATTTCCAATCTTATTTGTTTCAATTGGGTTGAGTGCTTGTAAAAGGGCTACATTTGTCTTGAGAGATACTAGCTATTAGCCTTAAACTTCTTTGTAAACCTTGTGTGAGGATTGGGTCAATTTTTGGGTAAAAAAATTGGCCATTGTGTAAAGCTTTCCTCCTAAGCCTAAAAAAGGGGAAGATCAACTAGTGGAGTTGTTGGAAAATCCTTAGTGAAGCTAATGTAGTGGATGTAGAGTTCAATTGGAACTTGAACCACTCTAAATCCCTTGTCTGGAAAATTTTTATTTTCCACTTCATCACCAAAATTTCCAAAAATTTAATTCACCCCTCTTGGCTTAAAACGATTCAACGATCCACTCAACAAATATTTCAAAGCTTGATGCCTCTCTAGATCATGTAAATAATTGCTATGCACGAGGCAAAGCCAAAATATGTGTTTGGCTAAACATATCCAAAAGATATGTGAATTGCTTTCACAAGATAAGATGCAAGCTATCTTGTGTAGAGATAATGCAAAAATTTATACCTCAAGGTGGATACATCAAATGTGACAAAACGAAACATATTTCTTCAAAGTTTCGTCCCTCATGATCTTCAGAAGAATAGTATTCGACGAATCATTTCAAGCAGTAATTTGAAAGATCTATTCACTAGTGCATAGTCTACTTCAACATTTGAAGATTATATTCAAGATTGAATTATGACGATTCAAAGATATTATGTGATGTTTTCATGAGGAGAAGTAAATACGTGTTGCACTCTTTTTCCCTTAACTGAGGTTTTGTCCCAATGGGTTTTCCTGGTAAGGTTTTTAATGAGGCAACATGTTATGCGTATCAAAGATGTGTACTCTTTTTCCTTCACTAAGAATTTTTTTCCACAGGTTTTTTTATCTTAGTAAGGTTTTAACGATGCACATTATCTTTATGGATATCTAAGGGTGAGTGTTATGAATATCTTTATTTATGGTGGATATTCATATACTAAATGAGATTTTAATGTACTTTATTATTAGAGTTTAATACATATTGAAATTAGGGTTTTCATCTTATGTCTATAAATATAGAGTTTAGAGAAAGCATTGTATACAAAGACAAACTAACACTCATTATATATAAAGAAGTAGCTTTATTTAAAAATAATTATATAAAGAAGTAGCTTTATTTTTAATAAAAAAAGATATATATTTTATATAGATTTTTCCCACCAACTTGTGTAAGTTTGCCGTGATCAAATTTGTAATCGAAAGTATGATACTAATCTTGAAGTTAAGGACAGATAATCCTCGAGGATTTCACGATTGAATGCTCGTGTAACAAAAGTGGAAGGAAGCGGCAAACTACACCTAAAAAGAGATTTACTTTACTACAAAATTGGAAATGGATCTTCCTCTTTACTAAGGTTATGCAATTTGTCATAAAACGACAACATCATGTGGCCGTAACACCTGTCTCTATCTGTCCCAAAAACTCTAAAGCCATTAAAAACGACCACGAAAACCGTGCTCCTTCCGCAACACTTGTAAAAATATTTATAGACCAAAGCTATAAAGGCATCCCACCAACTCACTATTAGCCCAGAGGTAGCCATCAACTCTCGCTCCATGCAACTTTTTTCCTTCTTTCACTTTCAATCTTTACTTTGGTTAGCTGCTGGTCTGTTCATGTTGTAGAATTCCATGCCAGTTTCGTGATCAAGATTCAACTGATCTACCCTTTTTTGTGTCTTATCTCTTAATAAGCTTAACAGAGTCTTTGCTCTTGTTCTTTCCTCAGGCAGGACCCGAGGAGGTATGTTTTCTTAAGATGTCGAACCCTGGAAACATCTCCTCATGGCTGCAACTTTAGAGTTTCTTTAATACCCTTTTTGTGTTCTTTAACATCTTTTTTTTATTTTTGTTTTTCCATCCAATTAGAACACAGTTCTGTTCATGGTAGTTGGAAAGTTTAGCAGTTGTTGAATCATGCCTCTTCCGTTGATTTAACTTGTAAATTGTGTGATCAGCTTTTACTGTTACTGCTCTTCTTATGAGAAATTACTGCTTGTAAATCTAATGCCAATATGATCTTATGAAATGAAACCAGGCGACCCGTTTCAGGTCTTATGCTGCCTTATGTCCCCATGATTCATCTGTATTCCATAGGCACTTTATCTTTCTGTACAATCTTTTTTACCCAACTTGTAGCAAGTAAATTCTAATTGTATGAATGACTGCAGCAGTAATTCACTGTTGGTCCTAGTGATGCAGCTCCATTAACTGTTTGATTTGAAGGCCCTTGGTAAAAGTTTGCTCTAATTCGGCTTTGATTGTATATTACCCTCTAAATCATGTTTGTTTCTCTATTTTGGTTCATGCTTAGTCTAAAAGCAGATTACTACTGTCCCCTTAACTCGATTAATTCGAAATTTTAAGTCCCGATAGATTGTTATGCAATGTTTCAGGATGCACTAGGTTTGTAGATTCTGTTTGGTCACGATGTTTAGTAGATGGAGCAATTCCCATCATAGCCAAGAGAAAGATTCATTGCAGCATGAATCCAAGGTGATAAATTTGTTTAACTGTATGGCAAAATCTATGTTTTGTGTTTGTCTACTAAAATCTCCCTTTTCTGCTCCTACTAGTAATATCTTCGAAATTTCGATTTATTCTCTGTTTAAATTGTGCTTGTTTCTTGGTTAACATTTTCTTTTACCTGGGAATACAAGCAGGTCAAGGAGCTTAGAATTGCACTCGGACCACTAGCTGGTCGCAGTTTGAAATATTGCACCGATGCCTGCTTGAGGAGATACTTGGAGGCACGGAATTGGAACTTTGACAAGTCGAAGAAAATGCTGGAAGAGACGCTCAAATGGAGATCGACCTATAAGCCCGAGGAAATACGTTGGGTAACGTATTTTTCCTCCTTTGAATGTTCAGAAAAATCGAGTTAATGGTGGTGATTAGTTGATATTTTGTTGTCAGGATGAAGTTGCAGTAGAAGGTGAGACCGGAAAAGTATATCGAGCCAATTTTCACGACCGTGATGGTAGGACTGTTCTTATATTGCGACCAGCAAAGCAGGTAATGAGTTCAGTTAAATCAAAACCAAGATATAGGCTTGTTAATTCTAGTCCGAACCCGAAAACCTGTTTCAATTTATCTTTAATATGATTCAGCACTATTAAATCATAGGAGTCAACAACCGAATCTGTCAAAGACAAAGTGACCAACTTGAAATCCGACAAACTCAAATGATATGATCCCGAAACAGTGTTTATGTAAACACAAAATAATCCAAATGACTTGAAAATTTTAAATCTCGAATTGATCCGATCTAGATTGTTTTAATCTGAAATCAATTTAACAAGTCAGTTATTGTAAGTTTTGGAAACTAATATGGCTAGAAATGTCGCAGAACACTACATCCTTGGACAACCAGCTCCGGCATTTGGTGTATATGATAGAGAATGCTATCCTAAACCTTCCAGAGGGTCAACAACAGATGGTATGGCTAATAGACTTCACCGGCTGGAGCTTGAGCACGAGTGTTCCGATCAAGTCCGCTCGTGACACCATTAATGTATTACAAAACCACTACCCTGAGAGGCTGGCTATGGCATTTCTCTACAGCCCCCCTAGAATTTTCGAAGCATTCTGGAAGGTTCGAATTCTAAATGCATTGTCACTACATTCTGATTCTTAACTTGTTGAGCGACACATGATTAAGTAATGCGAATAGCAAGGCTTGCAAAGCTAAATGAGATAACATCAGTGCATTTACATTTACAGTGGTATTTATAACTTGCTGTTCATGCAGAATTAGAGCTTCCAAAAGTTGAACCATCTTGGTTTTGTTTGATTCCTGCAGATTGTGAAGTATTTTCTAGATGCCAAAACGTTCCAAAAGGTGAAGTTTGTGTATCCTAAGAATAAAGATAGTGTGGAGCTAATGAGATCATATTTTGACGAGGAGAATCTACCAATAGAATTTGGAGGAAAAGCCATATTGGAGTACAAGCATGAAGAATTCTCCAAGCAAATGGTCCAGGATGATACCAAGTCTGCCACTCTGTGGGGATTTGATGATAAACATCAATCTATTGGCAACGGACCCGAGCCTGTCTGCGTTGCACCAGCGGCCAGTTGATCTACCCGGCCTCGGCTTATCGTGTAATAAATTATAGCTAATGAGACATCAACTTATGACTAACATGAGCTTTGAGTGATGCATTGGGTAGGATAACACTCGGCTTGTTGCTAAATGGTACTCAATAGTCAATAGGGGGATTATTTTTGTGCCATTCCCCTACCGATGGCTTACCTTTGGTATCTAGAAAAGAGGAAATAAGCATGTGATGCCTACTCCAAACTTAATGATTTATTTTCTTTGAAGAGAAAGGGAGATTTTCAAGTGCCTCGTTAAAAAACTTCCTTACAAAAGAGGAAAAAGAGTGCCCATGAAAATCGTTACAAACGAAAACTAACACAACAACTTAAACGTATGGGATATTCCCATGCGTTCAATTAACTCAATCAGCATTTAAGTCATCCACAATTCCCTGAAGGCCCTGAAGGGGGGGTCAAAAAATCTATGATACGTCATCGGTAAATCCCTAGCTAATCTTGCAAGTTTATCCGCGACTGAATTTGCCTCCCGACGCACCCACGAGAAACAAACACCCCACTCTCTAGAAAGCATATCAGCTATATAACCCCGAAGAGAGGACGGAAGGCGAGTAGGATCGCCCATAGCCAAACCATCATAAATCTCTTTATTATCTGTCTCAATAATAATGCGAGAATG
This sequence comes from Hibiscus tridactylites, assembly GCA_958450335.1. NCBI lineage: Eukaryota > Viridiplantae > Streptophyta > Magnoliopsida > Malvales > Malvaceae > Hibiscus > Hibiscus tridactylites. The sequence continues at coordinate 60,947,876 of OY288289.1, forward strand.
GCCTAACGACCAAGCCGTAGCAAGCCCTTCATAGACTGCACATAATTCGGCCTCAAAGCTAGAGCAAACTCTAATCTTTTTTGAAAAACCAAACCGGCAACCTACAATATTATCACGCCCGACACCACCACAATAAGCGAACCCCAAAGTCGTATTGCAAGCGCCATCAACGTTTACCTTGATCCACCCCTCAGGAGGTTTAACCCATCGCATAACAACCACATGAGGAACCGATCCACCCCTATGCTGCTCATCCAAATTCGCCGCGCATGTTGCTTCATTGCACAGCCGTATCGCACTCTGGAGGAGGCCCCCATGCCCGTCGTTCATTGGCACAAAGATGAATTAGTTTCGACGCCGCCATGCTAGCCACACAACCGCTCCAAACATCAAATCCCAATTGGTCGCAACCTTAGGAAACAAAACTTGGTCCGACAGATTATGAAAAAACCAAGATTTGATATCCATAGTAAAGAACTGCTGCACCTTATTAGTTTTAATAACATTTAACCAAGCTGCCTTAACCTCGATGCAATCCCGAAGTACATGTGAAACGTCCTTAACAGCAGCTCCACAAATCGCACAGCTTGGGTTATCCGCGAGATGCCGACGCACACGTTTCGCATTCGTCAGGAGATCGACTCGCATTGATGAATAAATTGAGATAAATTTAGATTTTATACAATATCTAATTTAATTTTGAAAACAATTAATATTTGAATTTATCTTAAACATTTAACTATATATTAATTTGAAGACTGTCATATATATATGGATTAATATCATATACACAGGTAGTGGAAACTTTCACAAGCGCCTTAGTTTTAAGATATAGAGAGTCAGTTTAGGGTATAGAGTTTAGGGGTTTAGGTGTAGAAGTTTAGAATTTAGGGATAGTTGTTTTAATTTAAGGTTTAGGGTTATAATTTAGGGTTTGGTTTTTAATCTAATATGGTAATGATTTAGGTTTTAACCTATAAACCCTAAATTATAGCCCTAAATCTTAAATTGAAACAATTATCCTTAAATTTTAACCCCCTACACCTAAACCCCTAAACTATATACCTAAACTAACTCTCTATACCTTAAAACTAAGGCGCTTGTGGAAACTTTCAATTTCTACTACATGTGTATAGAATATATATATATATATATATATATATATATATATATATATATATATATATATATATATATATAACTCTAATAAAATTTTAAACCGCACGAGTCATTAAAAATAAACCCCTACCAACTATCACTGCCAACTATCAATTGATCTAGCGGGATGAGGTGTTAAATCTCTTAAATAATGTTAGAGGTTCGAATTTTTAGCATTGTGAATGGAAGAAATTAGTTGGAAGGGTTGTCTCCATATTAAATCTTTGTAAAACTCGATCTGAATTAATTGATCAATAAGTTAGATATAATGATTAACAAAAAAAATAAACCCTTAAATTTATTTTTAAGTATTTGAACTTAAAAGTTGTCATTACATTAATTAGTCTAAAAATTCGACTCCATAAATTAGTCTAACATTTTTCTAAGCAACCAGAAGTTACCAATAGGTTGAAGATCAAGAAAATGTCGGCATGGGATTCGGCCTCCATCGAAGAGGATATTTTGAATTTAACTTCATCATCCTCTCTTTTTTTTTTGTTTCTTTTGTTCAACGTTTTTGTAATCAAGTTGTTAATTGGGTAGTCAAAACTGTTAGGGACAATTTCTGCCCTGACAATTGGGTCACTGATATTCCTCCGGGACCGGGAAACTTGTTGTGACTTTTCTAGTAATATATGTTTTTTCTTTTAGTAAAAAAGCAAAAATGGACTTTTGTTCGAATTTAATTTATTATTAAGATACAAAATATTTTATTTAGTTATTAACGATTTTACAATTCATTTTTTTAAAATTTAAAGTTACACTTTACAAACTTTTTATGTAAATGATAATTCATCTCCAAATTCTCACTTTCAACAATCACATCGAGTTAGCCGGCGATTTTAATCCCCTTATTTTGACCTATTTTTTTCTCTCAACTCCAATTGTGCCGCAAGTGCTATCATCCATTCTTCTTTGATTAGCCGGCGGCGGTTCCAACTTTTATGTTGGTTATCGTTGCCGGATTCATTAGTTACCCGCTTTTTATTTTTTTGTTTCTTATATTTTTAATAAAATCTCTGTCCTTGTGGCACGTGTTTCTCTGTCCCTGTAACACGCTTTTTCATTATTTTTATAGTTCGTTTCATCTGTCATTTTGGCATGATTTCAGCATACCTTAGCGTTCGCTTGGTGTTTTTACAATGATCTTCGCGGCGCTAGTTTCTGATTTTGATTCTGTCGGTGTTCATAGAAAGATAGATCCCCTCTCGGTTGATGGTTGTTTGCCGATGTAATCAGACCTGGGTAGCGGAGTAATCTGCCTGATAGTTTGATTCGCTCACCACTCCTTTTTCACATCGTAAAGCGTCTCGTTTGGATAGAGACAAGGAGATTCATGAAGACTTCTGAATTTTATCGGTATGCTAATATCTATGAAAATATTTATTTTTCTTTGCATCTTTGGGTTGTTTGAGATTTTGATGTACTATATCTCATTATTCTTCATTTTGGATGCTTTGTATTTGAAATATTTTCATGGTTATTAATAAAATTCAGTTGTTATTGTCAAAAAAAAAAACAATCACATCGAGTTGTGTAGAAACAAAAAAAAAAGCTTTACATCTCTTTTTACATCGAAATATAAATCCAACACAACTAGAGAAGATTTTTCAAAAATGTGAGCGGAGAGATAAATGGATATATATTGGAAAACTTATCAAATGCGAGATTTTGGGTAGCAAAATTGGATTGTAAATTCTTTAATTGAATATAATTTTATTCACGTTGAATAAATTAAGTATGAAATTTTATTAAAATTCTAACAAGATATACTACAACAATATTGAGATTATTTTTAAAGACATGTGACATCAATTGATTGGTTAAAGATAATATATCAACAAAATTTTATTAAAATTAATGTATGTAACGATTTTTATAATCAGATATCAAGTAGGTTAGAAAAAAGATCAAATATCAAACAAGTCAAATATTTAGGTACCAATTAAATACTTAAAAAAGTTTAAAGGGTTTTTTTATTGAAACATCTCTCGTTAAAAAAAAACCGACAAATGCAAGAAGAAGAAGAAGAAGAAGAAGAAGAAGAAGAAGAAGAAGAAGAAGAAGAAGAAGAAGAAGAATTAAAAAAATTGAAAAGAAAATGATTTATTCAATGTAGGTCAAAAAACGTGATTTAGGCTAGTATCATTGATCGATTTTTTTAGCCTATATGCTCTAATAGAATTATCCCAAAAAGTTCATATGCTATTAGAGATATTGGGTCATTACTATGATGTTATCTTAAACCACTTTAGTTAGTTATAACTAACCAGCTAAAGAGTGAAAATCATATTTTCTTCCAATATTCACCCTACTTGCTTTCCTCTTGAACTTGTTGAATAGACCAAACACTAAGATGCTTACGCAGTTTTTCAAATCGAATGAGTGGTAAAATCTTAGTCAAAGCATCAACAACTTGACTTTGTGCAGGTACATAGTTTACCTCTAACTGCTGCCTTAGAATTTTTTCGCGAATAAAGTGTAGATTGAGTTTCACATGCTTAGTTTTTGCATGGAGAATCGAGTTTACTGCCATAGCAACCGTGCTTGTGTTGTCACACAAAATATTTGGTTTATCCATGAGACTAATACCCATATCAGACATGAGAGCACCAACCCATATAACTTCGCAAGCATCATCAACAAGGTTGCGATATTCTGCCTCGGCGGTCGATCTAAATACAGATCGTTATTTCTTCAAATACCAAGATAGTAGGTGCGAGCCAAAATAAACACAATAACTCGAGATTGATCTTCGATCATCAATATCACTTGCCCAATCTGCGTCTGAAAATGTTTGCATGCAAGGAGTGTTGCTCAATGAAGAAAACCAAAGGCCATATTAGAAGTTCCTTTCAAATATTGTAAAATTTTCTTTACAGCAGACCAATGCAAGTCAATAGGTTGTTGCATATATTGAGACACCTTATTTACAGTAAAAGTCACATCTGGTTGAGTGTGTGTGATATATAGAAGAGCACTTACAATGTTTCTATATTGTTAAGGATTAGTATACAACAAACCATCACCTTTGCTCAACTTAGAAGACACAACCATAGGAGTGTCCATTGACTTTGTATTAAACATATTAGTCTTGACAAGCAGTTCTTTTATAAACTTCTTTTGAGAAAGAAACAAACTATTTTGTAGATGAATAGCTTTAATACTCAAGAAGTACTAAACACGACTAGATTTTTCAACGAGAATTTTCATGAAGAGCATTTATAACCTATGACACTTGAACTTCAGAAGAACTAGTTACCAAAATATCACCCACATATACAACAATATACAACATGTTAGTGTCACTATGATTAATGAAAATAGAATTATCAGAGCTGAAAGATTTAAAATTCAAACTACACAAGAAGTCACGAAGTTTAGTGAACTAGTTTCGTGGAGCCTGTCGTAAGCCATAAAAGGCTTTCTTGAGTTTGCAAACCAAAGGTACTCCTTTCTTGTTAGTGTTCACAAAACCATCATGTTGTTTTATATAAACTTCCTCAAGTAGATAACATTTCAAGAATGTGTTATTCATATTTACTTGGTGAATCTGCCATTTGTTAGTAATTGTAATAGAAAGAAAAATATTAACTGTAAAATATCTGATTAAAAGGCTAAATGTCTCAGTAACCCTTAGCCACTAATCTGGTTTTATATAGACATCCAGGTATTTTATAGTAACCCTTAGCCACTAATCTGGTTTTATATCTATTGATAGAGCCATCGGAATTGAGTTTTACCTTAAACAACTATTTAAACCCAATCGCTCTACTATTTGAAGGAAGAGGTACCAACTCCCAGGTTTCATTATTGAGTAAAGCACTATATTCAGATAATACGGCAGCATGCCACTGAGGATGCTCCAATTCTTATTGAATAGTAGCATGTGTAGCATGAAATTCAGCATTGTAGACCTTAGGTTTGAATATTCCTGGTTTACTCCTAGTAATCATAAAGTGAGTATTATAATGTTGGCCAAAAGTTGCATTGCTAGGTTGATTAGAGTGATCAATTTTTGGTTCAGTTGAAGCACACAGATCACACTACACATTTACAGACCCAATGAAAGTAGAAGACAATATCGGAGAACCTTGAGAGGCAGGTGAATGAACAACACTAGAACCAGGATATCTTAATTGTTGACCTTCAGCTGCATCTTGACCCACATCAAGTGAAGGACATGGCTCACAGAGAGTAAATGACTGAGTTGGTCCTACATCATTAACATTATCAATTAGACCAATATCAAGAGAAATATTTTCCATAGCATGAGAAATAGTAGGTGAGTCATTAGTAGCTTCTTCTACATCATTAATATCACCAATTGGACCAGCATCGAGAGAAACATCTTCCATAGCATGAGAGGCATCATGTGAATCATTAGCAGGAGGCACTGGTTGTTTACTGTATTTACCAGCACAATGTTGAGTAGGTGAAGCATTCCGCACTGAAGCATGTGTGTCACCTGCACCCCTTTGAACAAAGGAATATTGCTGCAAGAAAACAATAGTCATTGTCTCTTGAATAGATAAAGGAAAAACAACTGAAGGAGAGGAACTAGAAACTTGTGTCTTAGATGCATAGATACTAAATGGAAAAACCTGCTCGTTGAACTTTACATGTCTGGAAATGAATATCTTGTCCTTAGGGGCCATACATTGATAGCCACAGTGTTTTAGAGAATAGCCAAAAAATACACAAGCATTAGATCTAAAATTAAATATATATCTATTGTACTCTCTCAAGCATGGAAAGCACTAAGAACCAAATACTTTAAGAAATTGATCATTCGGCTTTGTTCCATACAATTTCTTGTAGAAAGAATAGAAAACAGAAAGTTGTTTCTGTTATTTCACGTTTTTTTTAAAGAAATACAACATAAGACTCCTTTTATAGAGTCTTTTTAGGAGTTAAACTAGGATAAGGACTCCTAGTACTACAAAACTTCTAACTCTTACAAGACTTAGGATTATTTAGGAGTTTTAATCCTAATCTGTTTACATAATATAATAAGTGTAGTTAACTACTAACTCTTAGGAATTTAATCCTAAATTATTACTAACGACAATATCCTACACTCCCCCTCAAGCTGGTGAGTATACATTGTATAGTCCCAGCTTGAATAGAAAATCATCAAAAACTGTTTTGGATAAGGCTTTTGTGAGAACATCTGCTAGTTGACCTTCTGTAGGAATATATGACAAAATAGCTACCCCATTGGTATTTTTTTCCGAAATAAAATGCTTGTCTATCTCAACATGTTTTGTTCTATCATGTTGAACTGGATTCTTTGCAATCTGAATTGCTGATTGATTATCGCACAGGACCTCGAACTTGTCTTCTTGGTCAGTATGTAATTCTTTAAGCAACTTGAGTAGCCAAATTCCTTCACACATTCCTAGTGCTAAAGCTCGAAATTCTGCTTCAGCACTGCTTCTGGATACCACAGATTGCTTCTTGCTTCTCCAAGTCACAAGATTTCCCCAAACAAATGTGCAGTACCCACTTGTCGATCTCCTCTCCGTTAGTTCTCCTGCCCAACTTGAGTCTGTAAAGATTTTCACTTCTATCCTTTGTCTTTTTGAAGAGTAAGCCGTGTCCAGGGTTTTCTTCAAGTACCTGAGAATTCTTTTAGCTGCTGCCATGTGTTCTTCATTAGGATTTGTCATATGCTGACTAATCACATTTACTGGAAAAGTAATGTCTGGCCTAGTTAAGGATAGATAAATTAGTTTTCCCACCATTCTTTGGAACCTTTCTTTGTCAACTGGAGTACTTGTTTCTTTAGCGAACTTCAGGCCAACTTCCATTGGTGTATCCGCTGGTTTACACCCAAGCATCCCCGCTTCAGAGAGCAAATCAAGGACATATTTCCTTTGATTAATCACCAGTCCTTTACTTGACCTAGCAACCTTCATACCAAGAAAGTATCGAAGCTTCCCCAAATCCTTTATTTCAAATTCTCTATGTAGAAGATTTTTTAAACATCCGATTTCCTCCTCATCATCTCCTGTTACAATTATATCATCTACATAAACAATTAAGATAACTCTTTTGTTTTTAGAGGTTACCTTAATGAAGAGAGTATGATCCGCCAAAGATTGTTTGTATCCATCTTTCAAAATAACTTTGGTGAATCTATCAAACCAAGCTCGAGGGGATTGTTTCAGACCATACAGTGACCTGTTGAGCTTGCAAACTTTCTGATCTCCTTCGATTGGTCTCAAACCAGGTGGGATCTTCATATAAACCTCCTCTTCCAACTTTCCATTAAGGAATGCATTCTTCACATCAAGTTGATGCAGCTTCCAATCAGAATTGACAGCTAGACTGAGTAATACCCGAACAGTGTTGAGTTTTGCTACTGGAGCAAAAGTCTCTGTGTAGTCGATCCCATAAGTTTGTGTATAGCCTTTAGCCACAAGCCTCGCTTTATATCTCTGGACACTACCATCAGAGTTATATTTTACAGAAAAAAACCCACTTAGAGCCAACAGGTTTTTTACCTTGGGGAAGATCTGTTATTGTCCAGGTTTCATTTTTCTCAAGGGCACTGATTTCTTCTTCAACAGCTCTTCTCCACTTAGGATGCTTTAGTGCCTCATCAACAGTTGAAGGGATCTGTTCTTCATTTAGACTTGTTGTAAAGGCTTTGAAAGATGGCCTCAAAGAACTGTAACCAGCAAACTTCTGAATGGGATGTTTAGTACATTTTCTAACCCCTTTTCTAATTGCAATAGGAAAATCATCAAGGTTAGGAATAGTGGACTCTTTGATTGTATTACCTTCATCCTCCATGTCGACAAATGGACTCAATTCTAACTCACGGCGAGTGTCAAATTGCAAAATAGCCTCTGGTATAGTTTTCTTTTTCCTTACATAGGTTAAAATTTGTTTAGGAGGAGGTGTAGGTGTTTTTGAAGAGTTTTGAGGAGTTTTGGAAGGGGTGGATGCGTCTTGAATAGGTGTAGGTGTTGATGTAGGTTCGGATAATGGTGAATTAGTGGGTTCAAGATTTGATAGTATAGAAATATTTGGAGAGATTACTTGGGGTTGAGGAGGATACTGAAAAAAAGATTGAAAAGGTGAAGGCTGAAAGTCATCCCACGTCTCCCCCTGAATTGCAGCCTGAGGAAAGTAAGGGTCATGCTCAAAGAATGTAAGATCCATAGTAACAAAAAATCGGTGAGAAGGAGGATGATAACATTTATAACCCTTCTTGAGTGAAGAATAACCAACTAGTACACACTTCAAAGACCTAGGATCTAACTTGGACTTATTAGGGGTTGACTTATGAATGAAGACAGTACAACCAAATATTTTAAGAGGTAAAATAGTCGAAATAGGCTTAAAGTGTGGATAACTCTCCAAGAAAACAAATTGAGGTGTTTGAAAGTTCAAGACCTTACTGGGCATGCGGTTGATTAAATATGTGGCAGTTAACAAGGCCTCACCCCACAAGTATTTAGGGACATTACTAGTAAACAAGAGAGAGCGAGTAACTTCAAGTAGGTGTCTGTTTTTTCTTTCTGCAATTCCATTCTGTTGTGGAGTGTCTATACAAGAACTAAGTTGGATTATTCCTTGCTTTTGAAAGAAAGCACTCAAGGATTTAGCAAAAAATTCACTCCCATTATCAGACTTAAACAATTGAATTTTAGTGTGGAATTGAGTAAGAACCATGTTATAAAACCTTTCAAAGATTCTCTCAGTTTCATATTTCTCTTTCATTAAATAAGTCCAAGTAATCCTACTATGATCATCAATAAAGGTAATGAACCACTTACTACCATCAGCATTCTTCACTCGAGAAGGACCCCAAATATCACTGTGGATCAAAGAAAAAGGGTGAGATGGTTTATAAGTAGATGGAAGATAAGATGCTTTAGTTTGTTTAGCAAGCGGACAAATATGGCATTTAAATAAACTGGGCTTTTTATTGATAAACAAAGAAGGATTGAGTTTTGACATATATTGAAAACTAGGATGGCCTAACCTAAAATGCCATAATATAACATCATCTAATTGTCCTAAAGCAGTAAAAGAGTAAGAAGAGGAATTTTTAGAAGATGGTGAGGAGCCAGGGAGGACATAGAGGCCATTGTGCAAGCTAGCATTGCCAATCGTCTTCTTCGAGTCCATTGCCTGTAAAACACAACCAGAGTTATCAAAACTTGTAGAACACTTCAAGGTTGTCGAAAGTTTACTAACAGAGATAAGATTGCATGCTAGATTTGGAACAAATAAAACATCTTCTAGCACGAGATCTCTATTAACATGAATGGAACCAAAGCCCTTAATTTGAGAAAGAGAACCATCAGCAGTTCGAATTGATCTATCAGAAGAGGATGCGGAGTAATTGAGGAACAAGTCTTTGTTACCAGTCATGTGATCAGAGGCCCCAGAGTCGATTATCCAAGGTTCATTAAGCTGTGTAGATAAGAGGGCTGTAGAAAAGGGATTACCTTCAGGTTCTTTTATGGCCAGAGTTGTTGCATTAGGACTCACCATCTTTCCAAACAGTTTCTGGAGGTCTGCAATCTGTTCTGGAGTAAAACTAGTGAAACTGGAGGTAGCAGCAAAGTTGGACTGAGCATCTCGAGAAGATTTTGGCTTCCAATCAGCAGGTTTTCCATGAAGTTTCCAGCACTTTTCCTTAGAGTGACCTGGTTTCTTACAGTGATCACACCAGGGCCTTCCCTTCTTAGTTGGACCAGAACTTTTTTGAGTGACTAGTGCAGACCCTTAAGGTGGAGAGGAATCATGAAGCATCAATGTGCGCCTGCTTTCTTCCTTCTTTACTGTGGAAAAAACTTCTCGGATAGAGGGAAGAGGAGACTGGCCAAGGATACGACCACGAACTTCATCTAGTTCTTTGTTCAACCCATGAAGAAATTGAAAAATTCTTCTCTGGATGGTAATCTTTTTGTATAAGGCAGCATCAGTTGGTGTCTCCCAATCATTCTGTTCAAAAAGATCAATTTGTTGCCAAAGAGCATTTAGAGTATTATAGTAGAGATTTACTGACATGCCTTCTTGTTTGAGAGCAGAAGCTTGTCCTTCGATCCCATATAATTCTGAGATGTTATCGGTGCTGGAATATGTCTCCTTGACAGCCTCCCAGATTTCAGCAGCTGTTGTGTAGAGTAGGAAGTTTCTGCCGACACTGGGGGCCATGGAATTGAGAAGCTAGGACATCACACGGTTGTTTTCCTGCATCCATGTCGCAAATCCAGCAGCAGCAGCAGCAGCAGGTTTTTCAATTTCTCCAGTAAGATAGCCCAATTTTCCTCGCCCCGAAATAAAAATTTTGACAGATTGAGACCATTCCAAATAATTATTACCAGTCAATCTATGACAGGTAATAGTGAGACTAGAAGAGTCATTGAGATCATCAAAACCAGAAATAAATCCTGGTGGAGAGGTGATATCGGAGGTTGAAGAAGAAGAAGAAGAAGCAACCATCAAGAGAAAAGAGTTAGGAATCGACTAGGGTTGAGGAATCGAAACCCAAACTGATACCATGTAGAAAGAATAGAAAACAGAAAGTTGTTTCTGTTATTTCACGTTTTTTTTAAAGAAATACAACATAAGACTCCTTTTATAGAGTCTTTTTAGGAGTTAAACTAGGATAAGGACTCCTAGTACTACAAAACTTCTAACTCTTACAAGACTTAGGACTATTTAGGAGTTTTAATCCTAATCTATTTACATAATATAATAAGTGTAGTTAACTACTAACTCTTAGGAATTTAATCCTAAATTATTACTAACGACAATATCCTACATTTCTGATGAGGTGAGCTACCATCAAGTTTATCAGTTGGTAATCTATTAATTAGGTAGACGGTAGTTAAACCAGCATACGGCCAATACTATAAAGGAATTGAGGCTTGAGCTAGCAAAGTTAGGGAAGTGTCAATTATGTGCCTATGATTTCTTTCTACAACATTATTTTGAGCAAAAATAAAAGGTCATGTCACCCTATGTTTAATGCCTAATTTTGTCAAATCATTATCCAAAGCAACAAATTCACCCTATCATCAATTTGCAGAGCAACTAGATTCACGGAAAATTGATTTTTAACAATGGCATGAAACATTTTAAAAGCATAATGAACTTCAGATTTATTTCTCAAAAGAAACACCAGGAATTTCTGGTGCACAAATCCACAAATGAAACATAGTACAACCAACCTACAGACCTAATTGGGGCAGTATCCCACACATCAACCTCAACCATTTCAAACGGCTTAGTGTATATTGTACTAGACATAGAGAAAGAAAACTTATGACTCTTTCCTAACTGACATACAGTACATAGAATATTCGTATTCATAGGTATAGGTATATTTAAAATTGAACTAACAACAGTAGAAGAGGGGTGACCAAGGTGTTAATGCCATAACCAATAGCTCAACTGAGCATAGCTATTATCAATAACAATGTTGCATAAAGTGTCAGGCAAAAGTGTGGTAAAGTAAAGCAATATAAATCATCTTCTATGTGACCTTGCAGAAGAACAATCACATTCACTTCATCTTTGACATAACATCTGTCAGAATGAAACTCAACAAAAATTGAGTTATCTCGCGGAAATCAGGAGACAGAAAGAAGATTCCTAGTGATCTTAGGAACACATAATAAATGATCAATAATTAAAGACCGATAACTAGTGGCTATAATACTTGCACCAATACGAGAAATGTTGTGAGTTGAGACATCACCCAAAAATACTTTATCATTACTTGTATATTGATGCCCATGTAGAGTCAAGTGCGAGGATCGAGTGACATGACGCGTCGCGCCTAAATTTGAATACCACTTCTCATCAACTGTCAAAATCCCTTTAGAAACAAGAGAGTTAACATGAGTTGTGTCATCAGTGGCATCCCCAGTATCTGCAGTGTTATTAACAAATGGATCATAACAAGCCATATCATCAGTACTAACAAAGTGACAGACATTAGCGTGTGTATCATCCACATCCTTATGTTGTTGAAATGAAACACCCTTGTAGTTCTGATCAAAGTGAAACCAGTACTTGTCAGCAAGATGGTCGATCTTACCACAAACTTGACATTATGGTCGAGGGCGGCCTCTGCCCCCACCCTATTGACCTCTTAACATGTTGTTGTAATATGGTTGAGAGCTCGTGCCATAGTTATGACTAGTAAAATTGTCATACTAAACCACATTAATACCCACCGGAACACGCATCGAATCAGAAATTCTAGATTCAATATCTTTCAGAACGGAAGTGAAAGACTCCAAAGTGTATGGTTCACAGATGACTGTGATCGCAGCTATGAAAGGTTCATACTCAATGGGCAACCCATTGAGAACAGTTTCGATCTATTCAACCCCAGCCACAGGACTTCCACTTGTGGCCAACAAGTCACAAATTTCATTAATTTTAGTAGTATATTCCTGAGTAGTGAGAGTGTAACCCCCGATTTTGGTTCTAAAGGTTTTTGGGATGATTTTAGGGTATGTTGGACCGAGATTAGAGATTCGGATAAGTTTCAGGATGAGTTCATAGAAAACATATTTCAGAAGGTGATAAAAATATGGAAAATGTCTAAAATCTTTTTAAATATATAAAAGGTTTTGGTGAAATCAATTTTGGAAAAAGAGTTTTGGAAATGTGACATATTGGACTAGTAACCAAAATGTAAAGTTTGAAAACTAGTTTTAATGACTGTTTTGTAAAGAGTCAAAACTTTGAATCTTTAAGGAGCTTTTTGACCAATTGGTTAAATCTGAATTTTCCCTTAATGGGGCTTATTTTAAAATGTATTTTAATTGAGGAAATATAAGAGGAATTAGTTAATAACTTGGTTATATCATAAAATGAGAATTTGACGTAACTTTCATTCTCTCATATTTTCTCTCAAAATCCTTTAAGCCAAACAACTCTTTATCATCAGAGATTTCTAGATAATGATCTTGTATTCCTTAATCTTTGATTTCCTAAATGATTCTTCAATTAGATTTCTAAATATCTTATTAAATCTCATTGTTTTTCAAGAGAAAACAACCAATTAAGGGGAAACTCAATCATTGGAAGTAAGGTTCGTTCTTCTCCTCTAATGAAAGGTTATTTACTGAAATTCCCAAGTTCTTGACTTTTCAAATGTTATTTCTATTAAGGTTTTGTGATTTAATTGGAGGAAATGATGAAATTAAGATTTAATTGATGGATTTACATGATTTTCGGATTGGATCTATTTTGATGGGTTTATGATTGATTTTAATCATGATATTGAAGTTTAATAATGTTAAGATAAAGGTTTAAACATTGTAATCTCGAAACTACGCGAATCTCTAATTGTTTAGGTTGCTAGATTTGGGTTTTGTGGAGTTATAGTGGTGTAATGGTTGCTGGAAGTATAAGAATGTTGTTAGATGGTTTTTAGATGTCTTTTGGTGATAATTTATTGTTGAAAGTGTTAGGTTTTAGTTGTTTAAGTTTGGAGGTCCATCGATATTGTTCTCGGTTGTTTCGGATAGGCGATTAATAGCTTTTAGCAAGGCAATGTTGTGGAATTGCTTGTAGGGATTTTGAATGCATTGAGATGCATTAATCCTCTGTTATTATGTGGTTAAAATAGGGGAGAATGATCCGTTAGCAACATGTGAAGCTTTGGAGGCTTCGGAAGCTTAGGTTCGCATCAGCGAATTGAGGTTTCGCGTGTTGGTGAGTGAGAACGTTGATTTCAGCTTTGAAATGTTTTAAAGGTGGTTTTGGAACTTATATTTGAGCTTGAAACTCTTGTCTAAGTTCTGAAGTAAGTATAAGTGGATTTTCCTCTCTCGGTCATGCTATTACGAAATGGTTTTTATGCACTTCTTTTGATTACATGATAGCTATTGTTTATGCATGATTTAAAGGGTGTTGTATACTGTTTTTTAATCATGAAATGATAAAGGATACACATGGTAAGTAATCCTTGTAAGTATATGTTTTATACTTGTGTTTAAAGCATGGTTTGTTGCTTTGGAAAATGGTTTTATGTTGATGCATATGAAAACAACGAGATATATGGTTATAATGAATTATATTGGCAAGTGATGTGGTTTTAAAAATACTATCGGATATAGTTAGTCGGCTATAGGATTGCGTGCACTATAAACAAGTCGCCTTGGATGTTGAGGGGTTTATACGATGTACCGAATACTCCATCCAAGTTCCCTAACGATCAAGGAAATGTAGTGTCTTGTATCTCGTTAGTGAGGTTATACATCTATCGATGAATGATGTTGAGGGTTTTATATGGTGTACCAAATAATTCACCATGGATGTCACAACGTTGAGGGGTTTATATTCTGAACCTTGAGATGCCGGTGAGAATGTATGAAGTGTTGGGACAACACTTGTGAATTCATGTATCCAACGTTGTGTTTTGAGAATGGAACTTGGTTAATGATCATTTGTAAGCCAATATAATTGTTGATGTATCATGGAAAGGTTTATGTTGTATAATGTGATTTATACATGTTTACTCTTTAAGCTTTGCATATGGTTGTTATGCATGGGAAGGCTTAAATTTAGGTTTAGCAATGGTATTTGTTGTTGATTAATGATACATAAGGCATATGGTTTAATATGTTGGTTTTGGAAAGGTTTAGGTGCATGTTTTTCAAGGTATGATGTTTTATAAATGGATTAAAGTGATGATTTCAATGGTTTTGAGAAAATATTTTTCAATTGCATTGATGGTATTTTGTTTTGAGCACTCCTCACTAAGCTTAGTGTAATTATGATATCTTTGTCCATCAATGCAGAGAATTAAAGGAGTGGAGGCAGTAAGTGAGCAAGGAAGATTCAAGGGCTTCGTTCTTTGAAAGTATGGTTTCAAACTAGACTTTTAGTGATAAAGGCAATGGGGTTCATTGTTGATTTGGGAGTGTTTTTGTTAAACTCCCTGTTTTGAGCAAGTTTATAATGTTGTTTTGAAGTTGTGTCACGACCGTTTTTTTTTTTGAAAACCTGTTTTTTAAGTTTTGGAAAAACAGTCTGACGATTAAAATTCGAAAAATCAAGATTTTTGACCAAATTTATCTTGTAATTAATTAATTCTCCATTTTTAATCAAAATCCATTTATTTGCATAAAAATCGTTTTTGGAGTCGCCACCGGCCACTTTGGTAGGTCAGACACCATAAAAGCGTACCAGAGATTATTTTTTGAAAAATTCGAGTTCGGGAGTCGGTTACGTGTAGGGAAGGGTTAGCATCCCTACGAATGCCAATTATCGGTACCTCATTAATTACATGTAGCATTTTGGCATTTCGAACATTAATCTGGATTTAATTAATTCTTTTAATTGTAAAATGATTTTTATTCCGAATGGAGGTATCCTTTTGTAAGAAAACACATTTTGGACGGATATAATTATGAAACATCCAGTTACATTAGGACACTTCAATTTATATTCAAAATGTGCCTCAACACAAAAGGTTTAATGCATGACCAATTATTGTCTTTCTATTTTTAAGTAAACCCTAATTAGGCTCCATCAATTTGTTTAATTAAGAATCTATGAATATTATTGATTTTTGGACATAATTGGTAACATCCAAAATAATATTGGACACTACCCTTAATGGACCCAAAAGTAATAATATTCCTAATTAAGGTGATTCTAATCATGTGTCCTATTTTGATTCTAATTGTGAATTATTTCCATTTTCTAGGTTAAAATGAAACATTGAAATCTTCATCGAAATATTCATTGATTAACCTCACTCTTCAATGTGATACTAACCAATCTTGAAGATTATAATTTGATTTCAAATATACAATGACCTTTCTTATTTAATTATTAAGTAACCTATACTAAGGCATTTAATCCTATTTTAAACATGTGATTTAAATCCCCTAAACGATATACTACATGGTGTTTAAAATATGCAATCATACAATTTAATTTAAAAATTAAACAAAAACACTAAAATAAAACAATTAACACTGAAACCGGACTGAATTGAATTAATTTTAGAATTAAGGGATCAAATTACAAAGGAAATAGTGGCCATTTAGTAAGGAAAAGGGAATTAGTGAGCCCAAACCTAAATTCTCTAAAAGAAAGACCCAAGCCCGTTAAACCAAAGCCCAAAAGACCTTAAACTTGTACAAATTTGGACCAAACCCAGCCCTTTTACTCGACCGGGTCATGGACACATATCCGTACCCGCATAAAAACATGCAAATCCTTATCGCGACTCGGCTCTCAAAACGACATCGTTCCCAACTCGGTATAAAATGATCATTTCCGAGTTGGAACAGTCATTTGCACCCCTCGCACTCTCTCCTCTTTCTCCTTTTTCTCTAAACTCTCTAAATAAAAACAACAAACTTTCGAGTTTTCCAACCCATTCTTGATCAAAACTCCACTTTTCGTCTCTTTTCTTCTTTAGTTCATCCGTTTTTGCCAATTCGATCCCCAAAAACCATAAAAACTTCTTATTTCTTGTTTTTAAAGATCAAACACCCAAAATCTCCTAGAACACTTTAAAAAAATTCAAAATCCTAACTTTGATCTTCAGCCCCCATTCAAAACCCTATCGACATGTTTTCTAACCGTCGAGATGATACTAGTCACCGGACATCATCTTCGATCATCTCCTTCCCTCCTCCAATGACCGGAATTCTTTTGGTCATCTTTTTCGGCCTTCTGCAATTTTCAATAACCCTCCAACCAAACTCTGACCTTATTCAACCTTCTTTTGATGACCGAAACTCTTCCTGACATCTTCTCCGACCAAACCGATCCTTCTGGTCGCCGCCTCCATCGTCGCCAGAACCTTAAATCTACCCAAAACACTCGATCTTTCATCAAAAACCTAGATCTAGCCTTTATTTCATCAGAAACGGCCTCTTTCTCCCTTTCCTAAGCTACCTACCCAAAACCAGTAGCCTTACTGCTATGATTTTCAACTCTAACCGACATCCAAACGCTCAAATCTCGACTCCGACGACACTCATAGCAACTACGACAGTGAGATAAGCTCCTTACTTCCTCAAATCTTATTTATTTATTTATTTATTTTATTTCTGTTCGAACTTAAACTGCCTATTAAGTTTAGATCTTGATTTGATTCTTGTTTTGATCTAAATTACATGTTATTGCTTACGGATTTGGCTTTAGATCTAGGAAACGAAACTTAGAAAAGGATTTAGATTCTGATCTCTAGGGTTTTTGATGATTTTAGGTACTGATTTTAGGGATTTGTGGCTCTGGTTATGTTTTTTATTAGGTTTACTTAGAAAAAAAATGAGCTTAGAGGTGAAGATTACCTTTATTTGGCGATTCTGCAACTCTAGCAAGCTTTCGACAACGATTGGCGATCTGGTTCGTCTTCTCCGAGCGTCTCTCTAACTTCTGGTAAGTCTCTCTGACTTCCTCCTCAATTAATGTTTCATTAATGATTGTATTAATGATTAACTGATTTTTTTCTCTCTTGTAGGTATTTATAGCTGACCAGGTGGTGACGTCAGCCTTCATCGTTGGCAGAGACACTTGTTCCCAAGCTGAAAATTAATTCACGCTAATGAAAAACATGCGAATGGAGGCTTGCCACGTGAATTAGTTTAGGCGAGAGAAAAAGGCACAAATGGGCTATTAGGCTTTTTGTGTTTATTTGGGCTGGAAATTAGCTATTAATGGGTTTTTTAAACAATTGTAAAAGGATCTGATTATTTATGTTTTGGGCTTTGTAATCGGTTTGGGCTTTGTCTGTAAGAAAAGAACACCTTTGTAATGGACATTGGATATTATAACATGTGTCACCTTCTGATTGGTTGAACAAAACCTGAGGAAATAAAATGGTCTTCTTTGCTAAAAGGTTGGGCGCTCAACCATTAAGTCAAACAACTAATAGTGATTAAAGCCAAACAAAAAAAATATTTAACTGAACCAAAGTTACTGCCTCGAAATAAAACAAAATTGCTACTATAAAGAATTAAACTTGAGACCCCTTGTAAAATGGATATTGTGTGAAGCCATTAAACTAAGTTAATAATTCATTTAGAAGTTATCAGAACTAACATTTTTTTAATTTAAAAAAAAAAACTAGAAAATAATTTATTATTTTAATTTTTTACGTTATCTAATATAATATTATGAAAATAAATACATAGTTTTTTTTAGTTTTTTTAATTTTCAAACAAAATGGAAAAATAATTTATTATTTTATATTATCAAATATAATATAATATCCCATTATAAGTAATTTTGCAAATAATTTAAAAATTATATTTTTATGCCAAATAAAGATTATAAATTTAATTTTTTAAGAATATTTTAATATTATTTTTATAAAAAAATATTTATTTAGTTTAGTTGTAGTGTATTTTAACTTAAATATTAGTTTGATTCTTTATAGTAGCAATTGTTTTATTTTGAGGCAGTAACTTTGGTTAGGTTAAATATTTCTTTATTTTGCTTTAATCTCTATTAATTCTTTGGCTTAATAGTTGAGTGCTTAACATTTTATGAATGGTGTCCCTGGTTCTATTTCCACTAGTAGTAAAGGAGGTCATTTTATTTCCTTTGGTCTTGTTCAACCAATTAGAATGTGACACGTATCACCTCTTTGTTGGGATACTAAAACGATAACGCGCCAATAACTTGTGTACTATTTAAATAGTTTTCTCCCTAAATTAAATCTCTTTGATTGTAGTTATTGATTAAACTAATCATAGTTAAATTTATTGATGTGACATGATTTAATTGGTTCAAATTGGTTTTTCTTTAAAAATTATTAAAAATTTAAGAAAACCTAAAATCAATCGTAACATTAATAAAAAATATATATTTTATTTTATAAATAATTTTAATAATTATAAGGGTAATCTTTACCAGTGGTCCCTTTCGTTTAGGGTGTGTTCTATTTTGGTCACCAATATTCAGAAAAGATTATTCTGGTCACTTATGTTTAGAATCGTTTCTATTTTGGTCTCTTGGCCGTTAGTCTCCGTTACTTAAAAAATAGTTTCTAATTTAACCCTCAAACTTTCAAAATTTTATTTTTCACCATCTTCCTCAAAAGTATAGTCCTCTATTTCAATTGTTTTCTCGTGATTTTATATTTGTTTGTTTTGATTTGTTTTCTATTTCAAGAGTTAGATTTATTTATTATTGTTTTTACATGATCGAGCTTTACTTATTTAGTTTCTTAAGTGAAGAAACTTTGAGCTTTGTTTTATTTTTTAAACGATGTAGGATTATATCAATCAAAAGTTTTTTTTCCCTGAGCAGTGGAACAATTGGAGCCGATAATTGTTGTTGTCGCAAGGAAGTTAGTGGAATTCACTATTTTTTTTGGAGAAATCAAAATTTAGTGGTGATGATTTGAGCTTACAGGTACGAAAAAAGAAACAGCGTTATTAATATGTTAAATTTGTATAATTTGTACGAAAAGAAAGTAACAAGCACTGATTAATTCATCTGATAGCTCGTCTTCTAGTTACAGCTGACATGTGATTGTGGGTGGTATAGAGTAACTGTCCTGTTTGCTGGGTTATTTATGTATAGATTGATTATCTTTATTAGCTATAGTATGGCTTTTAGCGTTGAGAAATCTAAGAAGGCATTGGAACTTTCAACTTTAAAAAGAACCTTGCTTTTTATTAATGTAAATTCAAATTATGGTCTTTCCCCTCGCACAAATGCATAAAATGTTATTTGTATTGACCCACTTAGTAGGAAAAGGATGATTTTCTATTTGTCGTATAACATTGATTCTCTTTCTTTTTAGCAGCATTTTGTTCTCATTGTAGTTTCTGTGAATTTAAATATAACACTCTTAGTAAGAGGGCAAAATTTTGTGTTTGTTGTAAAAAGTGGAGGTTCATTCTTCTTAGCACCGTTTGCTTCTCATTGTATTTTCTGCAAATTTAAATCTAACATTATTTTTGTCTCGTTTTCTTATGATCGTTGTTTGGTGCTCTTTTTTCTTTTTTTGTTTTTGATCTTATGCTTTCTGCTTTTAGTATGGCCAAATATATCTAAGTATTTGATGTTGTATTTATTTATCACTCCAATCTAATTATCACTCATGTAAATTTGGTTAATTTCTCTTGGATTTCCAGAGTAATATGATACAACTTTTGGAGATTATATTGGGTAGTGGAACCGATAAAATAGTTGATTTCTTGCAACCTGCCTCTGTAAATAGTCTTGTAGACTTGTTGCCAACAGTTTCTAGCAATTTGGACGGTATCTTTGATTCTTTCATGCTCTGTTCTTATTTTAGTGGCCTGGCATTTTATTGTTTCTATTCCCTTTAAAAAAATAATTTTATGAGGTTTTAGTTTTATAATTTTTGGGGAATATGGTGAAAAATAAAATTTTGAAAGTTTGGGGTTTAAATTAGAAAGTAATTTTTTTAAGTAACGGAGACTAACGGACAAGGGACCAAAATAGAAACAATTCTAAACGTAAGTGACCAAAATAATCTTTTTTAAATTTTGGTGACCAAAATAGAACGCACACTAAACAAAAGGGACCACTGGTGAAAATTACCCTAATTATAAAGTAATATAGAAAATGAACAAAAATATAAAATTGTACTCATTGAAGAACATGAAAATAATTGAAAGATGGTAGTATTGAAACTCTTTTTATATGAAAGTGAATAATTTTAACAATTTAACCTTATAATATATAATGAAATATCAAGTCATTATTTTCTTTTATATATTACACATCACCTATTATTTACGTAAAATGTGATAACTAAATAAATATCATACTTTTTTATATTATTTATATATATATATATATATATGACATCACTCTGCTTTATATAATCACTCTTTTTTTAGTCCAATTTAAATTTTATAAAATTATCATAATAATCGTAAATTGTTTTTTTAAATAACTATTTATTAAAGAGATTAATAATATATATTATTAATAGTCTAAAGGTTATTACAAGGTAGTATTTGCTCATAGACATTTTAAACCCTTTGATAATGCGCATACAAATATATAAATTGTGAAAATAAATATATATGTTATAAACATCATATACTTTTTCAGTGGGACACTTGTTGAGTCCAAAGAGATTAATAATATATAAATTGTGAAAATAAATATATATGTTATAAACCATTTTCTTTAAATCCTATTCTACTTCTACCTAGAGGGGAGGGGAAAATTTAAGTGAAGACAATGCTCTTAAGGAGTCTTGAACCCGAGACCTAAGGATAAAGAAGTGGAGCAGGTGAGCGTGTTCTGGCCATCAGGCCGTCATCACATGCTCAAAGAAAATTAGAACAAACGTGTAACTTTGACCCGTATCCAATTATTTCAAAGAATGTGCTCATCGAATAAATCTGTGATTATATATATGTGTGTGTGTGAGATTCTACTTGTTGAACTATTTTTTGCAATGCTAATGAATGAATATTTTTTTTTATAAAAAAATATTAACATAAAAGAAAATTTATTCATCAATATCTATATAACCTTATTAAAACTATCTTTAAAAATAAAATATAATTAAGGTACCTTTAATGTTAGAAATACAAAAATTAAAATACTTATCAAAATTGTATGGGCGAATTTGATATTTAAGTCTTTTGTTTATCACATTTGAGTTTAATATAAATCATACCTTCACTCGTTTTTATTATATATTACATTTTACAATGTTATTTTTTAATTATTCAATCACATGAAAAATTAAAATGCCACATTTTCTAATTGTTTTGTGCTCTAAAATGAATAAAATTAAGTTTTTATATTTTTAATGTTTTCTATAATTATTTAAATTATGTACAATTTAAATTTATATTTTTTTGACAAATTCTAATTCTAATCCTAATCTTACTTAGAGGATAAAGGAAGGGGAATCTAGGTGAAGAAAGGGGATACTTCTAATGGTTCTAGAACTCATGACATAAGAAAATACGAGAGAACAAAGATAAGCAACTTAACCAACTGACCAAATGCCTTTACTTAAATTTACATTTTCATTAGTCTTATTTTTTTATAATTTTAATGAAAATAAAGAAAAGTAAATAAATTCAACTAATCAGATATTATCACATCAAAAAATTTAATGACAATCAATGTGATTAATAACAACTATAATTAGAGAGATTTAATTAATTATAATTTAAAAATATATACAATCATTTTTATAATCAGAAAGGAAGTTTCATTTCATATTTTACAATTAAAAAGTCAAAAAACCATTGAAGAAAAAAAAGAAACTGTAAATTTAAATTACATTTAAATAATACTAAAATGAATTAGATTTTTTTTAGCATTTTAATTCAATTACAACGTAGTATCTTTGTCCGATTTTAAATTTAGATAAATTCATGCACACTCACAAAGATGATACTTGAATCAAGATCAATTATGAGAAACAACGTTATTAGTGGCGGAACTTGGTGAAAGAGTTTAGGGGTAACTTAAATTAAAAAATTTAGAAATTGTAAGGGTCTAACTAAATTTTTTGAATGCTCATGGAGGTCACTCATGTGGTTTATGTGGTGAAGCGTGTGAGACCCGAGACCACCTATTTTTTGAATGCTCATTCTCTAAGGGTGTTTGGCTAGACATATTAAAATTGTGCGACATTACTCGTACAGTGCGTGTATGGTCTGATGAGCTAGTCTGGGCTATCCAGTTTTCGAAGGGTAAGTCCTTGCTTGTTCTAATCTTAAAGGTTGCATACCTACATCTACAGTCGAGGAAAAAAACATTCGATGTTTCATGGGTGTTAGCCGAAACTCTGCAGATATACTTACATGTATACATAATATAATTAAATACCGATTGTATAGCACACAGATAGATAGGAACACTGATATTAATGGTAGGCTTTGTAATAACTAGAGGCTAGTATGATTCCTAAATGTTTTTCTGTTCTTTGTAGCAGTTTTAAATTGTTTTACTTGGATAATAATATAAATTAATTATCCAAAAAATTAATCAATACAAAAGATAAAGTGAATAATTTTATAATATATTAATCTTTCAAACCCCCTAAATTAAAAAACAATACGTGCTTAAATGTACTTAAACTTACGTTCTCTTAAATGTTAGGATAACCATACTAACTGAACTGAAATATCTGTTACGAAAACATTTTTTTTCTTTTTTAAATAATAATAATTCGTGAAAATACTATTAAAGGGCCATTTATTGGGCCCGTTTAATGTAGAAAGTAGATTAATCAAAGATAAGCCTACAATTGAAACAAAAAGCCTAAAATGACTACACGTGAGAATAAAAAGGAGCGGGCAACCATGAATGAGAGACGCAGCATTTTCTGTTGCTTGTGGCTTTGTGCTTTGAAAAGGATTCGATATAGCAAATCATCACCATTTTTCAAAAGTTCCACACTCGCGCTTCTTTACCAGCGTAAACTTTGGCTGTTTTCTTTGTTTGGGAAACACCAGAGCATCAGATTCTCCAGGTGACCCGTCTCTTTCTGCGTAAAGCAAATTAAAGCCTCTAAAACTCCGACATTCTTGGTTACTTTCTTTTTTAATATTGGACTTCGCCAAGCTTAATCGTTGCGTATCATGGAATTTTCGAAATGGGTTTTGAGTTTCAAGTCAAGAAAATGCAACTTTTACTTGGTTCTTTCGAGAAAGTTATTTTCGTGTGTGGATGGGTTTTGGGGGGTTATTTAACTTATGATTTAATGGGTGGTTTCACTTTCTTTTTCTTGGATTTTCCTAACTGGTAGGTTGAACTAGAAAGAAGATTGGAAAGTTTGATTATTTGTAAATTTCTGGGATTTTCATGGAGCCAAAATTTGGGGGTAGATAGTTTTTTAGTTCTCAAAATTGGTTCTTTTCTCAAGTGTCAACTTTAAAATTAGTCTATGAATCATACATTTAGCAAAAGCTTATCTTATTGGCTTCCAATAATTCAAGAAGACGGTGTTTGCTTATGGGAATTGCAAGGTTCTTCTTATTCGTGCAGTGAAAGATTTATATTTTAATTTTAGTTGACTTAATTTTCTTTTGCACATTTGTCAACACAAAAAGAGTGATTCATTTGTAGGTATACTTTCATGAAATTGAAGAGTTTCTAAGAATGTGATGGCACTTTCTGGTGTAGGTTATGGCACACCCTGCGCCTCAGAATGTGCAAAGGGGAAAGGAACCGATCAACCTTGCTCCGAGAAAACCCCGGATTTTACTTGCTGCCTGTGGAAGTGTAGCTGCCATGAAGTTTGCCGTAATCTGTAAAAGCTTCTCCGACAGGGCTGAAGTAAAAGCAGTTGCCACACGGGCCTCGTTGCGATACATTGACATAGCATCATTTCCTAAGGATGTAGACCTTTACACCGATGAGCATGAGTGGTCCTGCGGGGGGCAAGTAGGAGGTGACAATGTGCTTCACATTGAGCTTCAACGATGGGCTGATCTTATGGTCATTGCCCCATTGTCTGCTAACACACTTGCCAAGGTAACATGATTCGGTCATCTTTCGATGCATCTGTTGTTCCTGCATTACCTTTTAATGGAAAGAACATAGGAAATGTGGAAAGGGGGTGACTAGTCTAAAAGTATGTGCCTTTTCTAGCTGTGGAGAGATGCCACTTATTTGATCCCTTCATGTATTTCACATGCATCTTATGTGACTGTAACTCTGCTTTAAATACCTCGATTTCAGATTGCGGGTGGTATATGCGACAATTTGCTAACTTGCATTGTACGAGCTTGGGACTACAGCAAGCCAATGTTTTTCGCACCGGGTATGAACGCGTTCATGTGGAAAAGCCCTTTAACCGATAAACATCTAACGACAGTCGATGAGCTTGGAGTTTCTTTCATTTTCGGCAACAAAGCAATGGCAGAACCGTCTCAAATCCGCTCAAGTGTAATGCTATTTTTGCAGTCACGGCCTCTACCTCTCAACTGAAGAACCGGTTGGTTGATTCAACCATGCATGGCAAATACTGATTTTTTTTTTGTGTGTGTGTTGTAAGCCAGTTCGGCACTCGGTGCACTTGTCTTAGCTATTTACCAAGCTTACTTTACATTTTATACCTCCATTTTTGAGTTTACATATGATGTCTTGAACACTGCAGAAACATCATTGATTTTCTAAGCTGATGGTATTTGAAGAGTTAAAGAAATAGTATGAGATTGCTGGAAGCTAAATTCCATGATTCTTTCTTCTTTGAAATGGTTGCGATTTATGTACATGTTGAGTTTGCATAAATAGTTACTGGAAATGCAAAGATTTTATTCGAAAAATATTGAAAATGAAATTGACATCTAATAAACTTGAATGAAAGTTGGATTCTGGTTAAGTTTCATTAAAACGCCTACACTTGCAGACTCTGATTGATAGTTCCTTTATAGTTGAAATATTCTGAGGTTAGGTTCAGAACCAAATATGTTTAAATTACTAATACGAAAGAGTAGATGAGTGGCTATTAAAATGCCCTTGAGTTCTACTCTAAGTAGAGGTAGGAGAAAGATATTGTGTATCCTAAGGGACTCTTAACCCCCCCCCCCCCCCCCCCCCCCCCCTTCCTTTGAGATATTTTGTAAATTTAGGAAAATGTGTTTAAATTACAATTAACAAAAATATTTATGGGTCAGATTTTAAAAATCTTATCTAATTATATTAATTGATGTCATAAATATATTCTTGTAATATTTTATAATTTATGTTATAATCATTTTTCAAAAAATGTTATAATTTAATTTTTTTAATGAGAACGACGAAGTCAATGAGATTAAATAATAGATGTTCTATAATAAGAGGAGCTGAAATGCCCCGGTGAATTAAACTAAAAACATAAGGAAGAGTAGAATCATAAGTGATAAGTGATGAAGTGAAAGTGTGAAGAATCAACCATCTTCTCAAGCTTGTCTGCCACCATGTTGCATTCACTTGAAAAATTGACATCCAACCACGATTACAAAGCTTAGTGATTGAACTAACAAGCGAGGAGCTAAGGTGAGCAGTATCATTTCCAGCAATTTGAGAGCGTGTGAACTAGGTGATTCTGTAAAATGGCGCTTAAATGACAGTTAAAGGACGGTAAACCGGTTAATCTGGTTATTTTTTTGAACATAATTTCTTATAAAGCTTGTACCTAATTTATTACAAAAATGTAAGAAAAAAAAGGTATATACACAATTCCTTACAAAGTAACAAATTGAGTACAAAAACAGAATTCTTTATAAAAATTGTAATACAAAACGGTATATACCCAATTCCTTACGAATTTTTAAGTTCGGGTAAATTTGGTCAAACCTTTGCAAGAAATTGTGTTTGTACTCAATTTAGTACAAGAATGCACAATTTGGTACAAAATAGGTAAGGAGTTGGGTTTTTACACAATTTCTTACCAAATATACTTAATTTCTTACTAAATTGTAAGAAATTAGGTATATACACAATTCCTTACGAATTTTTAAGTTGGGGTAAAGTTGCTCAAACCTTTGTAAGATATTGTGTTTGTACTCAATTTCTTACAACAATGCACAATTTGGTACAAAATAGGTAAGGAGTTGTGTTTGTACACAATTTCTTGCCAAATATACCTAAGTTCTTACTGAAATTGTAAGAAATTAGGTATATACCCAATTCCTTACGAATTTTTAAGTTGGGGTAAAATTGCCCAAACCTTTGTAAGAAATTGTGTTTGTACTTAATTTCTTACAAGAATGCACAATTTGGTACAAAATAGGTAAGGAATTGTGTTTGTACACAATTTCTTACTGAAATTATAAGAAATTAGGTATATAGTCAATTCCTTACGAATTTTTAAGTTGGGGTAAAGTTGCTCAAATCTTTGTAAGAAATTGTGTTTGTACTCAATTTCTTACAAGAATGCACAATTTGGTACAAAATAGGTGAGGAGTTGAATTCGTACACAATTTCTTACGAAATATACCTAATTTCTTAATGAAATTGTAAGAAATTAGGCATATAACCAATTCCTTACGAATTTTTAAGTTGGGGTAAAGTTGCTCAAACCTTTGTAAGATATTGTTTTTGTACTCAATTTCTTACAAGAATGCACTATTTGGTACAAAATAGGTAAAGAGTTGTGTTTGTACACAATTTCTTACCAAATATACATAATTTCTTAATGAAATTGTAAGAAATTAGGTGTATACCCAATTCCTTACGAATTTTTAAGTTGGGGTAAAGTTGCTCAAACCTTTGTAAGATATTGTGTTTGTACTCAATTTCTTACATCAATGCACAATTTGGTACAAAATAGGTAAGGAGTTGTGTTTGTACAAAATTTCTTACCAAATATACCTAATTTCTTACTGAAATTGTAAGAAATTAGGTACATACTCAATTCCTTACGAATTTTTAAGTTGGGGTAAAGTTGCTCAAACCTTTGTAAGATATTGTGTTTGTACTTAATTTCTTACAATAATGCACAATTTGGTACAAAATAGGTAAGGAATTGTGTTTGTACACAATTTCTTACCAAATATACCTAATTTCTTACTGAAATTGTAAGAAATTAGGTATATACCCAATTCCCTAAGAATTTTTAAGTTGGGGTAAAGTTGCTCAAACCTTTGTAATATATTGTGTTTGTACTTAATTTTTTACAAGAATGCACAATTTGGTACAAAATAGGTAAGAAATTGTGTTTGTACACAATTTTTTTTACCAAATATACCTAATTTCTTACTGAAATTGTAAGAAATTAGTTATATACCCAATTCCCTAAGAATTTTTAAGTTGGGGTAAAGTTGCTCAAACCTTTGTAAGAAATTGTGTTTGTACTCAATTTCTTACGAGAATGCACAATTTGGTAAAAATTTTAAGGTGGCATCGAAACCACCTATATGAGGTTTCGATGCTCGTTTGACAGTATAGGCAAAATTTTCATTCCAGTAGATAGCATCGAAACCACCTATATGGGGTTTCGGTGCTAGTCTGAAAGTATGGGGAAAATTTCATTCCAGTAGGTGGCATCAAAACTAAAATATAACCATCCACTTGCCTTTTTTAACTAAATTAGGTATATACCCAATGCTGTAAGAGTGGCTATGGTCCAATTTGTGTACATTTGCTACTACTAAGTGTATACAGTACCGATACCCCTAAAGATGGTTTCGATACCACTAAAAAGAATCTACCTTTTCAATGTTCTATCTTTTCACTATAATCACATGAACCGTTTCTTGTTCATCATGTATAAAGCTAGTTTCGATACCCCAGAACGAATCAGCATTTTAAGTTTCGTGTCTTTTCACTAGAATCACATGAACTGTTTCATGTTCATCATGTATAAAGCTGATTTCGATACTCCCCAGAATGAATCAGCCTTTTTAGTTTCGTGTCTTTTCACTAGAATCACATGAACCGTTTCATGTTCATCATGTATAAAGCTGGTTTCGATACCCCCAGCACGAATCAGCCTTTTCGATTTCGTGTCTTGTCACTAGAATCACATGAACCATTTCATGTTCATGTACCTTCGATGAACAGACATTGTGCCTTCTCACTTTCCCTCCTTAGTTTTCACTTTCCCTCCTAATTGAAATTCCCTATATATTAACAACTCTTCTCTTTACTCTTTACAACTGCTTCTACTTAATATACTCAAACCTTCGCTCTGAAATTAGCTCTCCTTCACCATATTCTAGTCAATATCTTCAAATACAATGAGTTCGAGCAGAGCTTCTAGTCACAATCCTCAGCCATTGGCAAAGACGAAACTTGATTTCGACTTAGAATCAAACAACGATGATGATGTCTATTTTGATTCTGACGAAGAGGAGGAACAAAGTCATGAGACACTGAAAACAAGCATATGGTTCAAGAAGTTTTTCGAGACCTTCGATAGAATTAACACAATCAATGACCCTTCTACTCAATGTTAGTGTCCAGCATGTCAAGAAGGTCCTGATGCCACTCACAGGTTTCTTGGCCTTCAATCCCTAGTGACACATGCCAAAACCAAAGGCAGACTAAAGCTCAAAATCCATTGCCAACTTGCTCAGCTATTGGACGAGGAATTGCGTAGAAGGGGTACTTCGATTGTTCCTTAAGGTCAAGTTTATAGGGAATAGAGTGGTTTGAGAGATGATCAGAATAATGCTGATATTGTCTGTCCCCCACCTTCAAACGATGAGGAAGAGGATCACCAAATACTCTGGCCATTCATGGTGATGATAATGAACACAAGGCTTCATCAAGATGCAAATGGGAAGGTAGTTATATAACTTTTGAATTATGTTTTCATGAATATTACAATTCCTTAACTTGTAATGTCCTGCATTTTCTGCTTCAGTGGCTTGGTATGGGAAACCAAGAGATTATTACCTATTTCAGCTCCTATGTTACTGTTGTTAAGGCTCGCCATTCTTACGGTCCTCAAGGCCATCGTGGGATGAGCCTTCTAATTTTTGAGAGCACAGTAAGAGGTTATTTCGATGCTCAGCATCTGCATACCCAGTTTGCTGCCCAAGGTTTCCATAGAGAGGCTTGGGAAAATTCTCACGGCTTCTTGTATGGTCCAGCCAGACAGCGCCAACTTTATGGTTGTATGGCTGCCAAAGAAGACATCGACAACTTCAACCGCCATTCTCAAGGTTTTCTCCATCATTTTTTTCTTTTATACGAGATGCACTTCTGCTCATACTTATGCATACATGTTTTGTTCATTAGGCAACTATAGGATCAAATTTGAGATGCGATCATATGCAGAAATGGTTGGTCAGCACATTTCAGAACGAGAGGCCGGTCCAAGTACCATGGGTGGCAGAGGGCATGGAGGTCGTTTCCCTGGCCAGGGATGAGGATCGAAAAGACGCCATTATTTTAGTTTCATTTTTTTATTTGAATATGTAATTGAAGAACTTTGGACTTTAGTTTTTTTTGTTTCCTAAATATTCTTCATCCTTAATTTTAATATGATCATTCTGTCTTACTCCAAATGTTAATTTTCAACTAATAAGGGGTTTCTTGAAGTCTTTCAAATATTTTTGTATCTGCCAAACCAGCACTGAAACCAAAAACTGGTTTTGATGCAACCTTCAATGTCTTCAATTTTTCCAATTTTTTTATCTTTGTATAAACGTCAATCCTTCTAATACCTATAGCAAAGTATATTTTGCAAGTAAATTGTGTATGTACACAACTCATTACAACAAGATCCATTATGACCCTAACAAAATTAAACATACTCCCCATTTTTGCTCAACCAGCACCGAAACTCAATATAAGTGGTTTCGATGCCACATAAAGGACTTTAACTTTTGCTCATTCTGCTAAACCAGCACCGAAACCATATTATAGAGTGTCCATGAGTTCTATATTTGGTACACATTCCTGCCATTATTATTATTGTTCTTAAGCTCATTTAGGCATATTTAGGTGATTTGCATGCATTATAACAGTTTCTTCTCTTTTACCATGCTTGCATTGAATATTTTATGTTTGGTTGAGAAAAGTTACTGTTTTAGTTTAGTTTATATTTTTAGGTGCTATAGCTAGGAAAAGAGAGGAAGGGACAGAACAAGACAGAAAGCTGGAACCAGAAGGAGTTGTACTGAAGCAGCTCAAGATGCCGCCAAGGACGCTGCTGAAGCAGCATTCCGCCAAGAGCCGCTCGGGCAGGAGTTACACCGACTTAGCCAAGATGGGTTGCGATTTCAAGAGGACAATTTCCTAAGCCCAATGAGCTCAGTCTTGCGATTTCCTGAAGTTGGTGGCGGTCGGTAGAGTTAATTCAAGATCTATAAGTGGGATCACTTATCCTTACTTGCGGAAGAAGGCAAAGTCCAAAGAATCTGTATTTAAAGCATAAAGGAGTCTGTATTTAATGTAATTTACTTTTAGAACTCCTACTTCAAGGAGGACTCAACCTATGTCATGAGCCCTATATATACCTAATGTATGTAAGGGTATATGAGCATATCTCGTAGAGGGATCAGTGCATCAATGCCATCTGTCGATGAGAGTGAGGATGGAGGGATAGCTAGATAAGTTGGAGTGTTGGGGGTGCGGCCCAACTCTCCTAGGGTTTAGGCGCGTGTATGTAAAGTAGTTTGAGGGAAACAGTTGTATAGTTTTAACTTGTTTTCAATAAAATTCTGAGTTTGCTTAATATATGCTTCTTGTTCATTCAATTAGTCTACACTAGTCAATTGAAGAGAAAATCCATTTGTTGGGCACGAAAGTGCAAGGCTCACGAAAGGGTTAAGCACGGTCACAACTCACAAAGGCGTGACTAATTTGGTTCCACAAGTTTCAGCGGCTAAAAGAGATCACCAACCGAGTTGTCTAATTTGGTTCCACACTAGTCCTCAAGTTAAGCAATCTCGAGCATTCTAACCTAGAAGTAGGAGGGATCACTGTCGACTATCCTACCGAACTCAGAATGTCTGCCAGACTTGCCGCCAGGACTTCTTTCCGATCCACCTACCGAGAACACACCCTTACAGTGGTAGTGACCTGATGCGATCGTGTGACAAGGTCGTAGTTTTCTGCCCGCCATACCTGCTGAGGCAGCAATTCATGACAGCGCAAAACATACTCAAAACTTCACAATGCAGTCCACAGGCTACTAAGCTGCACTTGTCTTACCCAGCTTATCGCCCAATCTCTCCCTATCACTCCTTTCATTACTATATTTATCTTTACTTGTGTTTTTATCTTTCCACATCATGAGATTTAATGTCGCATTTGCTAAATCTGTGTGCAAGAAACCATTCATAGGAGCTGCTCCAATCACTGTGGGAGACGATATCTTTTATACTATAACTTGGCAATACAGTGCACTTGCGCTCATAAAAGGAGAACACCTAAATGCTCTACACACATAGAGGTGGTTTTGATGCCCCTTCTAAAACTTGTACCAAAGTATTCTTTTTGGTAACAAAATGTGTATGTACGCATTTCCTTACAAGTACATGAGCCATTTCAAACCTTGGACACATTGTGTAATAAAAAAGGTATATACCATTTTCTCTTACAATTGTACCATTTTGTGTATATTTGGTACCAATAAGTGTATATACAAAAATCCTAATAAAACTTGTACCTAAGTATGCTTTTGGGTAAGAAATTGTGTATGTACACATTTCCTTACAACTACATGATCCATTTTGAACCTTCGTGAAACAAAGTAATAAAAAAGTATATACCATTTTCTCTTACAATTTTTTTTTGTTCGAGTAGGTGGCATTGAAACCATCTATATGTGTTTACGGTGCTGTTTTGACAGTATGGGCAAAAAAATTTCATTCAACTAGGTGGCATCGAAACCACCTATATAGGGTTTCGGTGATGTTGTGACAGTATGGGCAAAAAATATTCATTCCAGTAGGTGGCATCAAAACCACTTATATGAGGTTTCGGTGATGGTCTGAAAGTATGGGAAAAATTTTCATTCTAGTAGGTGGCATCGAAACCACCTATATGGGGTTTCGGTGCTGGTCTGGAAGTATGGGGAAAATTTTCATTCCAGGAGTTGGCATCGGAACCACCTATATGGGGTTTCGGTGCTGGTTTAGGGTTCTTTATAAATTTTGGCAAGGTTTGTTGTTTGTGTACAAGATTATAAAATAAGCATACAGTAATGAGCAATTATTACAAAGAGAAACAAAATATTACAATGAGATTTGAACATATAATGACATATGTACAATTTTAATAGTGTTTGTTGTATTTACACAATTAAAGAATACTAACAAAAATATAATACATATCATATTAGTCGAATGGGCAAATTTTTGAAGAATCGGCAATCAAGATGACCTACAGTCAATCAACAAAAGGATGATGCTTGACATACTCTTGAACATTGTCTACTACGGCCAAGTTTTCTAAATAAACCTGAATGGAACCACTTTTTTCAATGATCAAATGCAAGTACAATAATTAGATAATTAGCTTTGAGTTGAAGAAAACCGGTCCAACTTTATAATGAAGAGAATGATGGACGGAAGTTTTACCTAATGTTTTATCAGTTTTCTGATCTTGTTCCTTGTAGGATTTAGGACATATGCAGGTGTTCTCCTTAAACATGAACATAATCAAAAACATAATTAGTTTAAAAAGATTCATTGATTATATGGCTGAAAGTAAGAAGAAATGTGTTGAGTTATTTACTGACCGTATTATTAATCATTTTAGCTGATAATTAGTAAACCACCAGCGTGTTTCTTTCATTATAGTCAGTCATAACAGCCCTCACACGGCTCAGATTTTTGACAAATATATTTGGGTTTGAGGGATGTTCGTCGCACATATCCTGATCCTACATAATTGAAATGAATTCCTTCAAATTTTGTAGAAATTTTGAAAGATGTTTTAAAGAAAAGCAGACAAAAGTTACCCAAATGAAGGTAAAGTGTTCTTAAGGCCGCTGACTCTCCAAATTGCCCAGTTAAGGTTTTTTCTGCAATGATGACCAATATAAGACGAAACCAATATTCGTAAAAGATTGGTTAATTCAATTGATTTAGGTTGGTGGCAGGGGTCCACATTACTTTTTCCTTGAAGACCAAATAGCCACTTTATACGCATTAAAACAAAAATCTAGAAAGTCGACAGCACCAGGTCGCAGTTGCACACCTACAAACGTTAAATACCATTCGTAAACTATCTTGATAACTTAGGGGAGTTGCATAATATTTTTTGGTGTAATTCAACATCGAGGTCCGACTACGCATGCTTCGGTGATGTCATTGCATTTGACACAACGTACAAAGGTAATGTCTATCCTTTAAAGTCACATATATATAAGTTTTCTCAACACATAATGCATCTTTGCAATACCCTAAACCCTTTACAAGCATAAACTATTTCAGATTCTTAAACCTTGTTGTCCATATGTTGTACATGTACAAATATAGGAAATTGTCCTATACAACCATATGCTGCCCGACTTCTTTGTGTCCAATTCAATAATTATCTACAAATCTCCGCCAACCTGATCAAAAACAGGGTCCTCTCTTATGTCATGTGCTTTTCATACAAAACATATTCCCTTCCAATTAAATGCAACTCTGCTCCAACTTCAATATGTTCCTAACCACAACATATATCGCAAAGCTACGAACGTTAGCTCAAATGTTTAAAGGACATTTAACGGTTAAAGAACAACACACATAGCAGTAACTCCCTCACCATTGATGCCGACAAATGCTAACACGGCTGACATATTGTCGTGACTGAAGTTGAGCAATATGTGATTTCGTTTCAACTTCAATTTCTTGCCTCTTTTTATTCTTATCATGATTCACAAGATCATGCAAAATATGCATTTTGTCCCATTCCATGACCATCTAGCAACACAAGTGTTAACAATAGATGCATTACTTAGGATTAAATAATTCTTTCAATGGAACAGTTATTAACATGTATGCAGACAACGGCATAACGTACCACTTCCTCAGCACGTTTCGTGTGCCATAATAGCATCCACTGAATGCAATAAACCCCACAATCATCTATGTTCCAGGAAATATTACTTTAAACATCAAATTATTAAGAAACGTATCAAATTCTAGCAACAAAAAATATTTTAGCTTTTTCAACTACAATATACTCATTGCCTTGACATCTGCATTTAGCCACCATCATTGGGGGATCAGAAATTGCGTTTGATGGTGAGCCAAAAACATCTACAAACTTCTCATCGAACAAACACTCACCTAGCTTCTTAAGCTAGATGAACAAACACACACACTTTTTTAAATATTGTCTAACATAAGTAAAGATTGGTAAATTGTTATAAGTTTACGATTATTACCAACTTCTATGTTACACCCACTCTTGAAGCATTTCCTCGCGTCGTGGGCAAGTTGTCCAGTATCTTCGCTTCCCCCTAATCGATATCCAGAACGCACATGTATCAATAACTATTATTGTTATTTACAGTGATAAAGAGTTGCCATCAATTATTTCAGTAACTAATCTCCCCATAAGCAAACCCTATATAATATATCTACGTAATACATTGCAAAGTTTTTAAATATTTTCTCTTTCTTCATACCAATTTGCAGTCGCTAAGTCTACCATAAGGTCTATAACTCATATGCCAATACGAAGCAAGCTGCGAACCATCCAATTGCCCTTGTTGAAGTTAATCCTATAAGACAAGCATTATTATTCTACATGTTTCAATAACGCATAAGTCATTTGTTATTCAACACTAACATGAAAACAAATTTTACGTACACTCAATGCGCAAGGTATGTACCCTCTCTTTGCTTTACATTTTGTCCTACTATCTTCATCAACAATCGACCAACCAACAACATCAATGACCTAAATGTTACCAATAACATATATCAACTGTCATTATACACTGCTTAAAAAAAGACTTGATTTATTAGTACAAAATGGGTTCTTTACTGACCCTTGAACCAACCCAGCACTTTGGTCATAACGTATCAGCGTCAAATACAGTCAAATAAATGTGACCAAAATCTATCAGGATTTTCCTGTACATACTGTTGGGTTTTATGATGCTCGATTCCTTCAACCGATGTGTTTGCCATGTTCGGAGAAGATTGGATATTTGGGTGTTTTGTGGGAATAGAAAGATAGGCAATTGACACAAGGATTTATAGTGGTTCAACCTTCTAACCAAGGTCTACATCCACTACCTTAGCTTCCCACTAAGGATTTCCAAACAAATTCACTAAGAATTTCGTTCCTTTTTCTAGGCTAAGAATGAAACCTTTACAACCCTCAAAGCTTTCTACCCAAAGCTTGAGTAAACACTCTTTACAAGAGAAATTCAAAGCAAACAAGGGATCCCTCTAACAGGTATGTGTTTGTAAATCTAAGCACTCACCCAAAACCTAGAACACTTGAGCAAATATGACAATTTTGGCTCACTAGTGTTTGTCTATACAAGAAACTGACAATTAGGCACTAAGACATATTTTTGATCATAGTGTTGTTGACAATTGAAGCATTAACCTTCTCTTGATGCTTGGAGGTCCCTTTTATACTCCTTAATGAGTTTGTAGTTGTTACTAGTCGTTAGGGTTGAATTGGAGCCATTGGAGACTTTATTCCCACCATAAATGCAGTTTTACAACCTATTGTATCGGTACACGTGGAGGTGTATCGGTACGCCCTTCTTCAGAACTAGTTGTTGGGCTCTTTGTCAGCCTATGTGTATCGATACGGTCTGCAATTTAAAAGACCGTTGGGAAATAGTCGTTGAGGGTTGTTAAAGCAGGGATCGGTACGCCTAAGATGTATATCGAAACGATCCCTATCTTTATCGATACGGACAAGCCTATATCGGTACGGGTTTTGGCATATTCAAAACTTGGGTAAAACGATATCAATACGGGGTATACCATATCGATACGGGCTTGCTGAAATGTCAAGTTTGACTACTTTAAAGCATTAAAAACTTTTCCAAAAACCTTTTAAAATGCCTCAAACTTATTTTCAAGTTGTTTAGACTTAAAGACATATTTTAAATTCTTTTCAAATTTGTCCAAAACATTTTTCAATTATTATATCAAAACACTTAGTTCTACACATATAAAAATTGCAAGTTAAATTGAAACGAACTACATTGTATCAGCTATATGGGTTGTTTACCCTTTTGTCAAGTTTGTATTCCAGATATAGTCACATGTTGCTTTCGCTGACGGCCCAACTCCATCAACTATTTCAACATACGTCAACATTTGCAACACTTCAACATTTGTTCCTCACTATTGAATAACATTAAAGCATGCAATATTTAATAAGTTGTAATGTACTACAACTTCTACCCAATTCATATATAAGCTTAAACGTGCGTTATTTAACAAGCGTTTATTAAAAAATAGTACAAATGATTAATGTTAAAAATCAAGCTAAACCATTCACTTCATATTACAAATAACTGAAGTTCAAGTTATTTTCATGTGCCTACTAAAACCGAGGCTCGAAATCTCCCTTGTGTGCAAACGCGCACTTATTTCATATTTCTCGTTTTCACCTTTAATCTACTCGCTTTCCCACTAACCTTTGACTTTGCTTCGACAATTGGGTTTCCCTACAAGTTGACCACAAATATATCAACAACAACAACCTCGTACACTCAATTAATGCAACGTTAACCACAAATCTTAAATTTATACTCATCGTGCCTTTTTCTTTCTCTACGCCAAAGTTGCGTTGTCTTCTTTAACCAACGTCAGATCCTCTATCATCAACGGGTTAGGGTCACTACTAGGAACATCATTCGCATGAGCTTCTTGTACTTCAGGTTTGTCCGGAATTGCTTCGTCTGCGTCCAGACCTTTTCCAAATTTTGCATCAACTATGCTCAGAGCCTTCCTCATATACATCATATCCACACACAAACCATCAACCTTCTCCACAACATTCTTAGATTCTTCCTTCAAAGTCTTCAAAGTTTCTTCTATTTTATTTTCCTTCTCAACGCGAGCTTGGAGACTCTCTTTTATTTCCCCAACCTTGAAATTACCTTCTACAACATCTCCATTATAACATCATTACTACCATTATTGCTTCCACCGTCTTCTCCCTCCGCGCACCATTCATCATTAGACACAAATACCTAGAAACGTTACTAATTAATTCCTTTCATGTCATTACAACCCTAAACCCAATACAATACAAACTTGTTTTCTACACTTACTTTCAATTTTTTGTCAGGTCGCTCTTCCTTTAGGCGGCCAACAATCCTGCTCACATCCTTTTTCCCCCACGCGTATATGCGACCGCGCCCATTAGCAGACGCTGACGCTCTACTTGCAACTACATTCTAGTAATCGAATAGCCTCACATACATTTAACAATAATAAAAACATACGATTACTATAAAGGTAAATCTTGCCTCAATCAACTACTACGTTCAAACAATAATCAATCTTAATAATACATTACCTCTAGGATAGGAATGCAGCCCGTCATATATGCCAACCCATCTCGAGCTTTAACTTTGGCTACTCCATTAAGTAGCCTATCGTCCGCATATTTACACCAATTTAACTTCCTCCTCAAACCGGGTTTGCACAACAACTTGAAATGTTCCATGGAAGGCACAAGGTTGGCATTCGGACTTAGGAACAAACCAAAAACATACAACAGTACACGCGCTTTCAACTCCTCAGCCTCCAAAGATCCACTTAGTATCTCCTCTAAAAGTTCTTTATATGCAATCTTCGTGCTGATTTTGTACTTCTTTGCTAGTTCTTTTCCACTTAGATTTCGCGTCACCACTTCCACATCTAAATCTTCGTTCTTTAAACCCAAAATTGCTTCAACATCTTCTACCAAAACATATATCTTGTGTCCACTAAATTCCATCGTGGACGTTTCAAGATCAAACTTCTCTGCTAACTCCCGACAAAGGTCCCACTTAATTTCTCGCAAAATTATTCCCCATAAAGCTCCTAACCTGATGTCGTTAAAAACACCATCAATTTTCATCTTCTCCATCTCTTTAAACAAACTTGATACCTTCTTCATACTGCACCTCAATGACAACTCCTACAACATTTAATACAACAAATTTTCCCGTTATTTTATGCTTAAATATATCCAGCACATGATTCAACTATAACCACTTTCAGTAAAAATAAATATAAACATCCACTTGCCTTTTTAACTTCTCCATTTTCTGCTAATTTCTTCGACTTCTCTCTCCTTATCATTTCCATCTCAGCTTCCTTCAGCTCCTTGTACCTATCATCGTACGACTTCTTCTCTTCATCACTCATCTCCGACCATCTCTTCCCTAGTGCTTTCTTCGCCTGTAAAATTCACACACTTATTAAATTTGAATAACATGAACACATTACAAACTAATACCAAAAAACAATAAGAATTTTTTCATCTTACTTACAATATTGTTCATTTTCTTTTTACCACCCTTAAGTCTTCTACATTCACTGAAATTGTACAAAATTCATTTCGTTGTTAGAGTACAGAATACATTATGCTTATCAACTTACAATTTGAACAATGACACCATCATTCAACTATAACTTACTAGAACAACATATATGATGACAATTTTCTTCCTTTAGCTCGTCCACCATTTACCTTAGCTTCACAAACATTCTTCATTGCTACCAACTTCAATATACAAATTTATGTTAAGGTTATATACGGTAAGGACCAAACTTATACCATTAACAAGTGAGACAAACTTGTGGCTGCGAAATGAGATAGGTGAAAGCAAACTCCAAAGACAAACAAAGAATACAAACCTCAACCAACTCAAAGCCAACCCAGTTTCCTACTTCTACCAGTGTAAAATTGAAAAAGCTAACCACACAATATGTAACCCCCTCGTCCCGGTCTGGTCGGAAGACCGGTCCGAGTGGGCCACACGGGGAAAACCGAAGCGAAACCCGTTAAGGCTTTCCCTCGGTTAACGACCCAGAAAATTTCTTTTAACTTTAGTCTTATCTTAGATGCAATTATAATTCCTATGTGAAGCATAGCAGCGGAAGAACCAAACAACGTAACATTCACCGACCAAACAAACATAAACAGTCCATTTTACTACATTCCAGCAGGCCGTTTCGAAACACTTATAGGGTGTTCCGAAACGCCCTGACCTGGTCAATGGGCCTGGGTCAACCGCAAGGTGACCGTTCCGAAATAGGGGTGACCCGTATCGGAACGACCTTGACGGTCAATATCTCGTGGTCAACGAGATTTGACCGTTTCGGAACTTCAAAGGCCCGTTTCGGAACAGCTTCATCTCGCCAATTTCTCAAAATTCCAGTGGCGAAAACGTTCTGGAACGACCCTCATCCGTTTCGAAACGGCAGGCCATTTATGCAGGGCCGTTTCGGAACACGGGGACCCGTTCCGAAACACCCCCTGTCTGCAGACTTTTCTGGGCTGTTTTGAGGCACAAGAATGCCCCAAAACACCACCAAGGCACCCCATAACCTCATAGCAAAACAACCCAAGGCTTACTAACAACACTAGCATGCTTCAACAAGGTTTAAACATGTGTAACACAAAGGCAACAATCCATATCATGCCTTCATTCAAACCACATTCAAACACATGTAAAAACTCTTAAGGCATAGGCTAACATTCAAGCAAGCAAATAGGCATGAGTTAACATTCATCATGGCAACACAACCATGCAAAAGCAATATATATAAAGGAGTCTACACATGCTCCTATCAACCAACAACAACCACAAAACATTACACATCCCATTGCTCAACCATTACATGTCTAGTATTTTAAATCCATACTTGGTGAACTCAATCCAAACCACACTTGGAGGCCCTCCTCTTGCCCGAGCAACCCACGAACTAAGGATCTGCAATGTTGAACAAAGAGAGCGTAAGCAATGATGCTTAGTGAGGGTAAGCTCTAAAAACAAACCTCGACATTGCAGGGTCCGAGCACGATCTAGCCAAGACAACTTACATAAACCAAGAGTCCACAAGATATAGATGCATAAGCAATATATCACATATATGCCATAATCATGAGCTCAACACTACCATACATGCAGTCACATTTAAACATCCAACAGCTCATATATTCCAACACATTGATACACATATCAATTAACATTGGCACCTAGTTAAGACCCGAATACGCGGATAAACAGGTTGGAAACTCAAATCCAACAACCACATTACCTCGGTGGGATTCCACTCATCACCGGTCTCGCGGAGGGGATTCCACTCATCCTCACGCCCCGTCGATGGGATTCCACTCATCACCGACTATATTCAATCACAATTCCGGGCGAACCCGTACTCCTCCTTGGTGACTCAACGCCACCAAGGCCACGCGCGACTTTAGACTCATGTGTACACACTAATATCCTAATGATCGATCATTTGTATCCAAGTTTACTAGTGCCAATAGTTACCCACATCACAATACTCATTTCATAAACCTTGTGCTTAGCACATACTCAACAACAACCATCATTATGCATGTTTCAAGCATTATGAATCCAATCTCATCTCACATGTATAAAGCAATATACATAGACATTCATATCGCAATTT
This sequence comes from Hibiscus tridactylites, assembly GCA_958450335.1. Classification (NCBI taxonomy): domain Eukaryota; kingdom Viridiplantae; phylum Streptophyta; class Magnoliopsida; order Malvales; family Malvaceae; genus Hibiscus; species Hibiscus tridactylites. The sequence continues at coordinate 60,988,999 of OY288289.1, forward strand.
ATGCAAGACATACACAACCATAAAGTGAGTTCAACCAAGGGCTCTAGATCAAGCTTAGGATTAGGCTACCACCCTAATCCTAACTCTAGGTGGGTCTACCAAGCCCAACCTAGTCCGTATACTCGAACCAACCAAATTAAAACCGTTTAAAACAATTAACCACTCACCTAAGCTTCCAAGCCCAAAGACCAAGCAAGCACAACCCTCAATTTCCCGGATTCTCTTCCGATGTTCCACCGATGCCCGAACTTGATTCTAATCAAACAAAACACATACATTACTTCTCAACCCAATGCTAATTCAATCATCAATCCACTTTGCAACTCACAACCCATTTCCACAAATTCCAAATCACATAGCATCCCAAAAACCCAAATTTTCGGACTCCCACAACCAAGGGCTGGAATACCCAATTCCAAGCACCCAAATGGCTTCCAAAACATCCCAAAACACCCTCCTAACATAGGTAGACCATCAGCCCTTCAATTCCAACACAAATCCTCTCAAAAACCCAATTTTTCATACCCTAAAATTGGCCTTAAAGACCCACTACGAAAATTCACCCAAAATTGACCAAATTCATATATGTTGTGAGTTTCATCATGACTAAGCATAACCCCAAAACAATTTTTCAAAATAGATTGAAAAGCCCCATCAAAACCCCAATTTTCCATAAGAACCCTAATTCCCAAAACTCATTATTTTTGAAATTTAAAACAATAGGTGAGTAGAGAATGGAGAGGAGGTTAAGAATTTATGTTTACCTCTTGATTTGATGATGAAATTGATTAGCCAACCCAATGGAATAGTGATTAGGGCTTTAGGAGAGTTTGAAAGTGGGGAGGGGGTTTTGAAATTGGTAAAGAGGAAAAGAGGAGGAAGATGACAACTTTTATGGAAAAGTTGTCTTCCTTTATTTTTAAATGGGGTAAATCACAACTTTGGTCACTCCCTCTTTATTTAAATTCAATTAGGTCATTATCTAAGTTTGGTTTATTTTAATTAGACTTCATTTGACCCGAACAACAACCCGGCTAACTCCTAGGCCCAAGACACGGGTGTTACAACTCTCCCCCACTTAAGGAATTTCGTCCCCGAAATTACCTGGTGGAAACAAATATGGAAACTGCTCAACCATATCCGCTTTCCTCTCCCACGTGGCCTCTTCCACACCTCTATGTCTCCACAACACTTTGACCAACTCTATGGTCTTGCCACGCAACACCTTGCTATCCGAAGCAAGTATCTCAACGGGCTCCTCATTGTAAGACAAATCCGGATTCAACTCTATCTCCTCAACGGGCATCACATGCGAAGGATCTGATCTATATCTCCTAAGCATAGATACATGAAAGACATCATGGATCTTTTCTAACTCAGAAGGTAACCTCAAACGATAAGCTACGGGCCCAATCCGCTCAACTATCTCATACGGACCAATGAACCTCGGACTCAATTTGCCTTTCCGGCCAAATCTCATTACCTTCTTCCACGGAGATACCTTCAGAAACACTTTCTCACCCACTGCGTACTCAATCTCTTTCCTTTTCAAATCTGCGTAAGACTTCTGACGATCCGAAGCTGCTTTCAAACGATCACAAATCAACTTCACTTTTTCTGTGGTTCCTTTAAGCAAGTCTGGCATAGGTAACAACCTCTGACCTGTCTCAGCCCAACAAATCGGAGTTCTACACCGTCTACCATACAAAGCCTCATAAGGAGCCATCTGAATACTAGACTGATAACTGTTGTTGTAAGCAAACTCAACCAACGGTAAGTGCTTCTCCCAAGAACCCTGAAAATCAATCACACAACAACGAAGCATATCCTCTAGAATCTGTATCACCCGCTCTGACTGCCCATCGGACTGCGGATGATAAGATGTGCTGAAATGCAGACGACTACCCAAAGCACTATGCAAGCAACTCCAGAACCTCGAAGTAAATCTAGGATCCCTATCTGAAACTATAGACTTCGGAACTCCATGAAGTCTTACAATCTCACGAATGTACAAGTTTGCCAACTTGTCTAAGGAATCCGTAGTGTTCACTGCTAAGAAGTGAGCACACTTAGTGAACCTATCAACAATCACCCAAACTGAATTCTTCTTCGAAGGAGACAAAGGCAACCCCGATACAAAATCCATGGTGATTCTCTCCCACTTCCATTCCGGAATCTTCAAAGGCTGTAGTAAACTTGAAGGAACCTGATGTTCTGCCTTCACTCTTTGACAAACCATGCAACGGCTCACATACTCGGCTACATCTCTCTTCAACCCTACCCAGAAGTAATCATTCTTCAAATCTCGGTACATCTTGGTACTACCCGGATGCATAGAGAAGGGACTTGAATGTGCCTCACTCAGAATCTGACGTCTCAGCTCAACATCTTCCGGCACCACAATTCTATCTCTAAAGAACAACAAGCTCTCACTACTGAAACTATACTCAGTCGGTCTTCCTTCGGCTATGTCTTGTACATGAGGAACTAAGCTCGCATCTTGCAACTGCTTCTCTCGAATCAACTGAATCAAAGAAGGCTTCACTTGTAACTCGGTGATCAAACCACCATCATCGGACACACTCAATCTAGCAAACATAGCTCTCAGCTCAACGGCCACTTTTCTACTCAAAGCATCGGCCACTACGTTTGCTTTACCCGGATGGTACTCAATAGTCAAATCATAATCTTTTAACAACTCTAGCCATCTCCTCTGTCTCAAATTCAACTCTTTCTGTGTCATCAAGTACTTCAAGCTCTTGTGATCGGTGTAAACAACACACTTCTCACCATACAAGTAGTGACGCCAAATCTTCAATGCAAACACAACTGCGGCTAGCTCTATGTCATGAGTAGGATAGTTCTTCTCATGAATCTTCAACTGTCTAGAAGCATAAGCAACAACTCTCCTATCTTGCATCAAAACACATCCTAAGCCTACGTAGGAAGCATCACTGTAAATCACAAACTCCTTACCTGAAACAGGTTGTACTAGCACTGGAGCATTTGTCAAAGCTTCCTTCAACTTCTCAAAGGCCTTTTGTCTTGCATCTGACCATTCAAACTTGACTCCCTTTTGCAACAACTTAGTCAAGGGAGCAGCTACTCTAGAGAAGCCATCAACAAACCTCCTATAGTAACCAGCTAATCCTAGGAAACTCCTAATCTCGGTTACGGACTTAGGTTGTTTCCACTCAACAATAGCCTCAATCTTCGATGGGTCAACTCGGATGCCTTCGGCCGAAACAACATGGCCAAGAAATACAACCTCTCGAATCCAGAACTCACACTTACTGAGCTTCGCATACAACTGATTGCTCAACAATCTCTGCAAAACAAATCTCAAGTGCTCATCATGCTCTTCTTCTGTCTTCGAGTACACAAGTATATCATCAATGAAGACAACCACAAATCGGTCTAAATAGTCTCTGAAAATTCTGTTCATCATGTCCATGAATGCTGCTGGTGCATTCGTGAGCCCAAATGGCATCACAAGAAACTCATAGTGTCCATATCTAGTCCTAAAAGCTGTCTTCGGAACATCACACTCTTTCACTTTCAACTGATAGTATCCGGATCTCAAATCTATCTTCGAGAACACTGAAGCACCCCTCAACTGATCAAACAAATCATCTATACGAGGCAACGGATACTTGTTCTTCACGGTCAACTGATTCAGCTGTCTATAGTCAATACACATGTGCATGCTACCATCCTTCTTTTTCACAAACAACACTGGAGCACCCCACGGAGAACTACTAGGCCTAATGAAACCACGGTCTAATAATTCTTGCAACTGACTCTTCAATTCTTTCAACTCTTTCGGAGCCATACGATACGGAGCTATCGAAACTGGACTAGATCCCGAAACTGTCTCAATCACAAACTCAACATTTCTGTCAGGAGGCAAACCCGACAACTCTTCAGGAAACACATCTGGAAAGTCACACACTGTTCTGATATCTTTCGGTCTAGCTTCACTCATATCCGGATTCATAACATAAGCCAAATAGGCCCCACATCCAGAGTCCATCAACCTATGTGCCTCTAAAGCTGACACCACATTAGACAAGAACTTAATGTTCTCACCCACTACCACTACCTCGTAGTCATCGGAAAGCTTCAAGGAAATTCTCTTTGTCTCAAAATCCACACAAGCCCGATGCTCAACCAACCAATCCATACCCAAAATAATATCAAAACCGTAGAAAGGAAGTTCCATCATATCAACTGAGAACACATGACCCTGAATCTTCACTGGACACCTCCTATACATACGTCTAACCACAACTGTCTCACCAAAAGAACTAGTAACATGCATACCTACATCTAAGATCTCAACAGGAATATCTAACTTCTATGCATGCTTACTCAAAATGTAGGAATGCGTAGAACCCGAATCAACCAAAGAAAGCAAGGACATAGACTGTAACTCAAAATTACCTGCTATCACATCGGTGTCGTTCCCGGCCTCTCTCTGAGCATAGACCCTCGCTGGTCCTCCCGCCTCTGGCTGCACAGCCACAACATGTGCAAGGTTCCTCTGAGCATCTACCCTAGGTGCATCAGCCCTCGGCTGGAAGTAGCCACGACCGCGCCCACGGCCTCTCTGAAAATCATTACCTCTCGCAGGAGCCTGAGCTATGTTCGGTGCCTGAGCTGCCTGACGTGGACAGTCCCTCCTAAAGTGGTCCCTCGAACCACAGTTCCAACAAGCATGAAAGTTACCCCAGCACTCTCCAGTGTGATGTCTCCCACACTGTGCACACTCGGGCAAGCGCCCTCCTCCTCTATGGCCCTGATGGCCCCTACCATGGTGGCCACCGCCACGTCTCTGATCAAACTGGTGTCCGCCACCCTTGTGTCTCTTAGCATCTCTACCATCAAAGTGGTTATGCCTCTTTCCAGAACCAGAACCACCAGCTCGTTTGGCTGAACCCAAACTATGCTCCAAATCCTTGGCCCTCGCGACCAACACATCAAAGTCTGAGTAGTCAGAAGCCAATGTGTACCTCTTGACCTCTTCATTCAATCCGTATCGGAATCGGTTGCAGCGTTCCATTTCAGTGGGAACCAACTATGGGGCATACTGACTCAAGCGAACAAAGCGGATCTCATAATCAGTCACAGAAGCATCCCCCTGAGTAAGAGCCATAAACTCTCGCTTCTTCTCATCCAAGTACCTCGGTCCCAAGTACCTCTTTCTGAAAGCAAACTCAAAGAAATCCCAATCTATCTCGGCCTCTGGAACCCCGGTAGTGATGGTGACCCACCAGGTGTAGGCATCACCCTGAAGCAGTGAGATCACACAACCCAATCTACGTGCGCCCGCACAACCCATCTGAGCCAAGATACGAACTGTCTTCTCCAACCATAACTCCGACCTCTCTGGAGTAGATCCTCTAAACTCCTCGGCCCCTAAGCTACGGAGCCTTTCCAAAGGTAAGCTAGCATCATCACACCTAGGCTGAACTGCAGCCTGGGCTCCCGCCACTGCGGCCTGGAACGCTCCCGCTATTGCTTGCACGAGCGGAGTCATATCAATTACAGCTGGACCTTGGCCACCTTGAGGTCCCTCTCCTCCGGCTCCATCCTCGCCCCCAACCCCCGGTGGAGGAGGTGGTGGTGGTGGAGGAGCGCCAACTCCCGCTGCCCCCGGTCCCTCTATGTGAGCCCTCGCACCAGCTACCGGCTCAACAGGAGCCACAACTCGCGGTTCCTGACGAACCAACCTCGGTCTACCTCTCGGTCTAGACATTGCTCTCTCAGATATTAACTACAACCACAACAACAACACACAAAATGGGTTAGCAAAGTGAGGCTCCCAAGTGTCCAAGTATGTTTCCTCACTTAAAAATCATTTTTCCAATGTAATAGTAGCAATGGGACCCACACACACATGCTTAAAAGTAAAACAATCAGCATACTTGTCACATAAGCAACCATTCTTGCAGAACAAGCAAACACCGTGCAATTCAACTTAAAAACTTAAACTTACCTCACTTACCTGCCCAAGGTCTCGGTAACCTTAGGCTCTGATACCAACAAGTGTAACCCCCTCGTCCCGGTCTGGTCGGAAGACCGGTCCGAGTGGGCCACACGGGGAAAACCGAAGCGAAACCCGTTAAGGCTTCCCCTCGGTTAACGACCCAGAAAATTTCTTTTAACTTTAGTCTTATCTAGATACAATTATAATTCCTATGTGAAGCATAGCAGCGGAAGAACCAAACAACGTAACATTCACCGACCAAACAAACATAAACAGTCCATTTTACTACATTCCAGCAGGCCGTTTCGAAACACTTATAGGGTGTTCCGAAACGCCCTGACCTGGTCAACGGGCCTGGGTCAACCGCAAGGTGACCGTTCCGAAACAGGGGTGACCCGTATCGGAACGACCTTGACGGTCAATATCTCGTGGTCAACGAGATTTGACCATTTCGAAACTTCAAAGGCCCGTTTCGGAACGGCTTCATCTCGCCAATTTCTCAAAATTCCAGTGGCGAAAACATTCCGGAACGACCCTCATCCATTTCGGAACGGCAGGCCATTTACGCAGGGCCGTTTCGGAACACGGGGACCCGTTCCTCATAGCAAAACACCACCAAGGCACCCCATAACCTCATAGCAAAACAACCCAAGGCTTACTAACAACACTAGCATGCTTCAACAAGGTTTAAACATGTATAACACAAAGGCAACAATCCACATCATGCCTTCATTCAAACCACACTCAAACACATGTAAAAACTCTTAAGGCATAGGCTAACATTCAAGCAAGCAAATAGGCATGAGTTAACATTCATCATGGCAACACAACCATGCAAAAGCAATATATATAAAGGAGTCTACACATGCTCCTATCAACCAACAACAACCACAAAACATTACACATCCCATTGCTCAACCATTACATGTCTAGTATTTTAAATCCATACTTGGTGAACTCAATCCAAACCACACTCGGAGGCCCTCCTCTTGCCCGAGCAACCCACGAACTAAGGATCTGCAATGTTGAACAAAGAGAGCGTAAGCAATGATGCTTAGTGAGGGTAAGCTCTAAAAACAAACCTCGACATTGCAGGGTCCGAGCACGATCTAGCCAAGACAACTTACATAAACCAAGAGTCCACAAGATATAGATGCATAAGCAATATATCACATATATGCCATAATCATGAGCTCAACACTACCATACATGCAGTCACATTTAAACATCCAACAGCTCATATATTCCAACACATTGATACACATATCAATTAACATTGGCACCTAGTTAAGACCCGAATACGCGGATAAACAGGTTGGAAACTCAAATCCAACAACCACATTACCTCGGTGGGATTCCACTCATCACCGGTCTCGCGGAGGGGATTCCACTCATCCTCACGCCCCGTCGATGGGATTCCACTCATCACCGACTATATTCAATCACAATTCCGGGCGAACCCGTACTCCTCCTTGGTGACTCAACGCCACCAAGGCCACGCGCGACTTTAGACTCATGTGTACACACTAATATCCTAATGATCGATCATTTGTATCCAAGTTTACTAGTGCCAATAGTTACCAACATCACAATACTCATTTCATAAACCTTGTGCTTAGCACATACTCAACAACAACCATCATTATGCATGTTTCAAGCATTATGAATCCAATCTCATCTCACATGTATAAAGCAATATACATAGACATTCATATCGCAATTTATGCAAGACATACACAACCATAAAGTGAGTTCAACCAAGGGCTCTAGATCAAGCTTAGGATTAGGCTACCACCCTAATCCTAACTCTAGGTGGGTCTACCAAGCCCAACCTAGTCCGTATACTCGAACCAACCAAATTAAAACCGTTTAAAACAATTAACCACTCACCTAAGCTTCCAAGCCCAAAGACCAAGCAAGCACAACCCTCAATTTCCCGGATTCTCTTCCGATGTTCCACCGATGCCCGAACTTGATTCTAATCAAACAAAACACATACATTACTTCTCAACCCAATGCTAATTCAATCATCAATCCACTTTGCAACTCACAACCCATTTCCACAAATTCCAAATCACATAGCATCCCAAAAACCCAAATTTTCGGACTCCCACAACCAAGGGCTGAAATACCCAATTCCAAGCACCCAAATGGCTTCCAAAACATCCCAAAACACCCTCCTAACATAGGTAGACCATCAACCCTTCAATTCCAACACAAATCCTCTCAAAAACCCAATTTTTCATACCCTAAAATTGGCCTTAAAGACCCACTACGAAAATTCACCCAAAATTGACCAAATTCATATATGTTGTGAGTTTCATCATGACTAAGCATAACCCCAAAACAATTTTTCAAAATAGATTGAAAAGCCCCATCAAAACCCCAATTTTCCATAAGAACCTTAATTCCCAAAACTCATTATTTTTTAAATTTAAAACAATAGGTGAGTAGAGAATGGAGAGGAGGTTAAGAATTTATGTTTACCTCTTGATTTGATGATGAAATTGATTAGCCAACCCAATGGAATAGTGATTAGGGCTTTAGGAGAGTTTGAAAGTGGAGAGGGGGTTTTGAAATTGGTAAAGAGGAAAAGAGGAGGAAGATGACAACTTTTATGGAAAAGTTGTCTTCCTTTATTTTTAAATGGGGTAAATCACAACTTTGGTCCCTCCCTCTTTATTTAAATTCAATTAGGTCATTATCTAAGTTTGGTTTATTTTAATTAGACTTCATTTGACTCGAACAACAACCCGGCTAACTCCTAGGCCCAAGACACGGGTGTTACACAATACCCAACTCAACTACCCTGAAACTCAAAATAATTGATACTAAAAGTTCAAGAAACATATCTAATAAACACAATACAATATATTTTCCCCTATTTTATATGTGTGTCGAGAAGTACTTCAAATCAAATCCAAAAAATTCCACAAAACCCTAAAAACAAAGAATGAGAAACCCAAATCGTTCATGATGCCACAAAATCCTAAAAACACAACATACTCGAGAAAAAAAAAACCTTACTTACGTGACAAATGGAAACCTTTTCCTCCGAATTCAGTATTTGTGTAAGAACACACCATTTCCCCACCTCTAGCAAGCTTCGTGCGTTTAGGAAGGAAAGAATGAAAGCTTCACGTCTTTTTTGGATGAAAATGGAAACATTTTCCTATTTTCTTGCTTTAATATGGGTTTTATTCAATCCAATTTAAGTGTAACCGGTTAACTAGGTCACCCACCTTTTTTTTTAATCAAACGGTTATTATTAATTCACCTCAAATCGGCTCCATCCAACTGTTAATATTAGTCCGCCGTTTTTTAATTGTTTATTAAGCCGTTGGTAATTAGAATTTCCCGTGCGAACTATCTGATTGCACCTGCAAAAATTGAGCCCCTAATAACAAGTGTTGTAAAAAAATTATGTTCCAAATAACAAGTATTAAAAAAATAGACCTTCAATAGCAAAAATTGAAAGAAAAAAATTAAAAGTAGACTCATAATAATAAATATTGAAAAAATTAGACAATGGTATTAAATAGAGTAAATTACATAAATAACCACCATACTATGAGTTTAGTCGCGATTTGACCATCATTCTTTTTTTTAAGCAATTAGACCACTATACTATTAAAATGGACTCAATGTGACCACCTGCCGTTAAAACCTAACGGGGAGAGTAACGTGGTAGTTAATAAAAAAATTTATAATTACACATTTGGTCCTCGTTACTTATACATTCTATCAATTTGGTCATAATTTTAATTTAATAAAATAAATTAAACATTTAATTAGGTTGTGTCACGTGTCAACAGTTTATTGGGCAAGATTCAAACCCATGTAAGGCACAAGGGTATGCCTTAGCCACTACGCCAAGTAGGAACCTATGCCATGAATCACCAACTTTAATATATGTCTTACTAACTGCCATGTCACTCCCTCTGTTAGGACCAAATTGATAGAATGTATAAGTAATGAGGACCAAATATGTAATTATATAAATTTTTACTAACTGCCACGTCACTCTCTCTGTTAAGTTTTAACGGCAGGTGGTCACATTGAACCTATTTTTAATAGTATGACTAATGACTTCGAAAAAAGTATATTGATCAAATTGTGACTAAACTTATAATATAATGGTCATTTATGTAGTTTACTCTATTAAATATTACAAAATTTTGGACCTTGAGCGGGTACCTTTTTACCATGCCTAGGGCCGGCCTTGCACTGTAGTAATATGCTTGATTTTCTAGATAAAAATCTTTTGATATTTAATAACTACATGAAATTTGATTATAATCAAAATTAAATTGAATTAAAACTATAAATGAAACAACTTTCTTAAAATTATTTTTTCATTCATAAATTTTGAATTCAATTTTTTTATTTAAAATGCATCCATCTCTTAAAGCACTGTACCCCAAAAGAACATCAAACATTGATAATTTGATTGCTGTTTTGTGCATCCATTCTTACGCACTTGACAGATTCTCCCCTATAGCCTAAGGCTAAAGTGATGTATCCCATAATTTTCTAAGTTCATGAATGCACCTTTTATGTAACAATATTTTGTTGTGGCTTCCAAATAGGAAAGTTCGTTTTTTATTTGATGATAAATAAATTCAGTAAAGTTATGTAATAGTTGATCTAACGAGATGATATATCAGGTTTTTTAGGTCATGTTTGGTAAATTGCGGCCTTATTTGGTAAATAGAGATTTGAGCAAAAATTAGAGGTTTGATCGGTCAAATCCGCTAATTTGGATGTTTAGTAAAGAGAGGATTAAAATAGCGGATTCGAGTGAAACCTCTAATTTTGAAGAAAAAAAACTGGTAATAAAAACTTTTTGAAATTAGAGGTTTTGACATAAGAGTTATAAAGACTTTTTTACTCTTAACAATTATAAAAAAATCTTCAAATAAAATAAATTTAGCCATTTCTGTTTTAATTCTTAGCCAATTCTATTTTAATTCTTCAACATTATGTATTTACATATTTGTAAACTAACACTTTTTTTTATTCTAACACATTTATATTTACATTTAAATCTAATAATTAATTAAATTATATTAAAAATAATTATATAAATAATAAATTAATATATAGATCCTTCAAATATACTTAGTAATGTTATATTAAAAATTATTTTTTATAATCTAATTAATATTAATAAATACAAAATATTGATAACTAATAAACTATTCAAATAAGTATAGAATATAATCGTGTCCTTATATGTCATTTTGCTTGTTTAGATAATCAAACAGTTATCAGTTAATTTTACTAAACACTTTCATACAATCAACTAATACAATCCGCTAGTCAAATCAATTAATGTAATCAGCTAATGTAATTCGCTATCAGCTAATGTAATTCGCTATCAGCTATCAGTTGTCCGTTAATTGTCAAACAGGACCTGCAATTTGAGTCAAAATTAGAGGTTTGAGTTAATATTAGAGGTTTGACCGGTCAAATTCGCTAATTTTGATGTTTAGTGAATAGCGGATTGAAATAGCAAATTGAGGTGAAACCTCTATTTTTGAAGAAGCTAGTAATAGGAGTTTTTTGAAATTAGAAATTTTGACATAATAGTTATAAAAACCTTTTTACCCTCAATAATTATAAAAAATCTTCAAATAACTTAAATTTAGCATTTTTTATTTTAATTATTCACCATCATGCATTTACATTATGACATTTGTAAATTAATACTTTTTATTTTTTTTATATTCTAACACATTTATATTTGTATTTAAATTTAATTATTAATTAATTATATTAAAAATAAATATATAAATAATAAATTAATATATAAATCTTTCAAATTAATATATAAATTAATCGATAAATAAGTTAAATATTGATGATTAAAAAATTGTTTTTATATACTTGAATACAAGTCAATAAAACAATCCATTGTGCATTGTAAGTCTTGCTTACGAAGCTATAGAGTACCAGTCTCATACCAACATTCCTTTGTAGTGGAAGGCATTCGCTATATCAAGGAAGTATCTCTCTTCCCGTTTCAGAATAGAATAAATCCCATCCAGGTTTTTATTTGTTCTTAAAGTGCCTTTATGTGAATCACGATTGTTGTTTTTCATTTTTTTTAGAGAAAGGAATTTATTCAATCTCCCTTTAATTTATACTTTATCTTATATAATGTTCGACCACATGTATTATGTGTTCTATGAAACATGCGATCTAACTAAAATTAACAAAAAGCGAGTACATTTTCGGTTAGTCAAACTGTTCATCTTTACTCTTTCATATTCTCTTAGATTATTGAGTGATTCTAGATATATGTCATCACACAGACCTCAGAGAATGAAGACCCGAAATAAATTAAGTTAAACGCTTACGAAGAAAAAACAAAAGATTAGTTATGAACTTGTAACAAAATACATGAGAAAAATATTATTTTTGTACTTGATAGATTTTTATCCATGTTATACTTATTTTTTTTCAAAAATTAGTTTCCCACACATGCAATAAGTCTACAAATATTTATTTTTCTAAATTAAATGTCCCATTTTAATAAATTATACATAACTCCAAAAAATTCGAAGGGCGTTTATATATATTCTCGACTTGCATTTTGTAAACCAATATTTTAACTTGTTTTTCTTTTCTTTTTAAAAGATAATTTAATCATTTTCTTTATTTAAAAAAGATATAACATCACATGTATGCTTCACCAATTGAAAACAAAGAATATTAATATAGCACGTTTTCTCTGCTCTTGTAGCACGTTTTCTTTTCCTCAGATATGGTTTTCCTTTTAACTTCTGTCAAGCCTTTGCCGTTGTCGGATTGGGTCCCGCTGCTATGGCAAATGTGAGTGACGAACTGTCGAATCTAACCATTGATGGTGGGGAGGATGATGGACTTCAGTTTGAGGCAGAGGATGTTGACTCCTCCCTCTTGTACGACCATTGTTTTGTGGGGAGATTTCTTAGTACCAGTGTCATTAATGTTCCGGCTATGAAAGCAACACTGACTAATGTCTGGAAACCGCATTGCCATATATGATAGTAGGTTTCTTTTCCGTTTCTTCAATTCTGTTGATGCAAATCAGATTGAGAAAGGCGGGTCGTGGTATTTTAATAACCATCTTCTTATTATGCATAGATTGATGTGGAACGAAGACCCTTTGCTTGTTCCTTTGTTCCAGGTTACATATTGGATCCTGGTACACGATGTTCCTCACAGTTTTATTTCTGAAAAAGTAGCCAAGTCGATTGGAAATTTTTTTGGGGGTTTCTTGGATTATGATTCCTCGGCTGTGGCTTTAGGGTACAAGCGTATATTGCGAATTCGAGTACGCTTTGACTGCAGGCTCCCGTTGAAAAGGAAAAAGAAACGGATACTTAGTGGGGGCAAAGTTCATTATGTTCGTTTTGAGTATGAAAAGTTAACCTTGTTCTGCTTTATTTGTGGTTTACTAGGACATGGTGAAAGTTTCTGCCCGTTAAGCGTGGTGAATGGTGATAATGAGATTGCTTTTGGCTGGGATGCCTCGCTGAGAGCACCTTCACGGCGAGCGATGCCGGCGTCTAGTCTCTGGCTCGGGAAGAGCTCGTTAATCAAGCCTATTATTCGGGGATAAATGATTTTATCGTGAATCGTGGGATTAAGTTAAATGCTGATCAGATTTTATCCCAAGGCGCAATTTTAGGGATGCAGCTTCCTCATTTGAATACTGGTGTTGCGTGTAAAAGAGTCTATCGCAATTGTAGTGCAAGTGTACACGACGCAAGTAGTAAAGTGATACGAAGTATCGGATATCGTCTCCATAAGGATTGGGCTAATAGCTTCACCTTGGTTTATTGCACGAAGTAAAGGAAATATTTGAGAAAGTTGTCACGAGAATAATAAAGTAAACGCAAATAAAAGAATAGAAATATCAAGATAGAGAGAATGGGCTGGTATTGAATTGCTCAGTAGTGCAGGTATTGCAGAGTTTAGGAAATCCAGTTCTGTCGTCGCGCCTGTCGCGGCAGCACCTATCGCGGCAGCAGTCCGTTGATCCTCGCAGCAGCAAACACACCAACTCAGTATGTTCAAGTTTGGCAAGAATCCCAGAATTGCCTTGGCCTATCCCTAGGTCCAAGTCTGTCGATGATCACGTCTTGATGATACCTCCCGGCGTGAATCGAAGGATGAACACCGATGTGTATGAATTCTTCTTTAGCCACTTAACCTCGCCCTATCCCTAGGCACGAGATAGTTCAACTATAAACTAGAGAACTTGCTCTTATTTATTTCGTATACTTAACTCTCCCGATGCTAAGTAAATAGATAACCTCACAATGCTCTCCCGATGCTCTTGCAAGATATTAATAACCAAAATAAGAGAACTTGAAGTTTATTTTATTGAACTGAAAATTCCTAAAACAAAACAACCCTTGCAACTACTTTACAAATCAACCCGTGGCCCTAGGGGGGTTTAGAACATATCGACGGCGGGTAAACGGCGGAGGGTTTTGGTTGTCGGTTATGGGGTATTGTCTATGGGATATGAGATCTCTCTCCTAGGTTAAAATACATGCCCTTATATAAGCTTTGGGCTCAAGTTATCTAAGTTAACAAGGATTACAACTTTAATTAAAAGTATGATTCTAATAAAGACTTAATCTTCAAGGATCCTACTTTTCAGCCGTCCTCCTTGTTTCTTGGGATTTTCTCTCCTTGAGCTTTGGGCTTGACATATCTTTTGATCCGGGGCTTGGAAAAATATTTGGTTTTCACACGACAGACGAGCATAATTTTCTCTATCTATCGAGGTCCACTTTACTTTTTCTCCACTAACTTGATGTCGTCCTCTACTGTCACGGTAGCACCATGGCAGCATCGTCGTCTTTGTCTGCTTGTCCAGTTCAGCTCTTCTGCTTCTCTGCCCTGCGCCTGCCTTCACCGTCTACAACGGCGGCAACCTGCCAAAAACAGCCATTTTTAATAGAATCTGTGCCTTTTATATATTTGTGATGTTTTGATGTAAACTAACCTAAATGCAATGAAATGATGCTCAAATGCAGCAGAAATATGGGTTAAAAAAGGGTTTAAATAATAGAACTTTTACACACTCAACACACCCCCAAACTCAAGTTTTTGCTTGTCCTCAAGCAACTAAGACCTAAAAGAAAATTTATATATTTTTTTTGTTTTGGCTTTCAAACAGTGAACTTTCCCTTACCCGTCGTTCATTCTCTGTGACGGCAGCAACCTGTCGGATAGATTAGGATCTGTCCGGAATCTCACTATAGTCCTCGTGCAGTGTGTGCATGCTTGTGAACAGTTATAAGCTAAGACTCTCTTAGTTTCACTAAAATATTCAACTCTTAACTCGAATTTATGCCAAAGTTTATTTTTGAAGACACATTTTCATGCTTCTTTTGTTTTGACTTTATTCTTCTATTTTTCAAGCTAAGTTTTACTAGAGCCAGTTTTAGGCACCTCTAGTTAGCTTTCTAGAGCCGGTTTCGGGCACCTCTAGGTTTTTGAATCTCTTTTTCTAAACTTCTTTCCTAGAGCCAGTGTTAGGCACCTCTAGGGGCTATTCAAGCACTAAGCTTCCTATTCTAGTTTGGCTAAAAGAAGTCTAAGCAATATAACAGTCACAATGGTGTTTTAAGTTTTCAGAACTATAGAAAGGCTCTAAACTTCTCCTTAAACTATCCTAAATATGCTGCCACGACAGAGCTGTCACGACAGGTAAGTTCAGTTCATAGTTTTAAGCCAAAATTTTCAGTCTTTTCTGTGTTTTTTTATATATATAAAACTTAATAAATAAAAGACACAACAATTAATTAAAAAGATGTACCTAGACTCCATTAAAATGGAGGGTTGCCACCCCCAAACTAGAGGGTTGCATTGCCCTCAATGCAAATGACAAAAATAAAAATGAAGGCAGTACATCACAAAATATAGATAAAGCAGGCAGCAATAAGAAGAAAATAAAAGACTTAAATTTTAAGCGCTGTCTTCACTACTGCTGCTGAGGCGGATTTGGCGGCGGATTCTGGGTTGTGGGGCAGGCTGGCTGGTCGCTCTACGACCTGGATGTCAGAGCTGCTGCCACTGTCCCAAGTGTTGCTGCTGGTGGTGGTGGTGCTGGCCTTTGGCATAAGCTTTCTGTCGGCATTCTTTTTCTGCCTCTTGACAGGCGTGAATTCCTTCTCCAAATTCCTCCAAATAGGAGGTTCTGCCTCGCTTTCAACCCAGACGGAGGAAGATGAGAAACCAGCTACAAAGGTGTCGATGTCATCCGAGGGCTGTCACTTTGTTCCTCGGGCAGATGTGTCGGTCGGAGGACTGCCGGCTGTCGTCGGGGCAGGTGATGGGGTGGAGGCGGCAAAGTGATGAGGTGTGGCAGTAGGTGTAGGTGTATGGGCAGGGGTGGGGATGGTGAAATAGTGGGCAGGGAAGGTGGGAAAGATAACATCGGGATAATTTAAAGTATGGTTAATAAAATTTACCGTGGAGTTGGTAAAATCCCTGATGAATGTCATCAGACCCAGCTGTCTGTCTTCCATCCTCTGAATGGCAGCAAGGAGTTGAGTATTTTGGTTTGTCGGAGCAGCTGCTGCGGCAGGTTCAGTGTTGGGCTCCTCTGATGATTCTGTTGGGGCGGCATTAGGGTTGACGGAAGAGATGGGGGTTGCTACTGTCAGCTCTATGAGGCTGATAATATTCTTGTCTGTCCAGCCCCGTCCTTTCACTAGTCGGTCGGTGGTGGCTTCTGGTACGACAGAGCAGCGGCAAATGGATGTAATTAAGAAGGGCAGGCAGAGGAGGGCTGTTGATCTGTGCGTGCAGTCCAAGATACTCTCCCTCATGTAGCGTCCCACATTTATGGGTCGTTTGTTCATGATGGAATGGATTAGGGCTAGCCTCTGCTGGTCCACTGTGGTATGATGGGAGGACGGTAGAATCCGCTTCTTGATGAAAGCGTTCCATAATTTGGCTTCTGGAAGCAGATGCCCCCTTCTTACGGTGTTGGGATTTTTCTTGCTCGTGTTCCATTCAGTTCCTTCTTCTGTAACTTCTGCCATGACAGCATCGAAGGCAGCGGTGTCGAGGGTGTCCAGGAACTGCTGGTGCGCATCGTCGTTGGGGCCGAAGTAGAGGCCATAAAATTGTTGATGCGCTCAGCTGTGAACTCCACTTCTGTCCCTCGGACAGTCACCGTTGTTGCCGTCCTGCTGCCGATGGCAGCATAGAATTCCCTCACCAGCGTTTCATTCATTTCCGCTGGTTGCTCTGCAAATTGATCCCACAGCAAAGCCTGAATCGCCCTTGCGATGAACGACTTGAGGCCCATATTCACTGCTCTTGGGGTGTAAATAAAACCTCTTTCTTCCCAGAGATCCTTAGTTGCGAAGGACTGCGGGGTGGGTGCTGCCGGTGAAGAGGTTGAAGCAGCACTGCGACGGGTTCGTCTGGAAGACATGTTAGTTGCAAGGGTTTTGTGAAAGTAAAGAAAAAAAAAAGAAAAACTAAAGGGGAGAGCAAGTAAGAGTAATCAGAAGTGAGGAAAATGAAAATTAAACGGGGTTTTATAGAGGAGGAGTTGCTGCCCGTTTAATGTTGTAACGGTAGGCGTGAATAACGGGGCGACTGTTGAGCTTTAGCGTGTCTGACGCGTCTGACACGCATTTATGCGTCTGTTACGCGTTTGTCACACGTTTCTGCGTCTGCCATGACAGTCTGATGACAGCCTGTCTTATCCGTGTCTGCGGCGGCAGCTGGAACGACATGCTTCAATAATGGGCTATATTGGGCTGATGGAGGGATGATGGGCTTGGGTCACTTCTCTTATTCTTCTTGACTCCTTTATTTCCTAAAAAACAGAAAACATAAAAACATTATTCGAGTAAAATAAAACTTATTTCCTAATAAATAATAAATAATAAAAATAGATAAAAATAAAATTTAGGTTAAATTAGGGATGCCTTGTGGGGCATCTCCTAAGGTAACCACTTCTTGTATTCCTGGGGCTTCAGTCCCCTGATAATGCTTGAGGCGTTGTCCGTTGACTTTGAATTGGTGCCCGTCTTTTAATGATCGGATTGTGATGGCACCATGAGAAGAAACTTGTACAACTTGGAACGGGCCGGACCATCTAGATTTTAGCTTCCCTGGGAAGAGTTTCAGTCTAGAATTGAACAACAATACAAGCTGCCCTGGGCAGAACTGTCGTGGCAGCAACTTCCTGTCATGCCACTTCTTAGTTTTTTCCTTGTAGATTCTTGCATTTTCGTTGGCCATTGTCCGTATTTCTTCAATCTCGTTCAGATCTAACAGTCTTTTCTGGCCCGCCTTGTCCAAGTCCATATTCACTGCTTTGATTGCCCAATATGCTTTGTGTTCTATCTCGACAGGCAGATGACAAGTTTTTCCATAAATCATTCGGTATGGAGACATGCCCAATGGAGTCTTAAAAGCTGTCATGTATGCCCATAATGCATCATTGAGGAGTAAGGACGAATCTTTCCTAGTTGGCTTAACCATCTTCTCAAGAATGTTCTTAACTTCCCTATTGGATATTTCAGCTTGTACATTGGTCTGTGGGTGGTATGCTGTCGCGGTCCTATGCTTGACACCATATTTCTTCAAGGCGGCAGCAATAACCCTATTGTCAAAATGTCTCCCTTCATCACTTATAATCGCCTTATGGATGCCAAATCTAGAAAAAATGTTTTTGTGTAGAAATTTTTGGACTGTCTTGGCATCATTCCTTTGAGTGGCGATAGCTTCAACCCACTTAGAGACATAATCCAATGCTAGGAGGATGTATAGATTTCCACATGAAGATGGAAAAGGTCCCATAAAGTCAATCCCCCAAACATCGAAGATTTCGACTTCTAGAATGTTCTGCAGTGGCATCTCGTTTCTCCTTGAGATGTTTCCTGTCCGCTGGCACCTGTCACAGTTCTTGTAAAAGTCTTGTGCATCTTTATATAGTGTCGGCCAGTAGAACCCTGACTACAGCACCTTGGCAGCAGTTTTGTTGCCTCCTAAGTGACCTCCATATTGTGAAGCATGGTAGTGATGGAGAATGTCTTCTTGCTCTTCTTGTGGTACACACCCCCTTATAACTTGATTTGCACATAGTTTGAAAAGAAGAGGTTCGTTCCAATAATAATGCTTAACATCATTTTGGAACCTCTTTCTGGCTTGATAATTAAGATCAGAAGGAAGTATTCCGCTAACTATAAAATTAACGAAATCAGCATACCAGGGGAGTTCAGAAGACTTACCTGCCGCCATGGCTGTTGCGGCAGCGATTGCGGCAGCAAAGAGCTGCTCATCTGGGAAGGTCTCCAATATGTTTGTCTCATCTATTGGCAGACTCTGTCCCTTCTCCAACCTTGACAAGTGATCTGCCACCTGATTTTCTGTCCCTTTTTTGTCCTTGATTTCAAGGTCGAATTCTTGCAATAGCAGGATCCACCGTATCAATCTAGGCTTTGTGTCCTTTTTCGCAAACAAATACTTTAGGGCAGAATGGTCTGTGTGGACTATTACCTTCGTTCCAAGTATGTAAGAACGAAACTTGTCGATGGAGAACACCACAGCTAATAGCTCCTTTTCTGTGGTGGTGTAGTTCACTTGGGCGTCATTCAGTGTCTTGCTGGCATAATATATGACATGAAATAGCTTGTCTCTGCGCTGTTCAAGTGCTGCCCCGACAGCATAGTCACTAGCATCACACATAATCTCAAATGGCTGTGTCCAGTCTGGTGGCTGTACTATTGGGGCCCTTACCAGTTTTTCCTTCAAAACTTTGAATGCTTCAGTACATTCATCATTAAAGTCAAAGGGTCGGTTCTGCTCTAAAAGATGGCATAGGGGCTTGGTGATTTTTGAGAAATTTGAAATGAATCTCCGATAAAAACCAGCATGCCCTAAGAAACTTCTAATGCCCTTGACTGTGGTCGGCGGCGGCAGCTTCTCGATCACTTCTATTTTGGCCATGTCGACTTCTATCCCACGGCAGCTAATCTTATGGCCAAGGACTATCCCCTCATCCACCATAAAGTGGCATTTTACCCAATTTAAAACTAGGTTTGCTTTTTCACATCTTTCAAGTACCTTTTGTATATTGTCGAGGCAGCTCTCAAAATCGTCTCCAAAGACTGAAAAGTCATCAATAAAAATCTCAAGGAAGTCCTCCACCATATCGGAGAATATGGCCATCATGCACCTTTGGAAGGTGGCTGGTGCATTGCATAGTCCAAATGGCATTCTCCTAAAAGCATACGTTCCGTAGGGGCATGTGAAAGTCATATTTTCTTGATCCTCCGGTGCGATGGCAATTTGAGTATAACCTGAGTAACCATCAGGAAAACAATAGTAAGGTTTACCCGCTAATCTATCAAGCATTTGATCAATAAAGGGTAAAGGAAAGTGGTCCTTTCGGGTAACTTTGTTAAGCTTCCGATAGTCCATACAAACCCTCCAACCGGTCACAGTCCTGGTTGGGATTAACTCGTTGTTTTCATTGGTCACCACAGTCATTCCTTCTTTCTTTGGAACACATTGCACCGGGCTCACCCATTTGCTGTCGGAGATGGCGTAAATAATACCAGCATCTAACCATTTGATTATCTCTTTACGAACCACCTCTTTCATCGCATGGTTTAACCACCTTTTGGCATCTATAGTCGGCTTATGATCTTCCTCTAAAAGGATTTTGTGCATGCATAACGCCGGACTAATGCCTTGAATGTCAGCTATCGTCCATCCAATTGCCTTTTTGTGCTGCCGCAGCATCCCTATTAGCTGCCGTTCCTGTTCCTGTGGCAGCTTAGAAGAGATGATTACGGGCAACGTATCATTTGAACCAAGAAAAGCATATTTTAGCTGCCCTAGAAGGGGCTTCAGTTCTAATGCAGGTGGTTCAACAGTAGATGGCTTTTGGATTGCATGATTATCTGAAGTATATTTTAAAGGTTCAAATAACTTACCTGGACGATCGCCTATCCAGTTTACCTCCTCCTGATCTTCAGCATCATATGCATCGGATTCAGAGGAGTTGTTGTCGTTGGTGCTGTCGTCAGTGCTGTCGTGACAGGCCTGTAAGTGGCTGTCACGGCAGTGCCCAAATTTAATATCGTGACAGCCCGACCTGATGCAGGGTTGATCAAGGGTAACGTCAGTGATAGCCTTGCATTCCTCGTCCACATCAGCATGTTTCATCGCTTGGAGAACATTCAACTTAATCTCTTGGTCGTTCACTCGCATGGTGAGTTCTCCTTTCTCCACATCAATCAGTGATCTTCCCGTGGCTAAGAAGGGTCGCCCAAGGATGATTGGTGCATTTTCATCTACTTCACAATCTAAAACAAGAAAGTTAACAGGAAATATAAATTTATCCACTCTTACCAGAATATCTTCGATTTTTCCTTCCGGATGAACATAAGAGCGGTCTGCCAGCTGCAGAGTTACTGTCGTGGGCCGCGCCTTTCCAATACCTAATTTCTGAAAAACAGACTTTGGCATTAAATTAACACTAGCACCAAGATCACAAAGTGCCTTACCCACAAATTTATTTCCGATTACACAAATTATGATGAAACTCCCCGGATCCTTCTTTTTCTGGGGTGGCTGCCGATGAAGAATACTCATGCAACCTTCTGTCATCTTTACCGTTTCAAATTCCCCAAGTTTAGATTTCTTTGACATGACATCCTTGAGAAATTTAGCATAACCGGACATCTCCCTAACGGCATCTAACAGCAAAATATTAATATGAACTTGCTTAAAAATATCATAAATCTTTTTGAGTTGAGATTCATGCTTAGCTTGTTGTATCCGTTGAGGAAAAGGAGGTAGGGGACGATAATCAGCAATACGTCCTTCCCACTGCATACGAATCTGAGGACGAAAATCATCGTTTTTCTCCTCTGTCGCTTCTGCTGTCGTGACAGGCTCATCGGCAGCAGTCTGTTTATCACCTGTCGGGGCAGCTTCCTCGGCAGGTTTATCCAAAGCTGGTTCCTTTACTGTTTCAGCTTCCTTTTCCGGCTCTGGTAATTTCTTCCCACTCTTAGCAGTAATAGCCTTACATTGCTCATGTGTGGGCTGCCTAGCATTTTCAGTATTACTAGGGAATCCTCCAGTCTGCCTTGGCTTAATATGTTGGGAAACTTGACCCATTTGTGTCTCTAGAGATTTCAAAGTAGCTTCATGATTTGTCATCCTCATCTCTGTTTTATCCATGAAATTCTCTGTCTTCTTGACAAACTGATTCATATTCTCAATATAAGTGTCTGTCTGAGACATAAAAGTGGCCGGAGTCTGTTCCAATATACTTCTCGTGGCAGTTGGTTGCTGTTGTTGCTGCTGTGGCGGCAGTTGCTGTCGCGTCAGCAATCTAGGTCCTCCCTGATTCTGATTGTGTGCTTGAGGATTCAGGGCATTATTAGGATTACTCCAAGAGAATTTGGGATCCTTCCTCCAATTGGGATTATAATTGTTGGAATTGTAATTCGGCTTGTAGTTTCCAACATATTTTCCCTCTTTTACTTGTATTGGGCACTCATCCCGACTATGATTCCCCTCACAAATGTCACATACTTCCTCAACAGCAAATCCATGTTGTCCATCATCATTCAATAACCTTTTCATTGCTTTAGTAAGGAATGCTACTTGTGATTTCATAGTGTTATCGGCTTCATAATCCTTGACAGCAAGTACCCGTTTACCCCCTTTTCTTGTTGTCGGAAACTGCTCTTCATTATTGGCCAGATTTTTCAAAACTTGCAATGCCTCGTCCGGATCTTTATCCAATAATAGTTTGTTTGCTGCTGAATCAATTCAAATACGAGTTTGTAAGTTGGCAGCATTATAAAACTTTTTTACCTGATTCCAGACAGGGAATCCATGCATTGGGCAGTTCCGTAGAAGAGTAGTAAATCTGTCCCAGGCCTCGTGCATCGGCTCGTCATCTTCCTGTTGAAAAGTAGCAATTTCATTACGTAATCGCTCAGATAAATGTGAAGGATTAAAACGAGATAAGAATTCACGAGATAAATCTGCCCAAGTTCTAATTGAACCCGGCGTAAGTTTATTCCACCAAGTTTTAGCTCTTTCCCTCAATGAATGGGGAAATAACCGAAGCCTCAGTATCTCCAGATTAACTCCTGGCAGTCTAAACTAACCATAGATCTCCTGGAACGTTTTGAGATGCTCTCTAGCATCCTCTGTCACAGCACCACTAAACTGCCCGGCATTGTTGATCATACTAAATATGACAGGTTTAAGCTCGAAGTTTCAACATCGATATCCGGCAGCGTGGTCTCCAGCTCTACATGATCGTTCAACATGTAGTCATGACAGGACCGTCGTCTGTCGGCGGCAGAGTTATCGACAGGTGGTATAACTTCGCCGGCAGGCGGGTCGTCTCCAACGTGGGCCATCTTCTCTAGTTGTTCTTCAAGGTACTCGTTCCTGGCTAGAAGGTGACGAAGTTGTTTCTTGAGATTGAAGGAACGTTCGATTTCTGGATCTAATGGATACTCAGGATCTTTACCTCGATTCGATCTGCGCATAAACAAGAAAACCTTGTGAAAAGTAAGAGTTGAATGCACCAACGAAAAACAGAAAAGGAAAAATAAAAACAAAAACGAAAAGATCAATAAAAGAAAGGTAGAGTTATGTTGCCAATCCTCAGCATCGGCGCCAAAAACTTGTTGCGTGTAAAAGAGTCTATCGCAATTGTAGTGCAAGTGTACACGATGCAAGTAGTAAAGTGATACGAAGTATCGGATATCGTCTCCACAGGGATTGGGCTAATAGCTTCACCTTGGTTTACTACACGAAGTAAAGGAAATAGTTGAGAAATTTGTCACGAGAATAATAAAGTAAACGCAAATAAAAGAATAGAAATATCAAGATAGAGAGAATGAGTTGGTATTGAATTGCTCAGTAGTGCAGGTATTGCAGAGTTTAGGAAATCCAGTTCTGTCGTCGCGCCTGTCGCGGCAGCACCTGTCGCGGCAGCAAACACACCAACTCAGTATGTTCAAGTTTGGTAAGAATCCCAGAATTGCCTTGGCCTATCCCTAGGTCCAAGTCTGTCGATGATCTCGTCTTGATGTTACCTCCCGGCGTGAATCGAAGGATGAACACCGATGTGTATGAATTCTTCTTTAGCCACTTAACCTCGCCCTATCCCTAGGCACGAGATAGTTCAACTATAAACTAGAGAACTTGCTCTTATTTCTTTCGTATACTTAACTCTCCTGATGCTAAGTAAATAGATAACCTCACAATGCTCTCTCGATGCTCTTACAAGATATTAATAACCAAAATAAGAGAACTTGAAGTTTATTTTATTGAACTGAAAATTCCTAAAACAAAACAACCCTTGCAACTACTTTACAAATCAACCCGTGGCCCTAGGGGGGTTTAGAACATATCGACGGCGGGTAAACGGCGGAGGGTTTTGGTTGTCGGTTATGGGGTATTGTCTATGGGATATGAGATCTCTCTCCTAGGTTAAAATACATGCCCTTATATAAGCTTTGGGCTCAAGTTATCTAAGTTAACAAGGATTACAACTTTAATTAAAAGTATGATTCTAATAAAGACTTAATCTTCAAGGATCCTACTTTTCAGCCGTCCTCCTTGTTTCTTGGGATTTTCTCTCCTTGAGCTTTGGGCTTGACATATCTTTTGATCCGGGGCTTGGAAAAATATTTGGTTTTCACACGACAGACGAGCATAATTTTCTCTATCTATCGATGTCCATTTTACTTTTTCTCTACTAACTTGTTGTCGTCCTCTGCTGTCACGGTAGCACCATGGCAGCATCGTCCTCTTTGTCTGCTTGTCCAGTTCAGCTCTTCTGCTTCTCTGCCCTGCGCCTGCCTTCACCGTCTACAACGGCGGCAACCTGCCAAAAACAGCCATTTTTAGTAGAATCTATGCCTTTTATATATTTGTGATGTTTTGCTGTAAACTAACCTAAATGCAATGAAATGATGCTCGAATGCAGCAGAAATATGGGTTAAAAAGGGTGTAAATAATAGAACTTTTACACACTCAACAACTGGTGTTAAGCCTGGGCCTTCAAATCCTGTTTTGGGTTGCAAACCCTCTGGGCCGTCCAATTCCTTAGTTCCAATTATGGATACGCACATGGTCAATGAGGATGAGGACCAAGCTTTTGAACAGTTAGAAGGTTCGAAACATCCTTGTTTTTAGTTTCTTCCACCAGGATTTTTTGATGTTTCAGATTCGAATGGTGTTTTCTCTCTTACACCGGCAGGCCTCAGTCAGCAGGCCGGCCGGAAGCAATGAAAACCTTAAGCTAGAATGTTCGTGGCCTGGGGAAGCTACGAGCAGTTCGATGCCTTAGGAATAAACTGATGGAGGTTCTCCCCAACATTTTGTTTCTTATGGAGACAAAGCTTTCTAATGTTAAAATGGCTCGTGATCGATGTCAATGTGGGTTCTCACAAGGGTTTGATGTTAGTGCTAATGGTTCTTGTGGTGGTTTATCGTTAGCATAGACTTGTGATGTCTCTGTTTCTTTAAGGAGTTTTTCTACTTTTCATATCGATGTTGATATTACTGATACTCATTCGTCTTTGGTCCGGAGATTAACAGGTTTTTACGGCAATCTAGTTGAAAGGTTGCGAGCTAATAGTTGGGATCTGTTACAATCTTTAGGAGAGGACCAAAATTTTCCATGGTTAGTTGTGGGGGATTTCAACAAAATTCTCCTTTCATCCGAGAAAGAAGGTGGCTGTTTACGTTCTAATAGGAACATGGATGCTTTTCGTAGTGCTCTAGTGGACTGTGATTTAGTGGATTTGGGCTTTACATGTCGGTGGTACACTTGGGAAAAGGGTCAACTCTCCTCTAATGTCATTAGAGAACGACTCGATAGAGGTGTCGCCAATCCATCATGGTGGGATGCTTTCCCTGATTTTTCTGTCCAACATCTCACGCACGCCATGTTAGACCACTGCCATGTGCTGGTTACTTCCACTCCACAGGGTTTTCATAACTCACCTAATAATTCTCAGCCTTTTAAATTCAATGCAAATTGGACTCTGGAGGAGGAGTGTGAACCCCTTATAAGATCTTTTTGGGAATCAAATGAGATGAGTCTTCCACGAAAGCTGGTCGTTCTAGGCTCTAAGCTTTTTCGTTGGCGGTAGGAGAGTAAGGCTTTCTGTCGTAATCGTACTCGCAACCTTAAAGATAAACTTAATTTCTTATCGAATTAAGACCCTGATGATGAGGTGTTGGCTAAAATTATGGATGTTAAGATCGCGTTGAATTTGGAGGTCGATAAGGAGGAGCTTTACTGGGAACAAAGGGCTTGGGTTAATTGGATGGCTGCGTCATGGAGACCGTAATACTACTTTCTTTCACAAATGGGCTTCATACCGGAAAAAGAAAAACACGGTTAATAAGATTCTAAATGATGATGGGCTTTGGATCACCGATGATAATGAGATGGCTTCCCTTGCTGTTGATTTTTTTCCAAAACCTGTTTACTAGTTCCTCTACTATGGGTGATAGAACTATTTATGATTGTGTGCAGTCTGCGATTACCGATGATATGAATAGGGATTTGCTACTGCCTTTTCGCAAAGAGGAGATTGTTGCAGTTATCAAAAGTATGGCTCCGTTAAAAGCGTCGGGGTATGACGAGTATCCTGCTATTTTCTATCAAAACTACTGGAATATTGTGGGGGATGAGGTTTCAGAGTTCTGTTTGGACATTCTTAACAACAATGGAGATATTTATGTTATTAATAGTGCGAATATAGTGTTGATTCCGAAAACTGAAAATCCATCTACTATGGCTCAGTTCCGCCCGATAAGCTTATGTAATGTGCTTTTATAAAATCATTGCTAAAACTATTGTTAACAGGCTTTGTTCCTTGCTGCACGTTTGTATAGATGAAACGCAGGGTGCTTTTGTGGCTGGGAGACATATTACCGATAATATCTTAATTGCTTATGAGGTATTACATTCTTTGAAAATGAAGAAGGTGGTAAGAAGGGATCGTTTGCTTTGAAACTGGATATGAGTAAAGCGTATGACAGGGTAGAGTGGTCCTATGTTCAGAATATGATGCTTACTATGGGTTTCGATGCTAGATGGGTTTCCCTTATTATGAGATGTGTTTCTACCGTTTGGTATAAGGTGATTCTTAATGATATTATTAGTGATAGTTTTCAGCCTACTCGAGGACTACGACAGGGGATCCATTAAGCCCTACATCTTTTTGTTCTGTGCTCAGAGACTATCTGCGCTATTAAAATCGGCCAAAGCATCCAAGAAACTGGAGGGTGTGAAGGTGGGCCGTTAAGGGGTGACTCTCACCCATCTATTCTTTGCAGATGATTGTATTCTGTTTGGAGATGCCACTTCCGCTGGGGCTGCAATGATGAAGGATCTCTTACAATGTTACGAGAGGGCCTCTGGGCAGAAAATCAATTTTGATAAGTCACTCATTTACTTCAGTAGCAACTTAGCCCAAAGTGTTAAAGATATTATTGGGGTTTTTTGGGAGTACGTATTTCGAACAATCCCGAGAAGTATTTTGGATTACTGACCATGATTGGAAGAAACAAACGTGATACCTTTGCGAGTCTGAAAGACAACTAATATGAAAGTGGACTATTGGAGCACCCGATTTCTCTCTATGGGGGGTAAGGAGGTCTTCATTAAGTCGGTTCTTCAAGCGATTTCGGTCTATGCTATGCAGTGCTTCCTTTTCCCTTTATCCCTCTGCCGTGATTTGGAAGCCATTTACAATAAATTTCGGTGGTGCAACAATGGCACAAAGAAAGGTATTCAATGGTCTTGATGGATTGATTTATGTGCTTTTAAGTCTATGGGTGGCTTGGGCTTTCGAAACCTTGCTAAGTTCAATATAGCTATCCTCGCTAAACAAGGATGGCACATTATGATGAATCTGGATTGCCTTCTTGCTAAGGTTCTTAAAGGTCGCTACTTCCCAAATGGCTCGTTCATGCACTCAGCTTTAGGCTCCAATCCTTCATATACTTGGAAGAGCATCTGAGCTTGTCGAGGTTTACTGGAAAGAGGCACAAGTTGGATGGTTGGAGATGGCAGTTCAATTAACATTTAAAATGATGTGTGGATTCTTGGTTCAAATGATGGTAGAGTTGTGGATGATTCAATTTCCACCCAATACAGTAGGGTGGCTGATCTAATATATAAGAATAGTAAAACATGGAAGGCATATGCGATTCGTATGATTTTCACACAAAATCAGGCTGAGTAGATTCTTGGTATTCAGCTATTTAGGGTCCATCTTCCTGATGTGTATCGATGGAGGTATGATACTTCCGGATCCTATAGTGTGAAGAGCGGCTATAAATTGTTAATAGGTGTGGATAACTTTCCAGCTAATGGCCTTACGGTAATACAACAACATTCTGCTAAAGTTTTTGATAGTGTTTGGTCCGCTTCAATTCCTCTTAAAGTGCAGATCGCATGTTGGAGGTTCATCAAGAATTTTCTCCCAACAGCTGTGAATTTATCGAGCAGACGATTGTCAGTCAATACAAATTGCCTGCTTTGTAGCAGTCTCCCTGAATCTGTTTAACATATTTTGAATTGCCCTTTCTTTACTCAGGTATTAACTGAACTACATATTGATATTACTAGTACACCTGTGGAACAACAGTGGCTTCAATGGTTGTCACATTTATTTGAAAAACTATCTACTGAGGCAATCAAGTTATTTATTTTGGCTATTTAGGCTACATGAAACTATCACAATAGAAGACTACACAAAAACTTAAATTAGAGACCTATCGATGTGGTAAATTTTGTTAAGCATTATGTAGGAGAAATCGAAGCTGCTAATACCAATAGTTGTATTAGATCCGTTTCACCTTCTAGTGGATGGATCCCACCACCTATTGATTATGTTAAAGCTAACTTTGATGCAAGTTTTCAGTCTGTCACAAGTACTTCAATTTCAGGGGTTATTATTCGAGATGTTCAAGGTTTAATTATGGCTTCAGGTTCTTACCCAAATCGATATGTTTCTAATTCGGAGGTGGCTGAAGCTTTGGCTTGCCAATATGCCGTGACTTTGACGAGTGATCTGGGTTTTCGGCATGTTATTGTGGAAGGAGATTCTCTGTCCATTGTTAAGAAATTGTCAGCTTCTTCTTTCGATATATCTTTAGCATGACCGATTATCCATGATATTAAGCTTGTTAGTAAGGGGGTTTTGGACTTATCTTTTAAACATGTTCACCGAAGCTCCAACACGGCGGCGCACCTCCTGGCCAAGGAAGGGAGGCGATTCGACTCTCAAAGATCGTTCTCGGGCCGGCTTCAGTATCTGGATCGAAGAAGCCCCTTGTGTGATTGAGACGGCGTCTATCGAAGATCGTTCTCGGGTCGGCTTCAGTATCTAACTCCTCGTCTCTCTTGATTCTGGAGACTATTCATCTAACTCCGTGTTTTTTTCACACATTTGCATGCATCTGGTCGTATCCTGCTCTAATTGTCAGAGTCTGAGCTCAGATGGTGAAGCTGATCTTCAATGGTGGTTCGCTTTTGGTTTTGAATCCTTCTTTCCTTTTCGCTTTTGGTTTTTGAACTTTCTATTGATTTTGTTGTCTTTTGGTTTTCCTTTTTTCTTTAGTTTTTTTTTTTTTTGGCTTAGTTGGATTTGGCTCCTTGTAACCAATTGTCTTTAATATGATAAGCATTTCCTTCAAATATATATATAACAAATGTAAGTAACAACGCCACGTGTCACTTCATCATGGTTGTTTTATTTTAATTGTGTGAGAGAATTCAGATCAGAAGAATTGAATTCCCTCCCTTTTGATTGCTCTCTCCTACATTCCACTCACCAACATGGATGGATAATCCGATTCCGATTCCGATTCCGATTCCAGATGTCTGTTTTCTATTGTTCGTTTTTTGCTTTTCCCCAAACAAAGGAATTAGTATTTCAATTTTAATTGTTGGCTGTCTCTCCTCATCTCCCTCTTTCTCATCTCGTCGCTGTTTCAGTTGGGTATCCGCACATTTCCAATATTTTTCCTCATAGGATTCAGATTCCCAGCTTTTCTCAATTCCACTTAACTTCTTTGCCCTCTCTCCTCCTCCGTATGCCTATTTAGTTCCACCATGAGAATTCCAAAGAAGCCCGTTGCTTTTTGCCTCTCCATCTTCTCCCCTGACTTTCCCGCTCCTTGTTCCTCCCGTATTCTTCACTTCTCCTCTGGATTTCCCGCCAAAATTAAACCCATCTACGCTGCAGGTTACTAGCTCATCCTTAGTCTTTTTATTATTACTTTTAATTTGTTCGCGTTGTTGCATTTTTCATTTGCATTTTTGGCGTTTCCCCCCCTTGGTTTAGTTGTTGTGATTGAAGTTAGGGAAGTTGTTTGTTTGGTTTGGTGTAAACTTTGGGGAATAGAATGAAGCTAATTTAGTTGGAACTGGATTAGTTTTGATTGAGAAATTGGATTTTTAGGTGTTACTTGGCGCATATGTTGGAAGATTCTTAGGCTTGGAACTTAACGTGGTGCGCTGTTTGGTCTTTTGATTTGACTTCTGAGGTAAGATGTCAAGGTTTTTTTGCCTAATTGTCTCTAGGAAATCTTGTTGTTTGTTTTCCTTAATTATTGACTTTCTTTTTTTCTTTTCACGAGAAGGAAATAATATATATATATATATATATTTAAAATTTGTTATAAGATTGAGTAGTCAGAAAGAAAAAGTCTATCATAAGGCACTCAAGTTCATACTAATTTGTTCAGTGTAATGCATTATGCTATGTGCAACCAATTAATATAAGTAATCCGACTGGTTGTATAATTTAATTCTTGCATTCTCATAATGATCTAGCAAAATGTTAAAGGTGACATGAGCTTTGCCTTTGAGTTGTGAATATGCTGCTGATTTTAATAATTAGGCTTTATGTTTATCATTAAAAGCAGAGTTATGTCCGTTCTACTTGTGGTCTTGTACACTGCGAGTAATATTCTTTCTTCTAGGACATGATTCTCTGGCTGGCATGAGACAAGTGTTAATGGATCAGGTAATGAAACTTGGGATTTTTTTACCATTAATGCTAACCCCCCTTTTCTCCCTGCTAATCTATTCAGGGTTTAATCATTCAAACTCTCACTATTCAAAGGACCATAGTGCTGGGACCATGTTAGGTGACAAAGCATCACAATCTTATCTCACGGCCAACATCAATGGTGGTGAGGAACCACATGTATGGTCGTCACATGAAGGCAGATGTAATATTCATATAGGAAAACAAATTTTCTGCAACAGGTCACTGAATATGAGGAATATTGTTGCCGTTGGCTTTGATATGGATTATACCTTAGCTCAATACAAACCTGAGACTTTCGAGTCTCTTGCCTATGAAGGCACAATCAGAAAATTGGTATATGATTTGGGCTATCCTCAAGAGGTTTGTCGATTTTCTACAATTGTAAATCCGTATGAGGAATAATGTTGCCAAACTTTGAGTGATGTGTAGAGCCATGTTGATAGTGATAATTTCATGCAGTTACTAGCGTGGAAATTTGATCCAAAGTACATGGTTAGAGGCTTGGTTCTAGACAAAAAGAGAGGCAACATCTTAAAGGTTGACACGTTTCTTTTCTACTACTGTTCTTCCTAGCCAGTTTGACTTAATATTTGTCTGTCGCTCTATGACTATATTTGTCATCAACTGTGATTAAGTATGGTTTATGTCATGTGATGGTCGTGTCTTTTTAACAGATGGATCGACATAAGTATGTTAAAGTAGCATACCATGGGTTCAGAGAGTTGTCCAAGGAAGATAAAGTTGGCACCTATGGGAATACACTCATTCGAGATTCTTTTGATGAGCCAGATTATGCCCTTATTGATACGCTTTTTTCACTAGCTGAAGCATACTTGTTTGCTCAACTTGTTGACTTTAAGGACAATAATCCTGGGAAAGTTCCGGAGGGAGTTGAGTAAGAAATTCAACCACTGCTTCTTCAATAATTTTATAACTCTTTTAGAAACCCAAATAATGTTTAGAGTCAAAATCAATTGGGTTGCCAATTGCCAAAAGTGCAACAGAAAGTTACTGCATGCTACTACAAGCTTTTAACAAGATCATATTAAGTTAGAAAGTAGCATGTCTTGGTTGGAATTTTTTTTATAGTTGCTGAACAGTAAAAAAATGCTCCATGGTTTGATTCTCAATCATGAAATAAAGAGGGAACTGTTAGGTACTTAAATCCTGATTCCTTTTGTCAAGTTTTTATATTGAGAAATGCCTACTATAAATGATGCTTTCAGTTATGCCCGCATGTACAAAGATGTTCGTGCTGCTGTTGATTTGTGCCACCGGGATGGAACTTTAAAGCAAATGGTTGCAAAGGATCCTAAAAGGTGAGTTAGACTGAGATTAATTTCTATAATTTTAGATTATGACTAAATTTAAGAATGGTTGTCAATCCCTGTTTAATTTAAAGGAACTGGCAAAATGGAGCTGATATTTATATGTTTGAACATATTCTAATATTGCATTTTTTGGACCTTTTTTAATCTATTTTATCATCCCTTTCATTGCCAGGTATATCAATGAGGATAACTTAATAGTACCTATGTTCAAAATGCTAAGGGATTCTGGCCGTTCAACATTCTTGGTGACAAATAGGTATGTATCGCTAGCTGATTTCAAATCTTGATTGTTTAGGCATGAAGAGTGCTATGGGTTTCAATGCAATTTTTCTTGTCTTTTTTTCTCTTGAAAGAGAATTTTCCCAAAGCTGGAAGTTTTGGCATGCATGCTATATATGGTTTCACTTTTCTAGTTGGTAGATCTTGAGGTTTTTGTATTTTAGTAGGACGTGTGTATATATGCATCTTTATGTTATCATATCTGATTTCCATTTTCTAAAGGTTGTTTGAACAATCAGTTAATAATTGACATCTCTTGCAGTTTATGGGACTACACAAATATTGTAATGAACTTTCTCTGTGCGTCCCGTACATTGGATGGTAGTTTGACTTGCAATTTTGATTGGCTCCAATATTTTGATGTCGTCATCACTGGCAGGTTTAGTTTCATCCAAGCTCAACATACTAGTAATAGTTTTATTTTTTCTTTTTATTAATATCTGTAATACATGTTATCCGCTTTTATCCATTGATTTCTAACATTGAAGACAAAAGTAACCTTGCAGCGCAAAACCTGGCTTCTTCCATGAAGACAACCGTGCCAATATTTTTGAGGTTGAACCTGAGTCTGGAATGCTTCTCAATACTGATAATGGAACTCCTATGGCCCAGGTTGGGTAAAGTATGCTATTTTTCATTCTGTATTCGCTCAGTAGTACGACTTTGTCTTACGGTAATTTGATGATTTAAACATATCTTTGGATTAAAGGTGGGAAATACATCACCAAATGTGTTATCAAAGGGATTAAACAAAAGTTGCCGAGTCTTCCAGGTATTCTGAATATCTAGCATTGGATATTGATAGATTTATATTGTAGTCATGTCAGAGGTAGAATTAGATATTATGAGATTACAACCAACACTCTATTTGAACTTGTCAGGGTGGCAATGTGGCTCATCTACATAAGTTGCTCTCTATAGAGTCAAGTTCGCAGGTGATTCTTTTTTGATGTGGTGAATCATAAATGACTTGTGGTCTTCATAAATTGTTTTATTTAGATCATCCTTGTCTTTGGCGTGTTGAATTCCATAAATGCTCTACATAATTTGGTCCCTAAGTCCATCTTGGAGGCCTTTGTTTTGATGTTTTTTTTTCAAAATCTGATTAGTCGCATGCTTCTATTAGGTTCTTTATGTTGGTGACCATATCTACGGAGATATTTTGCGCAGCAAGAAGGTTCTTGGTATGAATTACATATTTATTTTTCATCCCATCCCTGTTTTCTGTAGCATTTAAATCGGTTATTATTGTTTAATTTAATCGTGTGAGACTGCCTTTGAAGTTTGAACCTATCTGAATGGGTGAATTAGTACTTCTAGGTTTATGGAATATAATGAGGTTTCGTAGTATGCAACTATGCACTACTATTATATGGAATATTCACTACAAGTGTTAATTTTTTTGTTTATTATATTCCACGACTGCAGCAATTCAACAATGAATTATATTAAACAGTTGAAAAGCAAAAGTGTAAAAGAACAATGCATCCACAATTCCTCGTAATATTTTCTCATGATCTCAATGCATTATTGTAACTTAATCTTTCCCGTGTCATCAAAATATCTCTACATATCTGTCATCATTATTTTCATTGATTGTTATGTTATGGTCATTGTTGTTAAAATGAGCAAATAATGTAGCTTTATATCTGTATGTTAACATTTCTTTTTCTTTGGTGCATAACTGCTTTTAATTTTGTAATTTACCTGTGATTAGGATGGAGAACAATGCTTGTTGTTCCAGAGCTCGAGAGGGAGGTTGAATTGCTTTGGGAATTCAGAGATGTGAGAAAGGTACGCTTTACATATTGGTGTGATGTTAAATTGAGATGGTGCCATGGTCTTTCATTCTAAATCATATTATTTGCATAATATTGTGTAAAATTATAATTCATCAACAAGAATCTGCTGTAATAACAATTAATTCCATAGCTTGGATGATTTTAACAAGTTTTTTCTGGGAATTCTGCACAAATGTAGAAGTATTGAAGATGATTGTTTTAAATTGGGTCTCTATGAGAGCTCTAACGACCTATCCTGATTGATCACTAGTATTTTCTTTCCCTTGCAACTAATACTAGTGCTTTCATGCAGCAACTAAGGTTGTTGAGGAATGAGCGTGATCTTGTCGAAGATCAAATTCATCATTTGAAATGGTCTCTTAAGTAAGTGCTTATTTAATCAGTCAAAAGACTCAAAACATTCCACTTTGTCTAACCCTAGATTTGATCCTTTTGACTAATGTTGAATTTTCTAAAAACGTTCTATTTTTTAATTAATTTCAACTTGATCATTTCAAATCATTAGTTGCCTGTTGCCTTCAAGTTTATTGGACAAGGACTAATTTTCTGCTTTGCTTTGGTAGTAGTTTTGGTTGTTATTATTACTATATTAAGAGTTGCATTCCTATGGTTCAGATTTGGAAAACTATGTGATGATGAAAAGCAGAAAATAAGTTCAGCACTGGGTGAACTGGAGGTTAGTCAATAAGTCCTGATCTATCTTATGAAAGATTTGAAGCATTATTTGTATTTTTATGTTGAATGGTTCCCATAAACAGTCTCAAAGCGATAAAGTGCGACTTGCTCATCAACAGGCACAACGGGAGTGTCACCAAAAGGTGGAGAACTGTTTTTGTTTTTCTTTCTCTTTCTCCCGCGTATGTATTTGAAGTGGTACTAAATAGCTATTCTATGTATTCACATACTAGTTCCATAAGATATGGGGACAACTCATGAAGACTGGGTATCAAAACTCTCGCTTTGCCCATCAGGTAAGTTGTAGAACGAACCATCCATCATCCATCATCCATCTAATATAGGGTTGTTATAACTCACGGGCGTGTAGAATGATTTATAGTAAAATGGGTTGTACATTTGGTTGCAGGTGGAGAGATTTGCGTGTCTATACACGAGCCAAGTCTCCAACTTAAGCTTGTATTCCCCAGATAAATATTATAGACCAAGTGAAGATTTCATGCCTCACGAATTTCATATTCTTCCACTGTGAAACAAACACATTCTCATTTGGAGGCTTAAAAACAAAGCCTTGACAATTGACATCACATCTTCGTTTTCTCTTCTTCTTGCAATGCTATGACTCATTTCTATCTAAAACATGTATGCTTGGGATCCTCATAAAGTTGATGTATTTCTTTGAATTGTATCTCTATATCATTCTTTTGTGTGTTTTGTGGTCTATTATTCGTTTTATCCGTTATGAATTTATCAATAATTCATGGATGGACTTCAACTTAAGTCATACTTTATTAAACTTGTGTTGAATACCAAATATAAAAAATAATAGGGTAAACTACACCGGTGGTACTTTAACTATGCCTGTATTCCTACTTTGGTCCCAAAACTATGTTTTTCGGCAAAAGAGTCCCTTCCGTTACATAGTTTTCCTATTTTGGTCCCCCGACGTTAAATAACTAACGGTTTTGCTGATGTGGCATTTTTTAATATTTTTTAAGGCTGACGTGGCATTTTTTAATATTTTTTTAATCATTTCTCTCTCCTCTTATATATTATTTTTATTTAATTTTATTCACCCAATCATATTGTGACACGTGTTACTACACCATTAGATGAAAAAAAACCCCCAAATATCCTAAAAATTGAAAGTGGTGCTGCTAGGATTTGAACCCAAGACCAACAGCACACCAAGCATGCACTTGAACCAACTAGGCTAGGCTAGATAATTGATTCAAATCTACTAACACTTATATTTAAGCTATACAAATTAACCCAAAAAAATCTAAAAACATAATTAGTCCCAGCAAACCAACTATGCTAGGCTATTTAACTGATCTAAATGTACTAACATTTATATTTAATCTGTATAAATTAACCCAAAAAAACCTAAAAATATATTTATTTATTATAAAATTAATATTTATTAATAATATAAGAGGAGAGAAATAATCAAAAAAATATTAAACTAATGATATTTATTAATATTAATAATTGTTAAATTTTTACTTTTGCAAATATTTTTATTTATTTTATAATAATATTAATAATAATTGTTAAATTTTTATTTTACTATTACTGCAAGTATTTTTATTTATTTTATAATAATATTTATTAATAATATTAATAATAATTTTTAAATATTTATTAATAATATTAATAATTATTAAATATTATTAATAAATATTATTATAAAATAAATAAAAATACTTGCAGTAATAGTAAAGTAAAAAATTTAACAATTATTAATATTAATAAATATCATTAGTTTAATATTTTTTGATTATTTCTCTCCTCTTATATTATTAATAAATATTAATTTTATAATAAATAAATATATTTTTAGGTTTTTTTGGGTTAGTTTATACAGATTAAATATAAATGTTAGTAGATTTAAATCAGTTAAATAGCCTAGCATAGTTGGTTTATGCGCATGCTTTATGCATTGGTGGTCTTGGGTTCAATTCCCAGCGGCACCAATTATGTTTTTAGGTTTTTTTGGGTTAATTTGTACAGCTTAAATATAAGTGTTAGTAGACTTGAATCAATTATCTAGCCTAGCCTAGTTGG
Organism: Hibiscus tridactylites; assembly: GCA_958450335.1. NCBI lineage: Eukaryota > Viridiplantae > Streptophyta > Magnoliopsida > Malvales > Malvaceae > Hibiscus > Hibiscus tridactylites. Next base: position 61,026,242 of record OY288289.1, read on the forward strand.
TTCAAGTGCATGCTTGGTGTGCTGTTGGTCCTGGGTTCGAATCCCAGTAGCTCCACTTCCAATTTTTAGGATATTTGGGGGGTTTTTTCATCTAATGGTGTAGTGACACGTGTCACAATATGATTGGGTGAATAAAATTAAATAAAAATAATATATAAGAGGAGAGAGAAATGATTAAAAAAAATATTTAAAAATGCCACGTCAACCTTAAAAATATTAAAAAATGCCACATCAGCAAAACCGTTAGTTATTTAACGTCGGGGGACCAAAACAGAAAAACTATGTAACGGAAGGGACTCTTTTGCCGAAAAACATAGTTTTGGGACCAAAGTAGGAATACAGGCATAGTTAAGGTACCACCGGTGTAGTTTACCCAAAATATAATAATATAGAACTTAAAATAGTGTAAAGTTTAATGATTAAAGTTGCCAGCGCTGGTATCAATGGGTGCATTTTGATAGGCTAAGTCTATTAAAAGTTTTTTAAAATATATTTAAGAGTTCATTTTAGTCCCTTTTATATTAAAAAAAGACATTTTAGTTATGCGGGTTTGAAAAGTGAATATTTTAGTTTAAACGATTTTTAAGTCTATCAGTTTTGAAATTGAGCAAATTGATATTTTTTAAAAAGTACTTTAAGAACAATTTATAATGATGTTATTTTTTTTGTCAGTATATGTTACGTATACGACTGTGATTGAATAATTTATTTTTAAAAATAAATATTTTTACGATTTTGAAAATTTTACAATGTTTTGAATTGGATTTGTTAGTCACTGGAATTCATTCAATGAAACAACGGCAAGGCTGCGGCGACAGCAGCAATAGCGGCGGCGGTTTGAATTTCAAATGAACAAAAATTAAAGTTTTGTAATTTAAAGGTAGATAGGTATTTTGATCTATGTTTAAAAGAAAATTAAAAATAAAATAATATGTTTTAATTAATTTACCTTTTAATTTTAAATAATTTATAATTATACAATAAGTCCTTTAGATTTTTAATCTTTATAAATTGGATTAATAGATTTTGATCTATGGTTAAGTTCATCGGTGCTCGTCATTATTGGTGCTCATCCATGCTCGTCGAGCGTGACAAACTCATCTATAAAATTATTATATTTCTTTCTTTTGAATGGTCAAAATTATTATATTTCTATTTTTTAGATAAATAAATTTGGAGTTTGACGGTCGAACCCCATCATATAATTTTAATGGCTTAACCACTTAAACAGTAGTTCAAGCCAAAAAAACACGCACTTGAAGGAGTTTGGACCCCGGACGATTCAAAGGCAAAACCTTAACTGCTAAACAAATATGAGATCATATAAACTTTATTTTTATTTAACCACCAGTATTCAACCCATTACGCATTATATTATTCGACGCATACATAAAACATCATTTTGATCGAAATGAAACTTAGACTACGGCCCTGTTTGACAATTAGCGGATTGCATTAGTTGATAGCTGATTGCATTAGCTGATTTGACTAGCGAATTGTATAAAAGTGTTTGGTAAAATTAATTGATAGCTGATAGGTGTTAGATTATTTAAACAAATAAAATGACATATAAGGACATGTTTATATTCAATACTTGTTTGAATAGTTTATTAGTTATCAATATTTTGTATCTAATTATTATTAATTAGATCTATAAAATTATTTTTAATATAATTTTTCTAAACATATTCAAATCATTTATATATTAATTTATTATTTATATAATTATTTTAATATAATTTAATTAATTAATAAATTTAAATACATATAAACATGTGATAATAAAAAGAAAAAAAAGTAAATAGAATTAGCTTATAAATAGGGTGAGAAAATATTTAATTTAGATTATTTTGAGATTTTTGATAACTGGTAAGGGTAAAAAAGTCTTTACAACTCTAATATCAAACATCTAATCTCAATAAGTTCGAGCTTTTTCAAAATTAGCGGTTTCACCCCAATCCGCTCTTTCAATCCGCTATTTACCAAACAACAATATTAGTAGATTTGACTGGTCAAACCTCTAATTATCAGTTTAGAACGGAAACAACAATATTAGCAGATTTGACTGGTCAAACCTCTAATTATCAGTTTAGGACGGAAATGGTATGTTTCAATCGGATCGACACTGAAAGCCATGCTGCTAATCTTTTGCAATTTTACACTCTACATATGATAGGATATGCATGACAAAGTGCCAATTACAATGAAAAATTGCAGCTTGTTATGATAAATTGACTACAAAACAAGCTTCCAAAATATTAAAAAAAAAATCTCACTCGCTGGATAGTCTCCCTTCTCATCCCCATGACTGGCTTCGGCTGTGGTTATAGCCTAGTCGACCTAGAGATGCATCAGCTCCACCAGATGGGATCTCGCCCCGTAAGATTTTTTCGTGAGACTGCCTTCGATCCCAAGGGTGCACAACTAGAAACAATGGGGATTCAATGCTCCAGCAGGCACTTAACACAAGCCCTTTAAAACTCATTAACACACTAGCAAACACTCTTTATCAACTAGTTTTCATCTAACCTCTCCATGTCTTGTATTTCGACCGGTTCGGGGAAAATTTCATTTGATAACCTTTTACGTGAAGATGAGTGCTCGATACCCCCACCGCTGCCATGAGACCCTACTCTACCTGATTGCCTGAAACCACTAAAACCCTCTCTATTTTGGTGGCCTGAAATGGTGGCACTCTCCGATGAGCTCTGCCGCCAACTACCAAAGAAGGCAGTGCTCCAAGATCGCCTTGACGAAGTTGTTCTTAGCCTGACAGAGTTGAAACTCTCCTCCCTAACCACTTTCAAAGGGTTTTCCAACGCTTTAAGTATATGTTTCATTGAGGGTCTTTTTGAAGGCTTCGGGTTAAGGCATGACCTTGCCACGATAGCCATTGCCCATACCTCTTCCAAAAGATCCTCATCTACTATCAATGATGGGTCCATGATCTTAGTCACCAATTCCTTTTCACATAAGCTGATGCAAGGCAAGGTTAGCTCTAGCCACTCCTTCGTAGATGCATCTTCTGCTTTACCGATGCCAAGCTTCCCTGTTATAAGCTCTAGTAATACCTTTCCGAAACAATACACGTCATAAGAGCAGGTAGCTGAAGTGGAGCCTGTCCATTTCCAAAGAATCATATAAGAATTATGATTTACTTTCAAATATGTAATTGCTGCAGAAGGGCTGGGAAATGTTGTATGTTTAATATTTCAGAATCTACATCCCCAACTATAATTTTCAGGGATAAATCATAGTTCCACATGAAAATTTGAATCGTTTTCAAACAAAGGATATATATATATATATATATATATATATATATATATATATAAGTTATAGTTTTAGTGATTGAGAGAATCCATAATCAATGAAGTGAATGCCCAGCCTAGTGAATTATTACGATTGAATTTTTACATGTTGAGAAAATAAGATATAAAGAAATACAATATCAACAACCATGAAATTGAACTTTTACGTACCTGAACCTGAGGGGCCTGGCTCAGAGGTCCTGCACATCACAAAGGGTATTTCATTATATCTTCGAACAAAATATACAATAACAGAAAAGAGAACTTGTCTCTTGCTCATATGCATATTGGTTTACATTTCATGAGGCCACATCGAGATCGAATTTCAATGTTGCATCACATGTGCTGAGATATTTTAATCAGTTATCCTATTTCATCACTCCAATGCCCTTGGAAAGAATTTGTGCTTTTAGAGTTTATAATTCTTATCCAATATGACTGGCTGATCACCATGGATATAAATTTTTAAATAGTACCAACACCATAAACCAAAGTTGAAAACTAAATCTGGCAAACGAGAGCTTAGCACAAATAGTGAGATTATATTATTCAACATTATATGTAGAGCAATATGATACCTGGTGCTTTCATTATAAGATAAGAGCCAAATGTTTTAAAGCAAAACTGCAACCCAGATGACAGAAAAGAATAGACAAACCAAACCATAGACAAAAGACGGACAATAAAAAAATGATTTTTTTTCAAAAGCTAACGTATATATATTAAGTACTAAAGAAAAGGATATATAAACGGCTAAAACTATCCTGGAAAAGTATATAGCTTGAAAAGGGTAAAAATAGAGTAACTTGTACAATACTTACTGTGACTTCCAAAGCAACCTTGTGAGAACATTTTGGTGTGTATCGCCGTTCTGGACATGAACTTCACTCAAGCTTCCAAGTCTCACTTCAAATTTATCATCAAGAAGGATACTGCTTGCTTGAACATCCCTTTAACCACAAAAGTACTACACCATTAAAGATTGAAATTGAAAATGAAACGATAAAGCTAGTTGAAAGATAAGGTGAGCAACAGATTCAAAATGCTATTGGAATATAGATTCACATTCTAGTCCCAGATTTTGAGATTTATAGTTTCTAGCATACAATACCTGTGAACAAGGGGAGGGTTACATTCATGGTGCAAGTAGTACAGGCCTTCAGCAGCTCCAGTAGCTACTTTCAACCTTGTAATCCAATCCAGGGACTTTAAACTATCATCATCTGAGTTGGTAGCCCTGTAAAACGAATTGGCTAAATCCCCATTTGGCATATACTTGTAGACCAAAAGCTTGTCAGTTTCATGCTCCAAGCAATGCCCCAAGAGCGGGACGAATCTTGTGTGAGAAAGCTTTCTGAATAAATCCAATTCTGTCATGTATGATTCTTTCTTGAAAGAGCTCGAATTGATCTTTTTGATGACCACAGGGATACCACCTTCCAAGACACCACGAAATAAGTCCCCCGAGTGGCCATGCTTAATTAGATTTGTCCCGCTAAAATTACCAGTTGCTCGGAGCAACTGCTCATATGTAAATGGATCTCCAGAGCCATCTACATTCGTAGGATCTTTAGGAAGTTGAGGGCTATCTCCATCTGGAATTGGCCCAATATCGGTACTCCCTCTTTGATTCCTAATGCCCTTATCATACCGTCTCAAGAGCAGTACTAGCACCAATACCAAAATTACGATGAAGCCAATTCCACCTAATACTCCTGCCAAGATAAATATCCATCTTTTCCGGTTCTCAGAACGATATTCTGCAGCAGGTGGCTGTATTCCGTTTTCTTCCCCAAAATTATCAAAACTTAGCCCTCTTTCTGTATAAAACAGCTTACAATCATCCAAACTCCTCTGGTTCGGTGCTTGAAGGCAATTCTTATCAACAGTAGCATTTCTTCCACTGTCGTCAACTACCTTACCTTGAAAATAGTTACCAGAGATATCAATGGATTTGAACCTCCCAAATGAAAAATTCAAAGTTCCAAAAAAGAGATTGTTCGACAGATTAAACACAGCAGTCGTAGCAACAGTACGATTAGAACTAAGAGCCGGTAGAGGACCTGTAAAATTGTTGCTCGATACATCGAAGAAGCGCAAATGAGGCATTGACCAAAATGTACCATTAAGAACACCATCAAGTTTATTACCACTCAAATCCACAACTTCCAACTCGAAAAGACTTGAAAACAAATCAACAGGCAGAGGTCCATCTAGCACGTTGTCCTCAATCACCATCTTTTGTAAACTTTTTAACATCTCAAATTCCTTAGGCAACGACCCATACAAAGAATTCTTACTAAGGTCAAGCTCAAGCAACCTAGAAAAATTACCAAACTGAGAAGGAATTGAACCAGAGAGATCATTATCCGAGACATTAAACACTTGAAGACCTTTTAAAGAACCTAAACCAGGAGGAATTGACCCAGATAAGTAATTTGAAGCAAGTTCAAGTCTTTCAATGTTTGCAAGAGACCCAAAACTTGAAGGAATCGACCCAGTAAGCGAATTCCCCGAAAGATGAAGAAATTTTAAGTTACTTAACAGTCCCAATGCCAAAGGAATAGAACCAGCAAGATTGTTATTACCAAGATACAAAGTAGAGAGTCGACTCAGGTTGCCGAGTGAAGCAGGGATAGGACCAGAGACATTGCATGATCGGAGATCAAGAACCTCGAGACGAACCAACTGGCTTCCGAACAAATCGGGTATTGACCCCGGAAGCGGGAACCTGGAAGCATTGAAAGAAACTAATTGGGTCAAATTAACCAAAGAATCGACATTGAACCGAGGACTCAGCCGTCCAAGTCTGGTTCTTCTTAAACCGGAAACGGTGATGTTCCTGACGGTGCCGTTTAGACATTGAACGCCGCGCCACGATGTACAAGGGTCGGCCTTGATCGGCCATTCTTTCGCTCGGAGACCCAACGATGAGCGAAGGTCGAGCAATGCCCGCCGTTCGATTTGAGAACTTATGGAAACTCTCTGAGCTAACACGCACTGGATCAAGAACAAGATTACAGCTAAAAACAAGATTGGTAGCACATTTCTTTGAGCTTCCATTGGTAATGCGAAAGCTAATTAATCCTCATGAAGCTCTAAAACGGCTAAACCCCTGAAAACAATACAATAAAAAAAAAAAAAAAACTGTTGGTTTTTTTTATGTTCTCCATTACCATTACTATCAAATAAAAAAAAGGGGGAAGTTCAAAAAAGTTGAATATTTCTCTTGTTCTTCGCAAATTCTTACCTCCAATCACGAGCTATGATTCTGCGGTCGATGTTGCTCCTCTGTTACCGCCGACCCAAAATTAATAACTCAACCAATAAAAAGGATTAATTGGAACTGCAAGTGTTTAACTCCAAAAACAGCAAAAACGTAAGATTTACAAACGCTAATCTTCAAGATTAAGCTAAGTAGCAAAGAGGCTAAAAGGGGTAGTTGTTTGTTTGTAGAGAAAAAAGAAAAAGAATGAATGATGGCACGAGCTTTTAAGAGAGGGGGTCAGAGGACATTAATGAGGCAAGAAAACTAAAAGAAAATAGTAAATATTTTGGCCGAACCGCCGGATCTTTTGCCAATACAGCGTCGCTTTCACTATCCACCGGAGCTATTTAATGAAACTTGGGCGTTCAACGAACTCTAAAAGATTCTAACGCCTTCACTTAATTATTATTACTAACTCAGCAAGCAAAGGGTTTTTGAACCAGATCTTGCTTCAATGGCGAATGGACTTTTATGGTTGATTCATTGACGTGGAAACGGGGAAGAAAGGTTGTGCCTTGGACCTTGGTCGTGAATGCCCGCTCGGGTAAACAACAATTTTGCGATTGTGGATTGTGATCACATAAGAACAAGGAATCATTTCATATCATATTATCAATTATTAAATATGTCTGGTAAATCAATCAAACAGTAGAAATCTTTTTGATTTGGTCTAATTATGGTTCTAGTCCTTCTATGATGCTGAAATTAAATATATAATCTTTTTTACTTTAGTTTTGTCCCTCTAATTTAAAATATATTAACAGATAACATTGTTAGTTCCTATCATTAAAGTGTTGATATGATGTATTTTTTATAAAAAAATTGGATGGCATGAAGTATTTTAAATAGTTTCATTCGGATAATATATAAAATTTGTTATTAGTTTAATATGATTGATTGAAATTTCATGTAACTCTAATTATGTGACCATATAATTGTGAAAAGAGAAACTCAATTATCACTTTAATCAATGATAAGCCAGTGGCAGATTCATAATTTTTTTTAGGGCGAGCACAGGTTAAAATATTTTTTTAAGGTGGACACAAGTCATAAAATTCTTAAAATCTTAGGGTGGGCACATGTTATAAAATTTAAGGATTAATTTTTAAAAATTAAAAAATTAAAACTAAATGTGAAAACTTTGAAAAGGTTAGGGTGGTATGTGCCCACCCAAGTATAAACGTGGATCCGCCGCTGGATGAAGCTTCACATTAAGTTTTGGGAGACAATTTTATATCCAATCATTTTATTAATGGAAATTTTAAATATAAATAGTTAAATTTATTGAATTATTTTGAATGAGGAGCAAATTAATAGGATGTATATGTTTTGAGAACTTAAATTGTTATTATACGAAGCCTTGTGTTCAATTTTAACGGAGAGTGGCCTAATTGTGACAAAATTCTAATTGAATGACAAAAAAAATTGACATATTTGTTACCAAACCTATAATTAAGTGACCTATTTGTCAATAAAATTTAATTTTTACATCAAACCAAAAAATTTAATTTTTTCGAGTCAAGTCGAGTTATTGGAATTTCTATTTTATAATTCAAACTTTATTTTGAATTATAAAATAGAAATTCCAATAACTCGACTTGACTCGAAAAAATTAAATTTTTTGGTTTGATGTGAAAATACTCGACTCATAATTTCATAAACTCGACTCAAAAATTCAAAATAAAGTTTGAATTATAAAATAGAAATTCCAATAACTTGACTTGACTCGAAAAAATTAAATTTTTTGGTTTGATGTGAAAATACTCGACTCATAATTTCATAAACTCGACTCAAAAATTCAAAATAAAGTTTGAATTATAAAATAGAAATTCCAATAACTCGACTTGACTCGAAAAAATTAAATTTTTTGGTTTGATGTGAAAATACTCGACTCATAATTTCATAAACTCGACTCAAAAATTCAAAATAAAGTTTGAATTATAAAATAGAAATTCCAATAACTCGAATTTTTTACTAGTTATTGGACTAAATTTTTAAGTTTGAGTTATTAAATAGGAGCAATTTGGGCACCTAAGTTTCAAAGGGTATACTTTGGGCACCTATTTTTCATCTAAGCATTTATAATATTATTGTGTTAATTGATTGTAAAGTTTTAGGATTGAAAAATGAATTTTTAAAAATTTAAGGGTGAAATTATAAAGAAACATTTTTATTAGTGACTATAATGTTTACTTTTTTAAATTGAGGAGAAAAAATGTACATGAGATAAATTTTAATGGCTATTGCAGTAATTTATCCTTTCGCCACATCAGCAATCCGTTAGGGGACTAACGGAGTTAACGTTGGAGTGACCAAGTATTTACACATCGAAAACGTAGAGGACTACTAATATGCACTTTTCAAAAGTGGTGACTAACTCTGTACAGACGCTAAACGTAAGGGACCCCTGCAGTAGTTTACCCTAAAATATATTAACTAAAAAAACAAAAAAAATAGTGATTGACGTGGCAATTTCCATCGCGAATTCTGACGTGGACCCTCTTAGCCAACGCGTTATATAATATACAATTTCAATTTAAAAAAGGTTTGTTTTTTTAACCTAAATCATTCCAAACTTTATCCTTAAAAACGACAATTTGTTAGCTCACGTGTAACATCAAACATCGTTTTTGATACCCCGATATTTGTTTAGTCAATATTATGATTGAATTTAGAAATTGAAATGTTCTATTAATTTTTTTTTCTTTTAAATCGTTCACATGGAAATAGTTTAGATTTGAAAGCGAAATATTTTACATTATTTTTTCTTCAGCCGACCTTACATGATTTATAAATCCTTTATTTATTATTTTATATTGTAATTATGTTTCAAGTGTATATATTTATAATGGCAAAAATAAGAATAAAAAACATTGAACTATATAGCTTTATTCAAATAAACTTTTATATTCTAGCTAAATCTAACAAATCCTTAAAACATTTCACAAGTCTTACAATTTAATGTATAAATAAATAAATAAACAAATAAATAAATCAGTAACATAATTTACTATTTCACTCGGAAAAAAACTTGTTCAAGTACATAATTTGATCATTAATAAAGAAATAAAAAAAAGCACACTTCTTCTCAAAGGCCGATCCTTATATAAGCATATGCGGGTTTTGGCCCCCCAAGATTTATCAAACTGACATTTAGCCTTTTAAAATTTTTAATTTGTCACCTTCAAAATTTTAAAATTATTATTATATTTCAAATTTTTAAAAGTTAAACCCCTCTTAAAATTTTTAAAAGTTCACATTAAGTGTATTTTTCTTGAAAATTTTAGTTAAATCGTTTAGGTTTTATGAAAAATGTATATTAAACCCTTCAAAATATTTTAATATAAGCTTATAAAAATTTTAAAAAATTTAAATAGCCTTCCTCAAATTAGCTTACCAAGATCCTCACGTGCTTATTCTCATTAGGGACGAATGCATGTTGCCCTAAAGATTTTTTTTCTCAGCTTTTGTCCTCCTATATGAATTCCTTTACAAATTGATTTATTTTTTAATTTGCCCTCTCACTTTCAAACATTCATATTTCCCCCCCAACCACAAATCCTGGCTCTGTCCCTGCTTCTCTCATGTAGTTTATTTTCTTTTAAAGTCACTTAAACTTTTAACCAATATAAATTGAGTTCAGTGGTAAAGCACATTGCTTTCTCAAGAAAAAAATTTGAGTTCGAACCTTAAAAATAATATTGTTGGGAGAGAAAGCCACGAATTTTGACATAGAACATAAAATAGACATGTACTTAAAAAAAAGTCATTAAACTTTTTTTTATTAATAATTAGTATTTTTATATTCCTGCTAAATCTAACAAATCCTTAAACCTTTTCACAAGTCTTAATATTTAATTTATACATAAACAAACCAGTAACATAATTTAATTTATACATAAACAAACCAACTTTTTGTATTAAATTCATTCAAAATTATTTATTTCGTTATTAATAATTAGTTTTTTAAAAATTTGATAATATTTTATTTTTCACCCACATAACGAATATGTTAATTTTTCTATTATGATATGACATATATAATTACTTGGTGTTGAAAATGATTTAGATATAAACAAATGAAAAAAGAAAAAGGAGAGGAGGAAAGCAATGAAAATTACGGGTCTAAGATGCCAATTACCAATGCCATGCCACCATTGGATGTCGGGTCGGGTGGGCCTACCAAATTGGTAAGGAACGAAAGGGACAAAGGTTTATTGAATCATCAACAGTGCCGACGTGGTACTACGTGATTAACTCAAAACTTGTACAGTAGCCGCCACGAAACTGATACCATGTCTTTGACTTGGTCATGCCTAACTTTTTTAAATTATTTTTTTGAAGTAAAATCACTTTTAAAAATGAAAACAATGCAAAACAGATATTTTTTTTAGCTTGAAAGTGATTTTTAGTTTGATTTAAAAATATTTTTCAAAAAACTTAAATTTCTAGCTTTTATTTTTTAAAATATTTTTGTGTAAAATTACTATTTTCATTTATATAACTACTTTTTTATATTTTCAGAAAGAATATTTAAAATATATATTTTAATTTTTATCTACTTAAAAACACATTTGACAAAAATACATAATACTCTTATTTTAAACCAAACAATTCGAAAGTACTTTTAAAAGCACTTTCCAAAAATAATATCAAACTTACTTGTAACAATGGTTAGCCTAGCGGTGTGAGACGCCAGATTCATTAAGCAAAGTTAGAGATTTAGGATTCGTTTGGTTTTAAAAAATATTTTCTATTTATATTTTCAGAAAATAATTTTCATTTTCAGTTTTAAAAAAAAACAAAAAAAAACATGTTTGGTTAATATAGATGAAAATTTGTTTTTAAAAATGAGAATAAGTTTGGTATCTAGCTTTTCAAAATAGAAATAAAAAAATAATTACTAAATAATTAAAACAAAATATAGTTAGAAAGTATTGGTATAATAATAAATAAAAAAACAAAATATGAGAAAATAAACCAAAGTTTTAAAAAATGACATTAGAAGGATTTGAATCCGCGTTAAAATAAAAATATCATTGTTTTTGTTATATATTTATATATGTGGATGTCTATCATGATAAGGACTTTATTAATGAGATTTGACTTACTTTATCATTATGAATATTATCTACATTAATTAGAGTTTAATGTATTATGTACATCTTATGCCTATAAATAGATATTTTGTGAAGGCATTGTACACAAGTATATATTTGAGAATAATAAAAATCTACCTCTTTCTCTCATCTTTTTGTTCTTCTTGTTCTCCATTCTTATTATTGTTCTTCTTTATTTTATTCACAACACGTTATCAGCACGAGACTCTAATCAATTGAGATCTTCATCGTTCGAATCTAAAAGAAGTTACCGAAAAGAATAAATTCGATTGTAGAATGAAACTAAATATAAGTTTTTTTTCCTCTCATTTTTTAGCTATTGATTGTCTTTCTCTTTATATTTATATTTTATTTTTTATTTTATTTTTTTCGAAAAGAATGGAAGCATGCTTAATCGAATCGAATCCAATCTCGCTCAAAGAATTGATCTCTCAAGCAACCCAAATCCATATCAATGGGATCGTGGGGAGAAAATGGTTATCTTGAGTATATTTACAGATAAGTATATTTTTTATGGATTCATGATATATAATATGGTGAATGTTTTTTATTTATTTAACCATGTTTTAAGTTTTGCATGATATGCTTAAATGGCTTGGAAAAAGGCATGATGTAAAGAAATTATGAGAAGTTGTTTCGGTCATTTGCTATGTCTCCATTGTACTCGAGAGAAAAATTATTATCGGTAAATTTCTCTCTCTTTAAATTATGATTTTAATGTGCGATAAATCATGATGAATTTTAATCTATAAAAAGATTGTTATAAAGTCTATATTTTCTCGAAAGCAATATTTCTTTTTCGTCGAAAAACTCGACCATAGACTTCTCCCAATTTCAAGTTACGAAAATTCGTCTTTATCCAAAATGTTTCATGGGAGGCATTCCCTGAAGTGAATGCAAAGCATGATGTTTATTCTATGCGATTATCAATGATGGGGCATTCCCTGAAGTGAATGCAAGCATGATGTTTATTCCATGCGATTATTGGAACTGTTTCATTCCCTAAAGTGAATGCAAACATGGTAAATCATTATTCAATTAGAGACATAATTTTAATGTAATCCAAGTATATTGGCTGCACATCCCGTTCTGCGAGGCTACTAGTCTCAAAGGAGGTTTTTAAAGGACCTTGTGGACTGGTTTAACAATGCCGCGTACATGGATGAAATCTTTGTTCTCTGTGATAAGGATATGTGAAAAAAGTTTCAAAGGTCCACTGGCTCTACTCCATTCCCTGAAGTGAATGTGAGATTATATTATGGAAGGAATAAAAACCACATTAGAAGTTGTGGTCGTGGTCGAGGCTATGAATATAAATATGGAAAATATGGTCATTTTAAGAATACTTCTACCCACCGGTAGTGAGGTTATAAGGATGAAAAGAGTGATAAATATTATCTAATGAAGTAAAATTCTTCTTATTACCAATGCGATGTTATAAACCATTGGTCTCGTACGTGTTGTACGTTGAAAAATCAACAATCATTTAATGATAAAGGAAAGAAAATAGAAGTAAATTTTGTTTGCGAAACATGAAGAAGATGATATTGGTCCAACTTTATTTGGACATTGTTAGTTCAACTCATTTGGATGTTGTTGATTTTCTTATAACCCTCGAAGGAAATAAATCATCTTCTAATTATTCTCATAACTTTGAAGAGAGTTATTTATTTTTTTATTTTTCTTTATGTTTATTTACTTTACACACATTAGTTATTTACGTTTTATACTTATATTTTATATATTATGATATTTATTTATTTTATTTAACATGATTACATGTCAATCCTATTTAAAGGAACAAATTTGATGGTCGTACTAGACATGTACGAGTGAGATTGAATTACATGTTATGATAAACAAGAAATTTACAAATTCAGAGATATATACACACATATATAGTTGGCATGATCGGTTAGACCATCCTGATCAATAATGGTGCAGAAATTATTGAGATTTACATGCACATATATTAAAAGAACCTGAAGTTCTTGTGGTGCTTGTTCTCAAAGGAATTAATTAAATTCCACTTACTAAAAGAACACGAAGTTTTTGTGTTGCTTGTTCTTTAAGAAAATGATTAAGATCCCACTTGTCAAAAGAACTTGAAGTTCTTGTACTAAATTTGAGACTGCATATCTGAATGAAATATGGGCCCATTTATCCACAAATGTGGAAAGTTTTATATAATTTTAGTAGACGCATCTACATAGTTTTATCAACTTACAACCAGAAGTTTGTGAGATTGATTATAAAAGGATTCAGATTATGTAGTTAGACTATTCGTCTTGCAAAAGCTAGTAGGTTTATATTTTAGGCTATATCAGTTGTTACAAAGCCTATTGATTATGAAAAATATAGTTTAGCAAAATTTCAATTGGATGCCTCCTATTTAATAGCTAAACCATAAGAACAAAAGAGTTATTATTTATATGGTGTTTCCATATAGCAACACTTATACGCATCAAGCTAACGAGTTATAATAAACTTCACGTTATGATTGGTTTTTGGTCAGAAGCCATACGTTTCCCATTTTATAATTTTTGAATGTGCGATATGAATTGCTCCACCACAACGCACAAAATGGGTAAATAAAAAGGGTTGAGAATATATATTGAGTACGAGTCTCCTTTTATGTTTAAACTCTTAAACATTAATTAAAGAATCATTTATGACATGATTTTTCTCAACATCAGGGTAAAATAATAATTAGCTGGATAAAGGAAAATGATTTATCGTTATCTAGATCATCGTATATGAACCAAAAGTTCATAAGATAATTCATGTTATTACATGTCAACTGCCAGACATATTTACTAACCCAATGAGAGTAATTAAGTCTCATATACTAATTGAAATGCTCTAAGTTTAAATTACATGTTAGAGCAAGAGGATGTAAATCATGCCTGAAGCATGATAGTTGAAATGGTTCCAATGATCAAAATTCTCGCAAATAGAAAGTAATATGAGATGGTCATATATTGGAGGCGGGTGCTCCTGAAGAGACCCAAGACAAAACTAATAATAAAACTCTAGAAGAGTTGCAAGTACATGAAATAAATATTAAAATCTTGAAGAGATTTCGATGAGTTATGTCACTACAAGAATGGAACCAAACTAGAAAAGTTGTCAACAACGATTTTACAAACAATTTTACATGAACTTCTATAGAAGTTAAGAAAGATAATGAGGATCTTGTATAAAAATCTATCCAGAAGTATATATATTGAATTCGCCAATATAGAAAGACGCTTTGGACTTCTAAAAGAGAAGTATTTGGACCAACAGTCCAAACACCTAAAAGTGTAATGCAAGTGAGGCACAAATAAGTAGTCGTAAATACGACGAAATTATAATTTATGAAGAATTCTAAATACTTCATGGTGGATGTAATTACTTTGGCGGTTATGAAATTGTTTATATGCGTCTAATTATTTTGTGGATCCTTATAAAAATAAAGTTATCATTGACGAATTTAAAATGCTAGAAGCATTTGAAATTTTCTAAGGAAATTTATTTAGACATGTCTCATTGAATATTTTGACACATTTGGTATAATCGCCTTAGTGAGTACTAATTGAGAAAATACTATAAGAATGATCATATTTCCTTATGCTTTTTGTAAAAGGAGTTTGGATCAACATTCATTATGATAATTTAAATATTATTAGAACTCTTGAAGAGCTTTCAAAGTATTTAGTTATTTAAGGAAATGATTTGAGAAAAAGAATCTTGAGATGTGATTTTGTCTCGACCTAAAGACCGAGCACTTAAATATGTGTTTTTGTCTATGAATGGACATAAGTTGAAAGAATCTTAAAGAAGATTTATAACCCCCATCATCCCGGCCTAGCCAACAGGCTGAACCGAACGGGTTACACGAGGAAAACCGAAGTGAAACCCGCTAAGGCCTCACTCTGATTAGCAACCTTATTTCTTTATTTTAATTATCTTGTCTAATTATCATTTTAATCCTATGTGTGAAGGGAAACCAGCGGAAAAGAGAACACAGATACGAACCGAGCAGAAGGCATACGATAATTTCAACTTACCAATTAGTTTGTTAGTCAAATTACATGCACACGAGGCAAAACCATCACAAAGGTCACGTATAACTCATCTAGGAAGCATACAAGCCTTAGGGACTAAAATGCATCATTTGGAAACCCTTGAAGATATCTTTTGACTGTTTTAACTGCTTGCGTTTCGAAACAGGTCAGCCCGTTCCGAAACGCAGGCTTCATTTAAGAAAAGCAACATCAAGCCATTCCGGAACGGTCCCACCTTGTTCCGGAACGAGGACTTCCAGTGACCAAACGTATCGAAACGATCATATATGGTTCCGAAACAAGAACCTCCAGTGGAAAATCGTACCGAAACAACACCACCCCCATTCCGATACGGGTACCCCTAGAGCTCAACCGTTCCGAAACGTCTGGACACAGTTTGGCCTGAAAACAAAAATTGACATCTCCAATCGTCCCCAAACTTGCCCTAAAACATCACAAACCACGTACCATCTCAGAATACAATCAATCTAGAGGCAAGACACCCCAAACACGACCTCAAACATGCATACACGTAATAAAATGGATTTCAAGCTCAAGCTCACAAGAACACTTAGCTTCCAAAACACCAACATGCCAAAAGCTAAACAAAAGCATAAATCAACAAGGTAAAAGGCAATGCAAGCCCAAAACAACTAAGCAAACTTGTCTAAAGCAAGAGACATGCCAACAACACCTCAAAATATAAAGGTCACATCCCATTACTTAATACTAATTATTGAAGTCTAAACTCATACTTGAGCAAACCAAACTCCCTTGGATTCTTCTTGTTCCCCGAGCTGCTCTGTAGGTCTAAGGGTCTGCATTGTTGGAAAAGAGAGCGTAAACGTTTAAGCTTAGTGAGCGGTGCTCAAAACGGTAGCTACAACAATGCAATTTTAAAACATAGTTTGCTTGAAAACCAAAACCATTTCCAAACTATTTCCACATGCTTGAACACATAACAACATGCATTTACCATCATGTGCATTTACCGAATGCAACAACAAGCCATAGGCTTACCACATGCTCATTCTCATAACGCAAGCAAAGTAACCAACAATGCATAAGCATAATAGAAGAAATCAACGACATGCTTAACATGAGAATTAAAGCATCATGGGTATATTCACATTCATCGTTTTTACTCGGATATGCGGATAATTTTTCCTCAAACCCACTAGGCACTTCTGGTGGAATCTCACATCACCGTACTTACTCGTCTAGCAAAACATAACTTTTGGTGGAATCTCACATCATTGTACTCCTCTTTAGTGGAATCTAGCATCACTAAGGCCACACACAACTTTTACCTCGAGTGCACTCTAATCCTTTTGATCGATCAATTATATCTGGTAACAACTCAACACGTGCCAATATACTTATTCACAACCACAAGCATTACCGATGCTTGAACCACTTACCATGTCCAAACTTCCATGCAAAGCATGTACTCACAATGAAAATATAAACACAAGTCCCACATCTCAATATGTGAAACAAAGCAATTCAACACATAACAATATAACATGCTCATCATGCATCGAGGAAACATAAAACACGATTTAATTGCTTAAAACCATTAAAACTTACTCTTGAGCTTTGATTGGCTTTTCAAGCTCGATCCAAACTCCCAAAACATTTCCTTAACCACGTTAAGGCTTTTAAATTCGATCCACTCACCAGCCAACACACAAACGATGTTCAAGATGCCGAATCAAGCCTCCGAATTTCCGTCTACAAAGCCCAAATATGATTCCTCTGTTTTAAGCAACCTAAAACTGAACATTAGAACACTAATACACTCACAAACACAGCAAAAACCCAGAACTCAACAATCTTGCAACAACACACATCGATTCAAGCCCCAAATTTCACATGATACATATCAATTCAGTCTCAAACCACTTGCAGCCACACCCAACGAATTTACCATCAAAAATCTATCTTTTAACATTCCAAAACATCAACCCAAAGCTATCAATCATTTAGCTGTCATTTAGACTCAAAACCCATCCAAAAACTCAATATTTTCAACTCCTAAAATTACCCACAATACCCATTTCGGGTTTTCTATAACAACACATCCTTTTCATGTTATTCTAGCAATAAAACAAAGTTAGAAACACACTCAAACTCAGCCATAGTCAACCCAAACGAAAACCCATAAACTTCCTTTCATTTCAAACCAAACTTTAAAAATAAAAAACATGTTTAAACCACAGGTTTTGTAAAAATCTCAACATTTATGACTCAAGGAAGATGAAGCCAAGTTAAGAAATCAATTACCTTAAAGAAATCACTTGGATTGAGAGCTTGGGGCAATGGAATAGTAAAATGGAGTTTTTGAGTGAAAATAACGTTAAGAGAAAGGTTGAGGAAGATGATAGCTTTTGAAAAACCTTTTTGGAATTAAAAAATCTCATTTTTGCCCTTCTTCCTTTAAAACACTTTGGTGTGTGTTAAAAAATCAGTTTTTTTTTCCAATTTAAATTTAACCCGACTCGGCTTGACTAATCCGATTATCTCCCGACCCTAAACTCGGGGCGTTACAAAATTCAATATGGATAAAGCATATCTATTGTAAAGATTGTTGGATGTGAATAAAGATAGTTATATCTTTTCTTGGTCTTGAAGAACCATATATTAGTTGGTCAAGAAATATCCATGGATATACAAAGATTATTACCTTTAGATATTTAAACATTTGTTGATGCCTCCTCAAATGTCGTAGAAATAATTGTTATGCACGAGACAAGCCAAAAATGTGTTTGGCTAAGACCATTGACCCAACATATCTAAGAGATATGTGGATTTACTTTCACAAGATATGATAAAAAGCTATCTTGTGTGAAGATAATGCAAGATGTATATCTCAATTTGAAAGGTGGATACATCATGGAACATATTACTCTAAAGTTTCATCCCTCACGATCTTTAGAAAAATAATATTCAAGATTGAATTATGAAGATTCAAAGATCTTTTGTGATGTTTTCACGAGGGGGAGTAAATACGCGTTGCACTTCTTTTCCCTTAACCGAAGTTTTGTCCAAATGGGTTTTCCTGGTAAGGTTTTTAATGAGGCAACATGTTATGCGTATCAAAGATGTGTGTACTCTTTTTCCTTCACTAAAGAAATTTTTTCCCACTGGGTTTTTATCTTAGTAAGGTTTTAACGAGGCACATTATCTTCATAGACATCCAAAGGGGAGTGTTATGAATATTTATCTATGTGGATGACTATCATGATAATGACTTTATCAAGGAGATTTGACTTACTTTATCATTAAGAATATTATCTACATTAATTAGAGTTTAATGTATTATGTACTTCTTATGCCTATAAATAGATGATTTATTGAAGGCATTGTACATAAGTATATATTTAAGAATAATAAAAATCTCCCTCTTTCTCTTATCTTTTTGTTCTTCTTGTTCTTCGTTCATATTCTTGTTCTTCTTTATTTTATTCACAACAATTTTCATATTTTCTATTTTCCTAAAATATTTTCAATGAAAATAATGAAAGCAACTTTTTATGTTTTCAAATTTTCACTCATTTCTGTTTTCATTTTCTAAAAAATATTTTTTAATTTTTTCAACCAAACACATTTTCTACACTATTTTTCATTTTCTTGAAAAATGAAAACGAAAACAATCTTTATTCTCTGAAACTAAACAGACCCTTAGATTTTGGTGTTGTGAATGAAAAAAGTTAAGTTGAAATGACCATTCCCATAATAGTCCTCTATAAAATCTGAATTAATCGATCGATGAATAAAATAATAATATTTATAAAAAGAACTCCATCACAACAACATTAATAATAATAAAATTCACAAACTCTAAGGGTTAATAAAATCCAAGGGTTTTTCTAAAATTGATTAACATATTATTTCAAGGGTTTAAAAACTTGATTGTTAGTTTGGATATGAGATAAAGTATTTTTTATAGGATTACATTTAATGTGAAAAACACATTATTAAGCCATTGAACTAAAAAAAACTCAAAAGAAATTAAATTAAGATTAGTATTAAATATAAAATAAGTGTTTAAAAATATCTTATTTTTTATTTAGGCATTTAAACTATCTTTTAAATAAAATAGATGTCAAAAGTTTCATTTTGGTTTAAATAGGTGCCTAAATTTTTTTGGGGCCAAACTAAGTGCCTAAAATTTTAATTTTTATCTAAATAAGTGTCTAGCTCTTTTATGAATTTAGGTGTTTTGTCCACGTGTCAATTAATGATTGGATGTTGATTTTTTCCAGTTAGACACCTAGTTCAACAACTAAAAATTTTAATCACCGATTTTATCCAAAAAATTAATTTTGACACCTAAATAGAAAAATAGAATATTTCGTACACTTTTATATTTAAACCTTTAAATTAAGATACATACCGTTTGAAGAATTAAAACTGTAAAATCCCTTGTATAAGAAACGTGTTTGAAAATACAACAATTTTTTTCGATTATTTAAATTTAGTCGATCAAAAGAATTTAAATTCCATTAATTTTAGGTGTCATCTTTAGTTGGCTTTTGATTGGTTAGCACGCCTTTTTTTTACTATTGGATTAAATTTCAATTATGTGTAATTTTTATGATTGAGTTGACCTTACTAATTTACATATACGAACCAACATTAATTTGTATTCACTTTACTAAGTTTTACATTTATTAAATGTCGAGATTTAAACTCATACAATATATAATAATATGAACATCTTTGACCACTCAACTAATTAATTGATCTATTTTAACTAAATATTCTACTAAACCTTTAACCTTTCAACTTTAAGAAGCTTCTAACCTTTAACTTTATACCAATAAGATCCTAATTTTCATAGATAAATAAAATGTAACCATAAATCTACCTCTATTTGAATACACAGACTTATCTGAGTACAATTTTTATTTGGATGGAAATCCTCAATCTCTTTTCGGTGTCCTTACTTATGCCTCCACGCTCAAAATTAATTTTAGAGTTTTAGGTTAGGTTGTGGTTAGGGTTTTGGAAATTTAGGATATGGTGTATTTTTAGGGTATAGGATATAGGGTTTAGGATTTATAATTTAGGGTTAAGGCTTAAAATTTAATTTTATAATTTTTTTAGTATTAGGACATAAGTAGGGGCACCTAAGAAGTACATATGATTTTTATCCATATTATTTGGATGTATGGAGCATAGGAGCTTATCTAAATATAACATTAAAGTTTAAGATCTTCCTAAAATAGTAATCTAAAGCACGAACCAACTTGTCTCAGTGGTTAAGGGAACGATTGTTGTTCCTAGAGGTCACAGGTTCGAGCACCAGCAGCTGCAGCAGAGTGATTGAGCGTTCATTATTAAATGGTTGAGAGTATATTTAGAACAGATACTACTTGTAATCACTTTAGCTTTCATAAAAAAAAAAATCTAAAAATTCTTTTACGATATTCATACAGTAAATTTGTGTCTATCAAGGGAAAAATGCAATACCTTGTTTTTCAGCAGCAGGGATTTGAAAGGACAAAATAGATAATGAACTTTGATCAAAACAATCAACAAGAAAAACGGAGGTAAGAATGTAGGATACGCAAATATGTTACAATTAAAGTTGCATATGATAACATATTAAGAAAACTACATATTTAGTACCCAACTATATTTGTATTACTATTTTGGCACTCCAATTATTATTTTTGGTAAAATGATATCTAATGTTACGTTTTTATTCTGTTTTGGTACCCTGGCCGTTAAAAGTTAACGGAAATAGTGAAGTGGCTTGGGTTAATAAAAGTTTTAGTCTAAAAACTTATACAATCTATCAATTTAGTCTAAGATTCTATCAATTTAAACATTATTTTAATTTTTAGATTAAAGTTGTAAATTTCCCAAAATTAAGATGGTGTTTTAAATTAATGGATTTTGGATTAAATTGATCATATATATAAGTATTTTGGACTAAAACTATGATTATACCAAGTCACGTCATCATTTCTGTTAGTTTTTAATAATCGGGTACTAAAACAGAACAAAAACGTAACGTTAGATACTATTTTGCCAAAAATAATAGTTGGAGTACCAAATAGTAATGCGAGTATGTAGTTTTTCCTATATTAATTATTCACTTCAAGTAACATTATGGATATACAATCAGCATAGGCTATTGACAGGAGATCAACGTGTATGTAAAAGAAGATAAAATTTATGAAACAATTCAGATATTGAAAAGTCACTTTTTCATGACTAAGAAGCAAAGATTCAAATAGCGGTCCGCTACTGCAATAACAATCGTTATATAACGGTAGTAATGTTGTCTGAAATTATTATTATAAAAAATAACGATTCTGCAATGACCGGAATGTATTCATTATAGTTCACAACTATGATAAAATACAATAACTAAAAATACGACCGCAATTACAATTTAAATCTCTGCTAAATAACAAATGTCCTTAACAGTTTTATAGAAAATCTAATACAACAACAAAAAAGTACTATAGGTATCAGAAGATCACCATTACGGTATCCATTTCATAATAAGATGAAACATTTAATTTGTTAGTGCTTGTTCGCAGAGGCGAATTTACATGGGTTGGGAGGGGCAATCGCCCCCACCCAACACCCTGAAGAATTTTTTTTATCTTTGTTTCTTTATTTATATTTCTTTAAAAATTAGTTTATTTATGAATTTGTCCCCTTTCAAATATTTATAATTTGCCCCTCAACTTCAAATTCTGACTCTATCCCTGCTTATACGCATGCTGTTAGGAGAACGACGAAATTGAGTGATATATTCATTTTCCTCTTTGTGAACTCAAAATATAAACTAATAAAAAGAAAAATTATTCGAAACACACACACTAAATTTGGATGAATCAAAAAGCCCAAAATGAAAAAAAAATTGCAGGACTTTAGTCTAGTTTTAGGACCCTAAACTCAACTTGACCAATCTTGAAGATCCAAGATGTCACATTTAATCACCGAGGTTCAAAAACTACCCTTTGTTATAATGAATTTAGAATAGTTGTGAATAAGCAGTAAGCAGCATATGATCGAATCAATCCATCATGGCCTGGATCGGATGAATTCAACCAATACATATGATCGAATTGCTACTTTCGGTTGCCCTGAAGTTGGTCTAGGATTATTTGGCAATGTTATTCAAAAGTGAAACACTAGGCCTGGCCCACCACTAGCAACCACTGAACGTGAGGACAAATATCCATGCATTCCTAGCCTTTGTTCTTTTGCTTAGGATACATAAGCACGAGTGATTAATGATGGGACCATGCATCTGATGTTTTGTCTAACAGATCTCATGGAGTTCGGTTCCAGCATTTGACACTGTTAAAAACCAAGTTAAAAATGCACTACTTGTTCAGCCGCAAAGAGTCCATTCATTTTTAGACCAACAAATCATTCCCTCCCTTAAACTGAAAATTCTGCAAACATTTAGTTTATATCAGTAATACAACAGAATCCCAAAAGCTTTCTTAATTTTTAGACCAGCTCCACGCTTCCATCCTTTGTCAACTCTCGAAAAAAATTGAAAATGCACACCTATATGTTTAGTATGACCCTGCATTACTAGATTCTTTGAGAGTTTAATGACTGAGCCACTGTATCAGATAAACTCGCAATCGGTTGCTTCTTAAGCCCAATAAATTGCTCCTGAACGTAAAAGAAATGTATAACCTTAACTACTCTTCCTATCTTTCATGTCTCCATCATAGTCGTTACCTGTGTACGCATCAAGTTGTTCATCTTCTCTCTTTTTGTCAAAGATCCCACACAAATTTTATTTAGTTTACAAAAATATAGTGTTCCGTTTCAAAACATCTTATAGATATTCAACTGATAAAATATTTACAGATTTGACTACGTAAGGTCTTATGAATATACAATTCAAAATACAAGTATTGTACTCTAATAAATACCGCATGTTGAAATCTCGTACTAATAGTGTTCCCCAAAGCTCACGATCAATCTATCAACCTAGGTACGAAAATAATGATTGTGAATGTTGAGCTTACAAAGCTCAATGATACACATATGCTCTACTATACTTCATGCAAATCATAAATATAAGCATGTAAACTAATATGAGTAATGAGGTAAGGATAATAATCATGTGACACTACTATTAACCGCCTAAACTCATGCTCACATCAGAGAAGTCATCACACATGGCACACAAGGCACACCATATATGAGATCTCATCATATCATCAAGGTAAAAACGCAAATATCATGCAATTACAAACTTGAAGTGAGGTTCGATGTCACATTATCTCGGAAACGTACACTTTGAGTGAGGCTCGATGTCACATAACCTCGAGAGCATACACTCATACTTGGAGTCTTCTATCAAGTATCTTCGAATGAGGTCCGGTGTCACACAACCTCGAAACTGTATAATCGTTATCGCTTACCATGGTGTTGCAACACACTTTCATTAGGTATATATATCCCAACAATAAAAAATACTCAACTAGTCAAATGTCTATCCGACATGCAAGTAACACGATCTCAAAGATCTCTCTATTTTTACTAATCATTAATAACATCATCAATTTATGATTATCAAGTTGTCTACTCATCACGAAGAAGTGTTAATTTGTTCTCCCCATTAGTTTCATAAGTCCACATCACATTATTAATAAGGCATTAACCAAATTATAAACTATACATGTCATTGCCCAACTTTAGCTAGCATTACAGATTATTTTACTCGGTAAGTATCAGTACTCACTAGTAAGTATATTCCGTCCTACTTGTGGGGTACCGGCACTTATTCGAGTGAGTATCGATACTGCCTGTAGGGTACTAATACTCATCCGAGTACCGGTATGAATTTAGTATTATGTGAGTATATACGAAATACATATATATCTATTCATATTTTTCATATGTGATATACATATATCAAATAAAATTGTGCGACTCAACTCGAACTTGAAAAATTAATCTCCTAATTACTAAAAAAATTGAGTTTCGAGTTATTCAAAATCTCATTTTATAACTTAAAATTTATTTGAAATTCTTTTAAATCAAATCGTTCAATTTTTCTAATTAAGTTTTGCACACCCCTATCCACATATACTCATGGAAACTATTTTATTATAATTATCAGATTTGATGGTTCAATGCTTAAGTCATAATTGAAATTAAATAAAAAATAAAAATAAAATCAAGAAAAAATAAATTAATTTATAAAAATTGAAAATACAAATTATCCATATTACAAAGACTAATAACAAATTCAATCAACTATTACGGTCCTCGTAACAAGATGCCCAAAATTGTGGATTTAACAAGATATCGAGAGTAAACACATTTGGTTGGTTGACTAAACTGCTCGTCTTTATTCTTTGATATTTCTTTATATTGTGAGTTCTAAACCTAATAGTAGCACTCTCATTTCTTCCCCTAGTGTTTTAATGCTTGAGATTAATAATAAGAAATGAGAAGATTGTCACAGGAAAAATGATAAAGAAATAATTATAACCATTTATTTTCCCTTTATTTGGTTCAAAATTTTTTTTAAAAGTCACTGAATTTTACATAGTATAAGTGAAACTCTTTAAGTTTTACACATTTTGGGATCGTTGGATGGGAAAA